>CM059186.1:45086793-45736255 GCA_030323885.1 Branchipolynoe longqiensis
CAGGGGTCGTTCTCAGAAACTGTGTACCACTTGAGGTAGTCTACTAGAAATGCATATTTCAAAGAAACCCTTTATTGGAGTGTCAATATTTAGATTTCATCAGTTAGCCAAATAATGTGGGAGATAGTTTAGATCAAAAGTAAATGTTAATATTGTGTATTATATATCTTATTGGATGTTAGCTAAATACATAGAAATACATCCTAAATTTGTGACATTGTCAACAGCATTGAAAATAAAGTGTCACAAACTTAATGAAAACCTCTGAACAACAGCTCATTTCACTTCAAATGGTCATATACAATGTCTTCATTAAGTTGAAGACATTTATTTCTAAAAAAAAAATTTAAATGATGAAATAGTTAACATTTTCTGGAGTCATTAACATCGTAACATTTCGTTTCCACTTGCAAATACTATGAAACTCTGTATCAAACACTGAGTACAGATACAGTACAGGAATTATTTTCACCATTTGACACTATGCATGGACCCAGTTATGGTATAGTAAAAGATAAATCCTGAAATTGCCCCTAAACATTGAAATTTGAGCCGAACATTTGTGTAAAATTGTTTGTTTCCACTTTGTTACTCTGCTAATCCGTTACTCTGCTAATATTTTCTTGCTTTTCTCTTTAATATTCACAAATAAGACAAAACCATAGCAATGAGGTTTCAAATTATTATTACTACTGTTTATAAAGCAAGTGGCATGTGAAATGTCCAAAAAATGTCAAGTTTTGTGTGGAAAATATTTGATTTTGGAGTCAGATTGGTTTCCATGCTATACTGCTATTTATTGGGTGTGAGCATCATTTGACCTACTCAAAAATGCCAGAATATGTCTATTTTCAATTATTCAGATGCAAAAGGACATACACATTGAGGAATCTTGCTTATAGGACTTTGGCAGCATTTTGATTTTCTGGTACTGATGTCACACTATTGGTACACAACTTCTGAGAACGACCCATGTACTAAGGCATGCCATCTTGGATGGTGCATGCTGGGAATAAACTACTCTAACCCAGCTATACAAATGTGTGCAGTGATCTTTTCAAACGGTTCCATAGAAAGGAAGTTACTTTGCATTCATGCATTCATGCACTCAGGCAAGCAGGCACACATGAGGAGGAGGAGAGGAGCGTAGCATTGTACCAGTTATTGTCAGAGAATAAACACCATCACACTGTCAGTTGTGTTGTGTTTAGCTACACTACCACCACAGAGGACCGGGCTCACTACACAGGAGGAAGCACACAGCAGATATTACAATTAGATTGTCTGCATGTAGGCCTATGTATATCATATATTTATTTATTTTATTGCACAGGCATAAATTGACTTTGCTATGAAACGACTAGTTACATCAACATCCCATTCCCAGATAGCACAGAGCCGTTGTGCCGACACTGGCAAAACGAATTTGGGCCAACATTGTTTTGTCTACTAACCCACCGTTGGCCCAACGGTGGCAAGCCATAGCAGCATATGCCATCGTTGGGCCAATGGTGGAAAGCTACCCAGCCCACCCAGCAAAAAATATAGGACCCATATATGGTCCTTATGGGTTACATTGTGGGCCCCATATGGTTTTTACAAACAGGATCTTCTGGATACCACATGGAGGAGATGTATATGTTTCCTGTGTCACAAAACAGTTACCACAGATGACACTGGAGGAGTAAATCCCAATTTAAACAAATCTGTTTAATATCATAGAGGCACATGCACCTCATATTAGATATTAAGATGATAAGATGCTAAGATACTAATCTTGGCTAAAAAAAAAAAAGTTAAGCTAAGAAATGATGCCTGCTGAACAAAACCCAGCCCTCCTCACTAAAACACTTTTGCAATGAAAATGTTGTTTCATGAGCACTGACAGGCATTTGTAACTTTCTCTACTGACCTGTTCCGAAAGCAACCGTATTACACCTCACCTATATTTGTTATACCCCAGTCACACGAGAGCCTGCGTTCGCTGCCAACCTCCTTATGCTCAAAAGGTTGCCAACCACCCAGCGTCCCACTCGATACATTGATTCAAAACCGTGGTCGGTGCCAAGATGGTGCCGGGTTGGCGCCAAGGCGACTGCGGGTTGGCGCCAAGGCGGCACCGGGTCGGCACCAAGGCGGCGCCGGGTCGGCACCCTGGCACCGACCACACAGCGAGGGCGGCATTGCATGAGTTAGTGCTGCCAGGTCGGTGCCAGATCGGCGCCATGTTGGTGCCAAGTCAGCGCCAACTCGCCAACCAAGAGGTCGCCAACCATGGATGCAACGAGGTTGCAAGTGCAACAGCTGCAACCTCCTTGCATCCAAAATTTTCGAAATGGACGCCGGGAGGTTGGCAACCTCACAGCGCCAGTGCTTAAGGAGGGCGCAATGAGGACGTTTTGACGTCGTGAATCGATTGTAAGCGAACGCAGGCCTCGTGTGACTGGGGTATTAGTTAGGCACATTTTAACGTCCTTGTCAACCATATCTGTTTACCGCCTGATGGATGGGGGAGATTCTAGACATGAACAGAGGCTCTGTAGTTGCCTGACTGTTGGCATGTCATAATTTGGGACCCATGTTGATCCCATATGGGTAGGCCCATATGGGTAGGCCATATGGGCTTGCCCCGATATAGCCCATTTGGATCCCATATACCCTTGTTTGCTATTTTGAGGTTGAGATACTGTATCCATGGGACCCACATGCTGGTGGGCCAACGGTGGTGAATACCAGTGGGCCAACAGTGGCAAACGCTGGTGGGTCAACGGTGGCAAACGTCCATGGGCGAATGGTGGCAAACGCCCTTGGGCCAATGGTGTTTTGTCCACTGATCCACCATTGGCCCAACAGCTCATTAAACACCATTTTCATTGCAAAAGCCTTTTGGTTAAGGTTTCAAAAAATAATTTACAAAAAAAGATTAGATTTTACACCGTTGGGCTCCGATGGTGGCTCGACGGTGGAAAATGTGTGACGACCGTCCGACCAATAGCCACCGTCGGCCCGACGGCTCTGTGCTATCTCAGTTACTTACCTATGTATTAGTATGTGAAGAATATATAAAGCTCATTAGATTCAATTTTAGTGTAATAAGGTCAATAACCCAGCACCCCAACAGGATTTTCTTCTTCTAAATGGTAGCTTAGTGATGACTCGGACTATTTTACACATGCCTACATCATGCAGGCCTAGGCTATGTAAAATTGTGTCTTCAATTAATATATAGAGAGAGTGCACATGACATCAACACTCAATGGTCAGCCATCTTGGATTACACTTGACTCCACCTCTGTATACCAAGAAGACTACGGCCACCACTGGGCCTACCTGGTCGGCGGCAGCCGAAGCATGGTGGCGCCACCTATAGCGGGTACTGCCCAAACCTTTCTAATTCTTTGACAGAGCATCCAACGTGTCAACATATGGCACTTTAGCAATGATGCGAGTGACATGTGAGGCTACATGATTAAAAAAAGACTTTCCCTCTATTTAAAAACCCTTTTCTCTGAACTTCTGAGGCGAAACTGCTCATATATGCGGCATAGATATATTCTGACCCCCAATAGCCGGTGTTTACTTTTTGTTCTGGGGGATCGTTAAACAAACAAACACATCAACAAAGATACCCATGGCATTTTAGTTTTTTTTTGCTCCAAATTTGTGAAGGAAGACGCAGCAGTATTCGCATGGGTCGATCCATTTGCCGCATTCGCGTTCACATTCGGACGCATTCCGCGTATATGGAATCTTAGCTTTAGGCTTTAGCGTGTTGAGGCGGGAAGAAATAACGCTGTAGTCTACCCGCTGTGGTGGGAGGGAATATTTCGCTTGACACTGCAGACCGGAAGTACTGTTGAGATAATCTGACTTGGGTGTAAACAAGTTAGATAATTCACGTATTTTTATACATTAATTTATACGATGTCGAATTCCAACCGCAGCAATCTTGTGTTATATAACATGCTAGTCATGTCCGTGATCTTTGTGGAGGCCTATGCATTGGGGTTTATGTGGGAGGATCTTGATCTTGTGAAGAATCCTCTGATTGTGACTGCCGTCTGCACAGGAAGTCTGGCACTGCTCAGCAGCCTAGGACTCTACTGGCTGCAGGGGCGGCCGCCACTGAAGGTACGTCACCAGCGTGGGCAGGGGTGCCAGCCCTGTTGATTTGGCGGGAGATATCCATTAACTTAAGCACAGCAGTATAACCACAATCTTCCGATTTCCCGCTTTTAATTTGTAATCTCCTGGTTTTACAGTTTTAGCTTGTTAAAAGAAAAAAGAATTTATGCATATAGAGGGTGTGTAATGACGTCACGAGACAACTTCCGGTGGCCATATTAGATTACATATGCAAGGCTTGGAAGTGCTTACATTGTGTTTTTTTTATTGATTTGTTGGTTTATTTGTCACTGTTTTGAGCAGGTTGGCCTCAAAAGTTTGGGGAAAAGGGTTTTTTGATGTAGGGGAAGCATTTTTAAAATCACGTAGCCTCATATCATTGCTAAAGTGTAGTATGTTGACACTTTGGATGCTCTGTCAAAGAATTAGAAAGGTTCGGGCAGTACCCACTAGGTGGCGCCACATACTTCGGCAGCCCTAACTATAGGTAGGCCCAGTGGTGGCCATAGTGTTCTTGGTATAAGACGGGGTGCCATAGGTGGTATTAAGTGTAATCCAAGATGGCTAACCGATGAGTGATGACGTCACGTGCACTCCCTCTATTCTTCATCAGAATGCTGCATTCAACAATGGTCAATGCCATTGTCACGATTGTGATTGTCAATGGACAATTTTGTATCACTTTTTTTCCTGTAGACTGGGGCGACCCCACTCTCACACGCTCCCCTCTTCGAATTTTTCCCTGTTACAATTTTGTGTATTACTGTCTATTAGTCTAGATTAGGGAAGTCTCCCTACTCGCACTTTTAGTTAAGACTAAGCCCAAGGCTAGGCCTACTTAGGCTACTTTGCACCTCTGTAGGCACATGCATACAAATTTAGAATACTTTTTTTTCTTATCTGACTGGTCTAGAATTAAAGAGCTTAGTTTACAGATAAAAACACTTCTTAGTTTAAAAAGAATTATTCACTATGGACAAAGTTATTGCAATTTGAAGTTGTAAATAATGATGAAAATTAGCACACTTATGCTTTCAAGGGTGCTGATTTCAGATCTGGTCTCGGTTTTAGAATTTATGGATTCCCCCTTGAATAAAATAGTGATTTCTATGGCAGATTGCGCTAAAATCTACAAAACATTTGGCCAAATCAGAATGATTATTTTGTTATGAATTGCTCTTTTTGACATTGTCTCATTAAAAATCTGCTTGACTAATTGATTTAGCAATTGACAATTTCCTTTATATATGTAGAATGGCAATTGGTTAGCAGAACTCCCCTCACATCCTTTCACTTTTTATTACATTTGGTCAAAGTTCCACTTTTAATTCAAAATTAATACATTTGATACATTTAATCTTGAAAAATTATCTCAAGAACAATAATATATATAGCCAAACTGTTTTTGGATTTGGGCTTGTAATTTCATCGAATACAGGAAGGAATAAAAATATTGAACCCTATGCATATTTTTAAATTTTGCTGCAGGTACCTACTGCTAATGATGTCCAAACCACAACACTTTCGGCCGTTCAAAACACTGCTGGGATGATAGTAGTAACACAATAACAATACTCCCACCCCGTCCTTATCTCCAGGAGCTTAGATAAAGGAGATGGGAGCTGTCTCAGATGTCATGTGTGGGTGGAGGAGTTAAAGTTGCATAGTCCGATGGTTTTGAGTTTCTGTCATTTTCTGAGATAAATATATTAGGTTGATCATTATAATCTACCTTACTTTAGTTTGAAGTCACTTTTATCTTAAATGGCTAACTTTTGAGATATTTGAAGTGCAAACATGTGAAATTAATTTCGGCAAGCATGCCAAAACTCTGACACCATAGGCTTCTGCAATAACAGATTCTATTAAATTGCCTCAGTATTCCCTTCTATGTGGCAGCAAATTCTTAATAGGTTTCCTCGTATCAAAGGTAAGATCTATGTACAATCGAATCTAGATAATTGTTTTGGTTTTGAAAATTTGATGTTTTCATCAGACTGTGCCGTTTTAATAAAACACTGTAGTGGGGACAGTCGCCTGGGATCATAGTGGTAACACAATAACAATACCCCCCCCCCCCATCACCTAGAGCATAGGTAAAGGGTATGGGAGCTGTCTTGGAGCTGAAGCTTTATCTAAGTCCTAAATCTATACAAAATCTTCAGCTTAAGCTATTTCCCACCTCAGGAGAGGAGGGGGATTATTTTAATTATTGTTTTATATATCTCGGGGGGGGGGCACTTTTTTTTACCTTGGCTTTGGGGGCACTTTTTTTGTGCGCCTCTGAAAGGTTGGGGGGGGTACTTTTTTTCTACCTTGGCTTGGTTGGAGGGCACTTTTGTTTAAATCTGGTTGTTATTAGGGGTGCACTTTTCATTTGATTTATTTCCTACCTCGGGAGGGAGAGGGGATTATTTATTTATTTTTTACATTGGCTTGGGGGGGGGGGGACTTATTTTTCACCTGAGTATTATTAGGGGAAATTCTTTTAAGTCCAATAATACAATTAGAAACAAATCAGTGCCATCAATAAAAAAAAAAATTTCTTTCTATTATCATTTTACCAACATTTTTTTCTTGTAAGAAACAATTCAGTGAGCGCAACCAATACAATCTTGTTTGAATTCTTATAAGTGCAATCAATAAAATCTGAAATAAATCAGTGAGTGCAACCAATAATGTTTTGTTAGAATTTTTTTTATTAATCAGCCAATGTTTTTTTTCCAACTTTTTTATATATGTTTTTTTGGTGGTAAGTCTGAATACTTTTAGTGTCAGTGTCATGTAAAACAAATAATATATTATGTCCGCTAGTCCGCCGAGTAAATGTGACCGCTGAAAATACTATTATGGTTGTAGATAAGCTGGGCTTAAATCAAGCATGATACTCGGACGTGATGCTAGACTGGGGATCTGTAACAATGGTACCGTGACACTAGACTGCCATACTACTTTCACGGTACCGTGACGCTAGTCTGTCGCGCTATAATCATGCTATTATGTGTGGGTACAGTGATAATAGAGGCATCCTTAAAATTATATAGGTGTATAGATCTTTTAACTATGATTCCAGTGATATAAAATGTATATAGATCTCTTGAAAAGTTCCAACATTATGAGGTTTGAAAGATTCATTTTTTTGCCCTTATTTGTGCACATTTCCAAATTAGGGAAATCTATGTTTTTAAAGCCCCAACACAAAAGCTATGTTCCGTATAATTTGTCCAATATTAAAGAATCTCACTCTCTATAGTCATCGTTGATGGGTGCCACATCAAGCTTTTTCTGCTGAAACAGAAGCTTCAATCGACACAATGATCATTGCTCTGGTGTGGTAGAAAGGAAGACATCGTCATTTCTCAGACCAACCTTGCCGAGTATGATATAAATCTCAACCAAATATTGTTCTGGTTAGGTAGAGGAAGACGTGAGCTTTCTGATAATATCATTTTCAGGACGATCCTGATTAATTTTCAAGGAGAATGAGCATCTGAATATTTTCACTCCTTCTGTTCAATCAAATTTTCTGCTCAAAGACAGCCATGCTTGATATGCTAATGAAGGCTGGTTTCTTCTCCATCTTTCAGTGGTGGTTATTTTTAGCTCAGGTGACCATACTCAGCAAGGTAGCAATTTTAGTGAAGGGAGTGGCTAAGACTGGATGCAAACAGACTATGACAAACATGCACAGAGCTGCTGATGGTACACCCAAACAAGTGTCCATTGACTTTAATTTATTTCATCATGTTAATTATAAATCGAACACCCTAAAAGACAAAAGAACAGGCATTCACTTCATATGATTTTTTATTTCAAACAGCAGAATTAGTGGAGATATAAGTGGTTTTAGAATGGTTAAATTATGTCAGATTTCACGACGCGGACAGCATATCCACCCACTTTGGAGTACCTATTGATATACCAAATATATGCTGATTGCCTCTTGTTATTCCGGTCCTTCGAACGCTGGATTGCATATAACTTATAAGTTCCTAGCCTTCACACTCGCTGACTCAGTGATCTGCTTCTTTCACAGCGTTGGCAGGTGGCAAAGGGTCTGGTTCTTGTGATGCTGGCTGCCTGCCTGTTCCACCTCATCACCGTTCTCTATGGAGCTCCACTCACCCAGTAAGTGGCAGTTCAACCATAAACAAGTAGGCCTACCCAAAAATGAGCAGTGGGTGTATAATCGCAGCTGATGGGAGGCGAGGGATTGGGGGAGGGTATTACAAAAAACAACTTGTGATGTGAGTGAGACCCACTCTTGCTGCAACCTATTTATAAATTGACCTGCTTCCTATTTATAAATTGACCTACTTCCAGAGACATGAGGTGGGTTTGGTTATTCCTCCTCTCGTCTATTTTTGTATGTTTTTCGTGTTTTTTTTCTTTCTTTTTTTGCCACTCAAACTGATGTGCTAAAGGAACGTATTAACTAAGCCCCGATCACAAGGCGAAATTGAAAGGGTCGGTTCATTGCCCATTTGATGAATAAAAAAAGTGGCTAGGTGACAGCTGCCCCCCCCCCCCCCACCGCCCCTCTCCTGCAAGGATTTAGTAGCTTTAAAAGAAAACTATCACATGTCAGGGTTTTATACAGTAATTTCCTACCATAATCTTAGCACGATGCATGTCTATGAGTAATCATTACAGAATCTGCATGGAGAGTGTTCTGCTGTCATTGTTTTGACCTCATTTATCACAGTCGATTTCCGTTCTTTCTTTTCCTTCTCCAAGACCACTTTCACACATTTATTATCATGACCACCAATCCCTTAACCGTGAGGGTCTTTGGAGCACCACAGATGACTCTGCAACCAGTTTTCTCCAGTTTTTTCTGTTCCCCACCACCCTCTGGGACTTGCCAAACTCCAGGTCTGTCATTCTCGGATGTTTGTTTTCCAACCTCTTCCTTTGTCTGCCTTGTTTCCTTCCCCCCCCCCCCCCCCCCCCTTTCATTGTGACTTCAAGATGGTTTTGGCTAACCACATGGGGTGGCCACATTTATAACCCTTATTGGTGCCTTAATTAAGGTTTCTAATAGGCGTCCTAGATAAAAGATTCACCCTGTACTGCAGTGGCCTGAGATGGGGTGAAGAACAACCTGGCGAAAAATATCTTCGTGCTGGATGAATGAAATGAGCAGATAAATTCTTAATTTAAGAAGCAAAATATATTCTTCCCCCTCCTTTTTTTTGTGTGATGAAATTATTTACCCTGCTCATAACGGATAAGTGTGTTAATACTTGTCTTCACCACTGGGCGGCATTAATCCAATTTGATTAAACATTTTTGAATTTAGTTTTAGTAATAATTGAGGTATTCTTGCTTCTTGTTTATGGCTTGTAATCCACCTTTCACTATACTTTGTGTTAATCCATTTAAACATCATCTGTATTTCTAGGTTACATTATTTTTTTAGTAGTTTCTTAAAGTGGCATGGTCCGATGAAATATGATTTTGTCAAAATTAAAACACCTACTTACATTTGATCCTATATATCCAACTTAGATACTGGTGTATTAGCTAATGATTTGGGACAGCATATATACAATAACCAGTGAATTTATAAGATCACCCCTTAGGACACTCACTTTGAAACACCCATTATGCTGGGAGGCCATTAACCAACTAGACCAATCTCGTGACCTCATTAGCCTCCCCCCAACCAAGTAGGCCTACTGTGCAGGGCCAGAGAGGGGAAGGGGATATGAGGTGGATGTGTGTGTATGTGTCTGTGTGTTTCCTAACCTGACTTTACAGAGATACAGAGACAGACATACACACACATACATACACACACAGACATACATACAGAGACATACACACACAGACAGACACCCATAGATAGGCACACACAGACAGACATGCACAGACATCACACACATACACAGAAACACACAGACACGCACACACCCACCATACACAGACACACATACACCCATCCTGACTTTGCAGAGAGAGAGAGCCACACACACACACAGACATCCACAGACACACACACAGACATACACACATACATATACACACAGATACACACATACATATACACACAGACACACATACATACACACATACATACACCCATACATACACCCACAGACATTACCACACATACATATACAGACATACACACACAGACATACACACATAGATAGACATACATGCATAGACAGCACACAGAGACACACAAACACACAGACATGCACACACCTGACATACACAGACACATACACCTGACCTGACTTTGCAGACAGAGAGACACACACACATACAGAGACACATAGACAGCCGCACACAGCAGAGACTGACACACACATACATGCACACACAGACATACACAGACACACATACACCCAACCTGACTTTGCAGAGAGAGAGACATACACACAGACAGAGACACATAGACAGACAGAGGCAGCTACACACATACATACACACAGATATACACAGACACATACACACACAGACATTACCACACATACATATACACACAGACACACACATAGATAGACACACACAGACAGACATGCATAGACAGCACACACAGACACAGAAACACACAGACATGCACACACCCGACATACACAGATACACATACACCAGACCTGACTTTGCAGAGAGAGACACAGACAGAGACACAGACAGACGCACACAGATAGAGGCAGACACATACATACACACACATACATACACACATACATACACACATACATACACACACACACAGACACCCACATACATACACACACATACCCACATATACAGAAACACACAGATAGACACATACAGACATACACACAGACAGATACATACAGACATACATAGACACAAGCAGACAACAGACACACATTATATTTAGTTAAAAACCCTAGTGCCATGGGCCTATGGCACTACTCCATTCCCAGAATGTTCCGAACCCAACCAGGAATACCTATCTACAGTCCTGTAAGGTTCCAGGTCATCTCACATCACGTGGTCACCACGAGATGACCATCTGGGTCATAGCCACAGGACTTTTGGCAAGCTTGTCAAAATTATTTTTGGTTCTTTCAGTTGATATTACTTCAAAACTAATCATCTTTAATCAAAATCACTCCGGACTAATGATTAGGAGCTTGTAACAATCAATTTGATATATTTATCTAAAAAATAAGACAAAAATTCAAATGCCATCGGACCATGCAACTTTAAACACTGGTATGTTTTCTGCATTTTGTGTTGCAGCTGGCAGTCTATTCCAAATATTGGCACTCATGTTAGCTACACTGCGATCATATGCACTGCATTTTGATTTTACCATTGCTAGTAATGGACCATCGTTGCTTTTTGTGCACCTTGTTTGTAACCTCCTGTTTTTTGTTGTTCGATATTTGTTGTACACATACAATTTTAGGTGATCCTGTTGCCTGTTTTGGAGGAATTTCACTCATGCTAGCTTATACAGCTCTTCCGTTGGGAAGAGTTTACCCTTCCCTAGGCATACTTTTAGTGCTTTATTTTGGAGCCTCTGCAGTTTATGTAGTCGTGCTGTACTACCTCCCATGAAGATTATATCCCCATAGTCAAAATATGGTGCCATGATAGATTTGAAGACCTTGAATGCAATGCTTTCTGTCGTGTAATAACTAATTTTGGATAGTAACAAGATTTTGTGGTTTATTTTCGGGATAATAGCCTCCATGCATTCATTTTAATTTAGGTGTCAACTTGCTCTAGCGGCTTCCCCCATTGTTCACGTGTAATTTTTGTTAATAGTTGTTTTGTTTGTGGTAAAGAAAACAGTCTTTGCCTTTTTTACGTTGATTTTTATTTTGTTGGTATTGCACCATGTATCAAGCTTTATTAATTTATGATTTAGTGTTTTAATCACTTCTTGCTGTGACCTGGCTCATACATAGATGACCATGTCATCTGCATAAAGGTGAAGATTGGTTGTTTCCAGCCACTTCTCCAAGTCATTTATATATAGTACCAAGCCCTGAGGTCCACCTAATTTGACAGGTTCTAATTCCGATACAGCAGGTCCGATACAGCAGGTCTGGTGTTTTTCCAGTTATACCCATCTGCTTCAGTTTTTGCATTAATATGGCATAGTCAACTGTATCAAAGGCTTTGCTGAAATCAATGAATGTTGCTCCTGTTATGTACTTATCATTTATGTTATTAAATATGTTGTCTTTTAGTTCGGCAATTGTTTTTACTGTAGAGTGTATATGCGAAAACCACATTGCCTTGTGTTCAGTATGTTGTGTAGCTCTAGATACTCATTGATATGTCGGTGATAGATTTTCTCTATAACCTAGAATAATCTTCACATCTATCGTAATATTTACCTGCTACATGTAGTTTAATAGATTTTAAAAGTGAAATCGATGGCATTATATGGTCGTCATCTTGTCTTTTTGCATTCTCTCCCATTTCACCAACTCTGTGCCGATATAAGTAGCCCTTTGATACTTGAACCAGGAATTCCACTTCCTGTTCCATACTAAAGCTATTTTCGCCTGTATTTTGGCATTCACCCCCCCCCCCCCACCCCCACCCCCACCCCCACCCCCACCCCACCCATACTGTTAGTACCAGGTGAACCTTTTATCTACATCAATAGTTGCATGTTAGAGGCTGGTTCATCTTGATTCTGTTTTCAGATCGGTCGCTGAAACCTTCAGCTTCTCATGTCTGCTGGCAGTCCTCACCGTCTTACCTCCGTGCGTCGTCTTCGGCATCGACAACCGGACGTGGCTTCGAATTTATGCACATAACAGGTTCCCTACTTTAATTCCAAGAATGCATTTCTTTTGAATAAGCATGTCCTGTGAAAATTTGAGAATGATATCGTACACAGGGATGAAAGATTTTCGCTGATTTCGGCAATTTTCCACCAAAAGAATGGACAGCTCCCCTCCCCCACTAATTGACTTAGCGCTACTAGAGAGTCACAGAAATTGTTTGTTGTTCCTATCACAGGGTTCGTACTGGTTCTTAAAAATCTACAAAGTACTTAAATTGATCATTTAAAAAATGAATTACTGGAAAGTTCTTAAAATGTGTGGCTACAGGCCAAATGTCATGAAAATATAGTTGCCTGACAATTTGAAGTCATGTGCTCTAATTTGGTAATTTTGGTTTTCAAATAAAACTGATTGCATAGAAGGGCATACTAAGGCAATTTAATAGAACTTGTTACTACTGAAGCCTATGGAACCAGAGTTTTGACAAGCATACAAAATAATGTTTGCATGATTACACCTCAAATACCTCCAAAGTTAGTCATTTTAAAGCAAAATTACTTTAAGCTAGATCATAATGATCAATTTATCTCAGAAAATGACAGAAAGTCAAAACCATCTCCAAAGGTAATCATTTTAGGGCAAAGTTACTTCAAGCTAATGTAAGGTAGATCATAATGATCAACCTAATAAATTTATCTTAAAATAATGACAGAAAGTCAAAACCATCTCCAAGGTTAGTCATCTCAGGGAAAAGTTACTTCAAGCTAATGTAGGATAGATTATAATGATCAACCTAATAAATTTATCTCAGATAATAACAGAAACACAAAAACCATCGCACAATGCAACTTTAAACAACTGTAACCCCCAACACCAACCCCCCCAATATAAATAATATATATATAACAATAATATATATAATAATATAATATATATATAATAATTATAAATATATATATATATAGTATATATAGACAAAAAAACAACAAAAAACCCACCTCGGGCATTGGTTGGTTGTTAGAGTTTTACGTCCTGATGACATCTAAGGTCATATCAGGACTGGTAACCTCGAACAAACACCAATGTTGATGCGAGTTTGTGTTTCAATGAGCGGTCTCCCCGCTTCCCGTGCTGTTTCAGGCCCGACACCACCGTGGAGGCGTGTGTGCAGCTGACGACCATGTGCAGTCTGGTCGGGGCCTGGGTCGGCGCCTTCCCCATCCCCCTCGACTGGGACCGGCCCTGGCAGGTAAGCCAGCCTCACATGCACCATCATTCGCCCTGATATGATCTTAGATGTTGCCAGGACGTAAAACTCCCCATAACAAACCAACCAGCAGAGGGCTGATTTTATTTACTCTGTCGACCCCTACAGGGTATGAGAGCAACAATATAACAATATAAAATGTAAATCAAATAGCAACTCAAGGTGGCATGTTCCTGCCAGCAACAATGTTCAAGAATTTGTTTTACAAATATACATAGCAATACATATCATAACTAAACAAGGGTTATTTTTTTATGGCCACCTCGTACCACTACATATTTTAAAACACAACCTATGAGTAACCACTATTTAGGCTATTTAGGTGCAGAAGCATAACAAACACTCATATGTGTTTATAAGAGTTGGTTAGCAGACACCTGTTAATGTAATTTCACAAAGTAGAAACATCACAGTTTCAAACCAGACAGTGGCCGAATGAGTTGAACGTCCGTCTCCCGTTTTGGTAGATCGTAGGATTTGAACCCAATGGTTCGAACTTGGTCGAGTCAAACCAATGACTTAAAGATTGATACTTGTCACTTCCTAGCCAGGAGCTCTGTATTATTAGGATATGGCAAGGACTGGTTTGCTCAGTGTCAGGGTAATGTGACTGAGTGCGATATCAGGTCATGGTGCTGGCGGTCTGGTCTCCCAGTGGGGCAGCACTATAGTATAAAGTCGCCATTAGTGTGCACTGCCACAAGTTGGTACCCGTCCTGATATGACCTTAGATGCTGCCAGGACGTAAAATTCCCAACCAACTAAACACGTATCGGTGTTAAGAGTTGGATAGCAGACACCTATTTAAAGCGGGGAGTGGGATGTAGCTCAGGCAGTAGTGTGTCCACCTGTGAAGGTGTGGGTCATCCTATCGATCCTGCTCAGTGGACACATTTGCAGTTTGGACTATTTTCTGTTCCAACCAGTGGTCCACAACTGGTTCATCAAAGGCTGTGGTATGTGCTGTCCTGTCGGGAAAGTGCATATAAAAGACCCCTTGCTGCTTATCGGAAAGAGTAGCCTATGTGGCTGCAGTGGGTTTCCTCCAATGAAATATGTCAGAATGACCATATGTTCGATGTCCAATAGCCGATGATACAAATCTATGTGCTCTAGTTTAAATAAAACAAACTTTCCTTTTCCTATTTAAAGTTAAATGTAATTTCACAAAGTAGAAACATCATGGTTTCATGCTAACATGTCACCTTCATTTCGACTGTCCGCAGGCCTGGCCGGTGACCTGCGTGGCCGGGGCACTGGGTGGGAACATGATGGGCCAGTTCTGGTCTGCCTACACAGCGGGAAGTCGGGCCGACCACCTCCAGAAGGCCAAGCTTGGTTGACCGCTACCTGGAGAACCTGCTCCAGGGTGTACAGAAACCTACTGGTGCATTGTTGGGCAGCACTCTGGATCCGACCTGCGAAACCCGGCTTGTTTTAAAACGCATTCTAATTGTGGATCTTTATTTCCGCTTCTTAGATAATATGCTAATTTTTTACAGTTGTGGTGATTGCTGTAGTTACCTATCCGAGTTGGTGCTTTAAAAATTGAATTAATGGCGGAGTTTAATTGATATTTATTAAGTTCATGTGTATATTTGATCGTAATAACATCTTTTTAAAAGAGAAAAATTCCTCCTATGTGACTGACGCTGGGGAGGGGCGGTATCGGTTATAGCCCCACCCGAGGGGGTTGACGGGGGGGGGCACTCCACCAGCCCGTGCGTTAGGTTAGGATGATAAAATATATATTATAAACATTTATTCCCCTCCGCGTATCTATGCTTGTATAATGCGTTAGGCATCACATATATATATAGTTAAACCTCTCTAACTGACCACCTCCGCAGATAGACCACTCCCTATATTGATCGCTTTATTTGGATCCCAAACGATCGCCCATATACAATACCATTGTGACATTATAAAAAAAACTCCCTAAGCCGATCACCTCCCTAAATGGACTATTTAAAATCAGTCCCATAGTCCGTCGATTTAGAGAGGTTTTACTGTATATATGTATAAACCTTTTTTTTAAATAACATATAAACCTCGTTGTTAATCATATAGTGTTGTTGATTTCTGTAAATATGCTATCGAGACATTGTTACAAACCTGGTTCTTGGTGATATGTATTGTATGAAATGTGAAAGTAATTCCGTTTGTTTGAGGGTGTAATGTGCTGAGGGGTGTTGCATAACAAAATCCCAGGCTTCTTTGAAGTAAGACATGCTGGCTTTATTGCTGCTGTTTTAAGTGGTTTATATAATTGGAACAAATTCTATCTGTTCATTCCTTTAAGGAACAGAACAATAATCGAAATAGGAGAAATAAAATGGTATTTAAACTATATGATAAAATATGAGTACGTTATTTATTTTCACGTAACGGAATGTATGTATGTATGTATGTATGTATGTATGTGCATGTGTATGTGTGTGTGGATGGCTTCCGACAAACGAGAGGAATTGGCTCCTCAGCAGTTATGCAGACATGCTGCGTACACTGGTGCACCCACTATGCATCTATGCATCCACCCAATAAAATAGTAGAAATGAAGTCGGTAAACTGGTACCCAACAGACAGTAGGGTAGCCAATGTGACAAATGGTCATGCATCTTGACAATGCTCTCCCAGGGGCTGGTCAATGGGGGACATGTGGCGTAGTTAATTTTTCCGAAACTTGGTGGCGCGTCGGTACTAGTGGGCCTCAACAGCTTTTGACAATGCAGTGCAAAACGTTTATTTTATTCAAAATTAATAGAAATGCAGAACCTTAACCTTATAAATTTAATATAATCTATTCGTTGAATATGTTTTCTATATGGGTACCAAGCGGTTTGTCTCGTATGTGGTGTGGTTTTATAGATATTTCACTTCTTCTGTTTGAAGATTGCTCATGGCCATTGACAATGCATTGAGTTTGCTGGTACACGCAGTGCAAAACGTTTATTTTATTCAAAATTAATAGAAATGCGAAACCTTAACCGTATAAATTTAATATAATCTATTTGTTGAACATGTTTTCTATATGTGTACCAAACAGTTTGTTTCTAAGTGGTGTGGTTTTAGAGATATTGCCATTGACAATGCATTGAGTTTGCCGGTACGTGCAGTGCAAAAAGTCTATTTTAATAAAAAATTAATAGAAATGGAGAACCCTAACCTTATAAATTTAATATAATCTATTCGTTGAATATCTTTTCTATATGTGTACCAGGCGGTTTGTGTCTAGGTGTTGTGGTTTTAGAGATATTTCACTTCTTCTGTATGAATATAATTCAAGATTGCTCACGGCCATTGACAATGCATTGAGTTTGCCGGTACACGCAGTGCAAAATGCCTATTTCATTCAAAATTAATAGATATGCAGAACCCTAACTGTATAAATTTAATATAATCTATTCGTTGAATATGTTTTCCATATGTGTTCCAAGCGGGTTGCTTCTAGGTGGTGTGGTTTTAGAGATATTTGACTTTTTCTGTATGAAGATTGCTCATAGCCATTGAGTTTGCAGTGTGAATCTCATACTCATACTCATCCGCTTCTGATTTTGTTATGCTTATAAGCCTGTATCAGGTCGATGCATGTCAAAATTTGATTTACTAGGATTAAACGCATCGAGTACTGGATGTGTGCAATATTGCAGCCCTGTCCAATGCTTATCCAGTCTGCCTTTGAAGGCGTTGACGGAAGGCGCTTCTATGACATGTTCAGGCAGTGCGTTCCAGGCATTTACTATCCTGTTACTGAAGAATAGCTGTCTGACAGGTTTTATTGCTCTTTCCTTCTTCAGCTTGTATCGATGACCTCTAGTTTTACAGTTGGCCAACTTCAAGTATCTAGCATCAACCGCATATCTTCCAGTGACGTGTTTGAATGCTTCTATTATGTCTCCCCTGGCCCTTCGGTAGTATAAGCTGGGTAGGTTGAGAATCCTGAGACGTTCTTCGTATGGTAGTTCTCTTATGGTTGGTCATAACTTTGTAGCACGTCTCTGTACACTCTCGATCATTGACATGTCCTTCTTGAACTTCGGTGTCCAAGCCGTGTTGCCATACTCAAGGTGCGGCCGGATCAGTGACGTGTACAGTGTCTTCACCGTGTCATTGTCTAGATACGTGTACGAGCGGCGTATCATGCCTAGAAGCTTGTTCGCTTTGTTCACCTTTTGTTCACTGTGATATGAGAAGGTGAGTCCGATGTCCATGTATATGCCAAGATCTTTCTCTAGTTCTGTCACTTGGAGCTGGACTTCTTCTCCATCTTGGTGCATGTAGTAACTGAGATTTTCATTTCTGTGCATTGAAACGTAGTTGCCACAGGTTGGCCCAGTCTTCAAGTGCAGTTAGGTCTTTTTGTAGCGCCTGTTGATCTTCAGGGCTGTTAACCTCCATATACAGCTTTGTATCATCCGGATGACCTCGGGCATGTCGTTAATGAAACATATGAACAGTAGGGGTCCCAGAACACTTCCTTGCGGAATACCAGTCAACACTAACGCTGCCAGGGATTTCACACCATTGATGACTACGTACTGTATTCTTGCATGAAGGAAATCCTCGATCCAGGTCCATAGTTTACCAGTAATACCGAAGCTCTTCATCTTCATGAGTAGGCGTTTGTGTGGCACACTGTCAAACGCTTTGGCAAAATCTAAATACACTGAATCTACGTTGCTGTCATTGTCCAGTGCTTCTGTCCATCTGTCTAGAACTGCCAGTATCTGGGTTACACAAGATATCCCCTTGACAAAACCATGCTGGAACTTTGTCAATAGTTGGTTCTGGACGAGATGGTGCATGATCTTATCACGTATTATAGACTCCAGTGTTTTACATATGACTGAGGTTAAACTTACGGGTCGGTAATTTTTAGCCTGATGTCAGTCGCCTTTCTTGAAGATCGGGGACACATAGCCGATCTTCCAGCCTCTAGGTAGTTTCCCTTGGTCGATTGATTTTCTATATATATTGTACAGTGGTTCAGCTATTATAGTGTGTAGTTCTTTCAAGATTCTCGGGGATGCTCCATCCGGGCCTGCAGCTTTATTTGGATTCAATCTGGATAACTTATTAGCTACCTCGTCTACGGTAAAATCTGTATCTTCCAAGATCACATCTGTTTTAGTATCTGGGATGTTTGGCATATTGGTTATGTCTTCTCTCGTAAAAACTGAAGAGAAGAATTTATTTAACACTTCTGCTTTGTCCTTATCTGGAGCGGTGAGACTGCCATCTTCTCTGGTAAGGTGTGCAATTCCGGATCTTGTCTTCATCTTGGAGTTTGCATATCTGAACCTTTGGGATTTTCTTACATTCCTTGGCAAGTTTTTTCTCAAACTGCCTTCCGGCATTCCCACTTGGCCTGGTTTCTAGCCTTGGTGTACACTCGGTAGTCATTACCGTCTCGTGTTCTGCGCCAAGTGCGAAACGTCTTGTTCTTTGTCTTTACCTTTTCTCTGGCCTTGGCTGTCATATATATAGGTCTGTTTATCTGATGCGGTTTCGACTTAGGAATGTGGTTCTCTGCCAAAAGTTTAATATTGTTCATGAAACTGAGCCACATTTCATCCAGATCTGTACCTTCCTGATTCCAGTCCATTTTGGCAGCGTCTTCTCTCATGGCTGTGTAGTTTCCCTTGTGGTACTGGAACTTTGGTGTTATCTTTGCAGGTCGTTCTGTGTAGCACATGAAATCAAATGTGATACATGTATGATGACTCTTGCCAACAGGTGCATTTAGGGCCACATTGTCCACCATGCCTTCTTCATTGGTGACCACTAGGTCTAGCGTATTCGGTTTGCCCGGTAGTGGGTTGGATCCATTATATGCTGGTGTAAGTACAAGTCCCTGAGTGTCTCAACAAATGCTGTAGCTGGATTTGTTATTGCGGTTGGCATCGTCCCCACTTTCCAGTTGATCTCACTGTAGTTAAAGTCTCCTACGACAAGGATATGACTTGTCCCTAACTCCATAGCATTCTTCAGTAGGGTCCGCAGGTGGTCATGGTTCTCCTTCGAGCAGCTTGGCGATCTGTACACAACACCCAGGAGGAGTTTGTCTGTACCCTTTAAGTTCAGTTCACACCATAGCGACTCTTCAAAGGCGTCTTGTCCTGGAATTTCCTTTACACATATATTAAGGTGAGATATTGTGTATAGGATCACTCCCCTTCTGTGATTTCTATCAATGTTAGTATGGTGATCGTAGCCTTGAATTACCAGTTCATGATGTTCTGGGTCCATGCTTCGATTTTTATCTAAAATCTCTGTTAAGGCGATGATATCAGGTTTATACTCCGAAATAACCTCAGCTAGTTCTAGTCGCTTATTCATTAGGGTGTCTGTATTTGTGTAAAAACAACGTAATTTATCTACATATTTACAGTTCAAACTACTTGTGGCTAGGTCTCCTCGCTCTGACTCAGACGTCTGCTGACGTCCACGATGTCCCCTCGTCTGATTATCCAACGCTTTCCGTCTTCTTTGTCTGTGGACTCTGCTCGCTTCTTCTTCAGCTCCAATCGGAGTAGGTAATCCTCTCTGCGTTCGGTTGGCGTCATGTCTTTGCAGATGAATGTTTTCCTCAGCATCTCCTCCTCCGACCGTGCTAAGTTTTTTGCCTGTCTTAGTATGCGTCTGGCATCAGTTTCTTCCGAGAGCTTGACTCTCAGGGGTCTGGCCACTCCAGTTTTCTTCTCTCCGAGACGTACTGTATCCACAACATCCGCCTCAATATTTAGTCCCTCCTGACATATAGACTGGAACATGGCTTGATCGTGTGTCTTTCTGTTCTCTCGGTTGTCATAAATTAGCTGGCAATGTAATGAAGCACACTATGGTCTGGAAAAGGTTAACTAATTGTCATTGGGTATTGTCGGCTATAGAAGGAGTGCTTATACCTTTTGTGGAGTTCCCTCTTCAAGCAAGGACTCCGCACCCTTTCAGATTTTCTGAAGAGGAGAGGTTGCAGGTAACAAAAGAGGTTCTCAAACTGTATGAAAAAGGAGTTTTGTGAATGCAACACACATGCAGGGAGAATATATTTCTAATATTTTTCTGAGGCCAAAGCCTGATGCGTCATTCAGGATTATTTTAGATTTAACAACATTAAACAAATCAGTAGAATACCAACACTTCAAAATGTTTTCACTCAATACGGCTATTGACCTAATTACATCGGGGGAATTATGGCCAGCGTAGACCTTAAAGACACATATTATACTATACCTATAGTACAAGAACATAGGAAATTCCTGAGGTTCTTATGGCAGGGACAGTTGTTTGAATACACCTGTCTCCCCAATGGGTTATCACCAGCCCCACGTATGTTTACACGCATGATTAAGCCCATCTTCGCTGAATTAGCAACTAGAGGGCATGTACTTTTTCCTTACATAGATGATTCGTTTATCATTGCCAACAGCTATGACAAATGCAAAAAAAGCGGTAAATGACCTGACTGAGGTGGGGTTTCACATCCACGAGATGAAATCGGTGAAGACACCTACTCAAATGATTAAGTTTCTGGGTTTCCAACTGGATACATTAAAAATGCAGGTTTCCTTAACGCCCGACAAGATTAATAAATTTCACACTTTCGTCTGTAATTTTGGGAAAGGAAAGAAACTAAAAATAAGACGAGTAGCAGCAATGCTGGGACTCATGACGGCTTACATGCCAGCTGTGCTTTACGGGCAGGCTCATGTTAAAGGATTAGAAATAAACAAAAATAAAGCATTGAAATTGAGTAAGGGTAACTTTGAAAGGATCATGAACATTTCAGAAGCGGGGTGGAAGGACATCCGTTGGTTGGAGGAGGCAGTGGGAAATTCCCCTACTCCTACTTCCATGTTGATGCAGGTAAACATGCTGAGCATAACCTATCAAATAGCAATATTGAGCTACAGTGGGCTGTAGTCAACAGACCCCATACACAACTAATACTCATCGTCAATGTGTATAGACCCCCAAATGGCAACCTAAATGAGGGAATTGGGCAAATAAGTAACTCTTTGAATAATCTATCCAATATCGATAAATATGAGATACACCTCATTGGCGACTTCAATGAAAAATATAATGGTAAGAGGCCTACGATGGGAGGGATAATAAAGCAACTTGCAGCTGAACATGAGTTGCAACAAATGATCCAGCAGCCAACCAGGGTAACTAAAACCACTAACAAAACAATAGACCTGGCACTTACCAATATCAAACATTGTACAAAGGCTGGAGTCCTTAACTATAACATAAGCGACCACAAACCAATATTTATAATTAAGAAAAAAATAAGAAATGACAAAAGAATCACCGCCCACTGGGGACGCTCTTATAAGAACTGCAATTTTAATGAATTGGCTGGCACACTCAAAGAAATAAATAGTGCCGAATTTCTGGATATGAGGGACCCCAACCTATGTTGGGATGTGCTAAACACAACAATCACTATTGCAGCTGACAGGCACTGTCCCCTAATAGAGATCACAACCAGAATCACCATGGGAGGTTACCTTAATGACGAACTACTAGAGCTTCAAAAAGATAGAGATTACTTTATCCAAAAGTTTGAGAAAACTAAAGATCCAGGGGACGAATTTATAGTATGGTCAGAAAGGCTAGGAGTGAAGTAAGGAAAGCCAAAGCAAGGTATTATCAAGTCCAGATAGACAAATTTAAACAGAATGCCAGGAAATGTTGGTATGAAATGAACCAAATCGAACCTAAAAATGAGACAAGAATCAGTGGCCTTGCAAGTGAAGAGACTAGTATTAAAATCCCAGATGAATTATTAGCAGAGGAAATGAATAACTATTTCATAGATATAGGTGAGAAACTAGCCAATAAATTCAAACAGAAGGATGATCAACACAAAACCTTTCATGCCAAACTAAATAAATAAAAGTATGACCTCCTGGAAACCACTCAGGATGAAATCCTTGATAGAACTAATAAAATATCGATCTACAAATCATCAGGAATGAAGGACATCAGTACCACTTTGATAAAAAGCGCGATCACAATACTGACTGCAGAATTTACACATTTATATAACCTAATAATCAGCACAGGCATCTTCCCTGATGACTGGAAAGTAGCCACAGTGACGCCCATACTTAAAGTCAACATCCCACAAACCTGTAGTGAACTACGCCCAATATCGATCCTCCCACTGCCTGGCAAGATCATAGAACAAATAATACATGACCAAATTAAGACATTCCTTGAGTCCTCTAACTATTTGACCTACCAGCAAAATGGCTTCAGGAAAAATAGGTCCACCACCAGGGCACTGGCCTCTCTACTGGATGAACTTCTGTCAAACATAGACGAGGGTGATCTTACTATCGCAGTCTTCCTTGATTTCAAGAAGGCATTTGATACGATCGACCACAAAATCCTCATGCATAAAATAGAACGAGCTGGGCTAGGCAATAGAGCACATAGCTTCCTCACAAATTACCTCAGCAATAGAAAACAATACGCAAAACTAAGTGATACCAACTCGACCACTCGAGAAATAAAAACAGGAGTTCCGCAGGGTTCCACTCTGGGACCCCTACTGTTTCTAATATTTATAAATGACCTACCTCTAGTTTCCAACAAAGCATCTTTCACATTATTTGCCGATGATGCAGCACTAACAATACATAACAATGACCTTGCCATAGCCGCAACCGAGGCTGGAATGGTGCTGGATGGAGTGAACACATGGTGCCATGAGAATAAACTAACACTAAATGGCACTAAAACTGAGTACATAATCTATGGAACCAAAGTGAGGAAGGCAAGGGCCCGGCCAATACAACTGCAGATGGGTGGCTTAGTGCTCCGTGAAGTGAACTCCTATAAGTACCTAGGCACAACTCTTGACGCGACTCTAAGTGGTACCCAACAGCTGGCAAGACTTAACCAAACCATGGCACTAAAAATGAACACATTCAGAAAAATAAGGACCTATGTAAGTGAGAATACTGCACTGCAGCTGTACAAGTCAACAATATTACCAATTATAGACTACAATGATATCATCTATGGATTACTAACGAAGCAGCAAGAGACCAAATTACAAAGAATGCAAAACAGAGCCCTCAGAACAGTATTCCAAGGCAAGATACTAAGTGTGGTTGAAATGCATAGCAGAGCCGGGCTGGACACTCTGGATGTACGTAGGAACCTACACTTAATGACGTTGATGTATAAACGTGCAAGTCATGACAAATACATAGATTGCACAACCAGGGTAACAAGAAGGGGGACATCGACTCTGCTCTGGGTGCCCAACCCTAATACAAATAAGTTAATCAGAGCTCCGATTTACAAAGGAAGTGTCATGTGGAATGAACTCCCAACCAAAACCAGAGAAGCGGGTTCGATCCTTGCCTTTAAAAATGCATACAGAGCTCACCTGGTTATTCAGGCCCAAAACCTGGCACTGCAAATATATAATACGACCTGCTGAACGACCCATTGACTTCGCCCTCTCTCGTGCCTGCTCTCTCCCTGCGTGTCCGCCCCCCTACCCATGGGCCCCTCCCCCCACCCACCCCCATCCACATTTGACAAACAACTATTATAACTCAATGACTCGAAACCCACCACCACTACTCGAGACCCATTGCCACCACTGAATAACTACATCTTCAACCAGCAATGCAGACAATATAAACCACTATACATGCACAACATGGCACTATTAAAAGACTAACCGTTATTAAAACCAAATCTAACTGATATACAAACACAGCATATGATTTTACCACTAGTGTAAATTATTGCACACTCTATCTTGATGCATATACCTTGCACTATGTTGACTACCTATGCTGTACACTATGCAGCATAGGCTGCTCCCCCACTTTCTTTTGATGTTCAGAATGGGTTGCGCTGCACGCAATGCAACGCATTCCACTTCCACTATGTACAGACCAAATGCGATCACTCCAACGGCTGGAAGACGAGTGCCCCGGCGCTGACAAAATAAGTATTCAGATGAATCAAATATTTACCAAAAAAAAAAAATTAGGTTAGACAACCCGTTGATTGAAATTACAACGGATGCGTCACTCCAAGGCTGGGGGGCTCACAGGGGAGACACAGCCACTGGAGGTAGATGGTTGCAAGTTGAGTTAAACTCACACATTAATGTGTTGGAATTAAGGGCCGTATGGCTGGGGTTGCAAAGTTTAATAACAGAAAAGGAAGTAGACATTCAGATCTATACAGACAACACAACTACGTTGGCATATATAAACAGAATGGGAGGCACAAGGTCCCCAGAATGTAATGTAGTGGCTCAACAAATTTGGCATTGGGCGGAGGCGAGACGGAATTGGCTCACAGCGGCTTACATCCCAGGTTCACTAAATGTATTAGCAGATAAGCACAGTAGGGAGTTTAAGGACCATCTTGAATGGGCACTGTCTCCAAAAACCTTTAAGAAAATTTGTGGGTTCTGGGGAAAACCAGAGGTAGACTTGTTTGCTTCGCGAAAGAATTTAAAAATTCCTAAATATGTGTCGTGGAAACCAGAACCTGAGTCTTGGAGGGTAGATGCATTTACCTTTGAATGGTCAAACCATTTCTTCTATGTGTTCCCACTGTTCAGCATGATTACACGAGTCGCCCGGAAACTGGATAGAGGAAGCCAATGCTATCCTAGTGACGCCGCATTGGCCAAGCCAACCATGGTTTGCTGCACTCAACAGGTGGAGTCGAGAACAGCGATTTCTGCCGCGGGCACAAGACAATCTGGTCCCACAGGGGCCACTGGAGGAAAAGGGAGACGTGTCAACAACCCCCTTGGCGTATTCTGTTTTTAAGAAGATATCTTCAACCGTTTGGACTAAACCCAACGACGTTGGAATTTATTGTGTCATCGGCTTGGCGTGTAGGGACAGTTAAGCTTTATGCAAATGCGTTAAAAAAGTGGGGACTGTTTTGTATTATGAAAGGTGTTAAACCATTAGCACCTTCAGTGGCACAAGTTTGCCGGTTCCTAAGGACCCTAGCGGAGGAAGGGCTGGGGTTTGGCGCAATAAACACAGCAAGATGTGCTTTGTTGGTGGTTTTACCCAGGGTGGATGGACAAACAATTGGCAAACATCAGCTGGTGCATTGGCTTATGTGGTCAGTTTATGCAAAAAACCCACCAAAAGCAAAGTACTCCAGGTTTTGGGATGTGAATAAAGTGTTTGATTTACTACAAAACTGGCCGGGAAACAGGAACTTGAATCTCAGGGAACTTACGTTAAAATTGATCATTTTATTACTCTTGGTAACAGGACACAGAGGACAAACCATTGTTGCTCTCGCCATTGAGGGGTTGGAGGAACAGTAGAAAGAAGTGACTTTTCATCTGAAAAAATTACTAAAATCAAATAGACTTGGAGATCCATTGTCGTCAATATCTTTGTATGCATACGATGAGTGTCCATGTATACGTGTAGTTAGAGCTCTTAAAGCGTATTTAGGGCGCACAAAAGACATTAGGATAGGGAAGCAACTTTTAGTTAGCTACATAAAACCTCATGCGCCAATATCAAGGGACACTTTGGCACGTTGGACGGTTCAACTACTTGACAGGGCAGGTGTTAATACAAAGGAGTTTGGGCCACACTCAACTCGAGGGGCGGCAGCTTCAAAGGCTAGAGCATTGGGAATTTCAGTTAACACTACCCTAAAACATGCAGGCTGGAAGACAGCCAGATCTTTTGCTCTCCACTACAACAAGAAAGTGGAAAAACATAACAAAGTAGCCAAAAGGTTATTGGACAATGCTAAAAACAGGCGAGTTTAGTCTGTATGAAGTAATACAACGACAAATATTACAAGTAATGTGTAACAGTTTATTTGTAAACTTGTAAACATCGTTCAGAGTTACTCTGGTTATAAACAAAATAAAGAAAGGTTAAGCGTAAGCTATTACAATGGCAGGGTTCTTTTATGAGAAGGAAATTAAATTAGTAGTCGGGTAAAATACTCGGTACGTAAAAATCTCCCTGGGCTGTGAATGCCTTGGAGGCAACAGCCCGAGGTAAAATAGGTTAAGTTAGACGAGACTTACCTGGGTATAGTTGAAGGATAACTTCTGTTTTACCGAGGGCTGTGCCCCTTGGTAGTCGCAGTACAGGGCCCACCGAACCCGCTCCTTGCGATACAGAAGAAATTATTTGCGAAATAATTTAAAAATTAAATAAGTTTACAAAGGGAAAATTAAAATTTCCATGTAAGACAGCTAAATAGACAATTGGCTCATATTTTAACCGTCCAAATTAGGTAAAAATTGACTTGAGACCGGAACTGCCTCATCTCCCTGTACTGCGACTACCAAGGGGCACAGCCCTCGGCAAAACAGAAATTATCCTTCAACTATACCCAGGTAAGTCTCGTCTAACTTAACCTATATAGGTTAAGTTAGACGAGACTTACCTGGGTATAGTTGAAGGATATATATAATTGTTCCCTACCGAAAACGAATTTTGCACTTAGTATCCTTTACATGAATCCCTCAGATTTAGTGCATTTTCTCTCGTGAAGCAACCACGAAGACTGCCATCTCTGAACTTTGTCAATCATCGGGAGTAATATTAGTCTCAGCTTGTACAACAATAACGCGGTTTATAACAATAGTACTTAAATTAATATATGCTCAATTGAACACTCTTTTCTCTCGAATATACGCTGCCACCATGTAATATATAGTGTTACTTGTGCACTTCAAGGCACACTTTGAATGGACAAAACATAACCACAAATGTGTTTATTTTGCATATTACATAATGCACATATAAATTAATTGTGCACGTATATTTGATCAACAATGTTTTAAAACTTGGATAAAAAGATAACAGCTTTAAAAAAAGATAAATACCCTCTACTATCTAACAACTGTTCTCTGGGTCTCAATAAAGACTCATTGACTAACATAACATTTCTTTTTACTAACTATTCCCTTACATAAAAACTCTTATCAAACACATCCCCTTAAAATAATGACTTTCTTCAGATACTATTTCTCTCAAATAAGTAACCATCCTAGATTTGTACCCCTTCAAATAAGTGTTTTCTTCAAGTAGTATATCTCCCTCAAATAAGTAGGCTATCTTGCTCGAATAAGTATCCCTCTCAACCAAGTGCCTTATTTGATAGTAACCCGTTGAAATAAATGGGTTTTCCCCCTCAAATAGTATGTCTCTCAAGCAAACCCTAATCCTGACATTTTATATATTAAAAAAAACTGAAAAACAACCCAAAACACATACCTAGTAATAGACGTAATACCAGCTTCACTTCATTATGTTCTGGGATGTAGATTGACAAAATACTGTATTCCATTTGTCCTTATTCCACAAGTGATAAAAACCAACAAATAAAATTGGGATAAAGCACTTGTTTAAATCATGAACAAGGATTCTCAGCAAACGTGATTTAAAATCGATAGAGGACACAACAATGCATAGATAAAATATTCACCCCATCACAGACTAGGGGTGAATGACAACCATGTTCAAGTCCTAGCAAAAACTGCTTCGATAGGAATCGACCGTAAACAACATGGAGGACCTGGTTCCAGCATGCACTCCTTATCTGTAAAGTTGATATGAGAGAAGAAAAAAAACCCACCAGATTCTCTCGATTTGACTTTCAGTCTTATTAATCTACATGATTTCATAAAGTATTCATTCCAAAGATAGTATCCTGTGATAGATAAGAATTTGAACTGTATTTTCAGCACTTTAAATTGCAAATTCATATGATCATCTTCTTTAGCAACCCTGTCCTGGAGACAGTGCTGTGGGAGTAACTAAACAAATGCATGTCTCTTGGCAAGCGCCATGCATGTCTTGCTCATCTCGACAGCAGAATAACTACATTCAAACACTTTCTTGATCATCATCTTGTAGCTTGCAGACATGCAGCGAAGGTAACGTTGATTGCGCATGTCACGGTCAAAGGTCACGACTCAGTCATCGGAACGCCGCCACATAGGCTCCTCTATGAGCGACTTCATTGAAACCGAGGTGTCTGTATCTGTTGGGCGATAAAAGAGAACGAGTTAAGGGCGCATTCCTTACATGCGGTATGCGAATGCGAATGCAAATGCGACAAAAAATCTAAACGCCTTGAAACCTATGAGCTACATTCCTTACACGCGGAATGCGAATGCGTTTTTCCGATCAGTCCATGTAGCGATCGGTGCGGCATGCGGCAAGCGGGGTGCGAATAGAAACCTGAGTCTGATGTGTCCATTAGTTTAACACTAGGAGAGGCGACTGAGCATTACGGAATGGCCTAGAGGGGTGCCGTGTACATAGTGATTAGTGTGTGCTTATAAGGGGGAAGGAGGCGGGAAGGTGAGAAAGCCGTGAGGGGAAGAGAGAGGAGGGGAGAAAGCCGAGGGGAGGATGGCAGGGAGGTGAGAAAGCAGTGAGGGGAAGAGAGAGGAGGGGAGAAAGCCGAGGGAAAGCTACCAGATTCACAGAAATATGAATACTTATCTATAAATTGGCAATAATATAGCCAGTTGTATGCCGCATGCCGCATACCGCTTGTGTGGAGGAATCATGCCATTCGCATACCGCATGCCGCATACCGCGTGTAAGGAATGCCCGCTTTAGATTGTAGCACTTCAAATATCGAGCATTTGCAGCGACGTCACACAATCATGTGACCAGTGTCTACACAACCATTTTTGGATGGTGTTATTTGTGTGTTCAGACTCACGTGTACATTCAGTATGTAATACCCTCGTCACCTAATACCCCTGTCACACTATGACATAACAAGCCAACGTAAGCCTGACATGCTCACGTTTCGTCATTATGTTGGCGTACGTTGGGTTACGTTATGATGACGTCAGACTGACGTCGCGCTACGTTGTGTTACGTTGGCGCACATCACGGTTTTGAACCTGTTCAAAACTTTCGACGTAACTCAAACATAAGGGTTTTCATTCGCCGTACGTTCTGTACACGTTCGGCGAACGTCAATGACGTTAAACGGACATTAGTCAAACGCTGCTCACTACGTTCCACTATGTTGACCCAAATTATAGCCAGTGGAAACCTCCACGTGGCGTAATGGGAATGTCAGGAGAACGTACGCCGAATGTACGTCCAACATACGTTCAGCGTTTCGCCACTGGGTCATGATGTATGTAACGTCACGTAGCGTAAAGCAACGTAGTTCTGGCGATGGAATAACGTACATAACGTTCCATGAGCGTCATTACGTTGTCCTCTCGCATTGAATGACGCTATCATTACGCTTTACCGACGTTACGCTCTCGTCAACTACGCTGCATCCACGTTCAACTTGTGCCCAAATTTGCATACTACGCCGAGAAGTTCGACGTTTTTCGCGTTCTCCCTACGCTGACGTCGTTACGTCGTAGTGTGACAGGGCCTTTACTGTTTACAACAAAAAATGAGTGGTCGCAAAGAGGTTACAAGTGGTCGCTAGTGGTTGCTCTATGGTCGCCGACCTCCTTGCGACCTAAATGGTCACAAGGAGGTTGCAGCTACTGCCCTAAAAACATCCTTCCGACCAAAATGGTCGCCCAGAGGTCGGTAACCATGGCTTTGGTTGTAAGGTGTGTTCTTTGGTCCAAAGTGGTCACAAGCCATAGTGTGACTGGGGCTTTACTTAGTAACCTTTATAATTCACGACATGACAATGGTAACCAGGACGTTACTTCATTGCATCTGCAGCGCTAACAAATAATATCTAGGCCAAGTAACCATAATGTAACTATACTTGCATGATGCTGTAACTTATAGTTCCTATTTTTAACATCATATAGATCTGCCAACACTACACTAAATCACTTTACACATTGTAATTCAAGGGAACAAGTCTAAATTTAACCACCGATTAAAAAACCCCACAAAAAACAACCGTTGGCATATAGGCCTATGCATAGTGTTGTATTTCTTCTGTATACTGTAGAGCTAGTCTGTGCTGTATTCTCTTTTGTGAGATGCCTCCGAAAAAGTTGAAGAAATCGCTTTGGTAGGAATCAACTGTAAACAAGTTAGTGAGGTCCGGCTTCCAGCACACAGTATTTATTTATATTGACATAAGCCGTGTTCACACGGGGCAGTTAATTCGACTCATATAAATCGCCTTGCCTAGTTCGGCTCACATTTGGCGTGTGAACGCGCGGCTGAGGCGGTTTAGGGCTGATTCAAATCATATTATTCGGATTTTATAAACCACTTGTGTAGGTGGTTTATATGAACCAAATTTTATGATTCAACTTATATCGCCCGTGTGAACGCAACCGACTTACTTGAGGCGGATTAAGGACGTCACATGCATGCGCAGTCGAGACTTGAGTTTGTTTATTTTCCGGTCGATCAAAAGCGCATATTATAGAATTTAGTCTATGAAACCGCTAGCTGCGCGCAGATATTTTTTTTATCATTTATTTTTAGGTTTTCACTGCCCAGCAGAAGTTTTGATCGTTCCAAAACAATACGATTCAGTCCATACATATCTAGGTCGAACCCACTCTCTTGTGCCGACGTCGACTAACCGAAACTGGCGCTGGTTAGTATGGACTTGCTCATGTGCAGATATCGATTTCCGGCTTAAGCCGGCCCAAGTACTGCCCGTGTGGACGCGACACACTTTCAAACTCGGTCCGTGTGAATGTGCCACTAATTCGCTTCATCTAGTTCGCCTCATCTAAGTCGGCGTAAACTTTGCCCATGTGAACACGGCTATAGAGATGATGAACTGAGAGAGAATAACATCATACCAAGATGGTGGCCACTGGATTCTCGCCCTTAAACCTTTCAGGTTTATTACCTACATGATTCCATAAATTCTTCACTCCAAAAGTAGTCGGTTATGATAAATAAGTATTTGAACAATATGCTTGCATATTAGATTGTTAATGCAAGTGGTTGTGTTCATAAGGTTATTCGGGTCGTTTTTCTATAAGGTTATTCAGCAGGTTTGAACACGATACACAGGGCTGCGATTATATCAAATATTCACGGGGTGATTGACCCAACTATATGTCTAAATCTGAGCAAAAACTGATTCGGTATGAATCTATGTGGTGTGGGAGGTTAAAAATCCCTTGAGTCGGTAAAAGTGTAGGCTCGGGCTTTCTATCGACCAGCAGTGGAAGAGGAAGACCAGTCGTCTATGACTGAAATTTCCCCTGCTTAAACAACTAATGGACCCCCCCCCAAAAAAAAAAATCAAGTGTAAATAAGAGGTGGCCCCTGGATCCAGCATCCACAGTCCATCTATATTGAAGTACAGTTGATGAAATGGCAGAGACTGAAAAAAACCCACCCCAAGATGACCCCCCCACCACCCCAAAAAAAACCCACCAAAAATACTATATATTATCATGCCCACACTTGAATTATCTGTATTTATGGTTTCGCAGAGAATCTTATGGCTTGAGGAATTTCTTGATTACCGTTAGGCTGAATTTATGGCTTCGCAGAGAATCTTATGGTTTGGGGAATTTGTTATTACTGTTAGCCTGAATTTATGGTTTCATAGAGAATCTTATGAAGTTATCGTTTTAAGAATTGTTTACTACTGTTTATATTCTTTGGGGTTGACAGCTATGAGATTAGTATAGGCCTATCGTTAGAACTTGTCAAAATACAAAGTAGTACCTTTTGCACTGAATGGCAAACTCTCCAAACGGTAAAGTCCCTGGATGGTAAACTCCCTGAATTGTAAACTCTCTAAACGGTAAAGTCCCTGAATTGTAAACTCCCCAAATGGCAAAGTCTCTGAATTGTAAACTCTAAATGGTAAAGTCCCTGAATGGTAAACTCTCAAAAGGGTAAAGTCCCTGAATTGTAAACTCCCTGAAATAGCCCCAATTTTCCCTGGTACACGTCTGTCTCGGTGGTACAATAAACTTACATACCAGACAGATTGAAGGCTGCAAACCGCTGCAAAATGTCCTCATCTCTGTCGGCTTTGGGATCATAATCCACACCGGTGTAGCCTCCATTTTGCCGGCAGTACTCCAGGAACCTGACACAACACGCATAATTGCACGTTACTTTAGTAACCGAGTGCTTTCTTCTCGGTTGAATGGCACTAATACCGTAGGAAGTCACCAAAATACAACCGCAAAACGAATAGCAAAATAGTTCAGTAATTGAGTAAATATGCAATGATTTTGAGATACATACATACATATATATATATACATATATATATATATATTTTACCTCGGTATATAGCCTCAGGCTAGCCGCAGGCTAGGGAGAGGTAAGCACTTCCGGGTCCAGCAATTAGCATAACAAACTCGTGTGAGATGGATGTACGCGAGTTTGTTCAGCGGTTCTTTCTACAATTTCTCCACAAATACCTGGAATTTGTGGATTATTTTCCACACGTTTCTTTATTAAGGACATTACCGTCCTTTGTGTGAGTTTTAGCTAGGTGGCGACTGTTTTTACGGAATTATTAGCGTTTAACCGTTCCGAAAGTCCGCTTCGCTAGCTTTCGAGTCGCCTTTGCGCGTTGGTTTCGTTCGTTCGCTTAAATCCCCCATTATCGCTCGATTACTTCTTATAGTTTATTCGTCTTTCGCTAAGGAAGGACGCAATTTACGGTTTAACCGTTCCACACATTTCTTTATTAAGGACAATAACGTCCTTTGTGTGAATTTGAGATAGGTGGCGACTGTACTTTCGCAGTTATTAGCGTTTAATCGTTCCGATTCCGGTACGCTTTTTTCAAGTCAACGCTACCCCTGTGATTTGGGGAGTTTTCAGCCGCATTGGTGCACTGATGGCTGCACTTCTGCAGCACTGAATTTTCCGGGTGCCTTGCCGACCCGGAGTTTGCTGCATACAATATTATATTTATTTATTTATATTTATATTTCGGTTAAACCCAAGAACACTGGAGGAATCAAATTATTGAAACCTGGAGTATTGTATTCACTGTAAGTATTAATACAAACTGTATGAAGCTAGTTGTTATGCATTATGGCATCTTTTTGGAAGTTTAGAACTTCGTAAGTCTGTTTGAGATAGGTATGTTTACAAACGGATAAAATGATGGTGACCGGCCAAAGAGCCTTGGTATACAAAACAAAACCGATCCTGATTGGTTGTTGCACCCGTGGAATGCGGGTAGAGATGAAAGCGAAAGCTGCAGGGTGAAACCGCATCTCCAGTGGATTTTCTCTCGGACTCTCATAAAGAGTCTTGGGGATTATCCTGGGTTTCTTTTATAGACTCCCCACACCACAATTTTTAGGCGTACCTCCGAGTTTTGTAGCATTTTCTCCAACTTGCTGGCGCAGAAGCCGCAGGAGGGAGAAGTGTACAGAACAGAGAGAGTGGGCGGTCCCAAGGCCGACCCCCCCATATGGTTGGTTTCGCTACCAGACACATACGGCATAAACTTAGCTTACCACGCCTGTACTGAGAACGGTGTAAATACGTTACTCAGTACCAAATACATCCTCAACCCAGGTTCCACCTGGCGTCACAATTTGTGTTCACGTTGAGTTGATACCGGTTTATAGTAACACAGTCGTTACAGACTACCGATGGCCACGAAGTGGAACAATGTCCTGCCTGCTGTGTCAGCTGCTGCGGATCACCCGGAGGAGGACTGTCACTCCTTTCAGGGGTGACAGCTTTGCCATCGCCTCAGCCCGAGGCCATAATCCCTTCCGACCCGGAAGCGGAGACCGACCATTAGGTTTGGTTGCGTCGGGACGGGAAAGCCATTGCAATGCGCAATGTTGGCTGAAGCCTCATCGCGCTAGCCTGCCTGTCACCAAGCGGATAGAGCTGATGGTTAAAAACCATGTTATGTGGTAGCCCGTTAAAACGGAGAGACATGTTGGCTTATGCCGCATCCCGTTTAGGCCACCCATTCGACAACGGAGAGTGAGGTTGGCTAAAGCCACATCCAGTTTAGGCAAATGTTACCACAAAGGGCGATGTTGGCTGAAGACCGTTACTAACGGAGAGGGATGCTGGCTGAAGCCACATTATATTTTGTCACCCATTCGCGAATGAAGGACGGTGATGGCTGAAGCCACATACCGTTAAGCCGCCCGTTGCCGAGCGTAGAGACATGTTGGGTGTAGCCACATTACGTAGAGCGTGGTGGTTTAAAGCCACATTGCGTTTAACCCGCACGTATCCGAGCGGAGACCGAGGTTGGCTAAAGCCACATCAGGTATATAATTTTTTCCTCAGTTACTTGATATAAATACTGGTCTCTACACATCGTTTTGGGTTTGGCTTCCATACCGTAACCCTATGATTTTATATTCAGCTACACGCCTGGTTTGGGAACGGGGTGAATACGTTCTCCGACACCAGTATTGCCGCCCGTGACCGAACGGAGAGCGAGGTTGCCAGAGGCCACATCACGTTAAGCCGCCTTTGCCTAATGGCGAGCGGTGATTGCTGGGGCCGTATTACTTTTAGAGCTAGTGGCAAAATGGAGAGCGATGTTGGCTGAAGCCTCATCACAATAACTCGCCCGGGATACCGCCCGGGCCAAACCAAAGAGAGAGATAGGCTGAAGCCTCATTACAGTAACCCGCCCGTGACCGAGCGGAGAGCGATTACGGTTATAACCACATCACGCTTGGTACCCCGTTAGAAACGGAGAGCGATGGTGGCTGAAGCCACATCCCATTTTTTGGGTACACTCAAACTTTCAGTTGATGATTACAGGTTTTCGGACCTGTGAGGTACTTTGGCTTTTATTAGCCATGAGTATGTTCTGTTACAAACGGTACCCGTCTGGATATGTTTATACATTCTTCCAGGACCAAAACCAACAACAAACAAACAGTTGGTTGAACACTCTGATTTTCATTGATCGGCACGGAACTGAGAGATACTTTGGCATTTATTAGCCATGGGTATATACTCTTATAAACGGTACCCGTCTGGATATGATTATAGGTTTTTTCCAAGACGAAAAATAACAACAAACAAACAGTTGGGTGAAAACTCTCATTTTCATTGATCATTACAGATCTTTGAATTAAGGGTTTGTTGGGTACGACAGACAGTAAGCCTGAAGATCCCATTTATGATGATAACTACTCATCACCAGAGGTGATGGCTTAAGCCTCCCTGGCACACTTGAGTTTATGGGAGGAAAGCAGGCCAGATGCTGGCTATCCAGAGATAGAGAAGCGGCTCAGAAAGCTGGAGCAAATGCTTTCAGCAAAGTCTCAAAAGGGAACAAGAAGAGGTTGCACAGCAAACTCACATGGCCACGGAAACAGGTTTTTCCAAAAAGTAAAAATAAATGTGATGTTTCCTTACATAGATGAGTCATTTATTATGGCCCAGTCACAGTTCAGCTGCTCACAGGCAGTTACTAACCAATATATCAAACAGACCAAAAATTTGGTAAGGTTTGTTTGGAATGAACAACTATATGAATTTACATGTTTACCAACTGGTGTAGCTTGTAATTCATGATTTTCTACTAAGCTCCGAACACACAATGTGTTCGCTCATAGAGCGGGAAGGACATTTTTGTTTCCCGTTTATTGATGATTAATTGGTTTGGATGCGCAGTTAAAGTAAATGATTAATTTACAACATTTACAAATCTAAATTTGCTGGAAATAGTTAAGAATTTAGCATAACATAGGACTAAAGGGTTTGTGAAGGCCGAGGCCTTCATAAAGAAGTTTAGATCATATTAATGGTCTAGACTTGAGAATAGTGTATTTAGGGTTATTTGGTTTAGTCTGCATGCACAGATGCTATGTCAGAATGTTGACAGATAGTACTACAGCAATGGCTTCCATTCGCAACATGGGAGGGACAATGTCCAGCCCATATAATTAAAGAACGAAGTTAATTTGGAATTGGGAAAGCCACATACAAATTTGTTGGCATCCCGAAATAATAACATATTATTGAATTGGTCTTAGGGCATCCAGAGCCTACCTTTTGGAAAGTTGATTTTTTCTCTTTAATTTGAGGAAAAGACAATTTATAACATACAGCCTAAATTGGCACAGTAGCAAGGAGGGCTTTGATAGTCCCCGGTTGTGACACGCAGCCATGTTTGGAAGTTTTACCCTTAGGAGACACAAACTGTATATATTTTTCCTACACGATGTTTCGTGGAGAGGTGTTCACAACACCCCTTCTGACATTCCCTTTCGGAACACGTGTTTATGACAGTTTTATTTACATAAAGTTACTCAGCTGAGATTAACTTCGCATGCCTGGAGGAAAGGAACAGTTCAGTTATATTCAAATTATTTGAAAAACTGGGGTTACCATGGTTTACTTATGAAAGACAAACTTATGAGGCCTACAATGGCACATCTTGTTAGATTTTCTAAGGATGCTTGATAAAGCTTTAGGTTGGAACCGATTAACGCTGCAAGATGTGCTTTTCGGTGATACGTCCGCGAGGAGATGGACAGATAGTTGGTAGGCACCAACTTATTCACTGGCTGGGAAATCAGTTTACAAAAGGAATTCCCCAAAACCAAAAATTTAATAGGTTTTGGGTTGTGTTAATGATATTCGGATTATTTAAGAAATGGTCTGGTAATAGTCTTTTAGATAAAACAGCTAGTTTTAAACTAGCAGTATCATACTGTTAGTTACTGGACACACGGGTCAATTTTGATAGCATTGTCCCTGAATGATTTAACAATAGATCGCAAGAAAGCAATGTTTGATTGATAAAACAGATTTTTAAAATCAAACCGCACAGGGGAACACTTATCCACAGTGCGTTTAAATAGTTCCTGCATGACTGACAACTTTGTCGGGTGTCTGCCATAAGGGTATATATCTATTCAAGACAACTGTTAGTGTAGCTTACTGAAACTACACAAGGCAGGAGTCAATATGGAACGATATGCGTCCCATTCAACGAGAGGCGCCATGGTCTCGAAAGCGTGATTGCTAGGGATTTACGTAAAACGAATCCTAGCACATGCAGGCTGGAAGACCACTAGATCGTTTGCAAAACATTACAACAAACGACTAGAAAAGTCAAGCGGAATCGCACAGCGATTGCTCAAACACAAAAATACATAGGTGAGAAACAAAAGTTTTTTCACTCTCATTGATACTGTATACAAAGAACATAAAATGTTCATTATAAAACGTTACAGAGGTAACAAAGGCACATAACAATAACAATTAAATATCAGGATAAAATGATATTACGTAAATTCTCCCTAGCCTGAGGCTATATACCGAGGTAAAATAGATTAGTTAGACGAATCTTACCTTGGTATAGATGAAGGATAACTATTGTTTTCCCGAGGTATAAGCCTCGGCTAGACGTGGGTGAGGGCCCACCCTCCACACCCTACCACATCTAGACTGTTGCTTGTACCAAGGAAACATTAGTTTTAGAATAGTTTTAGAATTTTTATTAGAGATCATTTTATCCTGAATTAGTAGGTAAAGATTGCTGGACCCGGAAGTGCTTACCTCTCCCTCACCCACGTCTAGCCGAGGCTTATACCTCGGGAAAACAATAGTTATCCTTCATCTATACCAAGGTAAGATTCGTCTAACTAATCATATATATATATATATATATATATATATATATATATATATATATATATTAGACACACACACACACACACACACATAGTAAAACAATCTCTAAATCGACAACCTATAAGTGGGACAACCTATAAGTATAAGTGGGCCATTTAGGGGGGGGGCGGTTTAGGGAGTTAGAATATGACTACAATGGTATTGCTGAGACCCAATTAAAGCAATCGATATAGGGGAGTGGTCGATATGGAGACGTGGGCAGTTAGAGAGGTTTTACTGTATACATGTCTAGATAAAAGATTCACTCCTATCTAGAATAGGGGTGAATGACACCCCTACATAAATCTAAGCAAAGACTGCCTCTGTAAGAATTAACTCTGGATGTGGTGGTTCCAGTTGTTGTTCTTGAATGGAGTTTTACATCCTGGCAACATCTAAGGTAATATCAGCGGACTCATGGTGACTTAATAGTGATACCCCACTGGGAGACCAGGCTGCTGGCACCATAACCCAATTTCCCACTCAGTCACATTATCCTGATACTGAGCTAACCAGTCCTTGCCCTATCTTAGTGATACGGAGCACCAGGCTAGGGATCAACAAGTATTAATTTTGTAAGTAAAAATACTCCCAATTTATTTATAATTAAGATTGTAATAAAAGGAGGGAATCAAAATGTTCAGCCAGACATAATGTTGTGCTATAGATAGTGTGTTCACGTTAGTTTCTGATAATATGATAATAATAATAGTAATAAGATGATAATAGCAAACTTAATATAGCACAAAAAATAACCTCCGGGACAGAAGAGAGAAACTATTGACTTCGATATGAAAAACAGATTGGCGATATGCAAAGAAGAAGAAAATAATAGCAAGTTTAATATGGCACAGAAAATAACCTTCCCGTGGATATTTAAATAACCTCTCGGACAGAAGAAAGATATTGTTGACTTGGATAAGCAAATCAGATTGTCGAACTTACCCGTTCCAGTGTTCGTCACAGGAAAGCACGTACGGGTTTCCAATAACGATCAGAAGTGCTTTTGCCCTGGTTACTGCTACATTGAATCTCTGAAATGTTTCGTGTTTTTTTTAAAACATGACACTTAAACATTTTTTATTTTTGAAATCATGGAAGCATTGTCAAAGTGAACCATTCCACTTTGTTTATACAGTTCTCTGTCTTCAAAAGATATATTAAAGCTCAGGGGCTACTTTGACTCGTTCCTATTTTAAATGTTTACTTCTCGAAAAGGTGGTTTACTTATCTGGATGCAATATATGCCAAGGAGAATCGTAAATGATAAATAGTCTTCACAATGCATTCTCCATGGTGATATTCATTACACTGCCTGATACTAGGATAGGCTGGTAAAACGTATATTAGTCTGACCAGTACGATATCCGATTTTGGTATTCTGATTAGTTTTTCTTCAAATCTTGGCTATGCCTTCATAGGTATCCATCCATATCCGCTCGGTCCTCAAGCCACTATGTATTCTTCCTTTCCGGTTATGTACTAAACCAGACCGGTGGAGCCACCATGGTGCTGCGCCTAACTAATTGCCTTTAACAAAATATATATTACAAGGCTAAGAGCTTGATGCCTGTTGCGATATGAATATCTGAATATAATCAATCATCAGTTTATTATTTTTCCAAGCATTCTTTAGGGAGATATAGCATGTGAAAGCATAGGCAGTTGGGGAATGTACCCGACTAGAGTAGTTCCAGATTCTGCCAGCAGATGTCACTAGCTTAACTGGCGGGGTCTATTGGTTTATTGTAGTACCTTGAAAAGGCTTCGAGATACACCACCCCCCGCCTCCACCCCACAAATAAACCTCCACACACTCAAAACACACCCAAAAAAAAACTCAGATAGAAATTGAATGTGACTTTGTGACTGCGCACACTTGACCTCTGGCTGACCTTGGGGTTCTTGAGAAAGCCGAGCTTGAACTGTATGTCCATGGCCAGGTAGTCGGGACTGGTGCGCACCGTGGATATGATGATAATGAGGCGCTCCTGGCCTTGGAACTCCTCCACGGACCCAACCTTGATGTCCGACGACAGTTTCTTCTTCTGGAGGGCATGACGGATCTTTTGCACCTAGACAAAGTGTATAACATGGGCATGCACACATTAAAGGGGCTACTGCTCAATATATATACATATATATATATATATATATATATATATATATATATATTATATATATTATATATATATATATTATATATTTTACCTCGGTATACAGCCTCAGGCTAGCCGCCGGCTAGGGAGAGGGAAGCACATCCGGTCCAGCAATTAGCATAAACAACTCACGACGGGAGGACGTTCGTTGAGTTGCTGCGGCAAGTTTTGTCTGCAACAAGCTGATTGACCGTAAGTAATAATGAAAACTTTGGTCGAGTTTGTTTATGATGCATTATAGCATCTAGATTTGAAAGTTCAGAACTTTCGCAGGTGTAATTTGGACAAGATTAGAGTTTTCATACAAACGGTTAGAACAAAGAGTTGCTCGTTTACGTATCGAAACTGGTTCTATTATCACCCGCTTAATACGGGTAGAGATGTTGGCACCGTCACATCTCCTGTGGAGATTCCCTCGGACCCTAATAGAGGGTGTTGTTGGGGATGATCCTGGGTTTCTTTTATAGATTCCCCTTTTGTAAGGCGTTCCTCCGAGTTTCGTAGCATTTTCTCCAACTTGCTGGCGCAGAATGCCGCAGGAGGGAGAAGTGTATGAGACAGAGGTGGGAGGTCCCAGAGGCATGCCCCTTGTATGGTTGGTTTCGATACCACAAACCTACAACATTACACTTAGCTTATCACGCCTGTACTGAGAACGGTGTAAATACGTTACTCAATACCACATAGATCCTCAACCCAGGTAAACCTGGCGTCACTTCGGTGTTCAGTTGAGTTGATTCCGGTTTAACAAGTAATCCTTTTTGGTTACAGAGTACCGATGGCTACAAAGCGAAACAAACCGCCGCCCGCTGCAGCAGAGGGGCACGCGCCCACCGGCTACGATTCGTCGCCAGGGCTGACGGCTCCCCCATCCCCCCAGCCTGGGGCAGATATCGGGTCCGACCGCGATAGTGACAAACGGGGCAACTTATCCGGTGGACTTAAACGCCCGGATAAGCCAGATGGTGGAACTGAAACTCAGACAACTCCAACCGAGTGTCCACGTGGATATGAGTCGGCAACTCCCGGTCCTTGACTCAGACTGGGAGGATGTTTCCAACTTCGAGGAAACTGATTCCGCATTGGAAGTTCCCGCAAAGAAACGAAAGAGAGCAGTGAGTTCGTCTGGTGACGAATTCACTAAGGCGAGTAAGGGGAAGAAGGTGAAGAAACCCAAGAAGAAGAGTAAGAAGAAGAAGCATTCCTCTTCCGACTCTTCCTCGGACTCGTCGACTACGGAGTCTGACTCCGAAACAGAAAGAACCGAGCTTTACGCTAAGATTGTCGGTAAAGTCCGTAAGCGGTGCCAGAAAGAAAAGGCGAAAAAGATAAAAAACTACCACAATGATGCGAAAGACTATTAAAGGCCACTTTAATATGTTCAAGCCGGCCGAGGTTATTAACAAGCTCACAAAGCAGATCTCGGGAATAAAGGGAATTCCCGACACAGTGGTGAAAGATGGACTCAGGAGTCCATCTTAGTGACGAGAAAAGAAGGTTCGAGAACGTGCTTTATACTATCCATAAGGCCGTGTTAGGGGCTTTAACATCGGTGGCACCTATTGCCAACCGTATGCAAACAGAGAATAAGTTCTCGTCTCTGGCACGCGCGATGGATAAGAACATCGCTTTGCTCACTGCCGTGAGTAACTTTTTAAGTTACAGACGGTACGAAAATGTTTTCAAGGCTGTCACCACCAATGCTGGTAAAGAGGTGGCAAGATCGAAAAAGGTGACGGACAACGATGGGAAAGAGTACACCCTCTTTCTGGTGCCAAGACCCGTCAAAGGCAAGCCGCTTGACAAAAGCAAAATGTTCTGGGGCCAACTTCCTTACCTCTTCAAGGAAGTCGAAGCCGAGGCCAAAAGTGGCAAAAACATGGAGAGTAACCGGAGGTTAGACAACTCCTCCAGATTCCGCCGGCCCCGAGGGGATTTTCGCAATCGCCGAGGCACAAGAGCTGGGAGGTCCAGCCACTCCTATGGATACCTACCAAGAGGCAGAGGACGGGGAGACCGTCAAGGGTGGAACGACGGCAACCGCCCGTTCCGCAGGGAGTTTTCTCCCAAACAACCGTTCCCACGCCCAGGGAACAAATAAACATTGCTACACAGACTCCGAAGCCAGTAGTAGCAGATATGATAGAGGAGGAGACACAAACCGATGTAAGAAAGTTTAACGCAGGCAACATTTTTAATAATTTTTCAGAATGGGTTAAAATTACTAAAGATGAAGACATTTTAGGGATAGTTACAGGGGGTAGAATTCCATTTACAGAATTTCCAATCCAAACACGAATTCCGTTTCCTTATAAATTTGATTCATTAGAGAAACAGGCATTAAGTAATCAAGTTTTACTTTTTGAATCTAAGGGTATAATAGAGAAGGTCGATCACACGCCTGGGGAATTTATTTCTAATATATTTTCCAGGCCTAAACCAAATGGTGACATCAGAATGATTCTTGATTTAACTAAATTAAATGAATTAGTAGAATATCGCCATTTTAAGATGTTTTCCTTAGAAACTGCCAGGGATTTGGTTACGCCTGGGGCATGGATGGCCAGCGTCGATTTACAGGATGCATATTATACTGTTCCTATTTACACAGAACACAGAAAGTTTCTGAGATTTATTTGGGAGGATGAACTTTTCCAATTCACTTGTATGCCGAATGGGTTAGCTTGCACCCCTCGCCTGTTTACTATATTGTTAAAGCCGTTTTTTTTGGCTATGGCTAGAAAAGGACACACTATGTTTCCTTACATAGATGACTCATTTATTATGGCACAGTCATTTAATGACTGTCAAAATGCTGTTACAGATTTGTGTCACTTCCTGACTAAGTTGGGATTTTATATTCATGAAAAGAAGTCGGTGTTCTTACCGACCACCAAACTTAAATGTTTGGGCTTCATTGTGAATACACATACTATGACGGTTTCACTTCCGAAACAGAAACTTGATAAGTTTCTAGATACTGCGAGCCGCTTGGTCGAGTTAACTAGGCCAAAGATAAGGCAGGTCGCCGTCTTAATCGGTATAATGATATCATATGCCCCCGCTATTCTATACGGTGAGGCACACATAAAGTCTCTAGAAATAGATACAAATTTGGCTTTGGCTCGGACGAAAAGTAATTTCGAACGAAAATTGTTTATTTCTGACGAAGGCATGCAAGATATTAACTGGTGGTTTGAAAATATTCATGACTCTCCCAATCCCATTAGAATGGGAGAACCCAACACGTTAGTAACCACCAACGCTTCGCTTGAAGGTTGGGGAGCACATCGTAATGATGTTGCGACAGGAGGGAGATGGTTACAAAATGAAATTTCGGACCATATCAACGTATTAGAATTAAGAGCCATTTATTTAGGACTAGCAAGCCTCATAAAAGTGCCACGGAATCATGTTAGAATTCTAACTGACAATAGAACGGCCATGGCGTATGTAAAGAACATGGGAGGAACAAAGTCCAAACCATGTAATGATTTAGCAAAGATGATTTGGGATTGGGCGGAGCTAAACCAAGTATGGCTAACAGTAGCGCATATTCCAGGTATTCAAAATACTCTAGCTGACAAAAAGAGCAGACATTTCCATGATCATTTGGAATGGGCCCTAGATCCAAACATTTTTGAAAATATTTGTCAGAAATGGGGACGACCTGATGTTGACTTATTTGCATCCCGAAATAAATTTAAAATAGAAAAGTATCTATCGTGGCACCCAGAACGAAACGCCTGGCAGATTGATGCATTTTCATTGATCTGGGAAAATGAATTCTACTATATTTCCCCCCCATTTAGCATGATCAGCCAAGTGGCCAGAAAGATCAAGATGGACAAAGCGCATGCAATATTAATCGTCCCCGACTGGGAGACACAACCTTGGCTACCGGGCATAGTAGCGACAGCCAAGATTGCCTACGATTCCGAAGATCCCCAGGAAACCTAACACACCAAGGTCCACTGACATGCCGCGGAGACGTCTCAACGACACCTTTGCTGGCATTCCTTTTTTAAATAACTATTTAAAACAATTTGGTCTAGACAAAATTACGCAACAAAGATTAGTTTCACATGCATGGCGGAAAGGCACAGTTAAAATGTACACAACTTATTTAAGAAAGTGGGGCGTTCATTGCCTAATTCAAAAAGTCAAACCTATGAATCCGACGATTTCACAGGTCGCAAGGTTCTTACGTATGTTAGAAGACGAAGGCTTAGGGTTTGGGGCCATAAATGCTGCTAGGTGTGCTTTGTCTATTATTCTTCCCAGAATTAATGGCCAAACTGTAGGGAAACACCAAGTTATTCACTGGGTTCTTAGGTCGATTTATGAAAGGAATCCACCCAAACCAAAATATAGTCGGTTCTGGGATGTTTCGGTTGTTTTCAAACTGTTTAAACAATGGCCACATAACAAACACTTAGACATTAAGAAGTTAGGTTTTAAGGTAGCAATGCTCCTCTTACTAGTAACAGGACACCGAGGACAAACTTCGCGTTATCACTAGATGGCCTCGAAATAGATCAAAAAGAGGCTATGTTTGCCTTGACGCAACTTCTAAAGTCAAACCGATTAGGAGATCCACTGTCTACAATTAATGTAACAGGTTTCACAGAGGATCCAAAACTATGTGTAGGGTCAGCCATAAGGGCATATATATCCAAGACGAAAGACTTAAGGACTTCAAGACAGCTAGCTGTTGGTGAGCTTTATTAAGCCACACAAGGGCATTTCGCGAGACTCTAGCACGGTGGACAATTACAATATTGAAATTGGCAGGTGTCAATACAGACAAATATGCGTCTCATTCGACGTGATGTGCTATGGTTTCAAAGGCACGACTGCTAGGAATCTCGGTTAAACAGATCCTAGCCCATGCAGGGTGGAAAACCGCACGGTCATTTGCAAAACATTACAACAAACGACTGGAAAAGTCAAGCGGTGTCGCCCGACGGTTACTAAAAGACTAGACTGCAGAGGTGAGAAAACAATTTATTTTCCATTCTCATCAATAACTGACTTAAAGTGTGATTTAACATGTCGTTACAAGTAGTTAACAATACAATACAGGATAAAATGATATTACGTAAAGTTCTCCCTAGCCTGCGGCTAGCCTGAGGCTTTATACCGAGGTAAAATAGATTAGTTAGACGAATCTTACCTTGGTATAGATGATGGATAACTGTTGTTTTCCCGAGGTATAAGCCTCGGATAGATGTGGGCGAGGGCCCGCCCACCACACCCTTCCACGTCTATTCTGTTGGCTTGTCCCAAGAAAACTTGGCAGTTCCATCATTATTGTTAGTTAGATCATTTTATCCTGAATAAGTAGGTAAAAATTGCTGGACTGGATGTGATTCCCTCTCCCTCGCCCACGTCTATCCGAGGCTTATACCTCGGGAAAACAACAGTTATCCATAATCTATACCAAGGTAAGATTCGTCTAACTAATCTATATATAAATATATATATATATATATATAGAGAGAGAGAGAGAGAGAGAGGGAGAGGGAGCGGGAGAGAGAGTTAGAGATTGGTTGGTTGTTGGAGTTTTACATCCTGGTAACATCTAAGGTCATATCAGGACGGGTACTGACTTGTGACAGTGTGCACTCATGGCAACTTTATAGTGCTGCCCCACTGGGAAATCAGGCCACCAGCACCATGACCTGATATCTCACTCAGTCATATTATCCTGACACTGATCTAACCAGTCCTTGCCCTATCCTATTAATGCTGAGTGCCAGGCTAGGAAGCGACAAGTATCAATCTTAAAGTCATTGATTCAACTCGACCGGGAACCAAACTCCCGACCTTCCACATGCAAGGTGCACACTCGACCGATTAAGCCACCGCGCCCAGTGAGTGAGTGAGTGAGTGAGTGAGACAGATAGAGAGACAGAGACACAGGGAGAGGGTGGAGGGGAGAGGAGAGAGAGATAGAGAGATAGAGAGAGAGAGAGAAAAGGTACCTGCTTCCTGTAGGGAGAGATGATGCCGATGTCACTTCCTGTAACCTTGACCTTCACCCCAGCGCCCCGCGCGTTGAGCAGCTGCTGCGCGTAGCTGACGACCAGCGCCACCTCGGTCGGGTTGAAGAAGGACGGGCTGCGCTCCTCGCGGCTCTCCTGGGCTGTCGTCCCTACGAAGACGACCGGAAAGCCGGGGGCCGGCAGCTCGGTCCAGCGGCATAGCGCCTCCCGGACGGCCGTGTCGGCGTGCACCTGCAGCTCGTCGTCGTAGAACATCCGGTCTGGCATGCGCAGAATGGCCGGGTGCGAGCGGTAGTTCCGCACCAGCTTCGTCAGCAGGCTCGGGTTGTACGCTGGACTGCTGACGTCACTGCCGCTCGCCTCCCACCGCCGGTACACGTCGGATGACGTCATCAGGCGTTCCAGGAGCGAGATACCTGCCGGTGGTTTGGGAGGGGTGGGATGTTAATGCCGTTTTAATTCAACTGTATGTGCATGTACACGTGTGTGTGCGTGTGTGTGCACATGTGACGATCGAAATACCAACATTACCACTGTTGTTACCGGACGCGGTGGCCTAATCGGTAGAGCACAGACTTCCCGTGCTGAATTGTAGTACCTATGGCGGTACAGAACTTGAACACGATAAGAAGAAACTTACAAGTTACATCAGAGTAATAATAACCCATCTAAACTGTAAGAATAGAGATGCCACCGGCACTTTTTCTCTCTGGTACACGAAGGTACCAGGGAGAAAAAGCTTCTGTATTTAGAGATACATACATACATGTGATAGCTTTATAGTGCTGCCCCACTGGGATAATCTGCCACCATCATCAGCACCCGATGTCACACTAGTCACATTATGCCAACCATTCCTTCGCTATCCTAGTAAACCTGAGTGCCAGGTTGGGTAATGTAAGTACCAATTTGATGTCTTTAGTTTGACTCGGTCGTGGATTGATCCCTTGACCTGCTGCTAGGATTAGCAAGCGGAAGCTCTAACTACTCGGCTATTCCAGTAATGAGGTTGTTATCATAAGGACAAAGCAGACTATTCATCGTTGTTAGTGTAAATTCTTCATTTATAAAGGAGAAATTCCATTTGGGACCCCCCGGCCCCAATAAAAATTGGTTTTCCATTGAGGGCAGTGCCCCCTTTAAAAAAAAAAAAACAAGAATTCAAGGACAAGCGATAGTACAAGATGGACTATTTCAGTTTAAAACTGCATAGTCCAATGAAAGCAACATATTTTCTAAATCCAAAAGGTTAGCTAGATTTGAGCCTGCATATATACAACTTAAAATATTGGTAAAATACATGTATTACTGCATAGAATGAATATTAAATCAATGTAATAGACCTATTTCATATGACGTCAGCATACGTATCTAGGTCAGTGCGCGCGCATTTTGGCTGCAGGACGACACAGTGTCATACTGCAAACTCAATGGCTAGGTTTGTTGTTTGTTGTTGTTTTACGTCCTAGCAACATCTAAGGTCATATCAGGTCTAAGGTCACATCACTCTCACAGCAGAGAGCTGAATGGAGAGCGGCAGTCAAGTAATGAAAGCAGTCTTTGTCGCATCGTGGTAAAAGTGTAGGCTGTTGCTTTCTATTGACCAACTGTCTAAATGGTGAAAACAAGTCTATTCAGACTTATCCATGATAGGCAGTATAAATCTTCAATAGACAAAATCTCAGTAAGCTTTGTCCTTACCTAGTCCATACTTGGTAGCAATGGGTGACCGAATGATAGCACCGAGCTGCTTGGGGTCACCAGCCAACACCACCTGACCTCCCAGCACCGGGTCAAGGCCGTCATCTGGAGCAAGGTCACACTCAAGTATGCCAGCCAAGGGCACAAGAGCCTCTGGCTCGGCAGCCTGTCCCGCCTCGTCAATGAACACATGTGTGAAGTGGCAAGCCGGGAAGTTAGCTGACACAAGTCTGCAAGGTGCAAAATAGCAAGTGTATTTTAAAATCACACTTTTTTTTTCAAAGCCATTCTTAACTCCTTTATTATTCAAGATAACTTCATGAAGTTTTCAGTGCAGCAACTTTAGGCAGTTATCTAAGCACTGATGGCAGGAATAGTAAATAATTGTTCTATTAGGTGTTCATTTTATGGTATGAATATATACTTTGCATCCAAAAATGTTTTAAAGGAATTTAAATTGTGTGAGAAAAATAATTGAAGCCATCTAGAAAAAACCTGTTGCCCTGACGACATATCATGTACAATATATGTCAAATTCATGACTGCTATGTGGGACAGCTGAGATATCCAGCATGACAGTTTTGTAGAGACGAAGATTCGGCGGTCATTTTGGCTACCTAATTAGCATAATTTATACAAAAATAAAATGTGAAAATTGACTCCAATTCTTATACTTCAGGTTGGTACTTAAGGTTTTGGGCTAGCTTCAATAGTTTGAAAAATGGATTTAAAAGGCACATCCTACCGTTAAGTTAAAATAACATTGGTACTTGGGTGGGTGGTGGTTGAAGGTGTTCGGAGATCATATGCACTTATAACGACCATGTGCACAGTACAAGCTTACTGTGATACAGTGCTGCCAGATCATGTGACCCTATATCCGACTCAGTAAGACCCCAGTCATACCAGGCTTGTGACCACTTTGCGACCACTTGCGACAACAAGGCACACACCCAAAAGCCTGCACTGAATGCATTGTGAATTCACCTTTGGTGGCTTACTGTGTTTTTATCACCGTGTGGACCCACCAGTCCTTCCAAGCCATTGAAAATAGATGGATAAATATAACCCAGAGAACCCTAACTCCAAATGATCTGTGATAACATAGAGTTCAATTTAATCAAACCTATCAGCGTTGAAGCCTATGAGCTGCAGCATTTCAAAATGCATGCCGAAAGTAATTTTTGCATGTATACACGTCAAACATCTCCAAAGCTAAAGCCCCTGTCACACCTCGCCGGATTGAGGAAACGGATAGAGCCGGACAAAAATATTCTAGTCTGGTGTGATTCTGTAACGGACGGGTAACAGACGGTAACGTTTGATAACTTATCTAACGATCAATGGACAATTCAGTATACAAAAATAACTATAACGAACGGCAACGGACATGTAATGGATATGTAATGGATGGTAACGGATGGGTACAGACAGGGAATGGACGGTAACGGATAATAACCCCATACGTCAGTCTGGCACAAGCCGTTACAAGTTTTCTGCATGCTCAAAACTTGTAACGGGTCAGGCCGGAGATCAATGGATATCAATGGATATGCAACGGACACAAACCAGACTTTGCCGGATATCAACAGACTTTGTTCAGTTTCTTTCCATTTCCCCAATCCGGCGAGGTGTGACAGAGCCTTAACCCTTTAAAATAAGTTATTTCAAACTGAAGTAAAGTAGATCATAATCATCAATCTAACATATTTATCTAAAGAAAATATGGCAGAAACTCAAAACCATCGGATTGTGCAACTTCAATAAAGGAAGACTGGAATGAATGGGTGACAGTATTGTAAAGCTATGATTCCATATACGCGGTCTGCGAATACGACAAAAAATCGAAAAACATGTAAAGGCACAGTAGTGCTTCCATATGTGTGAATGCGAATACGAATGTGAACGCGAGTGCGGCAAGTGAATTGACCCATGGACCAGTGCAAATGCGAATGCTGCTGCGTTTGCCATAGAAAACAAGATGAACGTTGAATTTCCTTCACAAATTTGCAGAAAAAAAGACCAAAGATCGCATTGGTATCTATGCTGCATGCCGCATTCGCATACCGCATATATGGAATCTTAGCTTAATGTTATGTGGGAACAAAGGCCATATTCAAGGTAAAGCTCTTCATACGTACCTGCTTGCAGTTATCAGGGTACAGACGATAACACGGAACTTACATAGATCCGCCTTCTTGGAATAGTAAAACTCATTGGTCCTGGTGTCGTAGTTTGAACATTGCTGTGAAAGAAATATGACCAATAGATTGGTAATTTGGATTAACCGACTTTGGTTTAACCAACTTTTTTATATGATAAATGGTAGTATTTTGCCGGGCCGCCGAAAAAAGTTTGGATCCTACAAAAAATATTCAAAGCCAGTCTTCAAGCAAGAAATCAGGGAATCTTTCAATGACACTGAGCTCCTAAACCTAGAAGACCCAGATACTATATGGGTTGTTCTCAGAAAAGGTGGTCCAAAAGTGTGACATGCTGAGTCAAAAATAAATTTTTACAATGTCTCCAGAAATGACACAGGTCAAGCACATGGTCCCCCCACAACTATTTTTGAGAAAAGAAAAAGAGTTGATCCACTCACTTTTTTCCAAGGGGTCATTGAATGTTGTAGCCAGCATGATATTACGGTTGTTACATGGACACAAAACCAGACATTCATTGTTTACACAATAAAATATTAGACAAAAACATTCCCATTATTACAGCACTTTAATCAGACATAGGCATCGTCTCAGTCCTTAAAATTGTGACAAATCCGTAAATGTGACCTAGAAAAACATTATCCCAACTTTTTCACAAAATGGGCTAAAGTTTTAATACAAAACTCAAAACATTCAATCTATTTTAAGTCACAAAGTAATAATAGCAAAATATTATTCAATTCTAAATATTACAGAAAAGACTTGAGCAATGAGAATCTAAGCTTTGAATGACAGTAATTATTGATCACGTATGGTTGTTACACAAGCATTTGTGAGGACACCAAACATGTAAATGAATGTTTAAATCAAACAAACAAGAGTTCCCATGAAACCTTTGCTTCTTTTGAAGTCCCCTAACTGACTCCTGTGAATGTACCAAGAAACTAGTACCACTTTTATTTAAAAAGTTAATGATCCTTTTCGATGTACAGTTGTTACAGATAAAGGTGTACACCAAACTAAATTGAAAAATAAAATGTTCTTTTACCATATGATTACATGCACAGGGATAAAAAAAAAAATGGTATGTGTATTCTGTTAGTGCCATTTCTGACATGGATGTGCAAAAGTAGTTCCTAGCTAATGTGGTTACCGTGCAATGCAGGTTTGAAACTTTCTGTTCAAAGTGGACACTAAGCGTAACAACCGTAACACGGAAAAGTGTTGCATGTTCTAATTGAATAAATATGGAGAGAGAAAGTGTAATTTGTATTCTAAATAGTTGAAATGTGTCTTCCAAATAGATTAGTAGTGTATTTATCCCAAATTATTACACTCGGTGGATGTAATTGCATTGTCTTTACCAGACCAGTCAGCATGTCACAAACTGGCAATGTTTTTTGCACACAATGTTTGCACAATTCGTCAATTTACAAAGAAACTAAACCACCGATGTCAAGGATTTTGTTTATTCTATCTCTTTAACATACCAGTATCCTCACACAAAAGCAACTTAGTAAATTTCATGAAAGACAAAAATCATATGAGCTTTCAAACTGAGTTCATGGACCACCTTTTCTGAGAACAACCCATATGGGAAAAAATCAGAACCAATATAGAATGTCATCAACAGCATGTGTCCCATAAATATGCTGAAGATGAGTAGGCCTATCGAACAGGGCCCGTGGATTGATGAGGAAGTTCTAGAGAAGCTAGAAAACAAGAGAACCCTTGGAGATCTAGCAAAGAAGGACAAACAAACTAGAAAATATCAGCAATTACAAAGCAACAACTCGACAGCAATCATCACCCAGGCCAAAAGAAATCATATCATAGATCAGGACAAACTATGGGAGGACAATACAAAGAAATGTTGGAATAATGTCAAAAACCTAACCCCAAACTCAAAGAATAGTGAAAAGATAACTATTATAAATGATAATGGGGAGGTTGAGGAAGATGCAGAGACAGCCAACACAATAAACACTCACTTTTCAACAATTGACAAAAAATTAGCACATAAGTTTGACAGCACTTGGCACTACAAATCAAACAACATAGATCAATAAATTACCTTTTGTAAAAATAAACATAACAGACAATCAAACTAATCGCAACCCTAAACACCAACAAATGTAGCAGCATAGATGGCATCTCAACAAAAATTCTAAAAAATGCCCTTCAGGCGATGCCCAAGATCGTAATGACACTATTTAACAGGTCATTTGTCCTAGGCAAATTTGTCAGTTGCTGGAATATGGCCACTATTACACCATTATTCAAGTCAGGTGACAAGCAGGACATGGGGAATTACAGGCCCATCTCAATACTCCAAACACCTGGCAACATGATAGAAAAAGTAATGCATGGTCACATAACTGAGTACCTTGAAAAGTACAACATATTAAATGACAGGTGAGGGGGCTTCAGAAAAGAACATTCAATTGCTAAAACAATAGCCAAACTAATGGATGACATTTTTGAAAATATGAACAACCAGGCACTTACTGGGGCTGCATTAATAGATTTCAGCGAAGCATTTAATACTGTAGATCACCAAATACTACTTGCCAAATTAGAGAAAATAGGCATCCGTGGAATCACACTCAAATGAGTCAGGGACTATCTGACCAACAGAAGCCCCAAAAAAAAGCAAATAATGTGACATCCACTGAAAGGGCTGTTAACGTTGGAGTCCCACAAGGGTCTGTCCAAGGTCCACTATTGTTTATAATTTACAGCAATGATCTGGGAGACTGGCTGGGAACGAACAAGCTCCAGTTGTATGCCGATGACACTGTAATTTACACAGAGGGTCAGACAGAGGATGACGTCATTGACAAACTAAACATACAGCTTAACAATTTAAATAACTGGTGCAAAGCAAACAAAATAACCATCAATACTAAAAAATCAAAAACTCTTATCTTTCACAATGGCAAATCAATAAAGAACGCCAAAGCTGCCATCCTAGGGGGAAAACAACTTGAGAGAGTCCATGAGTACAAGTACCTGGGTCTTCTCCTTGACTCCAAACTAACATTCAATGAATGTATCAAAAATGTCCTCCAGAGGGTAAATGGCAAACTATGGTTGTTGCAGAAAATTAGGCCATTCATGACACAAAATATGCAATCAAAATTTATAAAACGATGGTACTACCTCATTTCAACTACGGGGACATAATTTTCATGGGGGGGGGGGGGTTGTACCACACTCCTAAGCAAATTAAAACGTCTCCAAAATAAAGCATCCAAAATATGCTTACAAACAACTAAAATGCACCCAACCACTGACCTACACTACCAAACAAAAGTGACAATGCTACAAACACTTAGGGAATTGTGCGTTGTTTCCATGGCTGCTAAAGCCTGGAATGGGCAAACAGTTTCAGTCAGAAACAGACAAAAGATAAAAAAATGCAGTACTCACATACAAAATCAATACAATTGCTACAACTACAAAAACAGATGATGAAGGAAGACACTTGGTTGCATGACCATCTGGGTAGTTAGTGCACTTGCATGACAGCCATTCAAGGTCAAACTCCAATTCCCCCTGATCTCAAAGTCTAAGATACACAAAACAAGGTCACTGAATGAGTAGTCATGGCTGTGGGGCCTAAAAAGGGAATTAGTGCATGATTCCCTAAAATTTGAGGTCAAACTCCACTGACTATGAATTTCACCAACCTAAAACTACATCAAAGGGGCTAGAGGTAATTTTCTAAGAACAAAGGCTGCAAGGTCGTCTGATGTACTATTTGCGAACTCACAACCGTCATTCAAGACCTAACTCCTAACAATTCTTCAAATGACCCCATACCCCGACCTCACAAAGTCACAGTGTAAACTGATTATCCTTATCAACACTAGTGCATGGGGTAGGTATGGTCGTGATCCGGACAGAGGAAGCCCGAGACGGATGTGGGAGTAAAGGAAGGGTTTATTGGGCAAAACAGGTACACAATCAGTATGAAGCAACGGGGTAAGTATAGGGCATGCAAATGTTCTTGGGCAGGTCAGTCGACCTCGTCCACGTCCGCAGAGGGGCCCGGAAGGACCTGGGAGGAGGTAGGCCCGGGAGCCGACCCAAAGCACAAGGCCAAGGCTCTCGGGGCGACCGAGGTCACCTGACAGGGCACGTACGTCGGACTCCCAGGTGCCCTGGGCCATGATGGCGGAGAGGTCCACGCCCCTCGACGCGCACGCCTGCGCGGCGCCTCGGCGGAGGCCGTGCAGGGTGAATTCCTCGGCGCGGGGCACGAGGGCCGCGCCCAAGGCGGCGTGGAGGAGGGGGATGACGTCCCGAGGCGTGAGGGGGACGCCGGCGCGGGCGAGGAAAGCCGGGGCGGCCCCGGACGCAGGCACCAGGTCGACGGCGCGCCGCCAGGCGCGGGCCGGGCAGAGCGGCGATCCGGCGAGGGCAGGCACGAAGATCGAGACGGCCTGCGCCGGGGAGCGGATGGTCTTGGAGGAGGTGACCCGGAGGAGGTGACCCGGAGGCGCAAGCCCTCGGGAACCGGCTGGACGTCATCCCTGCGCAAGGGGCGTGGGAGGGGGAGAGGATGTTCGACTGCCTCAGGAAGCTGAAGTAAGCGATGATGATTGCGGCCCACGGGGCAACCCCGAGGTGCCCTTGGGCGCGCATGTGTCTGTATATGAGGGGAAGCATCTCGGGGGTGATGGGCGGGGCGCGGCGGGTAGGAGCCGCGAAGAGGCGTTCGCCGCCGCGCTTCACCCGCGACGCGAAGGGGGCGTCGAAGGGGGCGACGTCGCCCCCCGCCTCCCGAACCCAGGAGCGCGCCCCGGATAGGGCGTTGGCGACGGGGGCCGGGGATGGCAGGAGGCGGTGCAGGTGGGCGATGAACTGCCCAACGTCGTAGGGGGCGGGGGCCAGGTGGTCGACTCCCCGCTCGACGGCGAACTGCAGGTAGCGCCTGGGGTGTCGATCACGGTTGCGCCAGGTCCCGGGGGCGAGGGCGGCGCGGTGGAGCGTCATGAGGTGCTCGTGGGCGCACGCGCCGTAATCTGCAACGATTAAAGGTCATGTGTGAACATATCCGGCGAATGCCGTACACGCAATCTACGGATCCCCCTGCTACGGCATTCCCTGCGGACTAAGTCGAGGGCTTCCCGGGAGTAGTGCGCGCCGCTGAGTGCGTCCGCGAGTACCAGGTCGACGCCGGGCTTGCGGTGGATGGTGATGTCGAAGGAGCCGAGCGCCGCGAGCAACCAGAGCTCGCGGGCGCATGCGCCGAGGGTCGGGTCGACGGCGCGGCCCGACTCGAGGGCGCTCGCGGATGCGGCGTTGTCAGTGTTGATGACGATCCGGTAGCCGCCCGGGGCGTCGGGCCCGAGGGCGGGGACCGCCAGGACGAGGTTCACGGCCTCCAGTTCATGAATGGAGGGGTAGGCCGCCATCATCTCCTGGTCGTAGGCCTCGGAGAAACAAGCGTTTGCAGAGAATGCGCCTCCGCCGGTGAGGCAGGAGTCGCACTTGACGACCCAGCGGGGGCGGACGGCTGGGGGAAGGAGGCAGACGCCATTCCCAGCCGCCGCGAAGTCCCGGAACCAGCGGACGTCCTTCCTGAGCTCTGGGTCGATGTCCGCGGCTCCGACGGCGGGGGCGGCGCGGAGGGTCCAGAGGATCCGGCCCATGAACTTCCGGGCCGCGACTATGCAGGTGCTGACGTGCGCGGGGCGGCCGACCAGCCTCTGGAGGGCCTTCCTGGTGAGGGTGGGGCGGACGAGCCAGCGCTCGCAGCCCTCGATGACGTCGTTCATCTTCTCGTCCAGTATGCGGAGGACCATGGCCTCCGAGTCGAATTCGATGCCCAACCAGGTGAGGCGGACGGTTGGGGGGCAGCACTTGTCGGGGGCGAGCTCGAGCCCGAGGGCGGTGCAGACCTCCCGGAGGGTGTCAAACGCCCGCATCGCGCCGAGGTAGGTGGCCTCGCACCCGACGAAGTCATCGACGTAGACCGCCGTGAAGAAGCCGCGGCGGCCCACGATCCACGCCACCGCGGCGGTGACCCTGACGCACGCCGCGCCCGAGGTCCTGCAGCCGAAGGGCAGGGCTATATCGAGGTAGGCGCGGCCGTCGACCGTGATGCCGAAGAGGGGCATGGAGAGTGGGTCGGCTCGGAGCTGGCGGTAGGCGCGGGAAACGTCGGCCGACCAGCAGAAGGCGCCCCGACCCTCGACGACGATGTGGTGGCCGAGGTCGGCCGCGGAAGGAAGTCTGTAAGCGTGCGGGCGCCCGAGGTATTCCCGCCTCGGGATGCCAGAGTTCACGCTGCGGCCCGGGGGGAACGACAGGTCGACGATAACCCGCCGCTTCCCGGGGGTGGACTTGGGCCGCGTCATTATGGGGCTGCACTGCGCCCACGGGGTGAAGGGGGGAACCGCGAAGGGAACCGCGGAGCTCCTCCGCCGCGTAATCAGTCACGTGATGGGCGAAGCTGGGGTCCTCGCGGTGGTTCTTGTATGTGGGGGACGGGGGCCCGGCCGCAGTGTAGTTGGCCGGGAACCCAAACTCCAGGTGGTCGGCGAGGAGGAGGTCGTCGTGGTCTCGAAGCATGCGACGCCAGTTAGGAATGTTCAGATCCGAGGGGACCGGGACTCGGGCGGCCAAATAATTCGGAAGTCCCGAGGCGCGGGCCAGAAGGAGTCGAGGGTGGCTCTGTACTCGACGGGGGAGGGGCTGCAGGCGGGGGCCGCCGGGAGGGAGTGCTGGATGGCAGTGTCTATCACCTCGTCGACTGGCTCGCTGGTGCTCGCGCCGGAGGCGGGGGCGCCGCGGGTCACGTCGCAGATCACACAAGCCTCGGCGGGGTCCGGGGCCGCCGGGGTGGAGCAGCTGCCGGGGCGGTACTCCGCATAGCTGTCGTGTGACGGCAGGTGTGTGGCGTGGCGAGGGCTTCCGGGACGGTGTTGGTTCGGGGTGGCATGGCCGGTAATGTCTGATCGTGTGTTTACTTTGTTAGTGCGGGGTGTTCCCTCGGGGTGGCTCCACCGGGCCGGTGTGACGTCTTCAGCAGGGGGACTCCCCAGCGGTGGGGGGGGTGCCCTCAGCGCTGTTGGTGGTGTGGGTGGGATCCTCCAGGTGGCGGCAGGGTCGCGCGGCCGGGGTGACGTCACGGGGGAATCCCCCCCTGCCAATCCCGTGTCGTTGTGTGGGACGGCCCGCGTGACGTCATGATGGGAATCCCCGCAGGGCGGCGGGGCGGTCGGGCTGAAGCCACACGGGGCTGGGACAGTGTTATTGTTTATCTCGGGTGCGGGGCATAGGCACGCCGCCGCAGTGATAGTCCGGGGGCGGTGTGGGCGTCGGCGTCGAGTAGACAGTCGGGGCGAGGCTATGTGCGCCCGTCGGTCGACTAAAAATCCCGGTGTGACGTCTTCCCGGGGCGCTCCCGGGCTTTCTTCGAGTAACAACTCGTCTCGGGGTGGCCGGTAACTATCCGGCGCACATTCGCGCAGTAGCCGCAGACGTGGGCGAGCTTCTGGGCGCCCGCCACGTGCGAGGCTCCTTTCGCGGCTTTGGTACATGAAGCCGGGTCCTTGTTCCAGGCCTGGCAGGGCGCGCCCAACACCGCCCTATCGTAGTGCTCGCGGTTGTCGGCGCCGGGCTTGTGGGGTTTCCCGGCCTGCTGGCTCTCGGGGGCGGGGGCGGCCGCGGGCGCGGCGTGGCCCGCCATTGCTATGAACTCGATCCTGACCGCGTTTATTGCGGCCGCGTCTCTCCATCCGTGCGGGAGCCTCCCGTCCGCTATACGTGTGAAGATCTCTTCAGAATAACGCCTCACCACTGGCCATGCCAGGGCGCAATTGTCCTGCGCCACCATCTCCTGATGGGCGGAGAGGGCGTCGAGGCCGCTCTCGGGGAAGCCGAGCTGGCTCTCGAGGCGCTTCAATCCCAGCGCGTACTCCTCCCGGGTCGCCTCGCCCTTTTTTATCGCCCTCCCCTCATCCCCCCGTTCAACAAGATCGTAGGGGAATAAATATTTCGTGGAAATACCTTTCTTCCGCGTGTGAGCCTTCCCGTCGGCCGCCGCTACGATGAGGCGCACTGCCTCCTCCGCCGTCGATCGCGCCCCGCGACCGTAGTCATCCGTGTCGTCGGCGGCGTGCGGCGTGTCGCCCGGCTGCGTGAGGGGCGTCGCGGCGCCGGGGTCGGTGTCTCGGCGGCGAGGACCAGGGGCTGAGCGGGCTCTGATCGACTCCGACGGCGGGGTATGAGGTGGTGCGGGTCCTGGTTCGGGCGCCATAGGCGGTCAACGGCGATGCCGGGGAGTGTGATCGCGCCCGGCTGGTGCGGGGCCGCCCGGTCGCCGCCGGCCGAGGCGTGCAGGGGGAAGCCGAGGGGGCCCGGCGGCCGCAGGGGGCTGGGTCTCCGGGCGGCGTGCGCCAGCAGTGGGGGCAGTGAGCGCGGCGGTGGCTTCCGCGAGCACCCTGGATTGGGCCGCGAGCTGACTCCGTTGCTCGGCCGCCTCCCTCCTGTGCTCCGCGGCCTCCCTCTCCATAAGGATCCAACGCTCTTCCATGGCATTGATGGTGAGTTGCATCTTGGCTAATCCGTCGGTCTGTCTCGCCTTCAAGGTGGGCTTCCGCACCCGCTTAGATTGGCGCGTCGGGGCCGGGGGCCGGGGCTGCGGGACGGCCTGTCTCGGAGAAGCGCCGCCATCTTGTGAGTCGGACGAGATGCTCAGGTCGGCCGGAGGCGTGGGGGTTCGTTTCATTGAGGCGCGCTTGGTGGGGCGGCCTCTGGGAGCTGCAGCCCTACAGGTTCGCTGCATGTTGCTGTTTAACGTGGGTGACCTTTTAACTGCGTTGCCGCTTTTTAACGTGGGTGACGTGGGTGGAGACGGAGCCGTAGAGTTTAAATCTAAATCCATCGACGTGAGGATATGGGGCGGGAAGGAGGAGGGTTCCCGGAGGCCTGGTAGGGGGCGTCTCGAGCTTCCCGCCGGATCAACCACAATTCGGAATTATGAGCCAATGCTTTGGTGGAAGGCTCTTCGGGGCCCCCCCCCCCCATTGACTTTATCATTATTTCCCATATGAACTTTCTTTACTCATCCACTGCTATTATATTACTATTTACCTTTATGATTGATGTTCATTATATTGCCTTGATGTTCATTTTAAACTGATTATCCTTATCAACACTAGTGCATGGGGTAGGTATATACCAAAATGTTGCAAATGTGGCACCAACAAAATTAAAAACCCACCAAAAACTAACATAACTACTAACAGCTAAGGTGACAAGGCTACTACCACATTGAGACTTGCTGTTCAGCGATGAAATCAAGCAGCAATGGGACTTACTCATTATGGACAGGTTAATAATCCCCCCCACCCCCAAACAAAATAAGCTGTAGCTGTAAGCTGGTGTGCTAGCAGCGTCTATTATGCAGGGATGAAAATGGTCTCCGGCAAAAAAAAGCGAAAACGCAGATATTCTCCCATAGGCTTAGCATTGTCAGGGAATCGGGGACAATTCCCGGAAGTCAGGTTTCATGCATATTGATATGTATACACTGATAGTGCTGCGGCATTTGAACCATGTATTAGTATATGCTGATAGTGCTGTGGCATTTGAATAACATATTAGTAGTATACGCGGATAGTGCTGCGGCGTTTGCGCCACATATTAGTAGGACCTACATGCTGATAGTGCTGCGGCATTTGACCAACGTATTAGAGTACACTGATAGGGCTGCGGCGTTTGAACAACATATTAGAATACGCTGATCATGCTGTGGGATTGCAGTACAGTAAAAATCGCGGAAATCCGCGAAATCGCGGAGGTCTTTCATCCCTGATAGATTTATGTGTACCCTGCCTGGCTAGTCCACGGACGCCACACACACTCACACACACACACACACACACACAGAGCAGCCACTTACACCACAGGGGGAGAAACCTGGCCATTTATGATCTCAACACTCTCTCACATGTTTGGTAATATAAAGAGAAGAAGAAAAAACACTCTGCAAAGTTGTGATTGGAGAGCGTTAGTCAGAGAAGCGTTCCCGTCTCATCACCCTCTATACCACGCCACTTTAATTTGGCTGTCCTAGAAATGTATCCCTCAGGTTAAAGTTGCAGTCCGATGGTTTTGAATTTCGGTATTTTTTCTGAGATAAATATATTAGATCGATCACTAGTATCTACTTGACTCAGTATTGCCTTCTATGCAGAGACAAATGCTTAATAAGTGCACCAGTATCTAAGTTAGATATGTAAAATCAAGTCTAGATAATTGGTTTGGTTTTGAAAATTTGATATTTCATCAGACTATGCAGCTTTGGTCGTAATGCGAAGCATTTCGTTTGATGCGAGGGAAGGGAGAGCGACTCACCCCCCCCCCCCCCCCCCCCCCCCCCCCCCCCCTCTACCCGGGCTTTCACCCAGCATTCGCGCCTCGCGCGACGCCCGCTGCTCACCCTCGCCCTCCCCCGGCCCTGAGCGACTCACGCCTCTCCTGCCACTGCTCACTTTCCCCCTTATAAGGCCGCCCGGCCGCCTCCCTCAGGCACTCAGCCTCCAGCCGCCTTCCAGCTCTCTGCCCTTTTCTTCTTCTTTGGCTCTACTCCACCTCGGACCGCTGCTCCTCTGCCGACCCTGCACCATGCCCGGCCGCGGCAAAGGGAAGAGTCGGAGGAACTCCAAGACCTCCGGGATGGCCACACCAGGACCCTCCTCGGGCTCCCCGGGTAGCCCCGTCCCCTCTGCGGCCCCGACCTCCCCGGCAGCACCCTCGGGCCAGCCCAGCAGCGAGACGGCCCTCCTCATCGAGGCCATCACCCGCCTCACCAGACGCATGGACAGAGACCTGGACGACAGGGGGGAGGCCCGAGGGGCCCCGCGGAGCCCCCCGCCCACGCCGAGGTGGGAGCTCGCCTGCAGCCTGCACCACGTCCCGGCGCCTCGGGCGTACGGCGCAGCCGGGAGCCGGCCGCCGCCTCCACCTCAAGCGACTCAGCCCGGGGGGCCGGACCTACAGTACCAGGGCTACACCCGCGCCCACGCCACCTCAGCACCACCGCCCACCTACCGCCCGGATCCCGAGGAGTACAGCCCGGCATCCGCGGCCGACGCGGTCCGCGAGCTCCTCGCATCCGCCGAGGCGCATCGCACCGTGCGCCGCCGAGGGATCCCAGCCGATTACCTCTTCCCTTGCGACCTCGTGGAGAGGGGTGCGGGGCGCAAGGCAGTCAAGCTCGGAGAAGCAACCAAGGACGAGTACAGCCTCGCCCTCCTCTCCATGGTCAACCACCCATCCTTCCCGGATCACTCCCTCCAGGGCCTACACCAACACCACCTCACCCTCACCTCTTATTGCTCTCAGCCTGTGTTACCTCCTCTGTTGCCCTGCTTGTACCGTTTACCTTACATTTTTCTCATTGTTTGTGCTCTTCTCACTGTTCTCTGTATTTGCCCGAGGCGTCACAATAAACGCCTCAGTTTTCCCACATCCGCCTCTGTTCTTCCTTCTCGCGCATCAAATACTAACATCTCTAAAATAGTTTAATGCGTGAAAAGAGATTTAGAGAAATACTGAAAACTTTGAAGACTGCCATCTGCCTGAAATGTCTTGCACCAAGATAGGTAGTGGCAAATATTAAAAAAAGAGTAAATCCTTGGTCTGACCCAGCCGGGGATCGAACCCACGCATGAAAAGTAAATGCTTTACGACTAAGCCATCACATCCAACAAGATTGATAACATAATGGAAAGATATTACCTTACTGTTGTCTGCTTTAAAACAACAAATCAATATTTTTTTTAATCGATTAAACAAAAAAAAACAAAAAAATCTCGTCATTTCACCTTGATTGCTTTTCGAACAAATTTCCAGTCGCGACATGCGGCGTGTAGCTGACAGATGGCGGCCTTGTCGATGTGTGCGAGGAGGCGCTCGGTGAGTAGGTCGACAGCGCTGTTGGATGCCGCGCACACAAGCACATTGCACAACTTGTTGCGTGTCACCACCTGAAAAGGACCAGACGGGATGGCTGAATGAGTTTAGCGTCCGTCTCCGGTTTTGGTAGATCATGGGATTCTAACCCACAGGTTCAAACCCTGGTCGAGTCAAACCAATGACTTAAAAAATTATACTTGTCGCTTCCTCGTCAGGCACTCGGCATTATTAGGATAGGGCAAGTACTGGTTAGCTCAGTGTCAGGATAATGTGACTGAGTGGGAATGGGATATCGGGTCATGGTGCCGGCAGCCTGATTTCCCAGTGGGGCAGCACCATGTGTGTGCATTGTCAAAAGTCAGTACCTGTCCTGATATGACCATAGATGTTGCCAGGACATAAAACTCCAACACCCAATCAATCAACCAACCTCTGCCATAAGATTTCACTTATGCAGCGCAAATGCATAATTGAAGGGTGCCATCGATTGTGAGAATGCACTGATGAGCAACCACAGGCGGTGTCCTCAATGGGTTGTTTATGCTTTATACCCCAGTCACACGAGGCCTGTGTTTGGTTATGATCGATTTACACGTCCATACGTCATCCTTACTACTGCACTGGCGCTGCAAGGTCGCTGACCTGCCGGCGACCATTTCGGAAATTTTGGACGCAAGGAGGTTGCAGCTGCTGCACTTGCAACCTCCTTATGACCAGTTCGGTCAGCGCCATTAAAAAGTGGTTGGCGACCTGGCGCCGCCCTGATGCGCCCTTGGTTGGCATCGACATGGTGCCGATCTGGCGGCCACCCTGGTGGCGCCAACATATGCAATGCCATGCTCACCGTGTGGTCGGTGCCGGGGCGTTGACCCGGTGACACCCTGGCGCCGCCCTGACCCCGCCGCCAATCCGGTGCTAACCCGGCATGGCCCTGGCGCCAACCACGTTTTTGAATCAATGTGTCGAGTGGGACGCTGGATAGTTGGCAAACTTTTGGGCGTAAGGAGGTTGGCGGCGAACGCAGGCTCTCGCGTGACTGGGGTATCAATTCTCTGTTTCACACACCTGCTTAATGGCTTCGACCATGGTGATTGTCTTGCCGGTTCCCGGCGGCCCGAAGATGAGGTAGGGTGCCGGGCGGGACGACCCCTCCACGATGTGTCTCACTGCCTCCATCTGTTCAGCATTGGACTCTATGCGCTGGTCGAAGAACCTACAAGCATCAGTTTACTTCAATCAACTCACTGCAAAGCAAAGCCCCACTCCCCACCCCCACACACATAACCGGGTAATAATCAAACCCTGGATGCCCTTTTAACACATGTACGATGCCACTCATCACGGTACTGGAAAGTAGTTCCGGCAATTATTCCCACACATTTTTCTTTCTAGAAGATGCTACCATGGCATGATATAGTAATTGGACGCGTTTCCATAGTTACATAAAGCTATTATCAACCCCACTCCCCCACCGAGATTTCTTGCACTAACACTATTCTCGATAAGAGCAGGACTCTTAGATAATAAAAAAATGACACCGTGCATTATAAACTCTAGGACGATTAACATGCCTACACTGTTACCGACCCAAGGGATTTTTAACCTCCCACACCACATAGTCATGGCATGAGAGCAACTAGGCTTTGATGATGCTGTAAGTTATACACATCGGTGGAAATCCAAGTTGGTAGAGGAGATGGCATGGGGAATCGAACCACCGACCTTCAGATTAGGAGTCCTAGACCTAAAAAAAAAAAGTCACTAACCACTCCACCACAGAGAACACCACGTAGAGCAATAACGCCGTACTTACAATTGGTGTCTCCACCAATCACTCCTTTCATCCATAGACAACTCTCCCCATAGCCAAACTGACCCTAGTACTAGTAATAGCACTCACAAGCTGTATAATCTAATTTTTTTTAAACACAACTTTTCTAAACCAAAACATTTGCAGAGATTTGCTACTACATACACAAACTCCGATACTAATACACTCGTTAAACATTTATTGCAGCGTGGTGCTCATGTGCTATGCTGCTACACTCGAAAATGAGTAAACCTTTTTGTTTGTTGTTGTTTTATGTCCTAGCAACATCTAAGGTCATATCAGGACGGGTACCAACTTGTGACAGTGCGCACTCATGGCGACTTTATAGTGCTGCCCCACTGATATTCCACATTAGCCTGACACTGAACCAACCAGTCCTTGCCCCATCCTAATAATGCCGAGCGCCAGGCTATAAGCGACAAGTATCAATTTTTAAGTCATTGGTTTGACTCGACCAGGGTTCGAACCCACGACCCCACGATCTACCAACACGGGAGACGGACGCTCTAACTCATTCGGCCATCCTGTCTGGTCGGAAAATGAGTAAACCAAATCCATGTAAAACATTTCGGTGTGCACATCAACATTATTTTCTTTGCGTGGGTTCATTTAAAATATATATAAAAAAAGTTAACTTAAAAAAAATTAAAGTTACTTCAAACTAAATAATTGTCAGGGGAAGGAATTAAAGTTACTTCAAACTAAATAATTGTCAGGGGAAGGAGTTAACTATTACTCCTTCTGGGTTCTGACCCGCATGCCACCTAGTTCCACTGTCTGTACTTTAATTGACTCAAAGCAGCATTCGAATCACTTCGACTGTTACACCTGAACCATCAACACGTATACAGAAAGCTGCCGAAAATCTACCACCCGTCCTAATGGTATGTATAGCATTAGAAAACTGAATGTAGCATATAACAACATTATGAGGTTATTACTCCATCTACCTAGGTATCACAGTGCTAGTCAGCTATTTGCCAATATTGATGTGGCAGCCTTCCAGGCTGTTATCAGAAATCTAATATTCAAATTTATTACTAGACTTGACAAGTCAGAAAATGCTATACTACAGGAACTTGTGAAAATAGGAGAGAGAGAGTGATCTCAAATTTACCTCTGCCATATGAAGGCATTGGTACAAACAACTGTATGTAAACCAACATGTTGATAATGGTTAGTATTGTAGTATTCATACTATCACTTGTATGTCATTCACATTTATTTCTATATATAGCTACTATGGACGAATTTATGTAACTACCATAATGCTGAGTCTGAAATAAAGAATTGAATTGAATGACCATAGATGTTGCCTCGGATGTAAAACAACAAACAAAACAATCTACTGGGTCGTTCTTCACTCCTTCTGTAGGTATGGGGTGAATCTTGTATCTGGGTCGTTCTCTCAAATTGGGTAGCACTTTTGTGACATGGAGGCGAAAAGTAAAAACATTCCAATTAATAGCAGAAAATATTCGAAATAATAGCACAATCCATATTCATATCAACCTTTACATGATGTGGATATGTCAGAGTTGGAAAAATACTATTTGACTTTTTGATTTTCATGTTATACAAATTAAACAGCCCATTAACATGTCCTATGTAACATGAAGATTAAAGAGACATCCATAACATCATTTTTAACATACACAACACATTCAAACTAGATTTCCTTGAATATAGTTAAGCAAACAAAATTATGTATTAGAAGAAAAAATATGAAACAAAATTGAAAAAAACTAATTTGTGTACATTTTAGTGTAAAATTTCACATTTTCACTTCAGCATAAAATCATATAAACATCCTTTTGATATGCTTTGTGGGATCGGCTCATAATTTCCGAATTGTGGTTGATCCGGCGGGAAGCCCGAGACGCCCACATCTCCAAGCAGCGCATGCGTCACTCCCCCTCCTCCCACTCACCCAGCTTGACCTCGATTTGGGCTCCAGACTCAAACGTCTATGGATTTTACCACGCCCGCTCACCCTCTAATTTTACTCCACTGCGTGGGGGTCGGCTCCCGGGCCTATCTCCTCCGGCTCCCAGGTCCTTCCAACTCCTTCCGCTGACATAGACCAGGTGGACTGATATGCAGAAGACTCTCTTGTAACCTTGCTCATTTGTAGCCTTGTTTCTTTTCAATAAACCCCCTTTATACTCCCACACTTGTCTCGGGCTTCCTCTGTCCGGATCGATATAGTATTGCTAAAAGGGCTGTCACACTACGACGTATAGCCTTAGCGTATGCCAATGTATGTGATTTTCGACCAACATGTTGACATACAGCGCCATACGTTATGTATACATTGGGCATACGTCGGGAATGTTCGGGATACGGCATTATACGTCTTACGTCAGCATGCGTCGAGGCTCCGAAACAATTTTTGTGCATGTTCAAAATTGTCAACGTGTGTCGACTTGTGGCTCATACATTCCTCATACACTACGTGTGCGTTAGGGGTACATCGGCATACGTTAGGAGCACGTTAGGGATATGTCGGCATATATTACTCATACCCTGGACCTGTCACCTCCAACCGTCAAAATACGTCGCAATACACCGAGTATACATCGGCATATGCTTTGCATACGTCGATATACGGTAGGGATACCCTAGACATACACCAGCCATATGCTGCACATACGCTTCATACATTGCTGGGACACCCCGCGGTGCAAAATGTTTGCAGTATGCCGACCTATTTTGATCTTAAAATAATTTCGACACATTACGCACATGCCACCGCCATACATCGTAGTGTGACAGGGCCTTTACATACTTAATAACAAAAGGCAACAATAATTATTTGACTTGTTATTAAAACAAAAATGAATTTATTATGTCCTACGTAACATGGATACCAAATATGTGGTACCCAGTTTCAGAGAACAACCCATCTACTGTTGTACCGGATGTTAGCTGCGGGGATGGTGCCGACGGAGCAGGCAGTCTGTTCTGTTGGGAAGAGCATCATGTCGAGGCTGTTTTCCGCAGCCAGCTGCAATGCGCGGTGCTGAGTGCGCAGCGGCAACCGGCCGAATTCAAAGCGCACTGAGAACTTCATGCCTTTGATGTAGCGGTCTAATAACCTGAAAACACACAAGTCACAATCACACCTAGATGAAAGTAAAGTAGGGCCTAAAGCTTGTTTTATTTAACGACGCTCTAGAGCATATCGATTTTCGTATCATCGGCTATTGGATGTAAAACATATGGTCATTCTGACATATTTCTTTGGAGGAAACCCACTGCTGCCACATAGGCTACTCTTTCCGATGAGCAGCAAGGGAGCTTTTATATGCATTTTCCCACAGACAAGCAGCACATACCACCACAGCCTTTGATAAAACAATTGTGGACCACTTATTGGAACGGAAAATAGCTCAAACTGCAAAATGGGTCCACTGAGCAGGACCGATAGGATGACCGACACCTTCACAGGTGGACACGCTACTGCCTGAGCTATGTCCCGCTCCACCTAGATGAAAGATTCACACCCCTATCATGAGTAGGGGTGAATGACAACCATCCGCGCCTACATGTTCACATACTTCTAATTGATGCTAATATAGACATGCTTTGGGTTATGTGACAATTGCTATGTTTGTCAATATTAATTAACTGCATCTTCACATACTTCTAGTTGCCGCTAATAATATAGACTTGCTTTGGGATATATCCCAATTGCTACGTTTGTTAAATATTATTAATTAACTATCTCCACATACTTCTAGTCGATGCTAATATAAGCTGTGTTCACACGGGCAAAATCTAAAGCGATTCAGCCAAGGCGAATCATATGAATCGATTTAGATGCGCGTTCACACGGGCAGTACTTGGGCCGGTAATCGATATCAGCGCATGAGCAAGGCGATACTAACCAGCGCCAGTTTCGGTTAGTTGACGTCACCACGAGAGAGTGTGGGTTCGACCTAGATATGTATGGACTGAATCGTATTGGTTTGGAAGGGTCAAAACTTCTTCTGGGGAGTGAAACCCTAAAAATAAATCATGAAAAAAATATCTGTGCCCAGCTAGCGGTTTCATAGACTAAATTATATAATATGCGCTTTTGATCGACCGGAAAGTCAACAAACTAAGGTCTCGACTGCGCATGCGTGTGACGTCCTTAATCCGCCTCAGTGCGTTCACACGGGCAAAATAAATCGATTCACACATATCGATTTACGTAATCGACCTCTACAAGTGGTTTAGCTTATGCGGATCACAGAAATCGATTCAGCCCTAATTCGACTCAGACGCCTGTTCACACGCGAAATGTGCGTCGAACTAGGCAAGTCGATTTCTACGAATCGATTTACATTGCCCGTGTGAACACGGCTATAGACGTGCTTTGGGCTATATGACAATGGCTATGTTTGTTATTATTAATTAACTGCATTATCACATAGGCTACTTCTAGTCTTAGTTTTTTCTCCTTGAAGATTTATACTGCCTATCATTAGACACCATTGGACAGTCGGTCGATAGAAAGCCTGAGCGTACACTTTTACAGAGCCAAGGGATTTTTAACTTCCCACACCACAAAGACATGGATGAGAGCAACTGGCCTTTAATGACGCTGTAAGTTATACAATGGCTATACTTGTTATTATTAATTAACTACATCACCACATACTACTGGTTGTGATATATGCGTAATAGACGTAGAGGCATGTGGATAATATATGCTAATGAGATGCCAAGGTTTGAGACAAAGGATTATGTAAATGAGATGATGTCATGGAAAGTTTAGCCAGCGGGTTCAGCGAGCCCTGGTCGTGAATAAAGCATTCAGTATCCAGAAGTCAAAGTGTTCAGACGTTGTACTTTCACACTGGTTGACACTAATACAGACATGCTCTGGGTTATATCACAATTGCTGTTTGTTATTATTTATTATTAATTAACGGCATCTTCACATATTTCTAGCTTTAGTTTTTTTCTTGAAGATTTATACTATCTATCATGAATAAGTCTGAATAGAACTGTTTTCACCATTACACAGTTCGTTGATAGAAAGCACGAGCCTACACTTTTACCCATCCAAGGGATTTTTAACCTCCCACACCGCATAGACATGGTATGAGAGCAACTGGCCTTTGATGACACTGTATGTTTATACAGTGGCTATGTTTGTTATTATTAATTAACTGCATCTTCACGTACTTCTAGTTGGCACTAATAATATAGATCTGCTTTGGGCTATAACACACAACATCACAATTTCTATGTTTGTTACTATTAATTAACTGCATCTTCACATACTTCTAGTTGGCGCTAATAATATAAACCGGCTTTGGGCTATATCACATGATATCACAATTGTTATTTTTGTTATTATTAATTAACTTCATCTTCATGTAGGCATACTTCTAGATGGCACTAATAATATAGACCTGTTTGGGCTATAACACAATTGCTGTTTGTTATTATTAATTAACTACATCTCCACATACCTCTGGCTGAAGCCAAGGTGGACGTGCTCCAAGGCGACGTCGTGCACATGACCTCTGTACTCGCAACCTTCTGCCTTGCCACTACTGCCCAGTATTCTCACGTACAGACAGTCTCCCTTCAGCACTGATGGCCTGTTCTCGGCCAACCCAGGTACCTGGAGATAAACAGGTCATCGGGATTCAAACCTCCTAGTCAGCCTGCACCAGACAGCCTCTATGCGTTTTCCATTGGGGCCCCCGCTGGGAACGATTCCGGGCCGAATCAAAGCAAAGACTTACACAAATTTAATAGACATAGGCATATTTTACTCACAATTTCCATACACAATATACACACATAAATTAAGCTGTTGACACTAATATAAATACATATCGCTAATTGATCGGGTGTTTGGCATCACTAGAAAAGGGCAAGTGTGGGCGGGGCGGGCTAGTAGCCTCAGTGTCAGTATCATTTATTTATTTATTTTATTAGTAAATAATTGATTAAACTGGATAGTTCAATTTTCACACAGAGAGAGCACTGGTCTTTCGGCCCTTTTCTTCAAAGTGCAGGGACAGTCTTTGTGAAGCAGTGTTAGCATAACCTGGTGATAGGCGCTATACCCCCGGGTTAGCTATCCCGAGGATAGCATTGTGGGTCAAGTCGTATGCATGAACGCGAAAAGTGACGAGGATAGCTATCCTCGTGGCTATTTTTAGATTCGGGGTTTCACTCTCATAAATTACATAATTTTATATTAGCAGTGAATATCATGCTTATAAATAACATTTGATATAAACAATGAATAGTCGATCTGTGGTGGCTTTTTGTGTAGTTTTCGTTTTATTAATGCCCGTGATATTGACAGTGACTGCTGGTCACTAGGTAACAGCTTCACCCCTACCAGAGTAGAACGGGGCTGGAGGAACTACGCTCATGCTGTTTTCAATTTTAGCACTATTATTAATTAAGTCTGGCTCACAAATAATAGAATTTGATATTAGCAGTGAATAGTCGATCTGTGCTTTTCTTTGGTCGTTTTAGTTTGATTAATGCCCGCCATGGTGACAGTGTCTGCCTTTCACATGGAGTTTTCAATTTTTAGCAAGCTATTATTGTCACACTCATAATCTATAAATAACAAAATTTGATATTAGTAGTAAATATCCTGCTTATAAATAATAGAATTTGATATTAGCAGTTAATAGTCGATCTGTGCTTTATTTTGGTCGTTTTCGTTTCATTAATGTCCACGATGGTGACAGTGTCTGCCGCTCACATGGAGTTTTCAATTTTTAGCAGGCTATTATTGTCACACTCATGATCTATAAATAACACAATTTGATATTAGTAGTAAATATCCTGCTTATAAATAATAGAATTTGATATTAGCCGCAAATAGTCACGCTCATAATTGTGATAACAGAATTTGATCAGAAGCAGTGCAAAGTCTACAGCTATCCTCGCCGGGATATATATAGTGTTTGTACCAAGACAGAAATCAAAATCCTACTTTTGTGCAACCAAAATCATAGTTTTCCTCTAGGACTTAAAATTTGAAAAATCAAAGCTGTTAGACAATTAACAATATATATTCTGAATAAAGTAACTTATTTCATTAGCATTCCAAAGAATTTATGACATTCAAGTTAAGTTGTTTATAAGGGTCAAGGTTACAAGCCAAGTGACCCTCCTGGGTGAGAGTGGCGAGAAGGGAGAGAAAAAGGGTGAAACCTGGTCAACATTGTGACATAGGGGGTCAAAATTCAGAGTGTGATTATTTTCATGTTCTTTTTGGAAATAAAAGCTTGACATCTCTTGTGTACAGAAATATAAGACACAAATTGACAGGATTACAGGAACTGTAATTACCATTGTAATACCATTCAGTGTTTTGAATGTTACAGGACATCAGAAGTACATGAATCAAGTAGATTGAGGAGCCAATTTTCCTTTCTTTTGCAAAGTAATTTGACAAAGGTTTTCCCCAATGTTTTCTGTTTTTCGTTGTTTTCTGTCACAGCAACATCTAAGATCATATCAGAAGTGGTAGAAACTTGTGACAGTGCACGTGTATGGTGACTTATAGTGTTGACCAGTAGTAAATGGCTCCTGTCTTGAATGTTAAGGCTACCTCTGCTGAAGACACAACCACATTTTCCCTTCTGCAAGCGCAGTGTGATACACACAAAGTAAAAATATGTCATAATTTGTTGCCGCAAGTCACTTGATGAAACATTCATGCACTAGGATAGGTTGGATGTCACTGGTAGTAAAAAAATAGGTCTTTTGTGTACTCGAATGTTACACCCTGTTTGAGACACCACCTGAACCATCAATAAAGAAATGGCTGTAATTCAGTTAATATCTATTCCCATTTCCCAATAAAGCAGAAAGGACTTGGGGAAATCATGCAGACAAAAAAAAGTAGTTCCTAGTTTATATTTGTGAACAATGCACAATATTGTGTTTCCTACTGGGAAGACACCATTGGTAACATTAAAGACACCGATAATCTTCATTTAGTTTGGGACTGTCCATACAAAGTTATAAACAGTTAACATTATTTTAAGTAAGTTCTCAACCCCCTTATGTCTCATGAAATTAATTCTGTTTAATCATGACAGTTTTTAAGGAAATATATGCGATCAACTTTCCTCCATTTGGAAATGTCAGAAATAGCATGATATGAAAATGAAGCATCTTCACCAAAAAAGACCCATGGCACAACAAATAAAACGCATTCACACACTGTGGCATTTCCCTTATTTCTCCAAACACATTGGATTAGAAATATAGCAGTAGCCAAAAGGTTAATTAACGAGACGGAGACAGAGGTATTATATAACGGTTATTTACTTCTGATCGGAAAGGGCTCACATACAATACAAGGTCAATCTGATACATAATAACAGGTAGGTTCAATAAGTCAGATAGACACATATAGTCAAGTATGATATCAGATATGCAGAACATTGGTCAGTTATAATGGTACAAGATTGGTAACCGGCAGTCCAGAGCATTGAAGCTTCCCCAGTCTGTGTGAGTCAAGTAGTTAAGGACCGGGACTCGAACTCTTGACCCTATCGTTACTCTCCATTTAACGGTGTGGGTGGGTGGGGGAAGAAAACGAGAGGGGTGCTTTGATGACAGCGGCTGCGGCGGTTCTGATCGAATCTGGAATGATCTGGTGGTCGCGTGACGCAGCAACTGCCCGTGGCGCCATCTGGAGGAACCCCAGGAACCACGTTATGCTTGTAGCCTATCAGGTTTTCTGCCAGATGGCGCCACCGCACCGGTATAAGTCAGTTCGTGGTGTTCCTGTCTCCGCCGTAAATTACCAATGTTACGCGTAACATCCACAATTAACGAGACGGAGACAGAGGTATTATATAACGGTTATTTACTTCTGATCGGAAAGGGCTCACATACAATACAAGGTCAATCTGATACATAATAACAGGTAGGTTCAATAAGTCAGATAGACACATATAGTCAAGTATGATATCAGATATGCAGAACATTGGTCAGTTATAATGGTACAAGATTGGTAACCGGCAGTCCAGAGCATTCGAAGCTTCCCCAGTCTGTGTGAGTCAAGTGGTTAAGGACCGGGACTCGAACTCTTGACCAATTTAAGGGAGAGTTTGAGGCCTAGGGCATATCTGTTCCCTAGGGACATATGTGTGGACTGCCGTAGAGGACCATGCCCCGAGCTCCATTATCTCCTTAAGCGAGGCTCCAGATGCAGCACATGCCTGGGCACCGCCCCTTCTGAGACTGTGTAGAGAGTAGTCGTCAGGTGCAGTGTGTCCAGTGGCTAAGAGGGCCATTCGTAGTGCTGCCAGGAGGATCGGCGCTGTAAGGGGGCCCCCTCTTGGCAGTGTGAAGGCAGGGCCTGCCTGTGGGGGAGCGTGTAGTCGGATGTAACGGCACCAGGCTGTCACTGGGCAGCACACGGAGTGGGGGCGTGGTGCAATGGATATGGTGTATTCTTGTCCTGGTCTCCACCTGGTCTTTGTGGATCGTACTGTTACGGTGAGCCCTTCGCTTGTGAGTGTCAGGTCGTGTCGTCGTAGTGAGTGGCCAGGGTCTTGGGGGGCGTGGCTGGCTAGCAGGTTCCCTTGTCTTAATAGTGTGGTGTAGCCAATCAATATGGCCGCTATCAACACAGCAGCATCTGGTCCGGCAGTAATCAGGTGCCGGACCACTGCCTGTATTGATGATGGTGATAGGGGTGGGGCTTGTCGTGTTCTGTGGTTTGATAGTCTGAGTACTCCGCGCTTCATTAGAGTTAAGGGGTACGAGTCAAATGCTGAAGTGGTGCCCCCGAAAAGGAGGACCCATGTTCTGGCCCCGCTAATATAATTCATTACAGTACCTGGTGCTATCAGGGATTCGTTGAGTGATAGTATGTAGGCGAGGAGGTCATACTGGGCGGGGTCCAGAGGGTCAAACTGGTGGGTTGCTGCAAATCGTAGGTATCTCTTTGCTTGCAGGGACTTGTTCTTCCACGTTCCGACCGCCAGCCCGGCGAAGTAGAGCTCCATCACCCTGGTGTGTGTGTCGTCTGGGTAACCTGGGGATAGAGGGGCAATTATAGTCGAGATCCACAGGTTATCCTAGAGACCTGTAGTGAAAATGTCATCGAATGTTATATTAATTTCAGTCAAATTCATTTCATGAGTGAATTTGTTGGCTTTCTTAACAGCAGTATCATCAATGCTTTTTCTACTGAGAGCATCGGCAAGGATCAGATCCTTTCCATGCTTGTGAAGAATTTCCACGCGACAATGTTTGGTGGCAGCATATAACCAGATCTCTCTGGCGCAGGCCGTGAGGATAGGGTCTCTGCCCGCACCAGATGAGAGGACCTGTTGGCTTGCCATGTTGTCAGTGTTGATTACAATAGTGTAATCTTCCGGATTGTGAGGGGCGAGGTTCTTCATTGCGGCTACGAGGTTAAACGCCTCGAGGTGGGCAATGTTGGTATGTTTCCTCGTGATGTCGTCCGGGTAGGTTTGAGAGTAGTAGTGCTCACTGGAGAAAGCGCCTCCCGCTTTCAGGCATGAGTCACATTCTATTACCCATATATGTTTTTTAGTGGGGTCTAACAGAACTATGCCATTCGAGTTTGCGGCATATTGAAGAAACCACCTGATGTCAGATCTTAGCTCATCAGGCACATCGTGTTTACCAGTGCATGTAGCGCTGCGTAGGGCGTCGAAGATTCGTGACATGAAGCGTCTGGCTGGCTCCACGCATTTGGCAATGTGGTGGAGTCTGCCAACTAGTCTCTGTATGTCTTTTTTGGTTGCCCTATGCTTCGTCATCCACGCGCGGCAGTCATTCATGGTGTCATCAAGTTTGTCTCTGGGGATGGTAACCGTCATATCATCTGCGGATATGACAAAACCAAGCCACTCAAGGGTCTTAGTCGGGGGTATGCACTTATTGGGGGAGAGATCCAGACCCAGTGTGTCTGCTAGTTGCTTGAAGTCGCCATATGCGGCGGTCGCTGTCTGGAGTGTGGGTGCCACGCCCACAAAGTCGTCAAGGTAGCAGTGTACAAAGTGACCACGTTTTCGGAGCAGGTATACGACCGCATTTGTGGTCCGAGCGCATGCCATCGAGGATGTCCTACACCCGAATGGAGGAGCGACATCAGTGTAGTAGTTTCCGTGTAGGTGGATGCCTAGCAAGGGAGTGGAGAGTGGGCAGGTGCGGAGTTGTCTATACGCGCGTGCTAGGTCAGCAGACCAGATATAACATCCCGTTCCCAGCCTCTCTACCTCGTCGGCGGCGTCCATCACATTGGGGAGTGTATAGACTCTCGGCTTGCCTTGATAATATCCTTTTTGTATGCCACTGTTCACGCTTGCCGCCCTAGGCCAGCTGAGGTCCACGATGACACGCCTGCTTGTGGTGTTCTTCTTTGGGCGTGTCATCATGGGGCTGTACTGAGCCCAGGGTGTGAAGGGAGGCTCACAGAATGGTCCGAGGAGCGCCCCATGTTGAAGTTCCATGTTGACGTAGTCTTCAATGTATGTCAGGTGGGCAGGGTCCTCCCTGTGGTTCTCGGTGGTTGACGTGGGGGGCGTGTCTGCAGTATAGTCAACGGGCCAGCCAAAATCAAGATAGTCAACAAGTTGCTTGTCATGGTAACCAGTAAGAAGGCGCCTCCATTCAGGTATATTGAGGCCTGAGGGGATAGAGATCCTAGCGCCGATGTGGTTGGGGAGTGCTGTGAGTCTGACTTGCCTATATATCTCTAGATACTCGGGGTGACCCACCCATTGTGCCTCAAGTGGTTGGGGCCATATCCTGTCCAAGATGGGTCTATATGCAATGGGGGTGAGGGGTGGGGGTGGGGGTGGCAGTTGGCCGTCCACCTCACAAACAGGAACATCATCAAGAACTTCATGAATATTCTCAGTAAAGTTATCGTGCTCGACTGGACTCACTGGTGGTGCGGGGGCGATTGTCGATACCCATGGCTGCTCCCCACACGCGTGGCCCACATGCCCAGGTGGAGTCCACTTGTCTGCATGGTCGTCTTGCTTGTCGGCGGCCATTGTTTTTGATATCCATCCGTTGGAGTGGCCGTCCGGGGGGCGACCATCCTGGATCCCGTGGCAGTGGTCGGCCAATGATGTCAGCCCCTCATTCGGCGGACATCTTATTTCGGCAGCGCTGGTGTGGCCACCTTGTGTTGCGTTGGTGTTGTCGTCCAGTCTCGGTGCAGGCTGTACATAGCCACCGTTGTTATGATGGCGGCCTTGAGCCTTTTGCTTTTCACCTCTCCCAACAGCTTTTTTGGGTCGGTTGGGATCGTTCTCCGAGTCAGTGCTGCTGCCATCTTTGATGTATTTATTCAATCGGGCCTGCCTGTGTATTTCCGGCGGGCCTGCGGTAATTTGTGCAGGGGTGGAGCAGTTCAGAATTAAGTTACTACATGGTAGATTACTCACATTGATCGTTACGTGTCGTTTCGTGTCGTTGTTGTTATTTCGTTCATTCTCAGGCTCCATGCCTGGGTCTGCACTGTTCATGGAGCCATTAATTAAAAACCCTTGTACGGTTGTGTTGTGCCCGTGGCACTGGGCTGGGCTGCCTTCTTCTCCAGAAATCGCCTCTTATTTTGGCAGTCCATCTCCTTATGGATATTGGTGCGCCTGTATTTATTGGCGCACCAGGCGCATATGTGCGGCTTTTTGTCGGGTGTTCACCATGTGTGGATGCGAAACCACAGTCGTTGCCCCAATTCCAGACATTGCAGGGCTTACCGTCCGTATCGCGGTTGAAGTCTTGCCTACTGTTAGCCATGGCGGGGTAAGGGTTGTAGGCATTGATGGTGGTGGTGTTTCTGTTGGCGTTATTGTATTTAGCGGTGGGTCGGTTGCTGATTTTGGTGCCGGCTGCAAATGCGTCCCTTTGGAGGTCCTTTATGGCATAGTTATCTGCCCACCCGAGTGGGAGGCAGCCGTCATCTATCATCTCGAAGACCCGCTCTGACCAGCGGCGGCATGTCTCCCACTCCCAGACGGACGCCATAGTAGCTAACTGATGAATATGCTCAAGGATCGGCTCCTTCCATGCTACCGAAACTTCCACCACTTTCGTCATTCTACACAATGCAGCTATATATTCAGGCAGCGTTGCCTCCGCGAGTCCGACTTTCTCGTGCTTATCACCACGCACAACAAACAGATGAGGAAGCAATGAAGTTTTACCTTTTTTCTTTATGACTGCGGTCCCGGCGGCAGCCAGCAATTCGTTGATGGCTTCCGCGTTGTCGGCATGGTCCATGCGGTCACCGAGCCGGGCGGTCTGTGTCCGTCGGTGCGATCCAGTGCGTGCCGCGGGTTCATGGTAAGCGTCATTGTACTGTGATTCCTCCATGTGTTGGAACCTCAGTGGGTTCGCTGTCCTCCTCTTTGGTTTTTTCCTCGACTTGGTCTTTGGTGTGTCGCAGAATTGAGCCACCGCTGTGTGACTGCGTTGACCAGCACGTATCGTCACCACTTCTCCAGTGTCAGTTTCACTTCCAGTGTCACTGTCACAGTCACTGTCACTAGTATCCTGAGTGTGATATTCCGTATTCACACTACTTTTCTTCCTGTTTGCCGCCTCCAGGGCCTCCATCCTGGTGACGAGATCAGTCCTCAGGCCCGAGACCAGGTCCTGCATGGCTTGAATTATGTCGCTGTTGCAACCATCAACAGCGCTGGCCGCCGATGCTTGAGCCGGCGCCGGTGTGTCCCCGGGCGCTGCTAAGTGTGCAGCTGCCGACTTCTTGCGTCGGGAAGCCCGTTGGTTGCTGGCTCCTCGTACTTCTTTGTCCTCTTTCTCTTCAGGGTTAAGTTTTTTCGGCCTTCCCCGCGGCTTTTGAGCCGTGTTCTGCCTGGTATGTGTGGCATTCCTGGTTGATTTTTTGGATTGCGGCATTTCAGCTACGTGGCCGTGGCGTTCCACAGAGAGATGAGACAGTTTATCTTTCCTTGAAAGGCCTAAAGTTCAGAGCCGTTCTGGGTTTAAGGGAGAGTAAGTCTAAATATATAAGGTGTCACAATAGATCAGGTAAATGGTGTCAAGTCAAGTGGCGTCAAGTAAAATGGCGTCTGAGTAACACCGGACCAGAACACACCGGCACAGACAATTAATTTCATAAGATAAAGGAATAGGTGACACTGGCCATGTTATTGGTGAGTCGCATCCGGTAAATGGCGTCAAGTAAATTGATGTGAAGTAAAAATGGTGTGAAGATCCGGTGCGAATGGAATTATGAGCGGCAGTGCACACCCAACAAGAACGCACCGACACACACAATTAATGTCATAAGATAATGTAATAGTTGATACTGATATTGGTGAATGTCGCCGTCAATGCAACCACGGGTCATTGGAATTTGGTAAATGGCGTCAATTAAAACACAGGCTGGACATCGTAGTGTTGTAGCAATTCATAAATATTCTGTCTCGACTTAGCAGCAGAGCACAATAATGTAAGATAATAAATAATGTATATAATGTGTAAATGTAATAAAATAAGTTTCATATAAAATAGTCTAGTCCCAGTGTGGCCAGTCAACTGCCGTGCTCCACGTCCTCAATGGCGTTAGATAAAAAAGGCGTAATGTGGAAATGTCAGATACAAAATGGCGTTGACCGAAGACCACACCGGCACACACTAAAAATTGGCATAAATGCAGTAAACAATGTATAAAGTATATAGAGGAAGAAGCAATGCACTGTCAGAACTTGCTATAAACCAGCAGCATATATATATATACTACTTATCCACACCACTAGTAGTTCTTGTCCAAATACCAGACGCCGGTATATAGTACACAGCCGTCACGTGACTGTCACAGTTGAAAACAGAAGATACCACACATCAATTCAATCTCAATAAACACATATCAAGTGTCACAAGATGGGTGCTGTCACAGTGGCAGCTGCGGCCAGTGCAGTCAAACTTGAGAACGACAGGGATTTGAAGAAATACCGAGCAGTGTAGACAGGCTCAATTAATGTTCAACGATACCCATATGCAGTTCATAGTGTCATAGCAATTCCCAGCAATTCCTTCTCGACTTAGAAAGTGGTGTGTTTAGGCAGTGAACCTTATGTTGCTCTTGTAAGAAGGTGTAGTTTTTTCGTAGTAGCCTTTGTATTATCTTCAGATGCCGATTAATTAAGTAAGAAAATATATATATATATATGTCGAAATCTCTTTTTTGATTTGGTATTAGCGCTTTGCCGCTGCACTATGGCAGCTTTTGGGTTCAGGCGAATGCGTCAACTGAGGAACACTTATGCAGAGCCCTCCGCGAAGTAACAATTCACCGGTGCCACTGTCAAGCACATGGTCAATGCAACTGTCAAATTGTCACTGTCAATGCACATGGCCCCTACTGACCAGTGACAGCTACGACAGCCGAGTGAAGAGTAAGCTGTCAGTTAATTCACACACACAACTGAAGAAACATTATATAGAGCTCTCGGTGTAATTGAGCCGGGAGGACAATATTGCTCCGGACCTCTCAATAGCGGAATGATAGCACCGACGGTGCCGCTGGAATTTCGTACGACCGCTCGCCCTCCTCCCGACACGGCTACCAACGTACAAGAAACATTCAACTTAGCTGCTGCCCATGCACAAGGCGAAATGATAAACTTCGCGGCCGGACGGCGGTAGCCGGTCGGAGGCAGCGGTCGGCAGCGGTAGCAGGTGTGCTTTCGTCTGTGTCGGAACGGAAGAAAACGAGAGGGGTGCTTTGATGACAGCGGCTGCGGCGGTTCTGATCGAATCTGGAATGATCTGGTGGTCGCGTGACGCAGTAACTGCCCGTGCGCTAATCCTTCTTCCTTCCGGGGCTTTTAGGAAGAGTCTTCAGCGTTCCTTTTGCTGCCCAGATTGCGCCCTGCCGATCCGCTCAGCCTCCTGCGTGGTGTTCCTGTCTCCGCCGTAAATTACCAATGTTACGCGTAACATCCACATTCATTGCAACCAAAATCATAGTTTTCCTCTAGGACTTAAAATTTGAAAAATCAAAGCTGTTAGACAATTAACAATATATATTCTGAATAAAGTAACTTATTTCATTAGCATTCCAAAGAATTTATGACATTCAAGTTAAGTTGTTTATAAGGGTCAAGGTTACAAGCCAAGTGACCCTCCTGGGTGAGAGTGGCGAGAAGGGAGAGAAAAAGGGTGAAACCTGGTCAACATTGTGACATAGGGGGTCAAAATTCAGAGTGTGATTATTTTCATGTTCTTTTTGGAAATAAAAGCTTGACATCTCTTGTGTACAGAAATATAAGACACAAATTGACAGGATTACAGGAACTGTAATTACCATTGTAATACCATTCAGTGTTTTGAATGTTACAGGACATCAGAAGTACATGAATCAAGTAGATTGAGGAGCCAATTTTCCTTTCTTTTGCAAAGTAATTTGACAAAGGTTTTCCCCAATGTTTTCTGTTTTTCGTTGTTTTCTGTCATAGCAACATCTAAGATCATATCAGAAGTGGTAGAAACTTGTGACAGTGCACGTGTATGGTGACTTATAGTGTTGACCAGTAGTAAATGGCTCCTGTCTTGAATGTTAAGGCTACCTCTGCTGAAGACACAACCACATTTTCCCTTCTGCAAGCGCAGTGTGATACACACAAAGTAAAAATATGTCATAATTTGTTGCCGCAAGTCACTTGATGAAACATTCATGCACTAGGATAGGTTGGATGTCACTGGTAGTAAAAAAATTGGTCTTTTGTGTACTCGAATGTTACACCCTGTTTGAGACACCACCTGAACCATCAATAAAGAAATGGCTGTAATTCAGTTAATATCTATTCCCATTTCCCAATAAAGCAGAAAGGACTTGGGGAAATCATGCAGACAAAAAAAAGTAGTTCCTAGTTTATATTTGTGAACAATGCACAATATTGTGTTTCCTACTGGGAAGACACCATTGGTAACATTAAAGACACCGATAATCTTCATTTAGTTTGGGACTGTCCATACAAAGTTATAAACAGTTAACATTATTTTAAGTAAGTTCTCAACCCCCTTATGTCTCATGAAATTAATTCTGTTTAATCATGACAGTTTTTAAGGAAATATATGCGATCAACTTTCCTCCATTTGGAAATGTCAGAAATAGCATGATATGAAAATGAAGCATCTTCACCAAAAAAGACCCATGGCACAACAAATAAAACGCATTCACACACTGTGGCATTTCCCTTATTTCTCCAAACACATTGGATTAGAAATATAGCAGTAGCCAAAAGGTTAATGTTTTAAGAACGTTTTTATTTTTATGAGAAAAAAAGCATACTCTGTGGTCCAGGTTTCAGGAGAATGCCCCAAAACTGAGGTATTCTCAAATTTCTTTAGGGTAGTTCAAACAGGAAATATATTTGTTTAATGTAAAATATATGTTAGGACAATTACATTGCACAACTCAATCAGAAACATATAGAAGGAAAATGTTTTTTGTTGTTGTTGAAAGTAAAAAGGAGTGAACCATATGGGGTTTGAACCCACAACACCAAACAACTCCAGATTACAAGTTCAACAACCTAACCATTAGACTACAGAGGCCATAGTTTCTTGTCTCAGTCCATAGTTTCTTGTCTCAGTCCAGGCTATTTGTATGTACGACGTCATATATACAAGGTGTGTGTGTATACATATGTATATAGATATATATACATATACATACATACTTTGTATATACATTGCATATATTTGACATATATCCTAGTGCATATATAAAATGTATGTAGTGCGTGGGCATCGTTTGATGCCCTTGCGATAAATACATTTGATACTATACTATATACTAGTATATACGATATATACATGGTATATATATATATATATATATGTATATATATATAGTATAGTTATACGAATCTTACCTGGGTATAGATGATGGATAACTGTTGTTTTCCCGAGGTATAAGCCTCGGGTAGACTGGGCTAGGGGAGAAGGAAGCACAGCGGGTACCAGAATTTTAACCTACTTATTCAGTATAACAATGATCATTCAATACAATGGATACTATGATGTTTCCCCATAATTGTACACCAACGGGAATAACGTGGTAGGCGTGTGGGGTGGGCCCCTAGCCGCACGTCTTCACGAGGCATATACCTCGGGAAAAACCTCCAGGCTACCGGAACATCATTCTATACCCAGTAAGGATTCGTATAACTATACTATTAACCTCGGTATACTGCCTCAGGCTAAGCCTCAGGCTAGGGGAGACCTTTACATAAGTCATTTTTATTCGGCAGTATACATCCATTCGTTATATAATATTCAACGTTTTTGTTCTCACCTATTCTTACTAGTTGGCGAGCAGGCGCTTTGCAATGCCGGTAGGCTTTTCTAGTCGCTTGTTGTAATGTTTTGCAAACGACTTAGCCGTCTTCCAGCCTGCATGCGCTAGTATTCTTTTCACAGAAATACCTAGCAACCGTGCATTGGAGACCATGGCACCTCTAGTTGAGTGGGATGAGTATTTGCTCGTATCCACTCCAGCCAATTTCAACACCGTAATTGTCCATCTGGCAAGGATGTCTCGTGAAATCGCCTTATGTGGCTATATAAAGCTCACTAATAGTTGTTGTGATGCACGTAAATCCTTGGTTTTAGAGATATAAGCCCGTATGGCTGACACAACACATAATTTCCGATCACTGGGAAAACAGTCTAAGTGAACCTAATAAGGGTCACGCTCACTTTTCGATTTAAGCAATTTTTCTAAATCAAACGTAGCTTGTTCCTTGTCTATTTCTAATCCAGTTAAGGACAAAGCAACAATCGTCTGTCCTCTGTGTCCGGTTACTAACAATAACAGGACCGCGACCTTAAAACCTAACTGTTTTATATCTAACCACGAGTTGTGAGGCCAAGCCTGAAACAACTTAAATACTATAGAAACATCCCAAAACCGACTATACTTTGGTTGTGGAGGATTCCTTTGATAAATTGAACGAAGTAAATAACCAAGAACATAATGTTTTCCAACTGTTGCGCCATCAATTCTCGGTATATGATTATAACGCACATCTTGCCCATTTAAATCGACCCAAAGGATAGTCCCTCATCCTCTAGAGAATGAAGAAAAAGAGCTACTTGTGAAATTGTGATTTGTTGGCTTAACTTTCTTTATTAACAAACAATGTACAGACCATTTCTTTAATAATAGGATCGGTACATTTTGACAGTTCCTCGCGCCACCGATGCATCACTATATCCTATTCTCCAGTAATATTGTCCATCCAAATTGGCCGGCAGCTTGTTTCTTAGAAAAGGAATGCCAATAGGGGCGTCGTTGACACGTCGCCGTGAACCACTAGCGGTCCGTGGTGCGTCAGATTCCCGAGTTTTCTTGGGAATCGTATATGTTCTTTTGCCAGTTGTTAAACTGCTGGCAGCCAAGGTTGCGTGTCCCAATCGGGCACCACCAGTATAGCATGTGTCCCTTCCAAGCCGATTTTCCTCACAACTCGGCTGATAATGCTAAACGGTGGGAAAATATCAAAATAATTATTTTCCCAGATAATAGCAAATGCATCTACTTTCCAAGCCTCCGGTTCAGGATGCCAAGAAACATAACAAGGTAATTTGTTATTATTTTGTGATGCAAACAAGTCAACTTTAGGTGTACCCCATTTTTCACAAATGAAGTTAAACAAAGGTGTAGAGAGAGACCATTCTAAATGGTCATGGAAATTTCTACTTTTATAGTCTGCAAGTGTATTTTGTGACCCTGGAATATGCGCTACAGTCAGCCAGACTTGTTGAGCCTGTGCCCAGTTCCAAATCAGTTTAGACAACTGATTGCAAGGCTTTGATTTGGTTCCACCCATGTTACGAATATATGCTATGGCAGTAGTATTATCAGTTAGTATTCTAACTTGTGATATATGTATCTTTACTAAACTACATAAGCCCAGATAAATAGCACACAATTCTAGCGCATTAATATGGTCTGATTTTTCATCATCAAGCCATCTACCTCCTGTTGTGACCCCATCTCGATGAGCTCCCCAACCTTCTAACGAAGCATCAGTAGTAATTACCGTATTAGGTTCCGCCATGCGGATTGGATTTGGTGAACTTGCTATGTGTTGCATCCACCATCCAATATCCTGTGGCCCTTCTTGCGAAATAAACATCTTTCGCTCAAAATTCCCTTTAGTTCGTGTGAACGCTAAATTTTTATCTATTTCTAGAGATTTAATATGGGCCTTCCCGTATAGAATAGCGGGTGCATACGATATCATTATCCCAATAAAGACTGCGACCTGTCTAATTTTAGGTTTTGGTAACTTAATAAGCTGGGTCGCTGTATTCATAAACTTACTTAGTTTTTGTTCTGTTATCGACACTGTAAGAGACTGTGTATCCAGGATAAACCCTAAACATTTGAGTTGTTTTGTTGGTTTAAACACTGACTTTTGTGGATGTACATAAAACCCCAATTTAGTAAGTAATGCACATAAATCCAAAACTGCATTCCCACAATCAATTTGTGTTGATGCTATAATAAAGGAATCATCTATGTATGGAAACATTATATGACCTTTCCGCGCCATTACTGAGAAAACAGGTTTAAGCAGTTTAGTGAATAAACGAGGGGCACAAGCTAAACCATTCGGCATACAGGTAAACTCATAGAGTTGGTTATCCCAAAGAAACCGAAGAAATTCCCGGTCTTTTTCTCTTATGGGAAGCGTATAATATGCATCCTGTAAATCAACACTAGCCATCCACGCATCTGGCGTAATCAGATCGCGTGCTGTATCTAGCGAGAACATTTTAAAATGTCGATATTCAACCATTTTATTAAGGATTGTTAAATCCAGGATCATTCGAACCACGCCATTAGGCTTTGGTCTCGAGAAGATGTTTGAAATAAACTCTCCTGAACAGTATGTCACTTTTTGTATAATTCCTTTCTCAAAGAATTTTTGTACCTGTTTAGTTAATGCCTCTCGTTCAACCGGTTCAATGTTATAAGGAAAGGTATCCTGCCTTGTACCGGTATTTGTTGGTGTGAAGGGAATGTGAACACTCCTAACTATTTGTAAAATTTCTTGGTCACTAGTAATTTTTGTGCCACTCAGAAGAATATATTATTAATATTACCAGCCACAAAGATGCTTACAGTTTGTGTGTTTTAGAGGCTTGGTTTTAGAGGCTGGAATGACTTGTAAACGTTTGTGTTTCAAACCTCAACTTGACCCCCGCCCCTGGGAAGGTCTCGGCGATTGACCACATCGGCTCCGGTGGCCGTGAGGTGTTGTCGGTCCAGCCTGGGCGAGCGCCCCGGCCCCGAAACCCTTGACCGAAGTTTGAACTCGGTCTGGTTCCTCTGGTGAACCGTCGTGGACGAAAATCCCCTCGTGACTTTTTGAAACGAGGAACTTCCTGTTTCTTCTTGCCATCCATGTTTTGCCACTCTTGGCTGCAGTCTCTACCTCTTTATAGAGGTAATGTAGTTGACCGCCAAACATTTTGGTGTTATCTAAAGGTTTCCCTTTAATCGGCTCTGGAGCAAGAAAGAGCGTAAACTCTTTCCCATCATTATCAGTAACCTTCTTTGAGCGAGCCACTTCTTTGCCAGCATCTGTGCAAACCGACTTGAAGACATTTTCATATCTTCGATACGACAGGTAATTACCTGCCGCCGCCAACAATGCAATGCCTTTGTCCATCGTCTTAGCCAAAGACGAGAACTTATTTTCTTGTTGCATTCTGTTGGCTACAGGAGCAATAGCTGTTAGGGGTACCAAGCACCGCCTTATGCACTGGTGGTGCAACACACCCTCAAAACTCATACTTACAGGTCCTGCCGTCATATTTGACATCTCGATCCATCTCCTTAATGAATGGAGTTGGAACACCTTTATGCCTGTAAACTCATCTGATAACTTAGAAATAATGTCCGCCGGTTTAAACGTGCGGAAATGGCCATTGATGTTCTCACGCATAAGCGTAGTGGTTTTCACACGCTTAGCCCTTGGCTTCTCCACTTTCTTAGCCACTTTGCCCCCAATGGCAGCATAGACACCTTCATATCGCGTGTCTGAGTCCGATTCCGTGGAAGTGGAATCCGTGGAGGAGTCGGAAGAAGAAGAATCTTTCCTCTTCTTCTTCTTCTTCTTGGACTTGGTCTTGCGCTTTTTGCGAAGTCCCGTCCTCCCCCTTTCCTTGGTGAAATCATCACCCGAAGAAACGACATGTTTCTTCTTCCTCCGTTTAGGAGAAGGAGGAAGAGCCCTAAACTCCATCTCTGAGTCTGTCTCCGAGAAATCCTCGAAAGAAGACTCCTCTTGAACACTCGGCATCCGCCGTTTACGAGACACCGGTGGTTTGAGAGCCATTATATGAATCTCCATCACCGCAAACCGCGTCTCCCAATTTTGAGCCGCGGCGCCATCAGGCACTATGTCCTCCTCGGAGAGAATATGCGCCCCGGGCTGTGTTGAAGGCACTGCCGACAACACGGGTGAGGAGTCGTACTCCTCGTCCCCTCCACTCGGAACACGCCCCTCGGCTGCTGCTGCACCGCGCTTACTCCGCTTCGTGGCCATCAGGAGCTGAAACAAAGATTTTTGGTCAGTCCTGGTATATATATATGTCACAATATGGTTGTTTCAAACTCATTTGGACATCTATTGGTGTTAGAGAACGTGTTTATACCGTTATAACACAGGCGTAATAAGCTAAATTTGTGCGTGGGTTGTGGGTCAAGCCCAAACCTTACGCGGGGTCGGGACCCATGTATCGGCCCGCCCATCCCTCTGTCCCGCACACTTCTCCCACCTGTGACTACAATGTCAACAAGTTGGAGAAATGGTTTAGTAGTTAGGGTGTTGAACTTGTAATCTGAATTTGTTTGGTGTTGTGGGTTCAAACCCCCATATGATTGACTCCTTTTTACATTCAACAACAAAAAAGCGTTTTCCTTCTATATGTGTTTGTGATTGAATTATGCAATGTAATTGTACTAACATATATTTTACATTAAAGCAACTATATTTCCTGTTTGAACTACTCTAAAGAAAATTGAAAATACCTCAGTTTTACTCTCCCTTCTCTCCACTAACTCAGAGTCAGTCATTTTCAAAACAGCAACTGGAGTCCCAGCCTCAACATTCCACCCACACCACTACTACCCCCCCCCCCCCCCCACTGACAGTTCAGGTGCAGCGAGTCTTCAAACTCTCCCCCACATATCTGGTTATATAAAGATAAAAACTAAGCAGAGTTGTGCTTGGAGAACATTTTTCAGAGTACGGTCCCCGTCGCCACGAGGTATAACCACCGGACTATGCAAGTTTAATCAAGCATGCACAGATTTGCTGGCCTCCTACGTTACCTGAAGGACCATCAGCCTGTTGGTTTTCTTCATGGTAACGCCGACCATGTCGTATTTGCGTATATCCACCTCCATCTGGATCTCTTCAATGTGCAGCAGTGTTTTAAAGCGATCGTTGTGAGTTTCTGCGTTCAGCCCTCTTTTTAATAAATTTCTAAGAAAGAAAGGAGAAAGAAAGTTTTGTTTGTTTGTTGTTTAACGTTCTAGCAACACCTAAGGTCACATCAGGACGGGTACCGACTTGTGACAGTGCACACTCATGGCAACTTTATAGTGCCAGCTGCCACCCCACTGGGATTCCAGGCCACCAGCACCATGACCTGATTTCCCCCTCAGTCACATTATCCTGACACTGAGCCAACCAGTCCTTGCCCTATCCTAATAATGCAGAGTGCCTAGCTAGGAAGCGACAAGTATACATTTTTAAGTCATTGGTTTGACTCGACCAGGGTTCGAACCCACCAACCCATGGTTTCGGATCCCCCGATCTCCCAAAACAGGAGACGGACGCTCAACTCATTCAGCCTCCCCATCTGGTGGGACAGAAAGAGACACACAAAAACCTATAAATGCTTTTCAAACCGGAGATGAATATGACTTATAATGTTGGGATGATGCTCATTAACTGTTGAGGTGAGTGCAAAGGCTGATTCGGAGGAAGGAAGCCAGAGACAGGTTTGGGAAAGGAAGGTATATTTTTTCATGCAATGAGAGGACAATTAGTGAATGTCTTCCAAGTCGAGGGGGGCGCTCTGGCTGATGACCTGTAATGCTGTGGCATTGAACGGGGCCGGGACCCGACCGACCAACCAGGTCCAGGCTGAGCCAGGCAGAGGTACGACTCGGGAAGAGGTGGCAAAAATGGGGCGACTGCCTGCGCAGGGTTATGTCCGTTGCCGCAGTGTATGAAGACCGCCCCACAGATTGTAGGACAAGGAAATGAGGTCCGATTGTCTCATGAGTGTGTAAAAAGCTATTATAGCTGAGGGGAGATGAGGTCCGATTGTCTCATGAGTGTGTAAAAAGCTATTATAGCTGAGGCCCAGGGGCCCACTCCGCGGTGACCCTAAGCCTGAAGGTAGCTGTAGATGGGCGTGATCATAACCGAGTTGATGGAGGGCATGCGCAGACCATGAGGTGAACACCTCCTAGCCCCCTCTCGCACCGCTTGGCAAAGGGCACATTGGAGGGGGGGCGGGTCAGCCTGGCCCCGCATACCCATGAGCGCGCCTCTGAGAGTGCGTTCACCACTGAAGAGGGTGACAGGAATGCCCGGTGTAGCTGGGAGATGAGTGCGCGACATCGGAAGGGGACTGCTTCAGATGGATGATGTCCCAGTCGATATCATGTCCCAGGCGTGTGGGGACTGATGCAGGGCCATCATGTGCATGTGTGAATTCGTTGAAGTCTATATGTATAGAAGTAAAAGTCATGGTTGAGGCAGGTCAGGGGAGTGATGGCCTCTAACTTGGGATAGGAACCTTATTCGGCAGTCGTTATGAATAATGTTCAATGTTGTAGGGAAGTAGTGTGCTCAGCTCCAAGTGTCTGCGAGGACCAGCTTGGATGCCGGCTTGCGAATCACCATGAGGGTGAAGGATCCCAGTGCTGCGATCAGCCATAGGTCCAGGGGTGGGATCACTCATGCAGGTGGACTCGACGGTGCAACTTTACAGGCTGACAAGGGGTTGTGAGTGTTCACTACGATCTTTCTGGCGCTCCCGTAGGGCCGGAGTGTCTGTACCACCAGGAAGAGGTTCAGTGCCTTGAGTTTATGGGTCATTTGAAAGGCCTGGGTCAGATCTTCATCGTAGGGCACGGAGAAGCAGCACTCTGGGTTGGGGAGTGATAGCTTGACAGTGGGGGTTGGGACTTATCAGGGGCTAAATCAAGGCCCAGGTCTCTGCAGAGTTCTAGACATTAGTTGGAGGCAGCTGAAGTATCCCTGATAGCTAAGGACCCAGGGGACCACAAAAGTCAGTGGACGCATGCTGCCCCTCAGGTCCCTCAGCCGAAGTAAAGTGCGATGCTGGGGTAGATGTTCTGATGGACGACGATGCAGCACAGGGGACTGGAGAATGGGTCCACAGGCAGCTGATGGTGTGCACAGGGCGACGCCACAGGTAGCGAGTTTTGCTTTGTCTCATTCAGCACTTCCGCTACAGGTTCAGAAATTACATGCCTGTGCCTGTGGGCTTGGGTAGGCGTTGCATGTGGTGGGATTGGGTCTGTTTCACTCACAGGAGTTGGTCTGGCTGGGGAACCCCAGGGGTGTGCCCGGCTCATTATCAATACTGCTGGGTGCATTAGGAGAGGGGGGAATCCCCCGTGGAGACCCGTTGAGGGGGGTTTCCCGGTTGGAAGCCAGGTGGCTTCCCGGCGGGTGTATCACCAACAAAGCGCTTTGATAAAGTTCTTACTTGGGTGCGTTTATGGGGGGGGTGGTTTTACAGTCATCGTCTGGTGGCTGGCAATGAATGGGAGGCCCCACCAGGGGATAAAAATCCGAAACGGATTCCTTCCTGGCTCCGTTCTCCGATGATTTCCTTGCCATAGAGCGAGGGCTCCTGGTGTACCATGCGTCGTTCTGCTGGTATTGGCGGCTTTCGGGGCGACGGACAGGGCTGTCTGCGCTGTCCTATCACATATTGCGGTGGTGGTGTGATCGGAACGTGCGAGGACGATTTGGCCAGTCCCAGAATGTTTTGCCATCTGCATAGTTGTTGTACTGGTGGCAGGACGAGTTCCGGCTGCAGGGGATGTGTGGCATTGGCGATCTGGGTGCTAGCGTCTTTTCATGTGGGCTATGGAGAGGAGCATCGGCTCGTGTGTGTGGCATGGGTGACGCGCGCTCCAATTTTCAGTGGTGGAGAGTAGCAGTGGTGGCGAGTATTGTCTTTGCCCCGGAAAGGGCTTTCCCCTGCCGTGTGACATGCTCCTCCATCCATGCCCATCCCTCCTCCATTGCTTCAATTGTCTCTCACATCTTACCCATGATGTCGGCTTGTTGTGCTTTTTTGAGTGCATGCTTAGTCTTCCCCGTTGGCCGTTGCATGGTGGAAACTGTGCCGGCCGTTGGCTGTGCGAGAGAACTGGCGGGGAATGTGGTGGCGCCATCTTGGTCGTTGACAGTAGTGAGCAAATCCTGAGCCGGTTGCAAATGCTTCGCCGTGCGCGTGGCTGGCTGGCCGATGGGGCGTTATGTTCATCTGATCCGCTGCATTTTAGAGTCCAGAGTACTGAGATTCAGACGACGTGGGTGATTCATGGGTGAGCTGGGTGGAAACGGATCCAGAGGTGTGTAAAATGGAGTCTCTACCCTGGAGTAAGTAGGCCGAATGGCTAGTGAGGGGGGGGGGGGGGTGCTGTGTTCATTGTAGTGTTCATCCCACCCGCTTGGTGGTGTGGTGGGTACCTAGCTTCCCTCCCCAAATCAACCACAATTAGAAAATTATGCGCCAATGCTACTACACTCATTCCCCTAGACTACCACGATATAATTTGCAATGCTGGCAGTATAGGTTTGTGTTTAGGATTCTGAACATACAGGCAATGCATTTACATATATGGGTCATTCTCGGAAAATGGGCACTGAAGTGTGACATGGAAACCACAAGAGAAAATCCTCTAAATAATAGCAGAATCCATGTTCATATGAAAGTTTGCATGTTGTGCATATTTCAGAGTTGAAAAAACAAACCTTTTTCACTTTTCGATTTAGATATTATACAAATTGAGCAATACATTAATATCACTTGTATAACATGAAAATCAAAGACACACCTAGAACATCATTTTAATATACACAACAAAGTCAAACAAGATTTGATTGATTACAGACAAGCAGAGATGGTTATGTCTTACAAGAGAAAAGTTGAAAAACAATTAAACAAAAGTTTGAATAAATGCATGGTGTTGATGTGTTAATTTTCATATTTTCACTTTAGCACAAAATCATACAAGTATACTTCTGATATCTTTTGTCGGATAGACTAAATATATGTAGTATTACTAACATACTTAATAGATTGATTGATTGGTGGTTGCTTTACGCCGTGTCAGCAGCATAGGCCATATTCATGGCGAGAAATGTTTGTTTTTGTTCAAACCATCGCTTTTACATGTAAAAGCATACCATCAATTTTGTGCCAATAGACACTCATGAATTTTTTTTAACTCACATCATACAGTTTCTGGTCAAGCTAAATAAAATTCTAAATGATAGTATTATTCACTGATGAAATATATTTAAAAAGCTATATGAGGTGGTACAAACCAGCTGCCCTTAAAAAGGCTAAAATGTTTTCTTGTTTTACTTTAGTAAAAAGGTCATGCATGCTGTTTGCAGTGTAAAATTGTTGGTGCAGGGGCATGAAATCCACACCGTTTAATAAAGTGTGTTTTAGTGTCAGTGGGGACTGACATCCAATACATTCAGGGGGAGGGTCCCCCCTGAGCAGAAAAATGTGTGTTAGCCGCGAGTGGCCAATATGCCATCTTGTTAAAAGAACCTGGTTATGTCATCCTTCCAGGCGACTTGGCGTCAGTCCGTTCACAGAGGGGGTTATTCTATGCAGTTTGTTGTTTGGGTGTTTATCCCATTCGATCTGGCATAGGTTCCAGATGTATTTTTGAATGGTAGGTTTCAAATCAGAGTGGGGAATATGACATTGTTTGAAAGGAGCACTCAGGGCTCCAGTGGCCGCTTGATCTGCTGTCTCATTTCCTGGGATCCCCACATGACTGGGCACCCAACATAGGTGAATGTCAAATTTTGCTATTGAAAGAGAGTTTAGTTTAATGAGTACTTTAAATAGTATTGGGTGGTCAACTTTCCTATTGTTTAAAGCCTGAAGGCAGGAAAAAGAGTCAGTGAAAATGATGAATTTATGACTGGCTGAGGTTTCGATGCATTCTAACGCGAGTAGGAGTGCTTGTGCCTCATCAGTAAAGATGGAACTCTGATCTGGAATACGCGTACCTAGTTCATGTCCGTGGACGATTGCTGCCGCAGAGACTCTGTTGTCTGTCTTTGACCCATCAGTGTAAACGGCTAGGTGGGAACTAAAAGCACTTCACACATCGGTAAAGCTTTCATGATATGAAAGTGGGTGCGTTTGGGATTTCTTCGACATGGCCAGCTGGAGGATGATGTTTGGTTTCCTCAGCTGCCAGGGAGGAACATCTGAATATTGTGAGGGTGCTATGTTATGTAGATTTGCCCCCAGGGCCTCCAAATGAGGCTTTATTCTGAGGCCCAAAGGCTTTATGTATGTTGGCCTTGATTCATAGAGGCGTTCATATGGTGGCATAAAAATGTACTTATATGCATGATTTAAAATATTTCCTTTTAATTTTATCACATATTGCAGACAGTTTGAGCCTTCTACTCTGAAGGGAGGGCTCTCGGCCTTCGACATAAAGGCTCTGGACGGGTGAGGTTTTAAACGCCCCCAGGGCCAGATGAAGGCCTTGATGGTGTATAGTGTCTAAGTGTGATATGTATGATTTTCTGGCTGAGCCATAAACAATACAGCCATATTCCAATTTTGAATGTATTAATGTTCTATATAATTGGAGCGAGACTGTGTGTGGGCTAGAACTTTTAAAATGTCCAGTGCCTTCAGGCATCTGGACTTTAAATACTTAATATGAGAGATAAAAGACAATTTGTTGTCAAAGATGACTCCTAAAAACTTAGTCTCTTTGATGACTTTGATGGGATCATTTCCAATTGTTAAATTAGAGTGATGGTGCAAAGTCCGCAAAAGACAAAAGTGCATGCAAACGGTTTTTGATTTGGAAAATCCAAAGCTGTTTTCCATTGCCCATGAGTAAAGGCAATTTATGTTTTATTGAAGCTGCCGTTCTATAGTGTTGATATTTTTACCTTTATAACATATTAAAAAGTCATCTACACAGAGACTGCAGGATACAATACTCTTTATGGATTTGACTATATTGTTAATTTTAATGCCAAAAAGGCTAACAGATAGAATGCTACCCTGAGGTACTCCCATCTCTTGATCAAAAGGATCAGAGAGGGTAGCATTGACCCAACTCTAAAGTTTCGGTTTGATAAAAGTTTTGAAATAGAAATAGCAGGGGTAGTGTTTTGAACTTAGCAGTAGTGTTTTGAACCTAAGCTCAAAACACTACCGTAGTGTTTTGAACCTAGGTTCAAAACACTACCGTAGTGTTCTGAACGGGGTAGTGTTTTGAACGTCCTACACCGGACCTGAATTAACTTACAGATTAACTTACTGATCCTCTTATGGCTGCTCTAGGCCCTATTGGGCATCTAATACCAGCTCGTTATGGTAAAAAAAGAACTCTTTTTCGCGCACATATATGAATTAGTTAGGTAGTGGTAGTGAAGTAGTAATAGACTATCGTAATCAGCAACATATTTGCATAATAAGTTATACCTCAGGTTGGGGTTCGATCTTCCCTTATCAGTGTCGATCCCACAATTCACCGCGCTGCGCAGAGAGGAAGGCACACGGTAGGCATTCAGCCTAATCTCCTTCTCAAGGTAATCCGTCGCGCTCCTGCAAAAATATCAACATTTCCAAATGGCACAATGCATTATCAGAATATTATTCAGGGATGATAGTGGTGCGGGAGGGAAAATGCGGAAATTTGCGGTGAGGTGGGTCATAATAGTAAGACAGTCCCATTAATAACAGCAGAATGCTCTCCACTCTAGGCAGACCCGTTAATGATTTTTAAAAACCCACGGAAATCGGCTTAAAACGGAAAAATATCATCCCGGGTTATTGCTTACATCAGTTAAATAAGAGGCATCAATGATATCAGATTGAGCTCTTTCGTGTCACTTATATCCGATTGGGCAGCTTGGCAAGCATTGCTCTACTGGATACCATAAAAGAGAATGTGTTGACACCACATGTTGACACTGACCCAGAGATTAGAGAACAACAACAAAGGGTTGACAGATTGACCTGGTGAGTGGGAGGGAACATTGACATGTTGACACAGTGACTGGGGTGTGTAGGGTGCAAATTCAACATGTTGACACACTGACGTGGTGAGTGTGAGGCAACATCAACGTGTTGACACACTGACCTGGTGAGTGGGAGGCAACATCAACATGTTGACACACTGACATTGTGAGTGTGAGGCAACATCAACATGTTGACACACTGATGTTGTGAGTGTGAGGCAACATCACCATGTTGACACAGTGACCTGGTGAGTGGCAGGCAACATCAACATGTTCACACACTGACATTGTGAGTGTGAGGCAACATCAACGTGTTGACACACTGACCTGTTCAGGGGCAGGCAGCATCAATGTGTTGACACTGACCTGGTGAGTGGGAGGCAACATCAACATGTTGGCACACTGGCCTAGTGAGTAGGCAGCAACATCAACGTGTTGACACACTGACCTGGTTAGTGGGAGGCAACATCAACATGTTGAAACACTGACCTGGTGAGTGGGAGGCAACATCAACATGTTGACACACTGACCTGGTGAGTGGGAGGCAACATCAGTGTGTTGACACACTGACCTGGTGAGTAGGAAGCAACATCAACATGTTGACACACTGACCTGGTGAGTGGGAGGCAACATCAATGTGTTGACACACTGACCTGGTGAGTGGGAGGCATCATCAATGTGTTGACACACTGACCTGGTGAGTGGGAGGCAACATCAACATGTTGAAACACTGACCTGGTGAGTGGGAGGCAACATCAATGAGTTGACACACTGACCTGGTGAGTGGGAGGCAACATCAATGTGTTGACACGCTGATTTGTGAGTGGGAGGCTACATCAATGTGTTGACACACTGACCTGGTGAGTAGGAAGCAACATAAGCATGTTGAAACACTGACCTGGTGAGTGGGAGGCAACATCACCATGTTGACACACTGACCTGGTGAGTATGGAGCAACATCAACATGTTGACACACTAACCTAGTGAGTGGGAGGGGACATCAAGGTGTTGACACAGTGACCTAGTGAGTGGGAGGGGACATCAAGGTGTTGACACACTGACCTGGTGAGTGGGAGGCAACATCAATGTGTTGACACTGACCTGGTGAGTGGGAGACACACCAAAATGAACCTACTGGTGATGGCAACATCATGTGTGAACAACTGTAGGGAGCAACATCAATGTTGACACGACCTGGTGAGTGGGAGCACATCAAGTGTTGACACACTGACCTGGTGAGTGGGAGGCAACATCAACATGTTGAAACACTGACCTGGTGAGTGGGAGGCAACATCAATGAGTTGACACACTGACCTGGTGAGTGGGAGGCAACATCAATGTGTTGACACGCTGATTTGTGAGTGGGAGGCTACATCAATGTGTTGACACACTGACCTGGTGAGTAGGAAGCAACATAAGCATGTTGAAACACTGACCTGGTGAGTGGGAGGCAACATCACCATGTTGACACACTGACCTGGTGAGTATGGAGCAACATCAACATGTTGACACACTAACCTAGTGAGTGGGAGGGGACATCAAGGTGTTGACACAGTGACCTAGTGAGTGGGAGGGGACATCAAGGTGTTGACACACTGACCTGGTGAGTGGGAGGCAACATCAATGTGTTGACACTGACCTGGTGAGTGGGAGGCAACATCAAGGTGTTGACACACTGACCTGGTGAGTGGGAGGTGACATGAAGGTGTTGACACACTGACCTGGTGAGTGGGAGGCAACATCAATGTGTTGAAACACTGATCTGGTGAGTGGGAGGCAACATCAATGTGTTGACACATTGACCTGGTGAGTAGGGAGCAACATCAATGTGTTGACACACTGACCTGCTGAGTGGGAGGCACCATCAACATATTGACACACTGACCTGGTGAGTGGGAGGCAACATCAATGTGTTGACACACTGACCTGGTGAGTAGGAAGCAACATCAACGTGTTGACACACTGACCTGGTGAGTGGGAGGCAACATCAACATGTTGACTCACTGACCTGGTGAGTAGGAAGCAACATCAACGTGTTGACACACTGACCTGGTGAGTGGGAGGCAACATCAACATGTTGACACACTGACCTGGTGAGTGGGAGGCAACCTCAACGTGTTGACACACTGACCTGGTGAGTGGGAGGCAACATCAACGTGTTGACACACTGACCTAGTGGTGAGTAGGAAGCAACATCACCGTGTTGACACACTGACCTGGTGAGTGGGATGCAACATCATAGTGTTGACACACTGACAATGTGAGTGGAAGGAGCAACATCAAAGCGTTAACACGCTGACCTAGTAGGGAGCAACCTCAATGTGTTGACACACTGACCTAGTCAGTAGGGAGCAGCATGAGAGCATTGAAAACACTGACCTGGCAGGTGGGAAACCCTCGACTACCTCAACGTCCTCGAGTTTGGCTGAGACACGTGGTGGGGGCGTGTATGCAACCTCTGGCTGGAGTTCCTCGATGAGCTCATCCGTACAGTGCAGGGACAGATAGCGCACGATGAGGAAGTCATCCTGCGCCTTCTCACCAGGTGGCGCATTGGTGAAGGTGAAAGCAAACACCGCAATTGTCTGAAAGACGCCAACATGCTTCGCCGACATGGTCAGCTTCACCTGGTACGACTCCACTGTGGATAGGTAATAGACAAGTTTGTAATCCCAACCGCGTATGCGCTAAAATCGGTGACCAAAGCAAAACAAAGCATTATGTTCTTTGGCTTTACTGATACGCACAGCATAAGACTCCTGTATTTCTATTATTTTCAATAAAATTGAACAATATTGCATAAACATGGATCCACTCAGGCAGCATAGTAATGTAATCAACCTATTTTTTACACAGCTATCCATAATTAAGCCTTTTGAGGTAACAAACATCCCATTCGACACACAAATTGTCATGCAATCAGTTTACTTACTTTATGAATATTTAGGCTGCTGTTTACCCAATGCTCTCTGGTAAAGGTGTAATCTATATTTTAATCTAGAGATATGCAATAATAGTCCAAATTCCATGATCTCAAGTCATGAAGAAACATACACATTTTTTAATTCCATGGTTGTCAAACATTGTGGGACACTGACTATCGACAGTTTAAATCTGGATGTGTCAAGTGCAAATGGTGTAAGACGTGCTGATGACTTCTGTGTACATAAAGTGGTAGATATAAGATTCACATCTTAATCTATGATATTTATTTAATTTGGTAATCCAATGTTCAAACTGTGGCTAAGATGTGTCACAACAAACTAACAGATTCCATAGCTTGCACCCATTGCTTCAACATGAACCATGTGCTTCGCGCTGGTTTGTTTTGCTTTTACACATCCCACAGTGCACCGCGCCGCTGAATTACGAACTCGTTTATTGGTTATTTCCAACAATCCTAATGAAATAGTTTATAGATGCCTTTCAATGTTTATAAACATAGTGTATGCCCACACAGCTTGGCTGTAGAACGAAGGCACACTGCCATTGTGTTTGCCGATATGCGCAGTGCAAAACGTTAGTTTTATTCAAAGTTAATAGAAATGCAGAACCCTAACCATATAAATTTAATATAATCTGTTCGTTGAATATGGTTTCTATATTTGTTCCAAGCGGTTTGTTTCTAAGTGGTGTGGTTTTAGAGATATTTCACCTTTTCTGTATGAAGATTGCTCATGGCCATTGACAATGCATTGAGTTTGCCTATACATGCAGTGCAAAACGTCAATTTTATTCAAAATTAATAGAAAAGCAGAACCCTGACCTTATAAATTTAATATAATCTGTTCGTTGAATATATTTTCTATATGTGTGCTAAGCGGTTTGTTTCTAGGTGGTGTGGTTTTAGAGATATTTCACATTTTCTGTATGAAGATTGCTCATATCCATTGCGTTTGCAGTGTGAGCCTGTGTTGTCCTGCAGCCAAGCTGCGCGCGCACTGACCTAAATGCCTATGCTGACGTCACATGAAATAGGTCTACAGTATTCATGAATCGCCTTGAATCTGTATTAACATGATTGACTGGTGAGTTAGTAGAATTTATTCTGCCACTTTGGTTTCACGAAAGGATGTGTTTATCACATGTATATGATTATTATATTAAAATTCACATGAAATTCTAAAATGGGTAAAGTTGCATAGTCCATAGGATTATGCAACTTTAATTTGATACTGTAATCAGACGATGCAGTTCTATTGAAGGCCAGAGATGTTTCTCTCACACATGTTGCTGGGCTGCTGCAATATTTGACCAATAAGCAAACAATTCATAACATGGAGACAGAGCCACTGATCCTGAATCTGCATTGGGTTGCTAAGTAAGATAACCCATTACAAATGCATGTCAATCGTATCAATTCAGAATTATATTCAAGGTAACCTATATCATTTTCTCAATCATCAGCCTAGATAAAGCTGCATAGTCTGATGAAATATCAAATTTTCAAAACCAAAACACTTACATAGATTTGATTCTACATATTTATCTTAGATACTGGTACAGTTATTAAGCACTTGTCACATAGAAGGGCACGGGGAGTCATTTTAATAGAACCTGTTACTGCATAACCCTGTGGTGTCAGAGTTTTGGCACACTTGCCAAAATTAATGTGGCATGTTGTCACTTCATATATCTCCAAAGTTAGCCATTTAAACTAAAAGTTACTTCAACCTAAAGTAAAGTAGCTTATAATGATCAATTTAATGTATTTATCTCAGAAAATGACAGAAACTCAAAGCCATTGGACTATGCAACTTTAAACTCACGTTGCTTCTGACAGTCGTACAGTCTACACCTCCTAGCAGTTTTAATTTGATACTGTCTTCAGACGATGCAGTTTTATTGAAGGCCAGAGATGTTTCTCACACATGTTGCTGGGCTGTTGCAATATTTGACCAATAAGCAAACAATGGTGGGACCCACCCATTGATAAAACACATTTAAGGCTGTATAATCCGATGAAGGATTCAAATTCTCGAAACCGAAACAATTGCACAGATTTGATCCTACATAGCCTACTTAGATAATGTTGCTCTCATTAAGGATTTGCTACTGTGCTAAGTCAATTTAACATAACCTGTTATATTATTGTTGAAGCCTATGATGTCCACAATTTCAGTGAGCACACCAAAATTAAATTGGCATGTTTGCACTTCAAATATCTCCAAAGTTAGTTATTTATAATAAAATTTACTCCAAAGGAGGGTAAGATAGATAGTAGCACTCAATCTAATATATTTATATCAAAATATGGTAGAAACTCAAAACCATCAGAATATGTAATTTTAAAGAAGTAATGATTATAAGATTCTTTATTTTTAGAGCTGCATATTCTGATGAAAACATTTAAAAAAAATTAAGCTGAAGCACTTAACCTAGATTTGATTATCCATTTAAAACTTAAGTTATTAGCATATTTATCAAACATTTATTGCTGCATAAAGCAAATACATATAATTGAACCTGTCACATTTTGATGTGGATGCCAAATATCTTCAAAAGTGAACCTTTCAAAATAAGATTTACTCCAAACTAAAGTAATGTAGTGGAGTAGTGTGTACTGACCTATCAGGCAGGGAGCCACATAGACAGGTAGGCGTGGATAGGGTGATTGCATCAGGGAGCCTAAGTAGTGTCATGGTTAGCACGCTAGCTCCGGAATGGCAAGAGGTGCGGATTCGAATCCTGCTCTAGGCGCAATATGTCCCATGCCCATCACCACAATGACAGTAGATTACAATGATCAGCCTAATATATAGTCTTTTAAAACAAAAATAGGGCATAAACTCAAAACCATTGGACCATGCAACTTTAATTAAAGATATGATGAATGCAGAAACACTCACAAGGTCCGAGGCAGATGCTGTTGAGACCATCACAGACACCCTTCGCGTCATCCAGGTGGAAGATCTGGGCTCGCTTCATGAGCTCACACCTTTTGAAGAGGATGCTGTCTGACGCGCTGCCATTACTGATGGTGATCATCAGCACCTCATCCACCCCGGCACGGAGTGTCATCTCGATTGTGCCACCAGCCCCCAAGTACTCGCTACTGACAGTGACACCATTCTTGTTTCGCACAAGTGCATTCCTAAAAATCAAACCAGACTGGATGAGTAGGAGAATGAGTATGATTGCATGCTGCTACATGTCATAGGTTTAATCGCTTGCCAAATCAATACTTTCGCTACCTGGCTTGGTGCTTGGCATTACTACTACTACTAGTTACTACTACTACTACTGAGTACTACTACTAGTTACTACTACTACTATTACTACTACTACTACTACCGAGTACTACTATTAGTTACTACTACTACTACTATTACTACTACTATTACTACTACTATTACTACTACTATTACTACTACTACCGAGTACTACTATTAGTTAGGACATTGACTGGTCAGCTCATTGTCAGAATAATGGTTTGAATATTACCACAACACTTTGTACCACATAAAAATTGGCCACAGAAATATGTGATGGAATGAGGAAGAGCAAGTGTCTGTGATGGGAATTTCCTAACTGGAATTTCTCCTATAAATATATATATATAAAATATATATATATATATACTTAACATAGATGAATAATTCCTATAAATATGTATTATATATTATATATATATATAAATGAATAATTCATTTGTTTCCGCTGGGGAATTGGATTTCTGGCTAACTATATTGGTCACTCTCCTGAAAACTGGTCGGCGTGGGATGGGATTTTAAACATCCATATAAAAACGTCCTACCTATTGTTTTCCTTATCCTTTTCATATTCATGTTCAGATTTGATGTAAGAAATAAGGGAAATAAAATAAACTGTGCATTTGGTCTTTTTAGCTATGAAGTATTTTTTGTAAAAAAACAACCCATTTTACAGTCAGCGATGTGTAACATGACCTATGGGACATGGTTGGATTCTTACTAACATCTTGTATTGCATTGATATATCAAACAAAACAGTTCCCAAATCAAAAGGAAGTATTTATTAACATGTATGCATGCTTAAATTAAAAAGAAATATTATTTGATGTCTTCAGAAATAACATTACAAATTTCTGTCACAGATGTAACCAGTGGTGTCTGGATGCCAGACAAATAGTGTACACTAATTAATCAGTAAATAAAGCATGGCTGGGAATTACTTAAAAAATATATATATAAGCAATACATATTTCTGTATATTATGCCATGATTAATATGCTTCTCAGTACGAAATTATTTAATTCTGCTTAGATTTTTATTAAGCAGACTGTCCTAAACATGTGTTATATCTGAGCAATACATGTGATACTGCCATATGACATAGCTTAATCACGATTGATTGATTGATTGATTGGTGGTTGCTTTACGCCGTGTCGGCAGCATAGGCCATATTCACGGTGAGAAATGTTTGTTTTTTTGTTCAAACCACATGCATTCTATGCAGCAGGCAGAAGTGATTGCAGACTGTTTTGGTCTTGGAAAATTTGAAACCGTTCAGAACTGACCATCGATGGATCCCATTTATACTTGGTTGTAGCTGTCTCTCTATGACATTCATGTTAGCACCGCTGTAATCACGAAATACACCTTTATTTTTTATCTTATATATAAATTTATATTTTACATAGATGTAAAGGGGAGATTTCCAGCTTTCATTTGCAACCAAAAAATGCTAAAAATTCTAATATTAGATTTTAACTCTCCATGTGACACTTCTGGCCAGTTTTCAGGAGAGTGACCCATATACATTAATGACACATTTATATTAAAACAATTGGTAAAGAGTAGCAATCATCTGGTCCCATTACACAAAATTCCATTATTTACGACGGGACGATTTGTAATATATAATAGGGGCAGAATACCCTAAATAATAGGCATAAACAGAATGGCAGTAAAGATTGTAACACATTGAGCCTACCAGATCTAACTAACCCTGTAGATCACTCAAGCATTAAAAACTGGTATGCCAAACTAATCTCACTAAGGGACCCTTAAATGACACTTCTCATTCATACATTACAGTCATGGTTTTCCTGCTGTGTTGCAGTTGGCTGTGTGAGAGTCGAGAGAAGGGAGAGTAAAACCTATTTCACTTTATTTGAGAGTAGCACATAAAAGAAATATATTTGATATAATGTAAAACAGTTGTTGGTACAATTTCGCCTACACCCATTTCGCCTAGTTCTATTACTTATTTCCAGAAACAGATTGTATGTAAAAAAAATATATATATGCCTATGTGTGTGTATATAGGTCATTCTCAGAAACTGTGTACCACATTTTTCGTTTTCACATTACATTGTTAATGATTTTGCCTTTTTGGGGGATAGTAAGTCAAAGCATTATTATTGACTCTGTGTCTTAATTATGTTATTGTTAGCAATACTACATGTATTTAATCTATCCCACAAAATGTATCCAAAATATGCTTATATGATTTTGTGCCAAAGTTTTTTTTTCTCGTAAAAAACAATTCTCTTGGCTTAAGTGAAATCAATCAAATCTTGTTTGAATTTATTGTGTGTGTTAAAATGATGTTATGGATGTGTGTTAAAAAAAGTTATGGACGGATGTTACACAGTTAATTTCAAAATACAAAAGTGAAAATAACAAATTTCATGTCTGAGATATGCACATTTAAATCTTGATATCTATTATTATTTTTTATGTTTTCTGCTATTATTTGGAATGTTTTCACTTTTCGCTTCCATATCACAAAAGTGACACACAGTTTCTGAGAATGACCCATAAATGTCATGGAGGGGGTGATGAAAATGGGAAATATTGTGCCAAGGGAGGGAATCGAACCCACATCTCTTCCATTCCGGGGCAGTGTGCTAACCATTACATCATCTAGGCTCCGTGATGACAGCAACTGAGTAAGCTGCTACTCAGAACTTATTCAAACCGATAGTTGAGCAAAGGAAAGCTTGTCTTATTTAACAACGCCTCTAGAGCGCATTGATTTTTATCATTGGCTATTGGACTTTTGGTCATTCTGACATCGGCTTGTCTTTCCGATAAGCAGCAAGGGGTCTTTAATATGCGTTTTCCCTCAGACAGGACAGCACATACCACAGCCTTTGATGAAGCAGTTGTGGACCACTAGTTGGAACAGAAAATAGCCACCAAACTGCAAATAGGTCCACTGAGCAGGATCGATCAGATGACCCACACCTTCACAGGTGGACACTCTACTGCCTGAGCTACGTCCGGCTCCTTGATAGTTGAGCAAACGCATAATTAAAACATGCAGGCCTATACTTACCTGTCACGTTTGAGGCATGAGAGCAGGGCCTGGACACGATGGTTCTTGCCGTCGACATGCTCCATCGCCTCTGCTTCCGACTGAACCGTAACCTTGCAGACATGACACACCAGCCCGCTCACACAGTACGTCAGTGTATGCGCCAGGGGAGCCTCTAATTGCGTTCCGCCTGATTCCGCCGCGTTCCGTTGGGTGGCGCCCGATGATGAGCATGGGCTCTCTTCAGCCGCTGCCGCTTTGTCCTTCTGGTGGATAGTGATGTGCTGGTCGACAGCGAGACGGGCCACTTTCTTGGTAGGACGCCGGCGCTTTTTACGGCTCCGCACACGCTCCTCTTTCCCGACACCATCATCACACTCTTCGCGTTCGTACACAACAACAAATTTGTCCTTGGAGTTCTTGGGGCGCTTCAGAAGACCTTGCAATGTCATGTGGTAGCGTATGTTGGAGAAATTGCTGCAACGCTCACTAGGATTTTTCAGGACCCAGTTGGACCGGAAGTCACTGTGAAGGAGCTTCAGTTGCTCGCGCATTATCATGGTGTACTTGAGAAATTTCAAGAAAACGCTGAATAACCACGCCTGATTTGCTATTTGAGCCCTAGTTAGCTTGGATGGCATTTTGTTTTCAATGTTGGATCAAGGTTATTGACCAGATCTACAACGATATATATATATATATATATTAATACAATTTTGTGGCACAATTTTACAACAATTATAACACATAAATTTCAAAACATATGCATGCACATTATTTAAAGGGATCCGCTACGAACGCCTGGAACTGGAGTTGTACTCTGATAAATGCTCTCAAAGCATACTTTTGCATCGTTTTTCAGTTTATGTAACCTAATATGTGGAGGAAGAGTGCTGAGGTCGGTTACCCCTGGTGTGTTGTAAATGGTTGGGTGGGAGTGGAGAGAAGGGAGAGTAAAAAGTATTTCAATTTATTAGAGTAGTGTATTTTAAAAGGAAATATACCATCATGTACATCCAAACGTATATGCGGCTGTAAGTAAGGGGGTATCAGGGGTGTAGCTAGGCGTACGCGCGTAGGGAAAAACGTCCACATCGTTTTGTCCACACACACACAAAAAATTTTAATTAAATTAAAAAATAATAAAGAGAGAGAAAGAGAGGAGGCATGTAGTAGTACCGAGTGTCAAAAACTCAAGTCTAAAATGTGTAAAAATCCACCAGCTTAAGCTTAGGCGGCCCCCTAAACCCCCTACCGAAATTAGGAGTACACATCGTTAAAGGTCTAGCTACGCCCCTGGGTATGGTGGTGCCCTGCCCCACCCCCACCCCCACCCTCACCCTCCGCCGATGGGAAATCTGGTGGAATGTGCATGCACAGTTTTGCCAACTCTCACGAACTTCCCGTGAGAGTCACTGAAATTGATGGTTCTGATCAGTCACCTCCCAAGTCACGAATCGACACCAAAATCCCATGAATTTCTGTACTTTTGTACGAATTCATCTACTTTTGTACGAATTTCTGTACTTGTGATTAAATACAAGTAAATGTCCATGTTATATATATATGCTAAAATATCAGTAACCTCTTGGAAATGCCCTGAAATAGCACATTAAACAATTTATTTCTGGGGATGCATGACCTCGGACCGCCATAGCAGGCTTGCGGCTACCACCACTTGGGTTCCACACCCACAATGCAAAACCTTAAAGTGGACAGGTATAGGCAGCTGAGACAGGAAGCATAGTCCGACAAATGCTCTCCAAGCAAAACCTTGTTTAGTTTTTTAACCAAATATGCGTGGGGAGAGTAGTGGACACACTTCACCACCAGAAGTGGGTCAGTGCTGAGGCTGGGACTAACTGGCAGCTGTTGCTTTGAAAATGGATGGGTGAGTGGAGAGAAGGGAGAGTAAAACTGGGGTATTTTCAATTTTCTTTCGAGTAGTTCAATCAGGAAATATATTTGCTTTAATGTAAAATATGTTAGTACAATTACATTGCATAATTCAAAGAGAAACACAAATAGATGAAAAACATTTTTTTTTTGTTGAATGAAAAAAGGTTTTGGACTGTATGGGGTTTGAACCCACACCACCAAACAACTTCAGATTAGAAGTTCAACACCCTAATCACTAGGGCACAGAGGCCACATATAATTGGATGTGTCAGTTCAGGCAATTTGTATATACAACGTCATATATACAAGATGTATGTATGTATGTATATATGTATGTATGTTTTGCGTGCTTCCGTTTGAAATTTGTCAGTTACACTGTATATAAAAGGAAAGACAATTTTTTTTTTGGTCCATTAGTTGTTTAAGCAGGGGAAATTTCAGTCATAGGCGACTGGTCTTCCTTATTCCACTGCTGGTCGATAGAAAGCCAGAGCATACACTTTTACCGACCCAAGGGATTTTTAACCTCCCACACCACATAGACATGGGCCGCGTTCAGGGTCCGTCTCGGAGGCGCCCGTGACGTCAGGCTAGTCTGAACAACAATAGCAGTTGGTCGCCTCGAAAATGGCCGCCCCCATAGGCGGCGGCCATTTGCAATCGAAATGCTGCGCTCTGATTGGATGAAACCACTGAGCCCGGCGGCCATTTTCGAGACGCTTTCTGTCTCCAACCTGAAAAGGGAGGCGTCGCCGAGACGTCGCCGAGACGGACCCTGAACGCAAATAGAGCAAAAAGCATCGCCGAGACGGACCCTGAACGCGGCCATGGTATGAGAGCAACCGGCCTTTGATGACGCTGTAAATCCAAATTGGCAGAGCTGGGGGCATGGGGAATCGAACCGCCGACCCTCAGATTAGGAGTCTGACCTAGAAAAAAGTCAGACACTCTAACCACTCCCCCACAGAGAATGCCACGATTTATTGAATGTAAAACAGAGTGAACCATATGGAGTGAGATATGTGCATTTGAAAGTTGTTGACTTTCAGATCTTTTGTATCACTATTAACTAATGCAGCAGCCATTCCATGCTGGCCACATCAGTCGTGCCTGAGCATTAATAGTTCGAGGGGATCCGCCGCAAATACACAGGTTTCCGGTTTTAATGCTATGATGGCAGCAGCCGTTCTGGGTGTGCCTCTGCGTTATCATTTGGACGGGATCCATCGCAAATGCACCGGGTTCTGCGCTTAATGCTATAATGCCAGCAGCCATATTCTACGATCCAGCCGGACCTGAGACCTGAGACGGGATCCACTGCAAATGCGCAGATTTCCAGGTTTAATGCCATGATGCCAGCGACTGTTCTGGTCATGCGTTATCGGTTGGACGGGATCTATCACAAATGTGCCGGGTTCTGGGCTTACCGCTATGATGGCAGCAGCCGTTCTGCAGTGTATGCGCCGGCGGACGACTCGGGATCGCAGAACGTGCAGTTCATCATAGGTGAGTGTAGAAACTGATATGGTGCTATGACCCCAGGTCGTCCTCCGACGCATACGCTGTGGAACGGCACATTTGCGATGGATCCCATCCAAACGATAACACATAGGCATGACCAGAACGGCTGCTGCCATCATAGCATTAAACCCAGAACCTGTGCAATTGCGGTGGATCCCGTCAAACCATTAATGCTCAGGCCCAGCTGAATCATAGAATGTGTAGTTCGTCATAGGTGAGTGTAGAAACTGATATGGTTCTACTACCCCGGGCCTATATATATATATATTAGTATTGGCAGATGAATATATATATATTTTTTGGTCCATATATATATATACATACCTTGTGTATACATCGTGTATATATGACATATATACTATTACTAGTGCATATACTAGTAATGCATACATTTTATATATGACTAGTATATACATCATACATATATGTACATGGTATATATATATATATATAGACACATATATACACACACACATACACAATCACACACCTTGTATATATGACATATATACAAATAGCCTGAACTGAGACAAGTAACTAGGTCTGGTCTCTGTTGCCTAGTGGTTAGGCTGTTGAACTTGTAAACTGAAGTTGTTTTGTCTTGTGGGTTCAAACCCCATACAGTCCAAAACCTTTTTACATTCAACAACAACAAAACATTTTTCATCGATATGTGTTTCTCATTGAATTATGCAATGTAATTGTACAAACACCTATTTTACTTTAAAGCAAATATATTTCCTTTTTAAACTACTCTAAAGATAATTGAAAATACATCTGTACGTCACGTTATGTGTATCTTGAGCATATGGCGTATACGTTCTGGATATGTCGGTATACGTCGACGCGTGTCGAGGCTCCGAAATCTTTTTGTAAATGCTAAAAGTTGTCAACGTGTGTCGACGTGTGGCTTGTACGTTGAATGCATGCAGGGTGTACGTTCGGGATACGTCGGCGTACGTTGGGAGTACGTTAGGGATACTTTGGTATACGTTGCTGCACGTTAGCTGTACATTCAGCCGGTGGGAACGTGCAGTCCACGTACAGCCCGCATACTGCCAACGGATTGCATTACGTACTCCTAACGTACTTCGAACGTATGCCTGCCGTATCTCCAGCGTATTTAACGTGTACACCATACTTCTAGCGATGGAGTAACGTATGTAACATTGGTCAGTGTACATTACGTACATTGTGTGCACATTGTGTATACGCCCATTTTTACACCCCGCCGCTGAAAAGTTTGACGAATGCCGACGTACTGGCAAATTTTCTAACGTTGAGCATACGTCATAGTGTGACAGGGTCTTAAGTGGGCGATAAAGAAGTATGTGGGCGACAAAAAAAACACACTAAAGAGCTAGGGCTGTTCGAGCTGCTCAAGTCGTCCTGGGACTGGATGGTGGACCAGAAGCAGACTAACTTGAGTGGCTATGTCCATTTTGTCAAACACATTGGGTAGATCGCAGGGAAAGCCAAGTCAGACAAGTCCCTTGATATTCGCAAAAGGGCTACTGATGTTGGGTTCGATACCTTTTTCAGCCAGGTGATCCCGAAGTTGTGCTAAAATTGTATGCTTTTGAATTTATGAAAGACAAGAAAAGTTCTGGGGTTTTGGGTTCTAGTAAAGCACGAGACAGGTCGGGGGTTCGAATCCCGGACCAGTCAAGCCAATGACTTACAAAATTGATACTTGTTGCTGGTCTAGCCTGGCGTTCAACATTATTAGGATAGGGAAAGGACTGGTTAGCTCCGTGTCAGGATAATTTGACTTAGTGGGATATCACGTCAGGGTGCCGGCGACTGATCTCACAGTGTGGCAGCACTATAAAAGTCACCATGAGTTCACGCTCTCAGAAGTCGGTATACGTCCTGAAATGTTGCTAGGATATAAAACGCCAACAAACAAAACAAACAAATTTGTCCAATGGTACCAGTTAGGCCCTATAATACAATTGGTTTTTTAAAGTCGCATAGAGGGTCTACCTAATATGTGTGATTCAGGAGGTGTGAAATGAGATGTGATAGATGTGAGATCAACTGACTCTGGTAACACCTCTGATTAAAGCTTGTGAACTTTTGTCTCTTTTTGTTTCATTAAGGGTGTGAGCTTTTGTCGTGGAAACCTTTCAATGACATTCATATTAATAGCCTACCCTGGAACTGTAATATTGCAAAGTCGTCTGTGACTATATTCAGCTTTTTTATGCCTATCTAATTTCCGCTTCTCTTCAGAATTAAAAAAAAAAGGGACTGGCTATCCACACGGCGGTGATGCGAATAACGCTATGTGGATTCCTTATTCACACAGCGGCGCACAACCAATCAAAGCACCTGATTCGCTACGGTGTGGGGAGGGGGGGGGGATCAATGTATTGAATGGGACACTGGGTTGTTTTTGTTGTTGTTGGTACATTAGTTCTTTAAGCAGGGGAAATTTCAGTCACAGACGACTGGTCTTCCTCATTCCAATGCTCCTTGCCCTATCCTAATAATGCCGAGCACCTGGCTAGGAAGCAACAAGTATCAATTTTTAAGTCATTGGCTTGACTCTACCAGGATTCTAACCCACGATCCCATGATCTACCAACACGGGAGACAGATGCGCTAAACTCATTTGGCCATCCCATCTTCTAACTCATTCGATCATCCCGTCTGGTTTGCGACCTTTTAGGCGTAAGGAGGTCATAGGCGAACGCTGGCTCTCGTGTGACTAATACCCCAGTCACACGAGGCCTGCGTTCGCCTAAAGGCCTGTCACACTACGACGTATAGCCTTAGCATAGGCCGACGTATGTGATTTTCGACCAACACGTTGGTGTACATCGTCATACATTACGTATACGTTGAGCGTATGTCGGGTACATTCTGGGTACCTCGTCTTACATTGCCGTATGCCGAGGCTCCGAAAAAATGTTGTGCATGCTCAAAATTTCCAACGTGTGTCGACGTGTGGCTCGTACGTTGAATGTACGCTGCCTGTACGTTCAGGATACATCGGCGTATGTTGGGAGTATGTTATTGATAAGTTGGTATACGTTGCTGCACGTTAGCCGTACGTTCAGCCAGTGGGAATGTGCAGTCCGCATAAGTCTGCATACTGCCAACAGATGCATTGTCTACTCCTCATGTACTTAGAACGTATGCCTGCCGTATCTCCAGCGTATTTAACGTATACGCCGTACTTCTAGCGATGGGGTAACATGAGCGTATGCGAACGTTTTTCAAACATTTTGCAAGGCACATGAACACTCATAAGCTAGCAATAGGTCAGAGATACGTTCCACATACGTTACTTATGTTGTTGTGTATACGCCCATTTTTATCCCCCACCACTGAAAGGTTTGACGAATGCCGATGCACTGGCAAATTTTCTAATGTTGAGCAGGCACTGACGCATACGTCATAGTGTGACAGGCGGACCCCACCGGCCACAGGCCCCGGCTCACGCCTCCCCGCACACCCCCGCTACCGCACCTTCTCGGAACACGCCCACGCCGCGCGGATCACCTCGACGCCGACCACAACAAACCCGGCTGCCTGCGGCATCTGCGACGTGACCGAGGCGGACCACTCGACCGGCCCCGGGGCCGCGGATCGGAGCGAGCCGGTGGGCCAGGTGCTCGACCACACCCTTCAGCATTCCTGGACCCCCGCGGCCGCCTGCGGCCCCACCCCGGCCGAATACAAACAGACTCTCGACGGCTTCTGGCCCATCCTCTCGGGGGAGGGTTGGGCTAGGTACCCGGGCTACGCGGCAGCCTATGCCGCCGCCCGGGCCTCGGCCCTTCCTAACTTCTTGGCCGCCCGAGTCCCGGTCGATTCCGAGCTGAACATAGAGGCATGGCGCGAGATGCTCAGCCGACACCCGGACACCACCCTGGCGGACCACTTGGAATTCGGCTTCCCGGCCAACTACACCACGCCGGGGCCCCCCACCCCGACCTTCCACAACCATCGCGAGGACCCGGCCTACGCCCACCACGTCAAGGCCTACGCGGAGGAGGAGCTCTGACGGGGAGCCCTGCTGGGCCCCTTCGAGGTCCCCCCCTTATCCCCCTGGGCTCAGTGCAGCCCAATTATGACACGCCCCAAGTCGACCCCCGGTAAGCGCCGGATAATTGTCGACCTCTCCTTCCCCCCGGGTCGGAGCGTGAACTCGGGCATGCGCCGGAAGGAGTACCTAGGCCGCCCCCATCACTACTCCCTCCCGGCCGTCTCCGACATCGGCAGGCAAATGACGCTCCGAGGCCGGGGGGCGTTCTGGTGGTCGGCGGACGTCTCCCGGGCCTACAGCAGCTCAGGGCGGATCCCCTATCCGCCCCCTTGTTCGGCATTACGGTCAACAACAAGCTATACCTCGACATAGCCCTCCCCTTCGGCTGCCGGTCGTCGGGGGCGGCCTGCGTGTGGGTCACCGGGGCCATCTCCTGGATGCTGCGGGAGCGGGGTTTCTTCAGCCTCGTCTATGTCAACGATTTTGTGGGCTGCGAGACCTCTTACCTCGACGCGATGCGGGCCTTCGACGCACTCCGAGACATCTGTGCCCGACTCGGCCTAGCCCTCGCCGCCGACAAGTGTTGCCCACCCGCCGTCCGGCTGGTCTGGCTGGGCATACACCTCGACACGGAGGCCATGGTGCTCCGCATCCCCGACGCCAGACTCGGCGAGGTCCTGGCGGACTGCGAGCGCTGGATGGCCCGCCCCACCCTGACGTGGAAGGCCCTCCAGCAGCTCGTCGGACGACTGGCCCACGTCAGCACCTGCATCCCGTCCGCCCGCAAGTTCATGGGCAGAATCCTCGCCAGCTTACGCGCATCCCCCATCGCCGGATGGGCCGACGTCGACCCCGACCTACGCCGCGACGCACAGTGGTTTTGCGACTACACAAGGAAGGGGAACGGCGTCTGGCTCCTGCCGCCCCCCACCGCCCCCCGCTGGGTCATCGAATGTGACTCCTGTCTGACCGGCGGGGGAGCATTCTCCCGAGACTACTGTTATTCCGAGGCCTACACCGACACTATGATGACCGCCTTCCCCACCATCCACGAGCTCGAGGCCGTCAACCTCGTCATGGCGGTCAAGACCCTCGGGCCCCCTGCCCCTGGCGGCTACGAGCTCCTCATCAACACGGACAACGCCGCCTCGGCCCTCGCCCTCGAGTCTGGCCGCGCCTCGGACCCGACCCTCGGCGCGTGCCATCGAGAGCTCTGGCTGGTCGCGGCACTGGGCTCATACACGATCACTGTCTGCCACAAGCCGGGCGTCGAGTTGGTCCTGGCGGACGCACTCAGCCGTCCCCACTCCTCCCAGGTCGCCCTACAAATTGTGCGAGATTACTGTCGGGATCTGGGTCTGGGTCGAATAAGGGTTTCGCACTCCCCGGAGCTGCTGTCTAACCATCTGTAACTCTCTCCCCCAGACTACCACCCGCGGGACCACGACCACCTCATGACCCTGCACGCGGCAGCACTCGCCCCGGGAACCTGGCGGAATCGAACCCGGCATGCGAGGCGCTACCTCGAATTCATGCTGGAGCGGGGCGTCGACCATCTCCGCCCCCTCCCATACGACGTGGGCCAGTTCATCGCCCACCTCCACCGCGAGCTGCCCTCCCCCGCCTCGGTGGCCAATGTGATCTCGGGCGCACGCGCCTGGCTCCGGGAGGCGGGAGGCGACCCTGCCCCGTTTGACGCCCCCTTCGTGGCCCGCGTCCGCCGAGGTGGGGAGAAGCTCTTCGCCGCCACGGTCAAGAGGGCACTCGCCATCACTCCCGCCATGATGCCCATCTTATACACTCACATGAGGTCCCTCGGCCACCTCGGGGTTGCCCCCTGGGCCGCAGTCGTCCTCGCCTACTTCACCTTTCTGAGGCAGTCGAACCTCCTGTCGCCCTCCCATGCCCCCTGGGGCGGTCGACACACCCTCCGCCGCGACGATGTCCGGCACGCCCCAGGAGGTCTCAGGGTCATGGTGTCCTCCTCGAAGACCATCCGCTCCGCCGCCCAGGCGGTCTCCCTCTTCGTGCCCGCCCTCACCGGATCACCCCTGTGTCCGGTCCGGGCCTGGGACCGGGCAGTCACCCTCGTCCCGGCTGCCGGAGACGCGCCGGCCTTCCTGGCCCGCAAGGACACTGCCCTCACACCCCACGACATCACGCCCCTGCTCCGTGCCGCATTCGAGGCGGCCGGGATCCCTGACGCCACGAGATACACCCTGCATGGCCTGCGCCGGGGCGCGGCCCAGGCATGCGCTTCCAGGGGCGTGGACCTTTCGGCCATAATGGCCCAGGGGACCTGGGAGTCTGACGCCGTCCACGCCTACGTGCCCAGGCAGGTGACGGCGGTCGCCCCGAGAGCCTTAGCCCTGTGTTTTGGGTCGGCTCCCGGGCCTACCTCCTCAGGCTCCCAGGCCCCCTTTACACCTTCCTCAGATATGGACCAGGTGGACTAAAACATTGCTCGACTCAGATTCTTGAACTTCGACTGTACCTCCTTGCTTAAGAAATAAACCCTTCCTTTCCTCCCACTCTCGTCTCGGTCTTCCTCTGTCCGGATCAGCCATTAAATGTCCACTAGTTGACGTGTAGTACTGGAATAATACCAGGCAGTCAGCCTACCAAATTGTACATGTTAGGGATAACATGGGTAATTCACGATGCTGGAGATCACATTAGTGTTGTCAAAGACCCTATAATACTAAGATGGCTCACTCCCTATCTCTCCCATGGTAATGTAAATTTTGCAGTGCCACCTGGTGGTGGGTTTGATCAGAACGGCTGCTGGTTGGTGTTTCACATGTAAAGACAATTATATTATACATGAGATAGGCAAGTATGAATACACATCAATATGAAATTGCTATGAACAAATACACATCATCATCATCATCATCATCGCCATCGTCACACATCTTTCACATTCATATATACATTTATACATATAATATAGCAACTGTTTAACCAAGAGAACAGCCAGCGCACCAAGTGGTGGGTTTGATCATTTTGATTAGACAGTACAGGCGGAGTGAGCCGTCTTAGTATTATAGGGTCTTTGGCGTTGTCAAGGAAGCATACCATCCAATACAGCATTTGGTTACTACAGGGCCTAACGCTTTTGTGTAGTAGCCATGGAGAAAGTCAACATTGCGATTCTTAACGGGCGATTTGGCATTCACTCTCAAAGCCTGAAGCATTGCGGACCTACATACCCAATAGGCCTCGGGTTACTACGGTTAAAATTGTTTACCCTCCCACCCTTTCCCTTAGGGCCGACGGCGGCGGGAGGTTGGACAAAACAACGGCGGCCCGACGGCGGCAAACGCTGTAGGCCCGACACAATATATTTATTCAAAATTAATAGAAAACCTTATCAATTTAATATAATCTTTTTGGTAAACATGTTTTCTATATGTGTATCAAGCGATTTGGTGTGGTTTTAGAGATCTTTCACTTTTTCTGTATGGATTATGGTTAGGGTTAGGGTTAGGTTTAGGGTTAGGGTTTAACTCAATTAAATACAGAAAAAGTGAAATATCTCTAAAACCACACCAGCTATTAACAAATCGCTTGGTACACATATAGAAAACATCTTTACCAAAAAGATTATATTAAATTTATAAGGTTAGGGTTCCTGGTTTCTATTAATTTTGAATAAAACTAATCTTTTTGGAAAAAAACAAGATGGCGGTGCTTCGTCAACATTCTGTACTGGATAATACGATTCAAATCGTATTAACACGAATAATTCCATTAATACGTCGTAATAAATTACAAAACTTTTACAAAATAATCTAAGCATATTAATAAACAAACCTGTTAAATAATTCCTTAAAATTCCTGTGATTTCTGGAGTTATTTGTAGAAAAAACCGCTGCTGAACGATCGCACGTCCTCCACTGGCGACTCGAACCGTCAACATCCCGTACCGGATAATACGATTCAAATCGTAATAACACAAATAATTCCATTAATACGTCGTAATAAATTACAAAACTTTTACAAAATAATCTAAACATATTAATAAACAAACCAGCAAAATAATTCCTTAAAATTCCTGTGATTTCTGGAGTTATTTGTAGAAAAAGAATGCTGCTGAATGATCGCACGTCCTCTGCTGGCGACTCGAACCGTCAACATCCTGTACCGGATAATACGATTCAAATCGTAATAACACGAATAATTCCATTAATACGCCATAATAAATTACAAAACTTTTACAAAATAATCTAAACATATTAATAAACAAACCTGTTAAATAATTCCTTAAAATTCCTGCGATTTCTGGAGTTATTTGTAGAAAAAGAATGCTGCTCAACGATCGCATGTGTTCCCCTGGTGACTCGATCCGAAACCAAATTTAAAGAATTGCGCATGCGCGCACCAACGGCCCGTATCAGTACGGTCACGACTCAGAACGTCGGATCCAATCAGATACTACCTTTCAGACTGTCCAATCAAAGGGCTTGTTTGTTATAGTCCCAAGACCCAAAATGGCGCTCCCCATGACAGAAAAAAACTGGCAAACTGACAAACTCTCATAATCTCTGCGTGCTGTTTTTGCCAGTCTATATGCTTTTCCAGTGCTTCTAATAATTGTGAATAAAAAATATTAATAGATCCATGAACATATTCCGATATCAAATGCAAGCATTCTTTTGTTTTAGCACAGGATAGCCTATATATTCGCGAAAAACGGCGAAACGCACCCCCGACTATGCGGAGCATTTATTTTTGAAAATTAAATTTAAAAGCTTTCAATGGATCGATTAAAAATATCTTGATGCGCAATTGAAGAGGAAGATCTGAAGTATTTAATTTAATCTAAGAGCAATTTATTCTGAAAGTATTAAAAACAGAGATAATAGTGAAAGTTGGGATATTCTGAGTGTCAGTGCCAGCGTTAGCCTTACCAGATCATGGCCTCAAAAACTATTTTCTCAAAATAAATTCAAGAACTTCCAATTGGCTGATAAAAAAAAAGCTGAATGTGAAATTGTAGAGAAAGATCTGAACTATTTAATAGAAACAAGAGAAATTTTCTTTCAAAGCACCAAAAACCGCAAATTACTGTGATAGTTAGGGTAGTTTTAATGTTGTCTCTATGACAGTGGCATTTGTTTTACCCTTCGCGCGTTGCGAACGCAAAAAGTGTACGGATGTCCAACATCGAGAATGGCTTGCCGTTTGGGGTCTCCGTCGGTTTCAGCTCTACGCTGTCACTTCTGTGGGCATTCGGGCATGCTCCAAATTCGACCGACGCTTTCAAACTGCACAATGTTGCAGTTTTAGGTCTCCGTCGGTTTCAGCTCTACGCTGTCGCTTCAGTTGTTTTTTTGTGTGTTTTTCTTGGGGTGGGGGGGGGGCTTTTACATTCTTTTAATTATTGTTTCATATATCTCAGGGAGGGGGGTACTTCATCTTTTCCTTTTTTTACACTATCTCGTGAAGGGGAGGATATTATTTTAATAATTATTTTTGTATCTATGAGAGGGGGGGGGGGGATAATTCTTGTTTATTTGTGTTCCTAGATCGGGAGGGCGAGGGGATTATTTTAATAATCATTTTTGTATCTGAGCCAGGGGGGGGGTGATTCATTTTGTATCGCTGAGGTGTTTTTTTTGGGGGGGGGGGTTATTTCCTACCTCTATTCACACAGCGGATGCATGCTTGGTGGGGTGTTTTTTTGTGGGGGGGGCTTTTTTTAGGGGGGCTTTTACATTCTTTTAGTTATTGTTTCATATATCTCGGAGAGGGGGAGTACTTTTTTTTGTTTTTTTACTATCTCAGGAGGGGGAGGAGAATATTTTAATAATTATTTTTGTATTATAATGGCCCACGGCCCTCCGACTCTCACTCTCACGGTCACTCACGGAAGAACACCAAGATTCAATCAGAGTACGCTTCAACTTGGTTTATTGAACCATCTGGTCTCCGCGGCGTCAGTAGTTGTCTGACCTGCCCCCTGACTCGCCAGATCCCACATCGACTCAATAGGTGTGTGTGGGGGGGTGGGTCAGCCACCCGCAGTAGAGGCCAGCCCAGTTGGGGTCTACCCGGTGGCTACCCGTGCCGCCACCTGGCGCAGTATAGTGGTACTGCGCTGGTGTACGACGTAGTCTCCGCTGCTACCGCGTGGTAGAGCTCATGTACAGACTACTACAGTATCTTTGAGAGGGGGGGGTAATTGTTTATTTTTGTTCCTATCTCGGGAGGGGGAGGAGATTATTTTAATAATTCTTTTTGTATCTGCGAAGGGGGGGGGGGTGATTCTTTTTGTGTCGCTGTGGTGGTGGGGGGGGGGGGGTACTTTTATTTATCTATTCATGGCTTGTTTTTTTTTTGGGGGGGGGTATTTCCTACCTCTATTCACACAGCGGCTGGCTTGGTTATTTGGGGGGGGGGGGCTTTTACATTCTTTTAATTATTGTTTCATATATCTCGGGTAGGAGGGTACTTCTTTTTTTACTATCTCAGGTGGGGGCAATTATTTAAACAAATATTTGTGTATCTCTGAAAGGGGGAATAATTCTTGTTTATTTTTGTTCCTATCTCGGAAGAGGGGGTGGGGGTCTTAAAGATGCTGTTGGGAGTTCAATATATGTGAATTATTTAGCATTTGTTCAGTCTTATTAAAAAATATGATATATAAATTCTTCTGTGTGTCTTATTTGTCCGAGTGTGGTGACTTGTGTTCCCGAGATAGTCAAAATATAAAAAAAGAAGTACCCCCCATAATTAAGTAATCCCCCCCTCCTGCAGTAGGAAATAGCAGAGATACAAAAATAATTATTAAAATAATCCCCCCCCCCCAGCCAAGAGATCAATTTTAAAAGCCCCCCCCCCACCCTTCCCCCCCCGCCTCCCCTGCCCCCCCCCCCCCCCCCCCCCCCCTCCCCCCCCCCCCCCCTCCCCTCCCCCCCCCCCCCCCCCTCCCCCCCCCCACCGCCCTCCCACCCCCCCCCCCCCCCCCCCCCCCCCAACTCCCCCCATCTTTACCCTCCTCCCCTCTTTCCCCCTCTCCCCCCCCTTCAGAGATAACAAAAAGATTATTAAAATAATCTCCTCCTCCTGAGATAGTAAAAGAAGTTCCCCCCACCCCTCCCCGAGATATATCCGTCCTGATATGACATTAGATGTTGCTAGGACGTAAAACAACAAACATTCGCATTCGCAGGGCATACCTGGAATCTTACCTTTATTGTGAAGAGCTCCATTTACAGACAAGACCCCTCATTGGACAATATTGTAAGCTAGTATCTGATTGGATCCGACGTTCTGAGCAGGGGCCCTACTCAGAACGTCGGATCCAATCAGCAATTGGCTTATAAGGGTGTCCAATGAGAGGGCTTCTCTATTAAAGGCATGGAACTACAAAATGGTGCCTTCCATACAAAGTTCATGAATCTTCAAGAACTGACATTTTACATTAGAATATATTCCCTAGCTGCTCAGTTAGAACCATATTTTTAATATTTGAGCAAACTAATAGGTAGCTACAATACATTTAATCTTTCCTGCTATTTCAATTGAATACCATGTGCTTAATACAAAACTGTAAAGCAATAAATATTTGTTGACATTGAAAACAAGTCACTGCTCCAACTAGGGTACATTTGAACCACTAGGTGGCAGCATTATGGCAACACTGGCAGAGATTCCCACCAACCCAAATAAAGTGTGCAGAAATTGGTAGTTTGAGGGTTTCCCAATTTAAATCAATGAGCAAATACGGATATAATATCAGTAAATAATCTAAAACATGTTGTAATAGCTGTTATGGTTGTGTTTGTGAATTCAGTATGCAGTGAATTCAGTCCAACATTATAGCAATGTGACTGATGGGGAATTCAGTCCATATTTGATGCACTGATTGATTTTAGGCTTAATTATTTTATGTGAAAGGCCAGACCCCATATATATTTATATATATACATATAGTATATATATATATATAGGTCTACACACATACATAGGCCTATATGTTCTCCATCAACAATGTAAAAGTAGTAGTAATTCTACATTGAAATTGAAATTTGTTTATATACCGAATTATTTACTTCTACTTAAAGTTGCATAGTCCGATGGTTTTGAATTTCTGTACCTTTTCTGAGATAAATATATTACATCAATCACTAGTATCTACTTTACATTAGTTCAAAGTTACTTTTATTTTAAATGGTAAACTTTTTAGATATTTTGGGTGCAACTGTGAAAAATTAGTTTGGCAAGCTTGCCAAAACTCTGACACCATAGACTTCTTCAGTAACAGGTTCTGTTAAATTGACTTAGCATTGCCTTATATGCGGAAACAAATGCTTAATAAGTGCATCAGTATCTAAGTTAGATATTTAAAATCAAATCTAGATCATTGGTTTGGTTTTGAAAATTTGATATTTCATCGGACTATGCATCTTTAATACTGATTAATTCTATCCAGTTTTCTCAATCTCAAAGAACTGACATTGTACATGGGAATATATTTCCCATCTGCTCAGTTGGAACTATATTTTCATTATTTGACTGAACTAATAGGTACCTACAATGTATTTTGTTTCCTTCTATTTCAGTTGAATATGATGTGCTTATTACAATACAATACTGTAAAACAATAAATGTTTGTTGATATTGACACATGTCACTGCTGTAGCTGGAGTAGGCTTCATAATTCTTTGATAGTTCAGCTTGTCCCTTACTTGAGGGGTGGGTATTTACTCTAATATACATGAAAGTTTATTTGCAGATGGTCCAGTGTATTATTAACAACCCCACCCCAACAACATAATTCAGAAACTCACATAGCTAACTACACTAGAGTTACACTAGAATATTTGATCTAGTTATATGACACTACTATTACCATATTTCTATGGAACTTTTGGGTTACAGAATTTCATTGCGTTACGTGCTGCAAATTTTGTAATCAACAGTTATTGTATACCTTATTATATATACCTTCTGTGTAAATAAACCTGAATTGAAAAATGGCTGGAAGACCAGTGCTTCGGCACTGACAAAAGACTTATTTAGCAGAATAAACATATTTATCACCAACAAAATTCTGATCTGTACTGATCAACCAGCAGGTGAGGAATGAATTCAATTTTGAATCAACCTCTGGAAGTTAACTTTGACCAGGGTTACAGAATGCTCTACTGCACTTGGTATCTACGGTTAGCATCACTATTCAGCCCGTCATCAAAGCTTTGAATTATGCATGTTACCAGCAAGATGGACAATTATTTGATAGTTCAGCTTGTCTTTTACTTGGGATTACTTATTTACCCTAATATACATACAGATGTAGAACATTGTAAATGAAATTTTACCAATTGTATATTGGTAGTTATCCTAGCACATTTTTCAGGGGGTGGGGGTCTGTCTTCCTTATTTTATTATTTAAAATCACTAAACATAATTACGAAATTGTGCTGAAAGATACATGTTTTAAATATTTAGGTAAATAGAAATGTGTTGTGAGTGGACCAGTCAAAAACTACTTTTCACCAGGATACCTAATCTGAACAGGCTGAATTGAGAAATCGATTTAGGAATACCAATTAAATTAAAACAGACAGATCTTTCCAAGGCAAGGTTTATTTACCATTCAAATACATCATATTAGTATCCTATTGAATTGTTTGGTGGTTGTTTAATGCCATGCTTGCAACAAAGGCCATATTCATGTGAAGCATAGACATTAATATGACAGAAGATTAGATTTTTTAGCAATAAAGGTAATAATAAATTCAGTATATAGACCAATTTGTAATGCACGATGCTGGAGATTGAAGTAGTGCCACATACAAACTTTTATTTTTTTCACAATATGCATCTCCGAGCTGATTTTCATTCAAGTATACAATTTACAGTTTCAATGAGAATACAGTATTTGCACGTATATTAATAAACATTTTTCTCTCTGACACTATATTTTGTACACAGTTAGAGTTTTTATTATGTATTACTGTTACATCCAGGCTACACATACATATTTGTATTCAATATTTTTTAATGTAGGATATATTTTATTTCTTTAATTTTCGGTAGGGTATACTCCCTTTACCGGCGAACTTGAATATGCTTGCTAATAAACGCTCCATCTGCTTAACACCCAATGTTGTTTGGTAGGATCCCCAACTTGGATCCTCTCCACTGGTGTGGTGTACAATGCCTCCTCGTTGGGTCCTTGGTTTGGATCCTCTCTCGTGTCTTACAGATGGTGTACATCTTGGCCATCTCGTCCAGTAGTGCTGCAATACCCATACAAAAGAAATGTCAGCAATGCTTTAATCTTGATTTTATTAAACCTTGTTCAAACAGCAAAATAGCGTTATTTAGGAGAGTTATGTGGTGTTGATTCCAATGCTAATGCTTAGGCCTGCAAATTGACTTCATGGTAGACACAATATATTACAATTTTAAAAGACTAAACAGGAACATAAGATGATAACTAATACAAACATAACTGTCTAGGGTGGTGGGCTAATTTTGAAAAAAAAACATATTCAGGGAAGGTACATGGGGTTGGTTCCAATGCTAATGCCTAGGCCTGATATTTGACTTCATGGTAGACACAATATAGTAAAAAATAGTTTCAACTAAACAGGAACATAAGATGATAACTATTACAACTATAATTGTCTAGGTGGGGTTGGCACATTACAAGAAATATATATTCAGGTAAGGTACATGGAGCTGGTTCCAATTCTAATGTTTAGGCCTGCGATTTGACTTCATGGTAGCTACAATATATTAACATTTTGAAAAAACTAAACAGGAACATAGGATGATAACTATGACAAATATACCTGCCTAGGGGTGATTGGCACATTTAGACTAATATTTAGAAAAATATATGTGGCTGGTTGGACTGGGGGTTGGGCGGCAGCAAAAATTGTGTCGGTGGGGAATGTTGAAAAATAAATGAATCCATGGGGGTGTAGCATATAAAACAATGTTCTTTAATGTATTACATTAATTTATAAATACTAATGCATCACATTTCTATCAAACATTTACATAATTATAATTCACATTATAACTGCATACGCATGATACAGCCAATTCTTTCTCCAATGTTACCAATCAATATGAACTAATATCTAATAAATATTGATTACTGAATTCGGATAATTTAAATAGTGGCAGGGCTGTAAAACACAATAAATAATTGGTGGTGCAATATCATTAAAATGAGCTCCACAACCACGCGGTGGCTGCAAAGACTACACTGCACACCTACGCAGTTAAACTGCACTAGGTGGCTGCACGCTAGCCACCGGGCAGTGCCCCGACTGGACTGCCCTCTACTGCATGTGGCTAGCACACCCCCCCAACCCAATTCCGCCTCAAACTTATTTGAATTTTTTGTGCATTTGTTTAGAACCAATGATAGGAGTGGTAGGGGCATGGCGGGTCTCGCGTTTGACTGTGGATGCCGTGGTCAGACATGAAGCAGAAGACCATTCAAACAAAAATTAGCTGATGTTGGTGCATAATGCCTTCAAAAAACTCGGTCCAGATAGGTCTGAGATCGTAGTGGGGATTTATAGTACGGGGTGTGAGGGGGGGGGCCACGCAGTCACCCCTCGTCCCCATCTGGAGAAGATTCTTTTTTCAAGTAGGACACAATGGGTGCAATTTGCGATTGCTACTTAGGATGGTCGAGAATAAGATTAGTTTCACTTCTTCATCCTGTGAAATTAATGGTGAACGAGTAGGAGGCATAGATTTATAGCCAGTTACTCTAAAGTCAAGACAGAAGTGAGTGGGTCTTAGATGGTAATCTTGCATAAATGATAAGTCAATAATATAAATAATACACCTATACCATAGTTAATAGTTTCAGTTATTTAATTTATTGTCTTATACCCCCTCCCCCAATTTGTTCTCCTCGGATTTACACGTATCTCGTAAACAGCCCAGGAAGCATTTAATTGGCTGGTAATGCTCATGCCTGCGTGGTGGGCGGATATAAACCTCATAAATGTCTGAAGCATACGTGGACTTATCATTCATCCGTGTGGACAAATAATATGTGGATAGTGCAATTGCCTTCCACTCCTACAATTATTTCTGTAATAGCATTTACTCACATTTGTGTACCTACTTCAGATTCTCGATACGCTTTGCGATTGTGAAACCCATATGACAGCACTCACACTGAAAATCAATGAATAATGGTCATATTCAGTTGCACAGTGTATTATTTTGAAGCAATTTACAAGCAGAAAATATTGAATAGTAAAAAATAAAAAAAAGAAGCTCATACAGCTCTGCTGGTAACATATATATCCTAGTTACTATGGAAAAAGCACAATACACAATTTCTAATCATCCTAACACATCCCACTATCCCAGGTAAGAAGACGTTTTGGTGTCAATGTTTTGTTATTAATGCTAACTTATTAAATAGCCAAAATTAAGGAAAAAAACAGTTGCTTCAGTGCTTGATTCTTAAATATGAATATACTTATCAATGCTTTCACATACACTAAAAGGATCTCATGGATATTTGTTAAAATGATGTGACTACTCGCGTTATCCCCCACCGCTGAAAAGTTTGACGAATGCCGACGCACTGGCAAATTTTCTAACGTTGAGCAGTCGCTGACGCCATACGTCATAGTGTGACAGGGCCTTTACCATCGATTCGTGACATCCATACATCCTCCTTACGACTGTTAGGGATAACATGGGTAATTCACGACGCTGGAGATCACATTAGTGTTGTCAAAGACCCTATAATACTAAGACGGCTCACTCCCTATCTCTCCCATGGTAATGTAAATTTTGCAGTGCCAACTTGTGGTGGGTTTGATCAGCCCGGCTGCTGGTTGATGTTTCACATGTAAACACATACAATTATATTATACATGAAATAGGCAAGTATGAATACACATCAATATGAAATTGTTATGAACAAATACACATCGTCATCATCATCGCCATTGTCACATCTTTCACATTCATATATACATTTATACATATAATATAGCAACTGTTTAACCAAGAGAACAGTCAGCGCACCAAGTGGTGGGTTTGATCATTTTGATTACACAGTACAGGCGGAGTGAGCCGTCTTAGTATTATAGGGTCTTTGGTGTTGTCAAGGAAGCATACCATCCACTACAGCATTTGATTACTACAGGGCCTAACGCTTTTGTGTAGTAGCCATGGAGAAAGTCAACATTGCGATTCTTAACGGGCGATTTGGCATTCACTCTCAAAGCCTGAAGCATTGCGGACCTACATACCCAATAGGCCTCGGGTTACTACGGTTAAAATTGTTTACCCTCCCACCCTTTCCCTTAGGGCCGACGGCGGCTGCCGCCGTAGGCCCAAAGGTTAGGGTTCCTGGTTTCTATTAATTTTGAATAAAACTAAGGTTTTCGGAAAAAAACAAGATGGCGGTGCTTCGTCAACATTCCGTACCGGATAATACGATTCAAATCGTATCAACATGAATAATTCCATTAATATGTTGTAATAAATTACAAAACTTTTACAAAATAATCTAAACATATTAATATTTTAAGGAATTATTTAACAGGTTTGTTTATTAATAATAAACAAACCTGTTAAATAATTCCTTAAAATTCCTGCGATTTCTGGAGTTATTTGTAGAAAAAGAACACTGCTGAACAATCACACGTCCTCCGCTGGCAACTCGAACCGTCAACATCCCATACCGGATAATACGATTCAAATCATAATATCACGAATAATTCCATTAATACGCCGTAATAAATTACAAAACTTTTACAAAATAATCTAAACATATTAATAAACAAACGTGTTAAATAATTCCTTAAAATTCCTGCGATTTCTGGAGTTATTTGTAGAAAAAGAACGCTGCTCAAGGATCGCACGTGTTCCACTGGTGACTCGAGCCGGAAACCAAATTTAAAGAACTCCGCATGCGCACACCACCACCGTCGACCCGACGGTGGCCCAAATGTCGAAAATGAATGGAAACCTGCGGCGGCCCACCGTCGGCCCGACAGTGGCCCAGATGTGCAAAAGATTGAAACCCAGCAGCGGGCCATCAGCGTCGGCCCGACGGTGGCTCGACGATGGCCCAAATGTGCAAAATGTTTTAAACCAGCGGCGGACCGCCACTGTTGGCCCGACATTGGCTCGACGGTGGCCCAAATGTGCAAAAGATTGAAACCCAGCGGCAGGCCATCACCATCGGCCCGACGGTGGCGCAAAATGATTGAAACCCAGCGGTGGGCCTCCACCCAGCGTCGGCCCGACGGTGGCAAATATGTGGCGACCATGCGACCAATAGCCAATGTCGGCCCGGCGGCTGTGTGCTATCTGGGATGTCACTAAATAACATTTTCTAAATAATACTGTCATATCCTCTTTATTGCGCAATTTGGTCAAATAAATTGATGAATGTACCTTTTTTCCCTATTCAAAGGTAATAAATAAACCGTGTGTCTCCCAAAAATGTGCAAGTGATATATATAGTTAATCCTCTACCTCATATGATAAACTACATCAAATAATAATAGAAATACTACTACTCAAAAAAAGATAATGCTGTTACCTTCTAAGATCAAATAATTATAATAAACTGTTTTGAGCACAATTTCGGTCTACAGCGTCTGAATTACGTATATTTATTAATCACGGTATGTGCGCTAGTCCGCGAGCAAATGTGACTTCTAGTGGGCGTACACCTGAACATTACCCCTGAGTGCGCCATGCCACCATTGCCAGATATCGTGGAGTCTATAAAAGTCTACCGTACTTGCAGTACTCAGGCTACTTGTTGCGTGGTCCGATAGCTTTTGATTTTTTTAAACTACTTATTTCTTAGATAAATCGCTAAGGTTGACAATTATAGCCCAATATTCAAGAGTCCTGAGTAACTTTGATGGAAAATTGCTAATATATTTTCATATAATTAAGTAGATAAAAGATTCACCCGGTACTTGTAGTACACCTAACGGGTACCGGGTGAATCCTTTATCTAATAATTAAGATACCCGAGTAGGGAAACAACTCACCTCCAGCTCTCCTACGCTACAGTAGGCGTACCTGGGCCGCGTTCAAGGTACACCTCGGAGATAACTTCCGATGACACGCTACACAGGCCGTGTCAAAGACCCTATAACACTAAGACGGCTCACTCCCTATCTCTCCCATGGTAATGTAAATTTCGCAGCGCCATCTTGTAGTGGGTTTGATCAGCCCGGCTGCTGGCTGGCGTTTTACATGTTTAATCAACGGTGATGTAAACATCAGCCTGTAAAGTGACTGAAATTGTATGTTTCTTAGCTCAAAATGTTTAATTATGGAGAGTTGTGTCTAAAACATATGCATTATATTAATATATTGGATGCATCCATCCATGCTTGTGCTAAATTGTTATGTATTTTAAAATTAATTTAGAATAAAATCGAAGTTTTACTCTACGCGTATTGGCAAACTCAATAGCCGAGCACCTTTGTTTTTCTCTCGATGCCCGTTTTCAGCACATGCGCAGTCAGAATGGCGATCTCGTCTATCAATGGAAAACACGTATGTGAAAATGAATACGATAGTTTCAAAAATGAATATCCTCAATTTGAGTGATTTGCAGAGGTTTTTGATAAACAAAAGAAGAAGAAATTCACAGTCATTTTCATCAAACTTCTAGTTAACAAATTCAAAAGATTTGAGGACCCAGATAAAGAACATTTTATCTACAAAATGCAAAATACTGCTTGTTAATATCTATAAAAGTCTCCCCACAGCAAAGCAAAAAGTAACACATGCCATGACTCAGTGGGTGCCATCCCGCTCCGGCCGGTAATCGCGATTTCAGCCAGAGCGAAAGTCAGAAAACACCGTGATGCACACATGCCTAGTTTCTAATGACAATTGTGTAAACTATCGCGGGTTGAGTAATAATAGGTGATTTCTATGAATATCAACAATAACGTATCAATGAAATTGGCTGCTTCTCATATGATTTCTATCTTGATTACACAGTACAGGCTCAGTGAGCCGTCTTAATGCTATAGGGTCTTTGGCCGTGTGCACACGACCCGAGTCGGGTTCCAGTACCCATGATTTCCGCTAGGTGCCGTCTGAGTGCATCCACATGGGTCCTTGCCAGACCAGCAGGGGACTTTCTGGGAGGATTGCACGCTAGGCGGCAGCAGCCGACACCGGTGTCGCAGTTTGAGCGCCCTGCCAGTTTGAGCGCCCTTCTGTTGCTTCTGCGCATGCGCGGATACAGACAACATTAAAACCACCCTAACTATCACAGTAATTTGTGATTTTTGGTGCTTTGAAAGCCGGACCCAGGAACGCGCCCCAGAGAGGGCGTTCGCGACCGAGGCGGGGGAGGGAAGCTCGCGGTGCAGGTGGCCGATGAAGTGCCCCACGTCGTAGGCGGCCGGGGCCAGGTGGTTTATGCCCCGATCGAGCATAAACTCGAGGTACCTCCTCGCATGGCGATTGCGGTTGCGCCAGGTGCCTGGCACAAGCGCGTCGCGGTGGAGTGTCATCAGGTGCTCGTCGGCCCGTCTGTCGTAGTCTGTGGAAGAAATCACAAGTCATGGGTGAAGATGTTCGGGGAATGCATGGCCCTTATGCGACCCAACCCCCGTATGCGACATTGCTCATGAACTATGTCCAGGGCGACCCGGGAGGAGTGCGCACGGCTGAGGGCGTCCGCAAGGACCAGCTCGATCTCCGGCTTGTGGCGGACCTTGATGGTGAAGGAGCCTAGCGCTGCGATGAGCCAAATCTCTCGGACACAAGTGCCGAGGGTGGGGTCCGAGGCGCGCCTGGCCTCCATGGCCTGGGCCGAGGCCGCATTGTTGGTGTTGACGAGGACATCATACCCACTGGGGGCCTCAGGATCTGGACCGCCAGCACAAGGTTCACGGCCTCGAGCTCATGGATGGTGGGGAACGCGGCGATGAGAGTGTCGTCGTAGGCCTCGGAGAAACAGTGGGTGGGCGAGAAGGCCTCCCCCACCGGTGAGGCAGGAGTCACACTCGATCACCCAGTCCGGTGGTGGAAGGAGGCAGACGCCGTTCCCCCTGGCCGCGAAGTCGTGGAACCACCGGACTTCTGTGTCCACACGACAAAGTCACCATAGTTGTGTCCGCACACAAATAATTGACACTGCACTTGATAGTAGTACGGATGTCTCTTTTTCAAGTGAAGTTTGGCATCTGCACTATTTGTCAAGCATGTGGTGCCTTCTGTCACCTCCGTAAGTACCTCATTCCGTACACCATAAGGACACTTAACCTCAAGGCTGCCTTCCCCACAGCAATCACATGTGACAACTCCAATGGGAGAAGCTCCAATCTCTGGATACTGACTGTGTATCACAAGTCCTGAGTCCCGCTTTGGCAGTGTTCTCATGCCGCACTCCCCATCGCATGGCTGGAGTGGTTAGGTGTCGGCCTGGGTAGCAGATGTCCTTGATCATGCTTGCTGCTGGTTGAGAGGGGTCAGTGTGGCACACTGTATGCCATCTTGATGCAGTCACCCTGCCAGCTCTGTATATAGGCCACAAGCGTGAGTTGGCTTGAGCCCTTGTCACCATCTCCACTGCTTCCACTTCTTGAGGTGTGACTGCCAGCGTGATGGATGAACAATGATCCATGATGACATGGAATGGCTCTTTGTACAAGTCCTCCTGGAACATGTCCGAAACGAGTTCCGGAAATGCGACCTGAGCCTGCTTGGGAATAAACCCATCACTGTATGGTGCCACAAGGGACAACACAACAGACTTTGTGTCACCCAGGCTCAGTCCACAGAATAACTTGTTGAGCTCAGCTGGACTTGGTTTTTCCATGTTCTTTGGCTGACAAACCCGCACAGAGACCAGTGACCCACTGGCAATGGCTTCATCTAGTTGCTTTTTTTTGGTTGATGCTGATGTGAAATCCACCTCACCCACCTCCCTGTACTTGGTCTCTTTCCGGGGTGCTGGTAGCAGCCAATATGATGGCTCTTGTGTCAGTCTTGCTGTCACGGATCTTTACAGTAGTATCTGTTATGTATCTAGGCCAACCCGGCAGGTACGGGGAACCAGCGACGTATGGATTGTAACCAAGGGATACGTTAATCAAATAAAGGTCAGTTACTAACTGGAACTCGAAGTGTCGACTCGTATCTTACATGGTGTCAGATGTGGCTTGCCTTCAAGGATTATGGCATTATCTGGATTAAAACCCCCGATGCCACTCAACCTAGATGGCAATCTCACTCTCAACTGGTATCAATGGATTTATTCTTACCGGATTTACGCTACAGCGGCAGGAGTAAGTGCTAAATCTGAGAAAGTTCAGTGCTGCGTGTTTTTGCACGTTGCAGGATCTAAGGCTCAGAAAGTTCATCGCACTCTGGATATCGATGTAGCTGATCGGGACAAGATTGAAGTGCTGATAGCGGCTTTTAGGAAATATTGTGATGGAAAGACAAACATTACGGTGGTAAGGTATAAATTCAATTCTCTTAACCAATCCACCGAGAGCATGGACACGTACATCAGGAATCTTTGTTGCCGTGTCTCTTATTGTCAATACGGTGTGCTCGAGGATTCTCTACTCTGTGATAGGATTGTATGTGGTATCAAAAGCAGGATTCTACGGGATCGTCTATTACAGACGAGTGATTTGTCATTGGACAAGTGCATTGATTTGTGTCGTTTAAGTGAGCATAAATCGGATTTATTGGAGGATGATTCTCATAGTGTGTCGAGTGAGAACGTCGATGAAATTTCAAAATTGAATAACGGCGTGACGTCACAGCGCCAGTCGGCGCCATGGAAACGGCTGTCTCATCAACAAGGCCAGTCATATAGGTCGAATATATCGAGTGTCTCTGGTATGCAGTGTTCCAATTGTGGTTATAGGCATGTCCAGGGGCGATGTCCTGCCAAGGACAAGCAATGCTTTGCTTGCAGGGAGACAGGGCACTTTATTAAGATGTGTCGTAGTGATTTGAACAGGAAGACGGTTGTGAATGAGTTGAACATCGAACAGCACGACGAACAGGAGGAGTGGATACGTGATTACAGCAACAAGGATTTAACCTGCGATTTGTTCGTGGGTGCGTTGAACGACAACAATGCCGATCAAGATAGCCTGTGGTATGCTGATATCGTGGTGAACAACAATGTGATCAAGTTCAAGCTGGACACAGGATCCCAGGCAAATATCATCCCGATGGAGGTTTACAACGAGATAGGGTGTTTGACCATGTCTCCATCACGATGTCACCTTGTCACGTATTCCGGTCAACGCATCCAACCGGTGGGAGAGTCGTGGATAGAGATCTGAGGACGTCGATTCAAGTTCCAGATAACAAGGGAGGGGAGCCCCCTTCTCGGAAAGACTGCATGTGTTGACCTGAAATTAATTATGAGAGTGGACTCCATATCGAACATAGTGGATCCGGGTGCAAGTGCTAAAGAACTGGTAAATATTTATGCGGATGTTTTTCAAGGTCTTGGTAAAATAAAAGTAAATGCTCATATTCATGTTGATACCAATATAGCCCCTGTTGTAGATGCACCTAGAAGAATACCCCATGCAGGACATACGTAGGGAATTGGATAGGATGTTAGATTTGGGGGTGATAGTGAAACAGACAGCACCAACTCCATGGGTCAGTTCCATTACTATTGTGAGGAAGCCTGGGAAGATACGGATTTGTTTGGATCCTACTAAGTTAAATAAAGCTATTTTGAGAGGCCCGTATCCCACCCGTACAATTGAGGCAGTTGTGGCTAATACCAGTGGGGCCAGGGTGTTCTCGGTCATAGATGCTAATAGTGGATATTGGCAAATTGAACTAGATGAGGAGAGCTCTCATTTATGCACATTTAATACGCCTTGGGGGTCGTTACAGGTATACCCGTTTACCCTTTGGAATAAAGACAGCTGGTGACATATTTATAGAAGAAATGAATGGTATCCTGGGAGGGTTAGAGGGTGTTAATGTGATCACAGATGACATTTTAGTTTATGGTAGAAATATTAAAGAACACAACAGTAGACTTGAAACAGTTTTAGAAAGAGCCAGAAAATTCAATTTGAAACTTAACCATAAAAAGTCTGTAATTTGTAAATCACAGGTTAATTATGTTGGTCATTTGTTAACATCTGACGGTCTGTTACCTAACAAAGACCGTATTCAGGCAATTATTGATTTGCCCACACCCCAGGACAAAAAAGCGGTACAACGATTTCTGGGGATGGTTGGTTACGTCAGTAAGTTTATACCTAACATGGCGGAGTTAACCAAGCCTTTACGTGTCATCCTCAGCAAAGATGTCGCATGGCACTGGCAGACAGAACAAATTAAAGCATTTGAAGCCCTGAAGCATCTCTTAACTAAAGCCCATATACTGAAGTATTTCGATGTCAGGCAAGACATAGTTTTACAGGTGGATGCTTCCAAGTTTGGCCTTGGGGCGACGTTATTTCAGGAAAGAAGGCCAGTTGCCATGGCATCGAAGGCTTTGGATAAAACACAATCAAATTATGCTGTAATAGAAAAAGAGTTGCTAACCATTTGCTTTGGGTGTACAAAATTTCACGAATGTATTTTTGGAAAGAGTGTCACCATTGAGACTGATCACAAACCATTGGTAGCCATTATGAATGAGCCGATACATACCTTGTCTGCCCGTATGCAACGCATGAGGATGTGGTTGCAGAATTATGACATCTCTGTGGTCCATATTAAAGGCACCCTAATGTTTTTTGCAGATGCACTATCCATGCCGCACACAAAAGTAACGAGCCCTGATGAATTATTCGACAACAATATGACGGTGGCCGCAGTGGACATAGAGCATGACATTATAAAAAAAATTAAACTGGAGGTGGCAAAGGACAGTGCTCTACAAAAAGTTATTTTGTTGTCTATGGAGGGGTGGCCCAAACATCACAGGGGTTTGCACCCAGATGTAAAACCATTTTTTACATACAGGTATAACATTACAATACAGGACGATATTTTGCTCAAAGATGACCACATTGTTATTCCTAAAACGTTACAAAAAGACATGTTGGACAGGGTGCACGAGTCCCATTTGGGTGTAGTCAGGTGCAAGCAATTGGCGCGTGATACCATTTTTTGGCCTGGGTTAAGTGGTCAAATTGAGGACAAGGTATCACGCTGCCAGATATGTCAGGGGTTGCGGAATAAACAGGCCGCTGAACCTTTGATTAACCATGCAATTATGGATATACTGTACTATAAGATTGGGGTTGACCTATTCTATGTTGAGCACACTACATATTTGCTATTAGTGGATTATTACACAAAGTTCCCGGAAGTTGTGGAATTGACAAATACAACAAGTCTGTCTATAATAGCTGCTATGAAGCAAGTATTTGGTAGGTACGGTATACCCAGATATGTGGTTTCAGACAACGGACCACAATTCAGCAGTGCTGAGTATTTACGTTTTGCAACTGACTATGAATTTGTTCCGATCTTTTCAAATCCAATGTTTGCCCAGAGTAATGGCCAAGTGGAGAGGTACATACAGACTGTTAAACGGATGATTAAAAAATCATTGGTCGACAATAAAGACATTAACATTGCCCTGCTAAATTATAGGAATACAATGTTGCAGGGCATGGATGTTTCTCCAGCTCAGTTATTAATGTCTCGTACACTAAGGTCAAGAATCCCTGTATTGGAGAGGCTGTTGAGACCAAAACCACAACCGTCAAAGAAAAACGAAATACATCATTCACAACAGATACAAAAAAAATACTATGATAAAAATGCAGGTCCGAAACACAGTAAATTGGGGATAGGGGACAGGGTACGTTTTCTGGACCACAAAGGCGAGGGGCAAGTTGGAAAAATTGTAAAGGCATGTACACCGGGTTCATGTGACTACATTGTTCTAAATAAACAACATCATTTAATCAAAAGAAATCGCCGGCACATTTTTAGATCAAATACTATTGATACAGAACGAAACACCCCACGCACAGAGAATGTAGGAACAGGTCCTTATACCACTAAATACGGCCGAGAAATTCGACCGGTGAACAGGATGGGATTTTAAATGCCATATGACTCATGTTGATTAATTGTTGTGTCAATGTAGATTTAATTGGGTTACACATGTTACTTGGTTTAGATTGTTTTGTTTTTTTTTGTTTTTTTTTCTGGTGTGGTAGTGTCCATAATGAATGTCGTTACTTTAGTTTTAATATGGTTGTTTTCACTTTGCTTGTATAGCCGAATTTGTATTATTGTACGGCAGTGCATTAAGTGTTGGGTATTTATGATGTTGACGGACATTTAGGGTTGTACTATACGTATTGCCTTTGAGCATTGTACATGTATACCTGGTACATGAGTAATTGTGGTTTAAAGGATTGGCATTTAAGCATTTCTTGCTACCATGTGTGTTGCTGCATGTTGTGTGATATGTCTAGATTCAGGTTATATTGGCGGTTGGGAGGGTACTATAGATACTTAAGTACGGTATATAGGGTGTTTGTGTGATACTTTGTGTACCTTAGTGTTCCGGCATTGAATAAAATATTAGGAATTTGTCTAAGGATACATATAAGAATTTTATGCATGTTTAACAAGGGGAGTTTGTGTGGTGGCATATGCACCTTTGTGAAAGTGATAGGATTATTGTTCTAATTATTGTAAGTTGTGTAGTGTAAAGGGCGTATGTAGTGTAAGTTGTTACTCACATATATATATATGTGGCTCGGGTTTTTATCATAAACATTTAGGAGTTTTAGGGTATTGCAGTACATGTCACATAAGTTTATTGTTGATGGTTATGGTTATAGGTTAAACTTATGGAAGGGGAGATGTTATGTATCTAGGCCAACCCGGCAGGTACGGGGAACCAGCGACGTATGGATTGTAACCAAGGGATACGTTAATCAAATAAAGGTCAGTTACTAACTGGAACTCGAAGTGTCGACTCGTATCTTACAGTATCTACTGCAAAGAGGATTGTAGCAATGTGGGTGCAGGCCTCACCCAACCCAGCCATACAGTCACAGTGGGCAGTGCAGACAGTCCCAGCTTTGTCTGCGATAATCCATGGTTGCAGTGGCTTCTCACAAAGTTTCTGTGAATGAAGGACCTGTCAAACAAATTGTAAAATTGTATCATGATGCAAACTAGAATTTGCATTGTTGACAACGTTATACATACCAAAAATAAAATTAACATCATGGTTGTACATACTCCCGTATTTATTTTATATTAATCATAGCCATAACATAGTTAATTTTCAATGCACCAATAATACTGCTACGTAACCAAGGAATATGATTTAATCATAAAAAGGTCCATAGTCCGATGGTTTTGAGTTTTGGTCATTTTCTGAGATAAAAACATTAGATTGATCGTTATAATGTACCTTTTTTTAGTTTGAAGTAGCTTATATTTTAAATGGGTAACTTTTGAGATATTTGAAGTGCAAACATGCCAAATTAATTTGGGCAAACACACCAAAACCCTGATACCATAGACTTTTGCAGTACCAGGTTCTATTAAATTGCCTCAGTATTCCACTCTATGTGGTGATAAATGTTTAATAAATGCACCAGTATCTACATTAGATATGGGTCGTTCTCAGAAACTGTGTACCACTTGAGGTAGTCTACTAGAAATGCATATTTCAAAGAAACCCTTTATTGGAGTGTCAATATTTAGATTTCATCAGTTAGCCAAATAATGTGGGAGATAGTTTAGATCAAAAGTAAATGTTAATATTGTGTATTATGTATCTTATTGGGATGGATGTAGCTAAATACATAGAAAATTACATCACTAATTTGTGACATTGTCAACAGCATTGAAAATAAAGTGTCACAAACTTAATGAAAACCTCTGAACAACAGCTCATTTCACTTCAAATGGTCATATACAATGTCTTCATTAAGTTGAAGACATTTATTTCTAAAAAAAAGATTTTAATTATGAAATAGTTAACATTTTCTGGAGTCATTAACATCGTAACATTTCGTTTCCACTTGCAAGTACTATGAAACTCTGTATCAAACACTGAGTACAGATACAGTACAGGAACTATTTTCACCATTTGACACTATGCATGGACCCAGTTATGGTATAGTAAAAGATAAATCCTGAAATTGCCCCTAAACATTGAAATTTGAGCCGAACATTTGTGTAAAATTGTTGTTTCCACTTTGTTACTCTGCTAATCTGTTACTCTGCTAATATTTTCTTGCTTTTCTCTTTAATATTCACAAATAAGACAAAACCATAGCAATGAGGTTTCAAATTATTATTACTACTGTTTATAAAGCAAGTGGCATGTGAAATGTCCTAAAAATGTCAAGTTTTGTGTGGAAAATATTTGATTTTGGAGTCAGATTGGTTTCCATGCTATACTGCAATTTATTGGGTGTGAGCATCATTTGACCTACTTAAAAATGCCAGAATATGTTTATTTTCAATTATTCAGATGCAAAAGGACATACACATTAAGGAAACTTGCTTATAGGGCTTTGGCAGCATTTTGATTTTCTGGTACTGATGTCACACTATATAGGGTATTCACGTGGGGCGTAATCGATTAATCGACTCTGGTCACCCGAGCCACTTTTTGGCGCATGCGCACATCCTGCAGACTCGGGTCGAATAATCGAATACACTTCTCCATGCTCAGGTGACAAAAATGGTGGTTCTTTTATTTGCTTTTTTAATAGCCGTTATAATTACAGCAAAATATGATTTAAATATTTTTATGATGGCATAGTTTAGTATTCTTTCCATTCAATTAATCTATGTTATTACCAAAAAAAAATATGTATAACTGGTACCGGTGGCTGTTATCCTGCAGGACGGTACCAGCGCAAATGTGATGTCATCGCTCCTTGCAAACCCCAGCAAAGAGGTGGGTTACTGGGGTTGGGTTGTTTTGCACACGGCACGTGTATTTGTCGACTCCACTCGCGGTGTTCTATTTGAAATTCAGACGACTCGGGTGACCCGAGTCGCTCGGGTCGTGTTAATCGATTACGGCCGAGATGTCACGAACCGGATGCGCGGCCATTGTGGCGATATCAACTTGTAAACATCCCATAGAGTTTTCCTGTACGCGCAGTGGAAAACGTCTATTTCATTCAAAATTAATAGAATTCCAGAACCCTAACCTTATAAATTTAATATAATCTATTCATTGAATATGTTTTCTATATGTGTACCAAGCGATTTGTTTTTAGGGGGTGTGGTTTTAGAGATATTTCACTTTTTCTGTATGAAGATTGCTCACGACCATTGACAATGCCTTGAGTTTGAAATTCAGACGACTCGGGTGACCCGAGTCGCCCGGGTCGTGTTAATCGATTACTTCTGAGAACGACCCATATGTACAATAAAATCCAGATGATTATTTTGATTTTGAAAATTTGACGTTTCATCGACTATGCAGCTTTAAAGCGGCCAGCTATCTGCCGCGTGGAAAACAAACGAACTCGGAATAGTTCAGATTTGTGCCTAATGCGCCGGCGGCGATTTGTATATTGGGGTGTAATCGATTATTCAACTCGGGTCACTCGAGCCACTGTCGTGGCTTCTGCGCATGCGCGGATTTTCGCCTATCACAGCGGCGATTTGTATATTCGGGCGTAATCGATTATTCAACTCGGGTCACTCGAGCCACTGTTTTGTTTACACTCGGCGTTTCGACGTTGATCGAGCTGCTACGTTAATATCGCTTGGAATTTAAGGTTAATTTAATTAAATTTCATTATTTTAGTATGTAATTCTGTTAAATATGATCGCATTCAATAGATTTCGGCGTAAAACATTGCCGCTGGCGTTATCGATTATTCAACTCGGGTCACTCGAGCCACTGTCGTGGCTTCTGCGCATGCGCGGATTTTCGCCTATCACAGCGGCGATTTGTATATTCGGGCGTAATCGATTATTCAACTCGGGTCACTCGAGCCACTGTTTTGTTTACACTCGGCGTTTCGACGTTGATCGAGCTGCTACGTTAATATCGCTTGGAATTTAAGGTTAATTTAATTAAATTTCATTATTTTAGTATGTAATTCTGTTAAATATGATCGCATTCAATAGATTTCGGCGTAAAACATTGCCGCTGGCGTTATGCTTCTGCGCATGCGCGGATTTTCGCACGTTGTTTACTTTACATTCGTCGATTCGACACTATTAATATCGCCGCCAATGCGGCGGTAGCCTTAATAACGCTTCGAATTTAGGGTTAATTTAATGAAATTTCACGATTTGAGTATGTAATTCTGTTAAATATGATCGCATTCAATAGATTTCGGCGTAATCGGTCCCTAACACTGCTGAGAACCAGCGAATCTTGTTACTGTGTGAGCCTGTTGCCGGCACAATTTCAGCCAATCACAGCGCAGCTTTTGCATTGCAAATGGCCGCCGCCTATGGGGGCGGCCATTTTGGAGACAACCAACTGGCTTTGCAGTTCAGACTAGCAGTGCCCAGGGCCGCGTTCAAGGTCCGTCTCGGAGGCGCCTCGGAGGCGCCCGTGACGTCAGGCTAGTCTGAACAACAATAGCAGTTGGTCGCCTCGAAAATGGCCGCCCCCACAGGCGGCGGCCATTTGCAATGGACAAGCTGTGCTGTGATTGGCTGAAACAACTGGATACGGCGGCCATTTTCGAGACGCTTTTTGTCTCTACTATGAAAAGGGAGGCGTCGCCGAGACGTCGCCGAGACGGACCCTGAACGCAAATAGAGCAAAAAGCATCGCCGAGACGTCGCCGAGGCGCCTCCGAGACGGACCCTGAACGCGGCCCTGGTCCCATACTCTCCCCACACATACTTGGTTCATTTAAACATAAAAACTAAACAAGATTGTGCTTGGAGAGCATTTGTCGGAGTACGCGCAGTGTCCCAGCGAGCTATAGCTGGTCCCTTTAAAGTTGCAGCCCGGCGGGCTTTCGTTTCTGTCAGTGTTTGAGATAAAAATGGTGCACAAGGAAAAAAATGGCATCAGTGAATGCAGTGTTGTCAGTGAACAGCAGTGTTGCCAGGCGAATGGAAGCACACAGAATAACATATTAAATTAATGTACACAGCCTGCATTGGTGCAATGTCGTTGTAGTCGATTCTGAAGGTTGTGTGCACATAGTGTATGGTCCACTGCATGGAATTCAATAGAAGCAAATGGAAGCGAATGGAAGTCCAGCTGTAGAACAAAGTCAGCAATATAGAACCAATATAGAACCCAGCTTTAGAACCAAGTCAGCAGTTGCTTCGAGCGCGTCCGGGAACCGTCTGACGAGCTCAACACACACTGGCCGTAATCGATTAACACGACCCGGTGTCGCAGTTTCAGTTCCCAGCAGCTTCAGTTCCCACAATTCATAACAAAAGACTGGACTGGGAGTAAATTTATAATTTATTACATCTTCAAGATTATTCGTAGCAAATAGGTTTGTACATTCAATCATTTGTAAGTATACAGAAGTATTATACCACATGTCAGTTTAAGTCATATCATAAGAACACACAGGCTATGTTATTAAACACACACTCGAAGTTCCGGGTTCGATTCAACCGAGGAACCTCTAACACTCAGCCCTAGGAGTCATATCGTAAGTATAAGAGGGAGGGAGGGTGGGGAAAACCGCCTTCCAGGTGTTTACTGTATGAGTGCCAGGACAAGGTGAGTTGGAGATCCTAGGTTTTCCACCTCTATATATACTATGGGTTTCCTTGGAGATTGTTGTTGACATTTGCTATGAATGCTTGGAGACATGAATGTGTCCTCACTACCGGACCTTGCAACACAGATGCAAAGTCCTTGGATCACAGATTGAATTGAGTGGTTATGGCAACGCATACAAGATTTGTTTACATCACTTGGCAACACCAGTTTGAATAGTGAGAGACCTTCTATGTTGTGGGTTCAGTCATTTCAACAGAGTTCTTTGGCATTTAATAAAAAACAAGAGATATGAATTAAATCTAATTTTTTTAACATTACTGATGATTTAATAACATACATAGATAGATCTTGGATTTCTGATTCTTTTAGATTGTCCATTTAATAGTTGGAGATCAATTTGAATTTTATTTAAGTTCATGTTTATAAATTTCAATAGATACATATCAGCAAGGTATTTGATTTCTTGAAACTAGAAGACCATTATCTCTAGAATATGAGTTAACCCAATTACTGATGATTTATGTAACATACATATATAGAACTGGGATTTTTAATTCTTTGAGATTGTCCATTAATAGTTGGAGATCAATTCGAATTTTAATTAAGTTCATGTTTATAAATTTTATTAGATACATCTTAGCAAGGTATTTGATTTCCTTGAAACTATGAGACCATTATCTCTAGAATATGAGTTAACCCAGTTTATCTAGTATATTGCTTTAGAAGCTCAATCTAGTTAGTAGATAGAACTTAAACTCAGTTTGAACCCATTTGTCAGTTTTTTTAGAAAAGAACAAAGATAGGAATAAATCTTAGTCTAAATTTACTGATGAATTATATAGCATGCAGATAACTGGGAATTCTAATTCTTTGAGATTGTCCATTAAAAGTTGGAGATCAAATTTGAAATTAATTAAGTTCTTGTTTTATAAATTTCAGTAGATAAAAATCAGCAAGGTAATTGATTTCTTTTGAATCTATGAAACCACTATCTCCAGAATATGAGTTAACCCAGTTTATCTATTATTTTCCTTAGAAGCTCAATCTAGATAGTAGATAGAACTTCAACTAAGTTTGCACCCATTTGTCAGTTTACAAAAGTACAATAGAGATGAATAAAATCCTAGTCTATAAATTTACTGATGATTTATATAACATGCATAGATAGAACTGGGACTTGTAAATCTTTGAGAAATCCACTAGCAGTTGGAGATCAACTCAAGTTAATTAATTTCATAGTTATGACATTTTATATTATTGCTTTTTTATATATTTTATACACTATCAGAACAGTATCTCCAGAATATGAGTTAACCAGTTATCTATTATATTACTTGTAAGCCCAATCCAGTTATTAGAATAGGTCACACTATGTAATAGAAGTACTTGGTTAGTAAGGAGCCAAAAGAATTAACTGGGTTCTCTAATTAATGGTAATAACTTTTGTTTTGATTATTCCTTTGCCTGTCAGCATAGTGTACAGAATAATAAGATCTAATCTGTGAGTTTAAGCCAGTTCTTCATGTTTTAACTTTGATCTGTTTTAGCAACCAAGTAATTCAGTAGATGTGAGGTGACCAAATGTTATGAATTACTCATGTTACTACATAACATGCACAATTGCTTCTACGCATGCGTCAACATCTAACGGCATCGTCTGCGCATTGTCAATGGCCGTGAGCAATCTTCATATAGTAAAAGTTAAATATCTCTAAAACCACAGCACCCAGAAACAAGCTGATTGGAATACACATAGAAAACATGTTTACCAAAAAGATTATATTAAATTGATATGGTTAGGGTTCTGGATTTCTATTAATTTTGAATAATGTTTTGCACTGCGCGTACCCTCAAACTCAACGCATTGTCAATGGTCGTGAGCAATCTTCATGCAGAAAAAGTGAAATATCTCTAAAACCACACCACCTAGAAACAAATCGCTTGGTACACATATAGAAAACATGTTTACCGAAAAGATTATAATAAATTTATAAGGTTAGTCACACTGACACTATAGTGACAGCGATTTGCGGCGATCGGCGATGGTTTAAATCGGGCTAATGTTGACACATGCGCAGACAATGCTTTGACGCATGCGCAGAAGCGATTGTGGGAACTTCAACTGCTGGGAACTGAAACTGTCACACCGGGCGACTCGGGTCACCCGAGTCGTCAGAATTTCAAATAGAACACCGCGAGTGGAGTCGACAAATACACGTGCCATGTGCAAAACAACCCGACCCCAGTAACCCATCTCTTGGCTGGGGTTTGCAAGGAGCCATGATGTCACATTTGTGCTGGTACCGTCCTGCAGGATAACAGCCACCGGTACCAGTCATACATATTTTTTGTTGGTGATAACATAGATTAATGAAATGGAAATATCACTAAATTATGCCATCATAAAAATAGTTCAATCATATTTTGCTGTAATTATATCGGCTATTAAAAAAAGAAGTAAAAGGAACACCATTTTTGTCACCTGAGCGTGGAGAAGCTTATTCGATTATTCGACCCGAGTCTGCAGGATGTGCGCATGCGCCAAAAAGTCGCTCGGGTGACCAGGGTCGATTAATCGATTACGCCCACTGGGTCGCAGCCGAGCACACACGACCGCAGCGCCGCGCGTCCCCCTGGCGTCGAAGCCGGGAACCACAGTAGTTTTTACCTTACAGCCGCATACAGGAGCTGTATACGAGTTATTATGTATTGTGATATTAGTAACATGAAGGGTTTTATTTGCATAAGAAAATACACCCACATTCACATGCAAGACACACGTTCATATTAGAACCACAGGCACAGATTCGTGATATAGGGGAGTGGTCGATCTGTAGAGGTGGTCGGTTGGAGAGGTTTTACTGTAACAGTGTATAGGCTTACCAGGGGCCATATGCATGGAGCAGTGTTAGCGAGCCAAACCGCGGTTAGGGCGGGATTTCTGGTTTAGCGCCAAAAAGTCGCTATGCATGGAGCAGTGTTACACAAACACCGCAGGTTTAAACTCGGAGAATCTAACCCCAGCCCATAGCACGTTTACAGCGGTGTTAGTGTTAGGTTAGTGTCAGGATGGAGCCCAAATCTATTCAATGCTATCATATTTAGCAGAATTACATACTCAATAAGTGAAATTTGATAAAAAAATTAACCCTAAATTCGAACCGATATTCACGCTGCTGCCGCATCGGCGGAGAGATTAATATTGTCGAATTGACGAATGTAAACTAAACAAATCGCCGCCGCCGCTTAGACGTCGATATCCATACTGTCACATATCAACAAAACATTCATCGCCGCCGCCGCATCGGCGGCAATATATTAGGCCCAAATCTATTCAATGTTATCATATTTAACAGAATTACATACGCAATAAGTGAAATTTCATGAAATTAACCCTAAATTCAAAGCAATATTAACGCCTCCGGTAAATCCGTGGTGATATTAATATTGTCGAATCGACGAATGCAAGCAACCCCCGCCGCCACTGTAGGATCCCGTAGAAGTAACAAGACGTTCACAGCTGTGACTCAGGATAGCAAGTGAAGTTTATTGGCTTACTGTTTACCTTGTTGCTTCACACATGACCTCTCGCTGGTTCCCGACTCCCATACATAGACTGGTGTGTCCATACATCACATCTCCCTTTTTTATAATGGAACAACATTGTATAATCGAACATGACATTGTCTAATACTCAAATGAAATCAACCTTTTTACACAACTATCTGTTTTACAGTTCTGCTTGTTACAATGTGATTCACATTTACAGGTCCTTCAATACAGTTGCTAACGAGTTAATCACGATACATATTTGGTTGAATGGTTTTGACTTTCACTCGTATGCCACCTCTTTTTCGGCATCTCCTACATGGACTATCTTGCTCTCTGTTACTTATCTTATTTCAATTTTATTTTATTTTATTTTATTAGTGGCTGTTGCCTTTCTCGCGATCTCACGCTTTCTAAAAAAAACAAAAAAACATATATATATATAAAAAAAAACATGTTTATACGGTTGTTTTCAACTTAACACTACATCAATAGATCTTGGCTTAAGCATTTTATCGGTATACACTTCTCACTGCACTTTTGGATTTACAATAGTTTTACTTCATTGAGTCGTCATCCATCGTTCAGCCTACAGCTTGGCCTGACTACTCTGCCGTATCGCGTTGTGTACGGCGCCCTAATTGCATTCTTTATTGCTTGCTCGCTGGCCTTTGGAACAGGTGTTGGCCCTTTGGCTGTGTTTTTATGTTTTGATTGGTTGTCAGCTGTCACCTTTGACCGGGTTTGCATGTTCTTCCCTAGGCTCTGTTCCTTTACAATGAGAGTTCTGTTTCTTCTTAATATTCTATTTTCACTATTTCTAATCAGATAATCTTGTCTGTTCGTGTGGTTTATATCTACAATTGTGCCTTCTTTCCATGCCCCTTCATGGTTTATATATCGTATTTTGTCATTTTGTTGTAGTTCATTATGCGGTCTTTTCGCATTTCGGTCATGGTAGTATTTTTGTTTGTTTTGTACACATTTGAATTGTAATTGTTTTGTTGTTTGTATTTCTGGTTTTAATAACTTCGGTATCACCGGTATATTTGACCTTAGCCTCCTGCTCATAAGGAGCTGGGCTGGGGACGCTTTTAGTATGTCAAGGGTGGTATTCCGGTAAGCTAATAAAGCTAGATTCACATCTGTGTTATTTGCCCTGGCCTTTTTCAACAATGCTTTCACGGTTTGTATAGCTCTTTCCGCTTGCCCATTACTTCGTGGGTATAACGGACTTGAACGATTTGACTGAAAACCATATAGAACTGCAAATTTTCTGTACTCCTCACTTAAGAACTGTGGTCCGTTATCGGAAACAATTTCCTTTGGTATGCCATGCCGGCCGAAACACTCTTTCATGCCCTCGATTACTGCGCTCGTTGTGGTATTTATCAATTTAATTACCTCAGGATATTTTGAAAAGTAGTCAACAATCAATAAATAGCTTTCATGTTCATAATCAAATAAATCAGCTCCTACCTTATAGAATGGAATCTGTGGTATCTCATGGTTTATCAATGGTTCTTTCTGTGGCCAGTTTCTCTCCTCCAGACATATAGTGCATCTCGATACCGTATCTTCTATTTGTTTATCTAACCCCGGCCAGAAAACATAATCCCGGGCCAGCTGTTTGCATTTAACGACACCGAGATGTGAGCTGTGTATTTTTTTAAGCATATTTTGTTGCAATTTGTGTGGAACTATTATTCATGTGTTTTTCATTATTACATTTCTATGTATTGTCAAATCGTCTTTATATGTTTGATATGGCTTCATTTCAGAAGGAGTGTCTTTTTCAGCTGGCCAACCTTGTTGAACGTATTCTTTTAGCTTGTTTAGAGTTGGATCTCTGTTGGTTTCATACGCTATTTCCTCCAACTCTTCCTCACCGTAGCTTAGAGCTGCAATAGACATTGATGCATCATATAAATTATGCGGTTTCACATTTGTTGTATGCGCTCTTGACAGCGTATCGGCAAAATACATATTTGTCCCTTTAATGTACACTACTTTTAAATCATAATTCTGCATTCTCATTCTCATTCTCTGTAACCTGGCAGTTAACTCATGTATCGGTCTATTCATTATATTCACGAGAGGCTTGTGATCTGTCTCGACCGTGACTTCTTGGCCAAAAATATACTCATGAAATTTGGCACAGCCGAAACAGATCGCCAGCATCTCCTTCTCAATGACAGCATAGTTACTCTGACATTTATCTAATGCTTTTGATGCTAAACTAATAGGCCTTTTTTCCTGAAACAATGCGCACCCAGCCCTCACTTGGATGCATCTACTTGCATCGTCAGGTTTTTTTCCACTTCGTAATAGTTCAGCACAGGAGCCGTAATCAATAACATTTTCAATTTGTTAAATGCCTCCTCCTGTGGTGCATCCCAGTGCCAGGCTACACTTTTTGTTAACAAGATTCTCAAAGGCTTGGCTATCTCCGACAAATTAGGAATAAATTTATGGACATAGCCAACCATCCCTAAGAATCTTTGCACGCCTGACTTGTCGGATGGGGTTGCCATTTCATTGATCGCCTGAACTCGCTCCGGGTTTGGCTTAAGGCCCTCAGCCGTTAACAAATGTCCCACATACTCTACCTCTGTTCTACATACCCGTGATTTACTAGGGTTTAATTTTAGCCCAACTTCTCTAGCTTTCATTAACACCGCTTCCAACCTGTTGTTATGTTCTTTTACATTGCATCCATAAATTAGAATGTCGTCAGCTATTACTGTTACTCCTTGTAGTCCTCTCAGTATTTGATCCATCTCTTGGATGAAAATATCCCCAGCCATCTTTATCCCAAAAGGCAGCCGGGTATATCTATAACGACCCCAAGGGGTATTAAAGGTACATAGGCGTGAACTTGGCTCATCGAGGACAACTTGCCAATAACCGCTTTGCGCATCTAACACTGTAAAATATTTAGCGCCCGCGGTCTTAGCTACAACTTGTTCAACAGTTCTTATTGGATACGGCCCCCGGAGAATAGCCTTATTCAGCTTGGTGGGGTCCAAGCACACTCTAATTTTGTCCGGTTTCTTCACAATGGTAATAGAATTTACCCACTCTGTCGGTTCATGTTGTTCTACTATCACACCCAATTTCAGCATGCGATCCAGTTCATCCCGCACTGCACCACTAATTGCATGAGGGATGCGCCTGGGTGGATCAACTACAGGGGAAATGTTACTGTCTACATGGATCGTAGCATTAACCTTAATGCAACCCAACCCTGTAAATACATCGCTATAATTCTTTACCATTTTCCTTGCTTCTCGGTTCTCCGCCTCAGGCTGCACTTCAACGTCCATACTATTTATCCTCTCGATGAGCTTGAGGCTGACACACGCCTCCTTTCCACTGTCAATTACTTGAAATGTCAGGGGTACTCCTCGCACATTGATTATCACTTCTCCTCGTGGGTTTATTCTCTCACCAGAATACGTGATGAGCCGACACCGTGGCTTCTTCATGGCCATATTCGGCAATGTCATGAAGACACTTTCAGGCAGAATATTTGCCTGCGACCCACTGTCTAATTTAAATCGTACCCTCACATTACATATGCTGACATCCTCGAACCAAAGCCTCATCTGTTCACTTCCATTGGCTCCTATCGCTCCGACTTCCATATCGCATGAAACCTCTCCGACGAACATGTCGTCCAACTCCGCCTCTTCCCTCCTAGCTGACGCACCTCCCTGTTCATCTTCGTATCTTTCTTGTTCGTCCATATTTATGGCGTTCACTGGTGTTCGCATTCGCTGTTCACTTCTACACACTTAAGCGAAATGCCCTATCCGCCCACATGTAATGCACTGCTTTCCTTGTGCAGGGCAGGCCTCTCTCGTGTGTCTATATCCGCACCGAGTGCACTCGTTCCGGCGGGGGGCGTTTCCTGTCGGTGCCATTCGCCTGTTCCGCACCGGTGGGACTGTTGCCGGGGGGCGTGGCATTGCCTGCGCGCGTGATGACATGGGGGGCGTGTCCTTCTGTTCTCCCACCGGCTCACTTCATGGACTTCAGTGTCTACTTGCCTGTCCGTATTACAGGCTAACCGTGTTGAATCATGCTCGCTTAGCCTGCATAATTCTAAACAATGCTGCAAAGTTAAATCCGGGGTTTGTAACAGCCTATCTCTCAACTTGTCACTTTTCACCCCACAGACTAAGCTGTCACACAATATAGATTCTTCCGAGTCCCCAAAATCACACAGGGCGATACGGTGCTGTAGCTCTCTCACATACGAGTCCATTCCTTCAGAGCCCTGGTTATACGTATTGAACTGGTACCTTACAATAGTCCGGTTCGACTTCCCCGTGCAGTATTTCTTGAAAGCCTCCGTCAATGGAATCATCTTGTCCTGTTCGCCTGTCTCAAACTGCATAGTTTCAAATACTTTCTGAGCCTCTGTCCCCGCGACATACAGAAAAGAATTACACTGCATTTTTTCACTCTTAGAGCTGATTCCTGTAGCCCCGGCATATAATGTGTACATACGGAACCAAGTACGCCAATTTAGTGCCACATTTCCTTCCAAGTTTAAGGGAGCCGGTGGTCTCAATCCTGTCGACGTCATGTTGGCATTTGTTCGTGTACATCTGACACCATGTAGGATCCCGTAGAAGTAACAAGACGTTGACAGCTGTGACTCAGGATAGCAAGTGAAGTTTATTGGCTTACTGTTTACCTTGTTGCTTCACACATGACCTCTCGCTGGTTCCCGACTCCCATACATAGACCGGTGTGTCCATACATCACAGCCACCACCGCCTCAGTAACAAGCGCGCTGGTTCCCAGTGGGTAGAGAATATATTAGGCCCAACCAGGTGCTCGCCGGCAACAGGCTCAGAGAAATTTCCATAATGTATAAATTAATTCACATATAGCTAACATGCACCGTTTAGGCCACCATGCATACGGCTTGACATACTGTGTGACGCCCCTGATAACTGGTGATAGCTACCCTGTGTTAGACTGTTAACACCACATGCCGCTAACACTGCTCCATGCATATGGGCCCAGCAGCTACCTGTACAACTCCGACATGTTGTTTTAATGCTCTTTTTTTAAATAACCCAGATTGTCAGCTTCTACAATCATAAAATACCTTAAATCCTATTTTGCTATACATATATCGGTTATTGAAAAGTTTTAGATTAAGCCACCATTTTGTCCACCCCGAGCGTATTCGTTTATTTCTCCATAAGCATATTCAACCCGAGTCTGTAGGATGTGCGCTAAAAAGTGGCTTGGGTGACCCGAGTTGATTAATCGATTACGCCCCTTATGGACGTGTTGGACATAATTCAATGAGAAACACATATAGATGAAAAAAGTTTTTTTGTTGTTGAATGTAAAAGGTTTTTGGACTGTATGGGGTTTGAACCCACACCACCAAACACCCTAACCACTAGGCCACATATAAGGAAATGGCCATGGACGGGATGGCCGAATGAGTTAGAGCGTCCGTCTCCCGTGCTGGTAGATCGTGGGGTCGTGGGTTCGAGTCCCGGTCGAGTCAAACCAATGACTTTAAAATTGATACTTTTTGCTTCCTAGCCAGGCGCTCGGCATTATTAGGATAGGGCAAGGACTGGTGTGCTCAGTGTCAGGATAATGTGACTGAGTGGGATACCAGGTCATGGTGCCGGCGGCCTGTTTCCAGTGGATCAGCACTATAAAAGTCGCCATGAGTGTCACTGTCAGCAAGTCGGTACCCGAGCCTGATATGACCTTAGATCCTGCGAAGAACGTAAAACAACAACAAACACACAAACACATACTCTTCCTACATAAAAAGTGAAATATCTCTTAAAACCCCACCACCAGACAAACAATCGCTTTGGTAACACATATAGAAATACATCTTTACCAAAAAGATTATATTAACAATCTCAAAGATAGTGACGATGCTGTTTTCGAATTTTGAGAACGCACTCTGCACCAAGAAGCGTTGTATAACCTCGCAAACTGGCGTACCGCGGAGAACGGCACACGGCGTCGTGTTAATCGATACGCCTCAGTGAGAACAGGCCGCCCCCCCCCCCCCCCCCCCGCCCCCCTTGAGCCTGCCGTGTCCAGCAATGACACCGAATGAGCGAACTCGCTTATTCAAGACACTTTCACACCATCATTAATAATAAATCTTTGACATGCTAATATATATGGAACCTGTCACAAATAAATCCTGACCAGTTGCAAGAACTGTAGGACAGCTTGTGTGCAGGAGGAAATTAATCAAAATCAATTCCAAAATGGATTGATATAACTAAAGAATAGAAAATATTGCAATAAGTGTGTGTGTGCCAATATATTACAAGAATACAATAATATACATAAATTAAATTAATATGAACATATATTGATAAGGTATTTCCTCTAATACTAAATAGCAGCAGCCCGCTGGCATTTTGCCAATCACTAGGTAAAATGAGTAAATGTGTGGGTTTTTTCATTGCTTCTAATTCCACATAGAGGCAACCTATGATATTAGATTATAATAATAATAAAATATTTATTTCCACAGGATCAATGTACACACAAGTTGATATTTATATCAGTAACATTTCACGTGAAAAAGGAGAAAGCAGAAGTACAATACACATGAGGCGCTTTCCCCATTTAAAAATAACACATATACATTACTAATACCATAGAATACAAAATATATATAAGCAAAAAGTATATTAACATACATATATGTACACAAAGAGGAAGTCTAGCTATAGACTTCTGTATTGTTTGTTTGTTAATATTTTTTATTGAACAAGTTTCTTGTCTGCTCTTGAAAAACGTAGTTTTACACAATTATGTGCAGTGCATGCACTTCTGTCTGTACAGCAGAAACTCCTCACTACCTTCAGCAGCGAAAGCCTCTGGCTGTATACAAAAAAAAGTAAAGTAAAGCTTGTTTTATTTAACGATGCCTCCAGAGCACATTAATTTTTATCATCAGCTATTGTACATCAAACATATGGTTACTCTGACATATTGCTTTGGAGGAAACCTGCTGCCGCCACATAGGCTACTCTTTCCGAGAAGCAGCAGGTCTTTTATATGCACTTTCCCACAGACAGGACAGCACATACCACAGCCTTTGATGGACCATTTGTGGACCACTGGTTGGAACGGAAAATAGCCCAAACTGCAAATGGGTCCACTGAGCAGGATCGATTGAATGACCCACGATCGAATGACTCTACCGCCTGAGCTACATCCCGCTCCCCCTGGCTGTGTGCAGGCTACAAATCTGTGTTTAGGATCAGTGAAAAATTTGCACTATCAGCTTTCTCATGATATGTGGCAAGAAGGGGAAATATGAAAATAACCTATTTTAGCTTACAAAATAGACTTAAGACTCAAATTACCATATATTACAATATATTTACACCCAACAACTCTGGTTTCATCTGAAAGCTGATTTAATTTCCCTTTTAATGGTATGCAAACTAAGGATAAGGTAAATAGATAGAAAACGGGTATACGAAAATGAATATGGTAGTTTTAAAAAGATGAATATCCTCAAATGTTGGTGATGTGCCGAGGTTCTAGGTAAACGGAAAAAAAGAAAGAATTCATGAAATTTCTAGTTGACAGGCTAAAACGACTTGAGGACTGATATAAAGAGGAACATTTTATCTACATGGAGAACAAAATTAAAAGATAGCTTGTTAATAACTTGAAAAGTATCCCCACAGCAAAGCAAAAAGTAACACAAGCCACAACACAGTGCATCCATGCAAGAGGCGGTCACGCGCTTCAGGACTGGATACAGGCAGTTCATCGATACCCCTGCATTGCAATGATGTCCATGCGGTGACAAAATCTTCAACGTCACCCACGTCTTGGCGTCATATGTGGCCTTTGATAGGACCGCCATCCGAGACTTCCTCGGCCCACCACACAACTTGTCCGAGACCCGAGCTGCGCTCGCCATCCTCGAGAGGCTCTCCGAGTCCTCATGGGAGCCACTCAGTAGATTCTATAGACAAAATGATCACACCTTCGAGATCATCGCCGGCCCTGAACCAATCGCTGCCGACTCTGAACCCAGCAGCAGCGACAGTGACTAGCAACCACTGTCAGGGAGCCCCGTGAGGTCCCCCAGTCAGGGAGCCCCGTGGGGTCCCGGTCGGGGAGCCCCGTGAGGTCCCCCACCAGGGAGCCCTGTGAGGTCCCACCCGGGAGCCCCGTGAGGTCCCACCCATGAGGTCCCACCGGATGCAGCCCCTACACCGGGAGCCCCGTGCGGTCCTGGACACACCGGATGTGACAGCCTCGACCCCCGCACCCACAACGCCGGTTCCTGCTTCGATCACCGACGGAGTGGGTGCCGGGACCGCGGATACAGCCACACCCACCCACCTCACCCCGGTCCAAGAGCCACTGGCACTGGACCACCCACCCTGCGACGGGGGCCTGGAAGACCAACGCGCAGCCCATGGCCCTGCTGCCAATGACACCGGATCCCGCTTTGATCTCCGGTCGAGGTACAGGACCATGGGCCCAAGAACGTATTCCCACCTACCGGGCCACCGCCGCACCACAGCAAAAGTCACCGCGAAGAGAACCACACCCCCCCCCCCCACCACAAGAAGTAAGAAGGAAAGACCCCCCCCCCCCCCCCCAAAAAGAAACACGCCAAAAACGGGCCGTTTTAACGGCGCCGTTCATTAATGCTGCAGTCCTGCAGCCAGTGACAAACCCCCCAATAAGTAAGTAAGCACAGTGGTAGAGACTTGCAAATCCGCGTGAAACGGTCCTCACGCATCGTCCCATAGGGAAAAGTTTACCAAGCAGGGTGTTGCTTCATCAATGCTATCTCTATGGGTGCAACCTTTCAGTGCTCAACCCTGCTAACTAGGAGGCAGGCATTTGCAAGTGAAAAGAAGCACTGATTGGCTGAAACCACCGAATACGGCGGCCATTTTCGAGGCGTTTTTTTGTCTCTTCTCTGAAATGGGAGGCGTCTCCGAGACGTCTCCGAGACGCACTCTGAACGCAAATAAGCCAAAAGGCGTCTCCCAGGCGTACCCTCAACGCGGCCAAAGACCCTATAATAGTAAGACGGCTCACTCAGCCTGTTTGTACTGCGTAATCAAAATGATCAAACCCACCACTTGGTGCGCTGGCTGTTCTCTTGGTTAAACAGTCGCTATATTATATGTATAAATGTATATATGAATGTGAAAGATGTGTGATGATGGCGATGATGATGGTGATGCTGATGTGTATTTGTTCATAGCAATTTCATATTGATGTGTATTCATACTTACCTATATCACGTATAATATAATTGTATGTGTTTACAGGGACAAATAGTTTTGCACCTGTCTTGACATGTTCTTGCCGGTGTGAAACCTCTATTTGCTCCCCGAGAGAGTGCCGCTGGTTACTTGCAAAAGCCAGCAGCACTTCAACACTTTTGCAGGCAGCTTTCATGAAATGGACAGGCTCCCAAAGCAGATCCTCTATTCTCAACTGTCTTCTGGTTACAGAAAGAGAGGGCGCCCTCGTCTTCGGTTCAAGGATGCCATCAAGAGAAACCTGAAGCTGAGAGACATTAAGACCAACTAAGACCGAGCAGTGGAATGAGGAAGACCAGTCGTCTCTGACTGAAATTTCCCCTGCTTAAACAACTAATGGACCAAAAAAAACACCAAAAAACAAACTCTCACAGCAGAGAGCTAAATGGAGAGCGACAGTCAAGTAATGAAAGCAATCTTTGTCCCATCGCGACCGACAGCATGATGATGATGATGATGTGTTTACATGTGAAACACCAACCAGCAACTGATCAAACCCACCACAAGGTGGCACTGCGAAATTTACATTACCATGGGAGAGATAGGGAGTGAGCCGTCTTAGTATTATAGGGTCTTTGACGCGGCACAGTGGACAAAAGTATTAGTTCAGCAATTTGCCACTAGGTGCCGCCAGCGACCTCTGTGCAGGACCCTTGAGGATACACTCAGGCGGCACCTAGCGGAAACAATAGGTACTGGAACCCGACTACAAACAGGGTGGAAACCACGAAAAGACTGCCAAGGCGCGCAAAATATAAGCAGTTGCCAGTGTTGTTTTGTTGCAAATACTGTCCTGTTCCACATACAATATATTTAGTTAAACGCTCCCAATCGACACACTCCTAGTGGATCATGTCAAGGTACAAGTCAAAAGGTAGGTCTCCAGTTCAAGAAGTGAATGATTTTGATAAGCTCTCCTGTGAAGTTTCTGGCTGCGACTGAATATTTCACTATTTGGTTTTTCTCTATCCCCCATATTATCGCCATATCAGTTCTATTACATGAGTGAGTAGATCTATACAACTAATTGAAAATATATAATAAGTCACCGTCACTAGTATGCAATCTAAGCAATGGTAAATGGACAGCAAATCGGTAAATCTAAGATTAAAAATATTGAGTAATACTTTCACCTCTGACTCTGACATCTCTCTTCTCTGTCTCCTCTGTCGCTCTGATAGTTTATCATACTAATAAACAGTATGAGTAAGAGTATAGGCTATACTAGGCTATAGCATAGGTACTAAAAGGTAGGGGAGGAGGGGGTAAGATGTGCCATTTTTTAGTTACGTCGACCTGGCGTCCAAGGTGTCAACATTTCCACAAAAATGAATAGCGAGTCTCAAAGACAAAGAGCAAGGTCTTCTTCATATATGAATATGTGGGCACAGGATTTCTCATGATAATGATCTGACCATTATTTAAAAAGAGCTACAGTTGACTCATATTGTAGGTGGGAGTGATTGTATTACGGTTGCCATGAAAACCTACATTTTCCTGTGATCTAATTTTTTAATATAAGTTTTGATAAGCTGGGGTAGGCACATGCATCAAAATTTAGAATACTTTTTTTTTCTTACCTGACTGGTCTAGAATTAAAGAGCTTAATTTACAGATAAAAACACTTCTTAGTTTAAAAAAAAAAATTCACTATGGACAAAGTTATTGCGAGTTGAAGTTGTAAATAATGATGGCTTTTTGTACTGTTATTATAGTAAGGCAAGTGAAGTAAATAAGGGACCACTTATGCGTACCGGCAAACTCAGTGCATTGTCAATGGCCATGAGCAATCTTCTTACAGAAAAAGTTCAATATCTCTAAAACCACACCACCTATTCACAAACTGCTTGGAACACATATAGGAAACATATTCAACGAATAGATTATATTAAATTTATATGGTTAGGCTTCTGCACTTCTATTAATTTTGAATAAAATAAATGCTATGCACTGCTGCGATGATCCAACCCAAACTAGCTAACCAGCAACACTTTGGCCGTTCAAAACATATGGGCGATAGGTCCAATCTGGTTTGAACCATGATTATATGATTTAGAAATGTGTATATTACAGAGTTATACAAGTTTTACCTCTTGCTATTGCCATTTACTTACCTTTTCTGATGATGCAAAACTTCAGATCCTCAAAAATAGTGCTCAGAATCAATTGGCAGGAGCAAAAATGATATAATAATAAATTAAATTCTTTCCCAAATCTTTTGAATGTATTGCCACCATTGTGAGTCCTTCTGGGCATGCACAAAACTGCCCGCCTTGCAACCATATCACTTTCATTTGGTCACAAAAATGGCAGCCAGACATGTTGGCTATTTCAATATGCCACCTAGCTGGGGTGATTTGGTATATGAAGACGAACCTTGGTGTGAAGTTTGATCAGGATATGATCATTAATAAAGAAACTACAAAGAAATGTTGTTATAATTAGTCTATTTGACAGCCCTAAATAAGGCACTTCTCTAGTGCATTAGCTAATACAAAAAATCTTAAATTCAACAAACTTCAAATGCACATATCTCATTCAATTTTTGGAATATCTTAAAAATTCTAAAAGCATATTGCTTTTGATTCATTGGAGCTTCCAATGAAATTATAATTTGAATGTTTGGAATAATTTGAAAATTTTACTGGGGTACCTAATAATGGTGTGGTGGGAGGTTGACAATGTTTTGTGAGGTGGCACAACTTACACCAGTTATGGGGTAACTTGTGCCACCCTTAGGGGTAAGATGTGCCACTTTACAAAACCGTGGAAATAGGCATAACAGACACACTGTTCATAATACATTTATTTGTTGCATGGATACAAAACCTATAGTAGGCCTAATCATCCCAGAAAAACCATGTATGGGCATATGAAGGACGACAGAATACTACTGCCATGTTATAATGTTGGCCCTATGGGTTCTAATGCATCTTAAACAGCCACTGCCAAAATCCAATGGAAATGAATTGACATAGAAGTAGGCCTTCATTTAAACACATTACAATGTTTATAGAATATTGATATGATTCTAGCTTAACACTACAAACCAAAGTACCTACTAATGTAAAATAAGGACATGTCTTCATATTCAGCAGTATTAAATGATTGCATCAGTTATTGCTGCAAAGAAGAAATAGAAATCTATGGATAACCCCTTCATGGTCCTTGCACAGTAGATTATAAGAATAGTTGTACCTGTCCTGATATGACCTTAGATGTTGCTAGGGTGTGATAGGCAATAGTCGTTAAACAAGCCGGTAGCCCCCCCCCCCCCCCCCCCCCCCGGTTACTCAACTCCCAGCCTGACCCACCCCCAATATAGGGTATTCACGTGACGTCATCAACCGGATGCGCGGCCATTATGGCGATATCAACTAGTAAACAACCCATTGAGTTTGCCTGTATGCGCAGTGCGAAAAGTCTATTTCATTCAATATTAATAGAAATGCAGAACCCTAACCTTATCAATTTAATATAATATTTTTGGTAAACATGTTTTCTATATGTGTACAAAGCGATTTGTTTCCAAGTGGTGTGGTTGTAGAGATATTTAACTTTTTCTGTATGAAGATTGCTCACGACCATTGACAATGCCTTTGAGTTTGCCGGGTCGCAGAGTGCAAATCGTTAGTTTTATTCAAAATTAATAGAAGTCCAGAACCCTAACCATATCAATTTAATATAATCTTTTTGGTAAACATGTTTTCTATATGTGTACCAAGGGATTTGTTTCTAGGTGGTGTGGTTGTAGAGATATTTCACTTTTTCTGTATGAAGATTGCTCACGAACACTGACAATGCCTTGAGTTTGCCGGTATGCACAGTGCAAAACATTAGTTTTATTCAAAATTAATAGAAATCCTGAACCCTAACCGTATAAATTAAAATAATCTGTTTGTTGAATATGTTTTCTATATGTGTTCCAAATGGTTTGTAGCTAAGTGGTGTATTTTTTTTATAGAACTTTATTTCACTTTTTCTGTATGAAGATTGCTCACTGCCATTGACAATGCATTGAGTTAGTTGGGTTTGTTATTGTGGTTGTATCTCCACAATGGCTGCACTTCCGTTTAGCGTTATGTCAGTGCATACCCTATATAGCAGTAGGCTCCCGAATCACATCCACTATTGCTGGATGCTCCCGGAATAACCTCATTTCCTCTACTGATTATTGATAGCCCGCCGGCAGCCCAGGCAGTGACGCAATTGGTAATGCATCCCCGCCTGAACGTATCGGGTAAGGAGTGTCATCTCTACGTATATTTACAATAGGTTTCCCCACATATACGGAATCCTGAACAACCCCACGCAGTCAGCAGTGGATTCTACCGCTCGCGGTGGCCGAACCGGTAGAGCGTGGGCTTCCTTTGTGGAAGGTCGGGAGTTCAAATCCCAGCCGATTCAAACCAGTGACTTATAGAATTGATACATGTTGCTACCTAGCCTGGCGCTCTGAATTAATAGGATAGAACTTGGACTGGTTAGCACAGGATTAGGATAATGTGACTGGGATATGGGTCATGGTATCGGCGGCTATGAGTGTGCACTGTCACTAGTCTATACCCATCCTGGTATGACCGCAGACATTCTTACGATGTAAAGCAACAACAAACAATGGACCCTTTACCAAATCAGTTTTTGCTTAGATTTAAACATGGTCGACATCCCTATTGTAGGTGAATATAGGATCTGTGCTAAAGTTTATTATTATGTATTAAAATATGTCCATGGAACAGATACAGACAATTTAAGAATGATTTAAGAACGCATTGCTGACTATTGCCAAACGCACATAGGAAACACTAGTTATTGCCCGATCATTGAAGCTAAGCATTGATTGATTGAGTCATCAGTATTTTATTATTTACTTAAATGAGTTACCACCTCGGAATATATATAGGGTGACACCTTGATACATGCTTATAAGTGATACCCCAGTACATTATTTAAGTAATCGTTTTGTGTGTGCAATTTTTACCAGGTGGGGGAACGCCCGAGGTCTACAATGCCAGAAGTAAACTTGACGGTCTTTTACAGACCCTTATGGATAAAAAAGATGATAGGTAAGGCTGGAATGGTCTTTAGTCTTTCTACTTAAACATGGATTTGTGTTGTAGCAGACTGAAGCTGATACTTTTATTATTTTAAGTTAAATATCTAGTGTGTCAACCCTATTTTGCTTAATGTATTAATAGTATTTTACTTTAATTTATTTGGATTTATAATGGCAAAAAGAAAGATGAATCGAAAATGGTTATTGTTTTTGTTGTACTTCGTCATGTTGCATTGCAATTAATGCTTTTTCCATTTTCATCATTTTCAGTCCTATTAAAGAAGAACCACTTGATGATTCAGAATTATCGTAAGTAGCCGTACTCATAGAAGTGTTGTCAGATATTCTAATATTTAGCATCGAAAATGGGGGAAACAAATTAATTGTTCTGCAAAAGATGTAAATCAAAAAGTTTTGACAAACTATAGAATCTTGAGTCGGGTACTTGAGGCGGGTGACTGTGTTTAAGAGGATTTAGTGTGTGTTTGTATAAATTTGTGTGTGTTCTAATCCAGAGGAGGCAGATTCAGTTGTTCACGTCACGTGACTACATCTCAAATTGGGTCAGCTTAATGTGGAACACGAGCAACTGCTCAGGGGACGCTGTGGCCGAATCGTACAGAAGGTCGGGAGTTCAATTCCCGGTCAAGTTAAACCAGTGACATACAAAATTGATACTTGTCACTTCCTATCCAGGCGCTCTGCATTATTAGTAGATGGCAAGGACTGGTTGGCTCTGTGTCGGGGTAATGTGACTGGGTGGGATATCAGGTCATGGTACTGGTGGCCTGGTCTCCCAGTGGGACAGCACTGTACAGTCGCCATGAGTGCCCACTGTCATATGTCATTAGATGTTGCCAGGATGTAAAACTCCAACAACCAACAACTGCACATGTCGCTTGAGGTACATCCAGTGGAAACCGTATTAAGAATGGGACAATACAATTTAACCAAAAATAAAATGAAAAATGACACGGACCAATTTTTTTGTTAAATGAAAAAAAAGATGAATGTTACCTGTGTAATGTTACCATAATAAATTTGACTTCAAATAGACCACATTTAAATTTAATAATAATTTTGCAGGCATTCGGCGCCATCAACACCAAAGAAGGGTGGTGGTGGGGTGCGGTCTTCCCGTAAACGAAAGCGAGGGAAGGATGATTTACTTCCGGCAGAGGCGACGCAGTATCACCGTAAGACAATGACGCTCGTTCTGAACAAGTCAATGTTTAGTGGTCAGTGCTTAGAGCCAATAATCAACGATAAAAGTTCTCCACGATTTTGCCGATTTCCGCAATATTTTACATTTACCGATTAACGTTAATGCCTCGGTCACAAATGCCTTGCGGCGGCTATAAGTCGCCGCATCGGCAAAACCGTGCAGCGACTTACGGTTGGATGCAGTGGCCATACAGCAACCGTGCAGTTTTTTTGCTCGCTGCAAGTGGTTGCGTTTTTTTAAAAGTTGAAGTTATCTTAAATTTGAAAAATCGCAAGGCCGGAACACCATATGGTCACTTTTGGTGGCATTTTGATCTTTATATCTTGAATATCTTCAGTGGATGGTGTCTTAAGCCGTGTTCACACGGGCAATGTAAATCGATTCGTAGAAAGCGACTTGTATAGTTCGCATCACATTTCTCGTGTGAACGCACGTCTGATGCGGATTAGGGCTGATTCGACTCACGTGATGCGGATCGTGTAAACCACCTAAGCGAGGTAGTCTACGTGAGGCGATTTCTCTGATTCGATTTATTTTGTCCGTGTGGACGCACTGAGGCGGATTAAGCACCTCACACGCATGCGCAGTCGACACCTCAGTTTGTTGACTTTCCGGTCGATCAAAAGCGCATATTATATAATTTAATTAATGAAACTGCTATCTATGCACAGATATTTTTTTCATCATTTATTTTTAGGGTTTCACTGCCCAGCAGAAGTTTTGACCGTTCCAAACCAATACGAATCATTAAATACATATCTAGGTCGAATCCACACTCTCTGGTGCCGCGTTGTCGAACCCAAAATGGCGCTGGTTAGCCTGGACTTGCTCATGCGCAGATATCCACTTCCGCCTCACGCAGTGTCCGTGTGAACGGGCGCCTAATTCGCCTCACCTGATTCGATTTGTGTGATACGCCTCACATTTTGTCCGTGTGAACACGGCTTTAGCTTCTTGATCGCTCGCTTTGTTTGTATATGTGTGGTGGTGCGGCGACACACAAAAAACGTAAGGCGCTGTATGGTGACCTATACATTTCGGTGACCATATGATTTGTGAATAGGTAGACTGCAAGCCGTAAAATTTGCCTAAAAACCGCAAGACACACCTCAGCACCGTACGGCGACCGCAGCATTTGTGACCTATGCATAAGCAAAATTCCATGGAATCAGCATGGATATGACAACAATTGGTGAGCTTTATTTCCGTTCTTATATAACCTGAAATGCTACCAGAACATAAAAGCCAAATAGGAGTTAGGCATGAACGATAATGTAGCCACAAGAATTGTTGAAACCTGACTTTCGGGGGTTTTCCACGATTCCCTGACAATGCTAATCCGATGGGGGAAAATCCACTGTTTGCGTGAAGGTCTCGGCTTGATTTTCACTTTTTTTTGTCGGAGACTACATTCATCCCTGAGTAATAATCGGTTTAAGTATCGATTGTCTCTGTGTTATTTGTTATTCAGACACCTACGTGATGAAGCTATTTGACCGGAGCGTCGACTTAGCTCAGTTCCAAGAGGAGTCTCCGCTGTATCCGGTCTGTCGAGCATGGATGAAGAACCAGCCTCACAACCGGAACCTGGCTCCACATGTACGACTGCCGTCACCTGACCCGATAGAGGATGGGGCAGACCTAGTGGTATGTCAGCCAGCTGCAGTATCATTCTTTTGCTATTGAAGAGGGGCAATATGCATGCTATAAGACTACACACATGATCGAAACCTAAAACTGTATAATCTCCCGACACTTTAGCCGTAATTCCACGCCCTATAACTAATAGGGAAATTAAATTTTTTAAATAAATATTTTGTTGTTGATGGTGTACAGTAAAACCCTCTAAATCGACCGACCATGGGACCGACTTTAAATGGTCGATTTAGGGAGGTGAGAGGGTTTTTTTAATCGTTAAAATGGTATGGTATAGGGATCGTTTGGGACCCAAATAAAACTATCGATATAGGGGAAGGATCGATCCGTGGAGTGGTCGGTTAAATAGGTTTTACTGTATTTGTACTGCCCATAACGGTTAAGTCTAATGGCTTGTTTTCACCGCTAGACAGTAATAGTGTCAAATAATAAACATAATTGTTTCTAATGCGAATATATTACTGAGTGACTACAAAATGAGGCCGACACGTACACAAATTTACATTTTCTCTGATATAATGTAAAATATTTGCTGGGATAATTTTACTGCAATCTACATTAAGAACAAAATGTATGGCAATAATCCTACCACAGGTTGGTCATCAGGAGGCATGTGGTTGCTGGTGAAAAATATCTTTGCGATACATGGCCCATTCTGAAGGATAAGAGTGGGATAGGCACCAATCTCAACTTTTTTTTAGGTAAGCTGTAGCTGTGACCCGACGTGCTGTTTCACAGCCTCCGTTCTTCCTGAGGTACCAGCGGAACTCTGAATACCTGTGTTGATTAATGCTGCCTAAGCCACTGTGTCGATGGTTAGAACTCAGCACAGGTCAGTGAGCTGTTGGTCATTAACAAGGGAGCGGAAGCTAGCTCAGGCAGTGGTGTCCACCTGTAAAGGTGTGGGTCATCCTATCGATCCTGCTCAGTGGACACATTTGCAGTTTGGGTTATTTTCCGTTCCAACCAGTGGTCCACAACTGGTTCATCAAAGGCTGTGGGAAAGTCCTGTCTGTGGGAAAGACCCCTTGCTGCTTATCAGAAAGAATAGCCTATGTGGCGACGGCGGCTTTCCTCCAAAGAAGTATGTTAGAATGACCAATAGCCAATGATAAAATCAATGTGCTCTAGGGGCATTGTTAAATAAAACAAACCTTTTTGTGGTCATTAACAAGTTTTTCATATTGCAGGATGATAATGGGTTACCGCTCATCTATTCATTGCCAACACCCATACCGATCATTAAGAGTGAGGACGGCCAAGTTGAAATTGACATGCGTGTTCCTACTCCTATTGCGCATACGGACGAAGCGCTTGATATACATGCAGTACGTAACATGCATTTACGTCACACTTCAATTTACTATATAAACCATGTCAAAGACATTAGTGTAAATACCTTTATGCCTGTAACACTTATGGTAGGAAGACCAGTGCTACTGCACTGACAAAAGACATGAATAATATTCATTTACACCCCCCACACCCCCTAAAATCTCTTTAAAGTGGCATAATCCGATGAAAGTATCAAATTTCTAAACCAGATTACTTAACCCTCATTAAACATATATTGCTGCATAGAATGAATGCTAAGTCAATTTAATGGAACCTGTCATTGCCGACGCCTATGATGTCCACCATTTTGGTGTGTATACCAAAATTAATTATGGATGTCTTCACTTCAAATGTCTCTAAAGATAACCCTTTAAAGTATATGTGAAGTAGATTAAAACGATAAACCTAAAATATGTATTGTAAAAATATAGTAGTTTTTGGGGGTTTTATAGCCTAGCAAAATCTATGGTCATATCAGGATAGGTACCGAGTTGTGATAGTGTACATTCATGGCAACTTTAATAGTACTGCACCACTGAGAGATCAGGCCACTGGCACCATGCCCCAATTTCCCACTCAGTCACATTATCCTGATACTGAGCTAACTAGTCTTGCCCTATCCTAGTAATGCTGAGTGCCAGGCTAGGTAGCGATACGCATACATTTTCTAAGCCAGTTTGACTCGGTTGGGATTTGAACTCCCGACCTTCCACACAGGAAGCTTGCAATCTACCGATTTGGCCACCGCGTCCGGTCTAAAAATATAGCAGAAACTCAAGACTGATATGCAACTTTAAAGCTGAACAGAAATCATACCCTGTTTAAACAGTTAATACCTTTGTTTATGGATGGCATTTGGAAAGATAAATCTCCCATAACATTATGACAGTGTTTTATTATTGTTGTCTCAAATAGGATCCTATCTTGGCACCGCCATCTGAACATCTGCTGCTCAGCCACATGATTCGATGGAAGCAAGTTCGACAAAGGTAAGGCTGCCTGCATAGAAAGGTCCTTGCTCAATATTTAAAAAAAAAAGAAGAAGCTCATCTTAACCCTTTAAGGACTAGTGTTCCTAAATGCGCCTGTAAGTTACATGTAATTACAGGCTGGGAGCGCCTGAATGCGCCTGCCATATCTCTTATGATATCTCTTCATCATATGTCATGACATGTAATCCCAAGGAGGCTAAATTTGGTATCATTAGAAAGAGAAATCCATTTACTTATTTATAAAATCAACTTAATTTTCAATGGTTTTTGACATATATCAATTTAATTGAACTAACATCACATATTCAGATTTTTCAACAATTCGGTTAGGACTCAAGGGACTTAATTGAAATCTCTTTAGGGCTGAAATGGTTAAAGCTATGTAATTCGACAAAAGCATCATATTTGATGAATCAAAGCACTTAATGCCCCGTTCACACACAGGCCTTAAGTACCCTCATCTACGTCGACTCAGATCGTGCATGTGAATGCTGTGGCGAGGTGAATTAGGGCTGAGTCGACTCACCTTGTTCATCTCATGTAGACCGCTTCGCAAGGTGGATTAGATGAGGCGAACTAGTTGAGGCAACTTAAGGCCCGTGTGTGAACGGGGCCATAGTTAGATTTGATCCTACATATTCAACTTGGGACACTGGTAAACATATTAAACATGTATTGCAGTTTGGTCCTTAACAAAGCCTATGTCAAGCAATTTGGTGTATATACCAATATTAATTTGGTATGTTCTCAATTTCAAACATCCTAAAGTAAACGTTGCTTTTGAATTCTGAGGGTTTAAACAAATTATTTTTGTATCAGGAACAGCTTTGCCTCCCTCCCTCCCCCCCCCCCCCCTGCCTAAAACCAATATGCAATAAACTATAGTACACTGTAGCAAACTTCCCACCCAACAGCCTTCTGTGTGCATGGGCTACGTTTGTTTAGTTTGGGTTTTGCATCCTAACAACAGCTAAAGTCATCAGGATGGGTACTGCATTGCAACAATGTGTACTCATTGTGACTTTATAGTGCCGTCCCACTGTGAGACCAGGCCATCAGCAGCATGACCTGATATTCCACAAATTGTACTCAGCTAGCTGGCTCTTGCCCTATCCTATTAATGCCGATGCCAGGCTAGGTAGTGAGTATAAAGCTTGTACTTCATTGGTTTGACTCTGCTGGGATTCGAACGCCTGACCTTCCAAACTGTGCTCTTACTGATTTGACTCGGTGGCAATATTTGTATTTGTGCTTATTAATTTGGCAATGTGGCAATATTTGTATTTGTGCTGATTATTTCTGATATTAACAAAATATATGTATATTATATTTTGACAATTTCATGTAGTTTAAAATATATAGTTGGGTAATTTCTCCATCTATTATTGAAACAGTACAAAAAACCATGAATATTAAAAATATTTAGGAGATAGTAGTTGGTGGGTCGACAGCCACACATCAGTAGATGCTGTATTCTCCTCAGTTAGCTTTTCGATAACCACAGACAGTGAGTCGACCAGACAGGATGGCCGAGTAAGTTCAGCTTCCCTTTTTGGGAGATTGTGGGATTCAAACCTGGTCGAGTTAAACCAATGAATTAGAAATTGATACATGTCGCTTCCTAGCCTGGCACTCGGCATTATTAGGATAGGGCAAGGACTGGTTGGCTCAGTGTCAGGATAATGTGACTGAGTGGTGCTGGTGGCTTGATCTCCGAGTGGGGCAGTACTATAAATCGCCATGAGTGCACACTATCACAAGTCGGTGACCTTAGATGTTGCCAGGACGTAAAATCTAACAAACCAACCAACCGACAGTCAGTAGATGCTGTATTTACTTCAGTTGGTTGTTTGGCAGCCACAGACAGTGAGTCAGCGGATGCTGTATTCCTCTCTGTTGGTTGTTCGACAACCACAGTCGGTGAGTCCGTAGATGCTGTATTCCCTTCCGTTGGTTGTTCGACAACCACAGCCGGTGAGTCAGCGGATGCTGTATTCACGGTGGCCGGTTTTTGCTACGGTGCAGGTCGTCGTTCACCCTGCCTGGAGGTGACTATTTGATCTTGAGGCATCTTTATTCTTCGTTTTACACAGCTGGAAGGATGCAGCCCGGCTGAACGAGATGCGTTATGGTGAATCCATGGCCACACTGAAGGACATGTTTGACAATCAGTGCAAGGACCAATAGCACAGCGCGGCGACGGCAAGAGGGTGCTGTGAGCGGTGATCACGTGGTCAGAACAGGTTGGGACTGGATTAAAACAACTGCTTCCTTGCACGTCGGTAAACAAAAAAAAAACCACTTCAGTCTGATGTTTTTCAGATTTTGTCATTTTCTGAGATAAATATATTAGATTCATTGCTATAATCTACTTTACTTTAGCTTGAACGTTGAAGTAACCTTTATTTTAAATGGCTAACTTTTGAGATATTTGAAGAGTAAACAGGCCAAAACAATTGCTGAAACTCATGACACCATAGGCTTCTGCAGAAACATGTTCTATTAACTTGCCTCAGTATTCCCTTCTGTGTGGTGACATAGGTTTACTAAGTGCACTAGTATCTAAGTTAGATATATAGCATAAAATCTAGATATTTGTTTTGGTTTTGAAAATTGTATGGTTTCATCGGACGATGCATCTGTAACTTTGGGGCCGATCAAATATTACGTAACGCTATTTAAAAAAAATAGACCCACTGCACCCCCCTTTGTAGTGCTCCGTAGCACTAGACCATACACGTCACACAACGTTTGAACCTAAGCCCGCACCCCAACAGCATTACGTAGTATTTGAATGGCCCCTTATGTCAAACCGTACCCTTGTCACTAACTAGCCTGACACTCGGCATTAATAGCATAGGACAAACACCGGTTAGCACAGTATCAGGATAATGTGATTGGGATATCGGGTCATGGTACCGGTGACCTGGTCTCCCAGTGGGGCAGCACTATGAAGTCGCCATGAGTGCAGTGTCACAGGTTGGAACACGTCCTGATATGAACTTAGATGTTGCTAGGATGTAAAACAACAAACAACTCTTTCCAGGTGTGCCAGCAGCATGTCGGTTTTCCAATGATAAAATGAGCATGTTTATCCAGGTTCAAATCATTTGTTGTATATTTGTAATCGTTTCCCTTAGTTAAATTACTCAATGAGAAACCATGTGGTTGAGCAGATATAAATAAAATAAATATTTATTATCTATTATATTTTGAATCCAAACTGTGTAGACGATAGATAATTTGATATATTAATGAAATAAAATCTGATTCACCATGAGTTTTGGATTCCATTTTCTGCTGGTTTTTTCAATGTCTATTTTGTCAAATAAAATGGTACAGAAATATGTATAGACCTGATGTAAAATGTAGGATACACTTTTTACTCGTGTTTGCAAATGTCAATGACTAAACAAAACCTAAGATTGGGAGCGATGGCATATGAAGATCGCCCGAGGAGACTTAAGCTACCAACAATGTCATATCGTCTCAGGGGAGATATAGAGACTTATACGATTATTACTGGAGGCTGATAGTGATGTCACAATGAGTTTGTTCAACCTCAGAATAAACACCAGTGACCAGTCGTATAAGATCTTCAAGGAGAGCCCCAGACTTGAGGTCAGGCAACTCATTTTTCTTTCTAGTGACAGATCATGGAAGTCTTTAGACCAAGTGGTTGAAGCACCAATGGTAAAAGCATTTATAGCGAATGGTAGACAGGAAGTGTGAACACTTATGGTCACTTCTCACAAAACTGCAACAAACGTGTTTTAATAACACAGGTTCGTTAATAATGTAGGTAGAAGGCTGGAATGAGCTTGTATGCATTCGTCTGTCCTAGGGCTTTCTGGGGATACCAGTTTTGTATGTGTACGATGTGATCTCATAAAACGGTGGCCCATAAATGGTCATATTTCCATTTTTGTTGTTGACAATTTCTAGGCCTAAAGTAGGTTTAAATGTCTCCTTTTTAGATAAGCCTATATGTAGGGCATTCATAAACAATTTTCTTACCATTGACTATGTCTCTGCCATTATTAACCCTCAAATTTAAGAGTTCAAGTCGAATGGCTGGATAATAATCAGCATCTTTGTGTTGGGGAAGTTTTAGCACAACCGTCCATCTGCAATGGTTTATAGGGGATTTTTGGTACAACCTATCAATAAATAACACTACCTGCACACATAACTTCATTGACATGGTTGGCGCATTCCATATTGAGTGATAAAAATCAGATATTTTAATTAGCATCCATATAGTCATCCAAAACCTAATTTGGTGCAGATATGACCCTAACCGTCCGTCTTACACTCACATATGCGCTGTGGCGTGGATTTTAACGATTAGTGAATGCTTTTTCCATATGGCTAACTATCACGAGGTACTCTTCATATGTGCCAAAAGTGTAGATGATTATTCCAATTTTTCTGGATTTGGTAGCGTTTTCAAATTTCCACTAACCGTCCGTCTACATGACCGTCCGTCGCCATAAAAACCCTGGCGCCTTTCGCGGCGTTATTTGCCCTCTGGTGTCAACTAGACGTACCACAGGCGTCCAGATAAACAAAGGAACCACATCGATTGAACTCAGCGACAAGAATCTTCCAAAGTAAGTGTTTTTGAGTAATTATGCCATTTTAACTGAACATAGACACTATTATAAGTTCCTATAGATCCTGTCAAATGACTCTACTCGACTTGTTTATGTCTAATAGTGCTAATTTTTTATCTCGACATATAGCGTGACAGATTTGCCGGCGTACTGAGCGATATTAAGTGAATCTAACCGCTAGTGTCAGTTCAGTTAGCTTTTAACTATGGGAGACGTACGGTTCTGATTTTGGAGCGGGAGACGGACGGTTAGACCAAATAGTCACGGTGTGAGTTCAGTGGTCTGTAGGGAAATCTATTTAACTTAGAAATGAACTGACTTCAGCTGTGTAAGGAGGACATGTTGAGGCATGAAAGTAGCATGTAGCAGTTACTTAGCTGTTGGGATAAAAGCAGTGGCTCTATTCTGGAGAAAACATTTTTTATTCTAAAAATATCTTTCCTTATGGCATTCTGTGATAAAAAATATTTTAGCACATAATAACAATTTATTCCAATGGTTGTTTGATGGTAAACATGTATTGGGCAAAAATACATAGATATCAATCCCATATTAGGTCGTATTCGGGTACAAACTAACTGGGAGACGGACGGTTCTGATTTTGGAGCGGGAGACGGACGGTTAGACCAAATAGTCACGGTTTGAGTTCAGTGGTCTGTAGGGAAATCTATTTAACTTAGAAATGAACTGACTTCAGCTGTGTAAGGAGGACATGTTGAGGTATGAAAGTAGCATGTAGCAGTTACTTAGCTGTTGGGATAAAAGCAGTGGCTCTATTCTGGAGAAAACATTTTTTATTCTAAAAATATCTTTCCTTATGGCATTCTGTGATAAAAAATATTTTAGCACATAATAACAATTTATTCCAATGGTTGTTTGATGGTAAACATGTATTGGGCAAAAATACATAGATATCAATCCCATATTAGGTCGTATTCGGGTACAAACTAACTGGGAGACGGACGGTTCTGATTTTGGAGCGGGAGACGGACGGTTAGACCAAATAGTCACGGTTTGAGTTCAGTGGTCTGTAGGGAAATCTATTTAACTTAGAAATGAACTGACTTCAGCTGTGTAAGGAGGACATGTTGAGGTATGAAAGTAGCATGTAGCAGTTACTTAGCTGTTGGGATAAAAGCTAGCTTTTAGCTGTTGGGAGACGGACGGTTCTGATTTTGGAGTGGGAGACGGACGGTTCTGATTTTGGACTTCTATCAATCTATATCACTAACTTACAATGGTTTTTTTCTTCTTTTAGTATGGTGCAGCCAAAGCGCGTGAAGACAGCAGCTCAGAAGGCAGCTGATGTTGAAAGGTCGAGGCAACGCCGCCTGCGGCTGAAAGACGACGCAGACTACAAGGCCAGCGAGTGTGCCCGAGCTTCCGTAAGTATTATTAATTTAAGCTAATTTTGTTAGTAATTTTCACCTATAGTAATTTTCACCTATAGATAATTCAAATGCAGATATAGTTAATGGGAGTAAATTATGTAATTCAACACATTTAATGGGATATGCTTTATTAAAGGTCATCCAACAGAAGAGATACACATGTGGTTTACTGTAATGCCTATATAAATACTATATTTTTTGTTTTACAGAGAAACCGGGCTGTTCCGGCCAACTTCCCCCCTGAGAAGCTCAAGGCCTATCATGAGAGGAAGGCTCGCAACAGTCGCGAGTTCCGGAAGAGGAAGCTGGACGAGGGACCAGAAGAGACGGTGAGTAAAATATTGCTATAGTGCAATGGCTAAATTTAGTTTTCTGTGTCTTTTTTCCCACTTCAGCTCTTGCCCTGGGCAATAGTGTTCCCCAAATAGTGTTACTCAATCGCAAATGTTATTGTCTGGATTCTTATGTAACCTCCCATTTGGCTCCCTGAGTGTTGTGCTAATATAGGACAGACTTCTGCTTTCAGAATGATGCGGGGAGGCAGTCAGGCCGGTTGGCGGGCAAGCCTGTCCTGGAGGTGGCACTGCCGAAACGGACCAGGAGGGCACCTGAACAGGCAACACCTGTTGTGTCAAGGTAAATGTGATATTCACATAACACCCTTGATTTAATAATTACATTTTACAGGTACTACCTATTAACATAATACCCTTGATTTAATAATTCATTACCTTGCATCGAATAAAGTAACAATGATAGACTCCCAATCTTAAAGGTATTTTACCACCATTAAAGATATCAGCATGTCACTTTTATTTAGGATAAACAATGATAATGTGCAGTATTTTACTTGCCCGTAGCCACTTGCATGTCTACTTGTATGTTCCCTGCATCTGTATAGTTTACCTGCATGTTACCCACGTGTTATCCCCAGTAGCCCAGTAGCCCACTCACTATTTACAGAACCGAGGCCAAGACGTAACCGAGGCAAAAGACCACACCTCGAGGGCGGCACATCCTTGTCCAAGGAAAGCGTGTCTATATGACACGGAAACAGTTTGAGAGGCTGTAGTTGTTTAGTGTTTTTTTTTATTTAGTCTCCTCATATAACCCATATTTAGTAATCTATTTAATGAACATTACATTATTTTCTAGATCTATTTCATATAACCCCTATTTACTAATCAATGCAATTTGAACATGTCATGTAACCCATATTTAGTAATCTATTTAATGAACATTACATTATTTTCTAGATCTATTTCATATAACCCCTATTTACTAATCAATGCAATTTGAACATGTCATGTAACCCATATTTAGTTTATAGATCTATTTAATGAACATTGGATGTAACCCCTATTTATTACTCAACGCAATTTGAACATTGTCAATTAACCCAATATTATTAATCAACGCAACTTGAACATTCCATTAGTTTATAGATCTATTTAATGAACATTGGATGTAACCCCTATTTATTACTCAATGCAATTTGAACATGTCATGTAACCCATATTTATTATTTAATGCAACTTGAACATTCCATTAGTTTATAGATCTATTTAATGAACATTGGATGTAACCCCTATTTATTACTCAATGCAATTTGAACATGTCATGTAACCCATATTTATTAATCAACGCAACTTGAACATTCCATTAGTTTATAGATCTATTTAATGAACATTGGATGTAACCCCCATTTATTACTCAACGCAATTTGAACATGTCATGCAACCCATATTTATTAATCAACGCAACTTGAACATTCCATTAGTTTATAGATCTATTTAATGAACATTGGATGTAACCCCTATTTATTACTCAACGCAATTTGAACATGCCATGTAACCCATATTTATTAATCAACGCAACTTGAACATTCCATTAGTTTATAGATCTATTTAATGAACATTGGATGTAACCCCTATTTATTACTCAATGCAATTTGAACATTCCATCGGTACAAAAATAAATCATGCTAACTATTTCTGTGCATCATTGTCTTTATTTTAGTATGGTCGTTAGGATGCCCTTCAGCAAAATGTCCAAGGCCAGGAAATTAAAGAAGAGCCTAACAACGGCGATGCAAGAGGTCAAGCGTTTGCAAATGATGCTTAAGAAAACTGAGATAGAGGATGGAATGGGCATACACCCGGTGCCATCTCCAGAGAAGGCAGCCATCGACATCCTCACTTCAGTGGATGTGACCCCACAGGTTGACCGGATAAAGGCTTTGCTCCCCCTCACTGAAACCTTATCCCAAGTTCGGAAGGCACCACCAAAGCTAAAGAAGGCCTTCTTTGGAGGGAAAAGTTCCACACGAGGGGTTACATCGGGAATAAGTAAGACGATTGGACTGGCGAGGAACTATATATTCAACCGACGGAAGCAGTCCACCATGAAGTCTTCCATTGCACGTTCAAAGACTACACTAGTGGTGGAATTCCTCAAACAACCAGACAATAGCTATGAATTGCCCTCCAAGAAGTTTCAGGTCCGGGGAAGCGGCACTTTTGCCTTGACCGATACCCTGGACATCTTGTACAGGAAATTCCTGGCACATTTCCCTGAGATAAGGATATCTCGGGCTGTGTTCTGTCGGGCAAGGCCAAGAAATATCCGGCTTATCCGGTACACACAAAGGCACCAATGCCTCTGCCAAAAACATGCGAATGTTGCATTGATGGTAGAGGCTGTGAAGGTCCTCCCACAGTCTCCGGCGGTGCTCGTCGAAATGGACGACAAGGCCATTCGTCAAAAACTCCTTGGCCTGGGCAAGGAAGAGGTCAACTTCCGCACTTGGGCCACTCAACCAGTGCAACACAAGGGCAAGGAGTATGTCAAGGTGAAGTTGTCTGCTGTCACACAAGAACTCAACGAGTTCACAGACAACTTCATCAGGAACATGCCTGAGTTCCGTGACCACTGTAGGCGGGTTACAACCCAGTATGCAGAAGTCAGGCGTGTGAAGGAGATCATGATGGAGGGGAAGGAGGCATCAATCCAAATGGATTATGCAGAAAACTGGGCCTGCAAGTATGCGAAGGAGATAACTTCCGCATACTTTGACAAGGCTCAAGTGAGCATCCATCCGATGGTTGTTCACACGAGGCAGGATGGGAAGCTGATGGCTAAGAGTTTTGTTGGTGTGACAAATGTCACCGCACACTCGGTCCCAACAACATTCGCCTTCATCAAGAGCGTGATGAGTGAGATAACAAAATGGCTTCCTTCACTCGAAATCCTACACTTCATCACAGACTCACCAACTTCCCAGTACTGCAATCGCTCCATTGCAGCTCTACTGGCCATCTTCCCCATCCTCTTCGGGGTCAAAGCCTCATGGACATGGCTAGAGGCAGGTCATGGGAAGGGGCCGTGCGATGGAGTCGGTGGTGGAATAAAAAAGAAAGCTGATAACCTGGTAAAGGCTGGCAGGTTGATCTCAAACAGTGCCCAGTTCTGTCACGAGATCAACGCTGCCAACACAGCAATGACCCTTCTGGAAGTTGGTGAGGCTGATATACAGAAGTGTAGTGAGGAAATCAGCCAATGGAACGCAAAGGAGGTGCGTGGCATCATGGCTGCCCATGCCATGGTGCCTGGTCCCGATTGTGATATCTTTATCCGCAGCACTTTGTGTTTCAAGGAATGCTGCTACACTAAAGGACAGTTTCACCCAACTTGTCAAGGATGGAAGAGAACTGGACTGTCTGTCATGGTGGAGGAGAGGGGAGAGGCAGTGGTGGAGGATAGGGGAGAGGTAGTGGTGGAGGAGAGGGGAGAGGCAGTGGTGGAGGAGACGAGAGAGGCAGTGGTGGAGGAAAGGGGAGAGGTAGTGGTGGAGGAAAGGGGAGAGGTAGTGGTGGAGGAAAGGGGAGAGGCAGTGGTGGAGGAGACGAGAGAGGCAGTGGTGGAGGAAAGGGGAGAGGTAGTGGTGGAGGAAAGGGGAGAGGCAGTGGTGGAGGAGGTGAGAGAGGCAGTGGTGGGTGAAAGGGGAGAGGTAGAGCTAGATGTGGTGGAGAAACGAGTAGCTGAGGTAGGAAGTCATCTTGCTGTACCATATGGGCATAGATGGTACCTAGCCAAAGTACTCAAGATAAAGAAGAGCTCTTACTATATCAGCTACATGACACCATGCAGGGGCAGGTGGAAATGGGGCCAAAATGACCGGGGGAAGGTGGACAAAACTGATGTCCTCATGGTGGTGTCAAATCCATTACCCATTGGGAAGCTTCTCGACATTCCGGTGGAGGAAACCATTATGGCGCAGAGGAAATATGAAGCCGTTTAACTGGTTTCAACACTGTGTTTATTTATTTATGTTTATTTTTTGTATACTTTACAGGTTATTTGCATAACCGTCCGTCTCCGCTATTTAAATAATACAATTTATATCTTTCACCATAACCGTCCGTCTCCGGCCAGTTTTTGCCCCCATAGCTACAGTGTTGCAACAATATAGTAAAGTTAAGTGATTTGTTTGTGCCTATGGCATATTCTAATAGGTTCCAACACTGGGTTTATTTATTTTTAACTCGGATGTGTATTTTTTGTATACTTTACAGGTTATTTGCATAACCGTCCGTCTCCGCTATTTAAATATTAAAAATATCTGTACTATGACCATGGTACCTTCTGGAATATACCTATCTGATGTGGACACTGTGTTATAGGCATAATGAATGTTAAAATATATGTACTATGACCATTGTACCTTCTGGAATATACCTATCTAAAATTACTTTCACCATAACCGTCCGTCTCCGGCCAGTTTTTGCCCCCATAGCTACAGTGTTGCAACAATATATTAAAGTTAAGTGATTTTTTTGTGCCTATGGCATATTCTAATAGGTTCCAACACTGGGTTTATTTATTTTTAACTCGGATGTGTATTTTTTGTATTCTTTACAGGTTATTTGCATAACCGTCCGTCTCCGCTATTTAAATAATAAACATATCTGTACTATGACCATGGTACCTCCTGGAATATACCTATCTGATGTGGACACTGTGTGTTATAGGCATAAGGAATGTTAAAACTAAATGTCTTTAGTCAGTGTCCTATTTACTATATATTACTATTTACTATATATTACTGGAAATATGAATGTCCATAACCGTCCGTCTGCAAGAATAAAATGGTTACCCCTAAAAAGTGCTTTATGCTAGGAGAATAAAGTTTTTTTTTCTGAAAAGCGCAAGATTGTGGCATATAATTGAACATTTTTTCTAAGGAAAAGATGCTATTACCTATTGGTCGTAATGCTCGCATTGCGTTTGATTCGTGGCGGGGAAGGAGGACCCCCCCTCTCTCCTTCATCTCTCCCCTCCCTCGACCGTTGGACCATTACATAACCCCCCCCACCCCCCTTCTTGGCCCTTATAACCGGCCGCCCTAGCTGCTCCTAGCCACTCGCCTTTCATCACCCTCCAGGCCCGGACCATATTTTCTACTTTGGCACCCTTCACACGCGGGCCTTCACGCTGCCCCTCACGCGATACACCTCACACGACGCCGCCCGCCTCATGCCACTTCGCCCACCGGGCCCACAATCACCCGCACACTCAGTCGTCATGCCAGCCGGCGCACGCCCCCGGGGCCGCCCCCCAGGCCGCCGAGGCCGGAGCGCCTCGGCCGCCTCACAGGATGCCGCCTCCGCGACCTCCGCCGCCCCCAGCCGCCAGTCGGAGGCCACCTCATGGGCGAGCGCCGTGGATGCTCGGATGGACGCCCAGGCCGCTGCGATGCAGTGCCAGGCCAGTGCCATCGACCACCTCATGGCCCTGGTCGAGTCCTTCACCCTCGCTCCACCTCGGGCCTCGGCATGTCTGGAGCCGGCCGCCCTGCCTCCGCCTCGGGCCCCGGCCGCCCCCTCCATAGCCGAACGCTTAGCAGAGATGCTGCAGGAGCTCGCCGCTGGGACTGGAGGGGGTGCCCCCACCACGCACCCTCGCCTCCTCTCCGCCGCCTACGCCCGCCTCCACGACTCCCGCCAGCGACGTCCACGCGACCTACCAGCCCTACCTACGGCGCGGCCGCTACGCCACGCAGCAGGCCGCCTCCGCCGCGCCCCAGCCCGCCTCCATTCACCCGCCTCCGGACCGCTCCCCTGCCTCCGCGGCCGACGCAGTCAGGGAGATCCTGGAATCCGCCGAGGCGCAAGGAAGCGGGCGCCGTAAAGGTATTCCCCCAGGCTACCTTTTCCCCCACGATCTCATTGAGAGGGGACCCGAGGGGAAGGCTGTAAAGCGAGGTGAGGCGACCATGGAGGAATATAACCTCGCCCTCCGCATGCTTGAGACCCACCCCTCCTTCCCCACCGACGGCCTCCCCGGATTACTACACCACAACATGACCGTCCTCCGAGACGCCGTCACACATCCCTGGCCTACCGTCCGGCGGTACTCGGAGACCATATTTGCTTGGATTGCCGATGGCCGCTCTCGGAGGGCTGGCGCGACCCTGTCGCGATCAACACTGTGCGCATGGACGTTATCACCGCCCCCGCGACTGCCTCCGGGAGCGGTGCGAGGGCCCTCCCCCCCCCGCCCGTGCCCGCCCCACCCCCACCCCTACACAATCCCGCCCCACCAGCGCCGACCCACGCACACCCTACACCCGAGAGGCCTACGGGATACCCTGCCCTGCGTGGAACAAAGATCCCGCCTCATGCGACCTCGCCCCCCCCGGAGAGGCCCACGGTGACCAGGGGGCGAGGAGGAGGCACGCATGCGCATACTGTGCGAACGTGCGCCGCATCCTCACGGTTCACAGCGAGGCGGTCTGCTATACGAAGCGCACCCGGGACCGCGCCTCAGCCGCCCCCGCGATCACCGCGCCGGATTTTTTTAGAGCTCCGGCGTCGGCCCCACCCACCCCCACCACAACACCCCCCCCCACCCGCACCCAGCCCCCGATAACACAACAACACATCACCGCCCTGCTCTAGAAACGGCCACCCGACAACGCCACCGCCCTCAGATCCTCAAAGCCGACACCGACTCGCTTCCGACACCACCTAACTACCGGCCCCCCTATGCCCTCGCAACCGCCACGAGCCGGCACGAACCACCACGCCCTCACATCTCACACCGCAAACACCGCCCCCGCCAACCGTCTTCCCTCTCATCTCCCCGCTCCCGTCAGCCGCCACCCTCACCCCCGCGGCCACCCCCGCACCCGCAACCGCACCTGCACCCGCACCAGACGCGTCAACCGCCCCCCTCCCCCCGGCCCAGGCGACACTGCATACATAGACCGCCTTCCCGGCTTCCGCCCCCCCCTCCTCCCCACCCTCCCCCCCCGCCACCCCCCACTCCCCCGCCCCACCCCCCCACCGACCTCAGCGAAACCGTCGCCGAGGTCATCAGCCCCAGCATCCAGGATACCCTCCCCACCGCCCCCTCCTGCGGCCCCACCCCTACCGCCTACCGCCCCACCCTCCTTTCCATATGGCCCCCACCTATCCGGCGCCGCCTGGAGCCGCCACCCCACCTTCTCCCGTGCCTACCATACCCTCCGCGATACGGGCCTCCCTAATTTTTTGGCCGCCCGCATCCCCCTTCCCTCAGGCCTCCACATCCCCGCCTGGCGTGCCCGCCTCCGACACCACCCCGACAAGGACCTAGTAGACCTCCTCGAATATGGCTTCCCCGCCAACTACTCCGCCAGCACCCCCCCCCGGCCCACATACACCAACCATCGGGAGGCCCCCGAGCACCAAGCCCACCTCCGCGACTTCATTACCACCGAGCTCGCCCATGGTGCCCTCGCCGGCCCCTTCACCACCCCCCCCTTCACCCCCTGGGCCCAGGTCTCCCCCATGATGACCCGCCCCAAATCCGACCCGGGTAAGAGGCGGGTCATCGTCGACCTCTCCTACCCCCCTGGCCACAGCGTTAACGCTGGGATACCCCGCCGCGAGTACCTGGGTAGGCCCCACGCCTACCGGCTCCCGTCCGTGGCCGACGTGGGCCGCCGCCTCATCCGACTGGGCACGGGGGCCTACACCTGGACCGCGGACATATCCAGGGCCTACCGCCAGCTACGCGCCGACCCCCTCTCCTGTCCCTTATACGGGATCGCCTTTGAGGGCGCGACATATGTCGACCTCGCCCTCCCCTTTGGCTGCCGCTCCTCGGGACCCCCTCTCCTGTCCCTTATACGGGATCGCCTTTGAGGGCGCGACATATGTCGACCTCGCCCTCCCCTTTGGCTGCCGCTCCTCGGGCGCCGCCTGCGTCAGGGTGACCGCCGCGGTGGCCTGGATCCTGCAGCGCGAGGGCTTCCACGGCCTCGTGTACGTGGACGACTTTGTCGGGTGTGAGCTCACCTACCTCAGGGCCCGCAAGGCTTTCGACGGGTTCATTGCCCTCGTCGGCGCCCTCGGCCTGGAGGTCGCCCCCGGGAAGTGCCACCCTCCGGCGGTGCGAATCTCCTGGCTCGGGTTCGCCGTCGATAGTGAGGCCATGACGATTCGCATCGCCCCCGACAAAGTCGACGAGCTCGTCGCCGACTGCGAGGCCCGGGCCGCCTGGCCTACCCTCGGGCGCCAGGAGCTCCAGAACATCCTCGGCCGCCTCAACCACGTCGGCAGCTGCGTGCTTCCCGCGAGTTAGTTCATGGCGCGCCTCCTCGCGGCCCTCCGCAGCTGCCGCGGGTTCGCCGCCATCACCCTCGAAGACGACGCCCTCCGGGACCTGGCCTGGTTTGCGGCCTATGGGCGCGCCACCAACGGCCTCCATCTCCTCCGCCCGATGGGGACCCGGAGGATCGTGATCGAGTGCGACTCCTGCCTCACCGGAGGCGGGGCCTACTCCCCCAGACGCTACTACGCCCGAGGGTACTCCAGGGCCTTCCGGGCCCGCTTCCCTACAATCCACGAGCTCGAGGCAGTCAACCTGGTCGTGGCCCTCCGCGCCCTCCTTCCTGCGGACGTCGCGGGGGCCAACGTGGTCATTAACACAGACAACATGGCCTCCGCGGCCTCCCTCGAGTCGGGACGGGCCCGCGACCTTACCCTCGGGACGTGCGCCCGGGAACTCTGGCTAATGGCGGCCGAGGCCTGCTTTGAGCTAACCATCCTCCACAAGCCCGGCGTCGACCTCGTCCTGGCCGACGCCCTCAGCCGCGCCCACCTCCCTGGTCGGTGGGCGGGCATTGCCCGAGACGAGGTCGCCCGCCTCGGGCTTGAACGCGCCGATGCCGACCATGATGACTTCCCCTACAACCCTACCCTCTAATGCAGGGTACTCCGCCACTGAGGTCGCTGCGGTGGACGGCCTTCGCATCGCCGCCCTCGCCCCCTCCACCTGGAGGAACCGACGTCGGCAGGCCCGAGGCTACGTCCAGTTCGCCTCGGGCCACCACTGGGATCCTCTCGCCCCGACCCCCTTCGATGTTGCCGCATACACCGCCTCGCTCTACGCCCGCCCTCTGGCGCCGGCCTCCGACCGGAACGCCCTCTCCGGGGCGCGCTCCTGGCTGGAGGCGGCCGGGGGCGATCCGAGCGCCTTCACCTCCCGCCTCGCCAGGGACGTCTGTCGCGGCGGGGAGCGGGCCGCCGGCCACGTGGGCCGCCCCGCGACGCCTCTGACGCCTACCACCCTCGCCGCTGTCGCCCACCATCTCGCCCTCGCCGGGCCCTCGGGCGTTGTCCCCCGCGCCGCCCTCCTCCTCGGGTACTACGGGATGCTCCGGCAGTCTAGCCTCCTCTCCCCCAGCCCCGAGGTGTGGGGCGGCCCGCACACCATCACACACGGCGACGTCGCCCCCACCCCCGGCGGGCTGCGCCTTACCCTCCGGACCACCAAGACCATCGCGCTGCCCTCGGGGGTGGTCGCCCTCTTCATAACGGCCTCCCCCGGGGGCCCTCTCTGCCCCGTCGCCGCCTGGAACGCCTCGGTGGCCCTCGCCCGCCGATCCTGCCTTCATCCTGCCCTCCGGCCGCCCCTTGGACCCTCGGACGCTCACGGCCATCCTCCGACGCGCCCTCACGGCCCTCGCGGTGCCCGCCCCCGACGGCTACACTCTCCACAGCCTCCGCCGGGGGGCGGCCCAGGCTTGCCAGCGTGCCGGGGTTCCCCTCTCGGAGATTATGGAGCAGGGGACCTGGACCTCCGCCTCGGTCCACGCCTACGTCCCACGGATCGCCGCCTCGGGCGCCCCTCGAGCCCTCTCCTCAGTTTTGGTGGAGGGCTCCTCGGGCCACCTCCCTCCCCTCTGGGTTCATGCCCCCGATAAACATTAACCTCGGGCATGGCCCCTGGACACATTGACTCTTTACCCTCTACCTTGACATTACCTTGACATTTATCTCCTGATGGAGCTTACATTGACCTTTGTACTCATACTGCTATTGCCCTCATGTGAATAAATGTCTTTATTCCAACTCCCTCTTCTCTCCTTCCTTGTCACGTATCAATAGGAGCAACTAGTACATAGCTAAGTAGAAAAAACAGCATAGTTGTGGGTGGTACAGATAAGTTTAGTCCTTCACCATGAAATAAAAATCTAACGGTAGGAAATATTTCTGACATATTTACATTGACAAATATGTTGAACATGTATATAAATTAAGAAATCATAGGTTAACAGGTATTAAATAGGTATATCTAGGCTTTATGTACATGGAAATAAGTGCAGACGGACGGTTATGGTCAGTAAGGAACCTTATTCTTCAAATAGTCACAGAATGGTCAATTTTTAGAGTTAACTTGGCCAAATTCTGTCACTAATGTACCAATATGTAGTGAATAGAATCAGCTTAGAGCTGAAATGATATAAAGAATTCCTAGAATACCCCCTCAGAACTCTAAATGTTGCAGTTTTGTGAGAAGTGACCTTATGTGTCTCTGTGAACACTTATTTGTCTATTAAAAAAAATGGAACGCTTCACGAATTTGCGTGTCATCCTTTTAGTATATGTACTGCCGAAGCAAATACACAATGGGAAATATTGCGCCTAGAGCGGGACTCGAACCCACATCTCTGCGTTCCGGGCCATTGTGCTAACCATTACACCACCTAGGCTCCCTTAGAGATATGGCTGGTTAGACATTGGAGAGGATGGCCACAATTATGACTTCAGGGCTCTGTCGGCCTCCATATGTGTGCAAAAAACTTGGTTTTGTTTACCATAACGAGCTGGCATTTGAGGCCCTAGATGAGCCAGAAGAGGGTTTGTAAGTTAATGACTGAGTGTCGTGCCTCGTTCAACAACCACCACCCTGCAAAGCTATCCAAGTGTCCAAAATACCCCCGAAATTGGGAAACCGTCGACCAACGGGAAATTCTCATCCCTGCTGACCACAGTGGCAATATTGGGTAGCATATGATTGTACTGGAATAATTTGATGGATTTTCTTTTATGCATCTATCTAATATCAACTCAAAATTTCATTTAAAAACATTTGAAGCATTCAACCATGCCCAGGTTTGTGCAAAGCATAAATAGAGCTAAGACAAAATACGATAAAAAAAAAATTCTGGATGAATAAGGTTTATTGCAAATACAATATGGCGTGAATTTTCAAGTCTAGCAATTTGCTCGATTCCACTATAAGAAAAGCTACATCAAGCAATTTTCAAAGAAATGAGGAAATTTGATACCTCACCATACATCCACTCACCCACCCACCAACCCGCTCTTACACATTAATACCAAATAAATGTTAATTGGGCAACATGAATTATGGAATTCGAGAAATACTGTCATCCCTGGCACCAAACATAGACTGTAAAGTCCAAGTAATGACATTTTGATATTATGGGGAAACTGATCACCGTTACTTCCACTTCCACATCCAGATCCACGTGAGCATGTTATACAGATCTCTCACACCGATCTATACGTCATATTACCGTCATTCTCACTTGAGCTAAATATAATATATATTTGTCCCCCCCCCCCCCACATCACAATTGTCAACATTGTCCTATCCATACACAGCGTATAATGGGGAAGGTCAGCTGACTAATTAAAATGACAATACAGATATCCTTTCCAATCCTGAATATAAACAGACCAGAATGTGTGTCTTTCCATATGGGATCGCGCGGGTTCTAATTCTGACTATTCAAACCAATGACGTACAAAATTGACACTTGTCGCTACCTAGTCTGGCACTCGGTATTAATAGGATAAAGTGAGGTTTGCACAGTATCAAGATAATGTTGACTGAGTGGTATATCGGGTCATGGCGCTATTGACCCGGACAAGTTGCCATGAGTATGCAGTCACAAGTCGGTACCGCTCCTGATATCATCACCTTACATGTTGCTAGGAAGTAAAACATCAATAAACAAACAGACTGAACAAAATGAAGTGTTAATTGGAGGGGGGTGCCTGTACAAATGCAAATGATTTCCCCCCCCCCCTTTTTTTTCTTTCTTACAATTGTGACTGGTCTTTGTTATCATCCTATGCGTTATTATGATAGTTATACTAGACTTACTTATATATAGGTATGGAAGCATGGAGGTATGGAAGCATGGAGGAGACAATCTGCTCAAAAGACTGCACCAACTAATCACCAATGCCTGGGAGGAGGGTTCTGTACCCCAAGCATGGAAGGATGCCAGCATTGTAACCATCTACAAGAAAGGTGATCGAACAGACTGTGGGAACTATAGAGGAATCTCTCTTCTTTCCATAGCAGGGAAGATCTTCGCCAGGATCCTACTCAACAGACTATCTATTCACATAACACCTGGTGTAGTTCCAGAGTCACAGTGTGGCTTCAGAGGTAACCGGAGCACTGTGGATATGATATTTTGTCTCCGACAGCTACAAGAAAAGTGCATTGAGCAGGACCGACCACTGTACATGGTATTTGTCGATTTCACTAAGGCATTTGATACAGTCGGGAGGACCGGGCTATGGCAGCTACTGAGGAAGTACGGATGCCCAGAGAAGTTCACAACTATGATCGAGGCTCTACATACAGGAATGATGGCGAACGTTAGTGCTGGAGGGGAAGTCTCGGAATCGTTTGGGGTTACCAATGGGGTCAAGCAAGGTTGTGTACTGGCCCCCACGCTCTTCTCCATCTTCCTATCAGCAATGCTAGACGAGGCTTTCCGAGACATGGGGGATGGCATCTATATACAGTCCAGACAGAGCGCTGACCTATTCAATGTCGCACACTTCAGAGCGAAGACCAAGACTACTCAGATACTGGTGAGAGAGCTACTATTCGCAGATGACAGTGCACTGGTTGCCCACTCTGCTGAAGAGACCCAGAAAATAGTGGACGCTTTCTCCGATGCATCAAAGAAGTTTGGCCTGAAAATTAACATCAAGAAGACGGAGGTGCTGTACCAACCCAACTCTACAAGAACCCGAGAGGAGGAGATCATGGTTGACGGAAACAAGCTGAACTCTGTTCCGGAATTCACCTATCTCGGATGCACAATATCAAGTGATGGACGCATTGATGCTGAGATACAGAGGAGGATGGCCAAGGCTAGCGCATCTTTCGGCCGACTACGCCAGAGACTCTGGAACAACCACCATGTGTCCATTCGGGTCAAAGGTAAGATCTACCGCGCAATCGTGCTATCCACCCTACTATACGGAGCCGAGGCCTGGACAGTGTACAGACAGCAGGTGAAAAAGCTGCATGCCTTCATGATGCGACATCTGCGTTCAATCATGAGGCTAACCTGGAAGGACAAAGTGACGAATAAGGAAATACTCGAACGGATGGGGCTGCCCTCTATGGAAGATCTTCTGATCAAAAAGAATCTCCGGTGGACTGGACACCTCATGAGGATGTCATCAGACAGGCTACCAAAGCAGATCCTCTATTCTCAACTGTCTTTTGGCTACAGAAAGAGAGGGCGCCCCCGTCTCCGGTTCAAAGATACCATCAAGAGAAACCTGAAGCTGAGAGACATTAAGACCGACTCATGGACACAACTCTCACAGCAGAGAGCTAAATGGAGAGCGGCAGTCAAGTAATGAAAGCAGTCTTTGTCGCATCGCGACCGACAGCATGATGATGATGACTTATAAGTTGAAATATTACTGAGAATACGATGGTAAGGATCAGGGGAAAGAGGACAAGCCTGTGTAGGCAGGGTATGGCTTCAGTTTTCGAAGTTGGAGGGTAGCAAAAAACCTAAAACCAGGATCAGATCACCTTTTATTTTTATACGCGAGTACCTCGTGGGTCCCTTTCTTCAAGGCGTGGGTGGACGGGCCCCTGATCCTTACCTTCATATTCATAGATTCATAAGAATCTCAGTGATACTTCAACTTACAAGTAAGTCTAGTATAACTATCATATTCTTACTTCATCTTCCAAATACCGGAAGTTACCAGGGAGAGTCTTCCAAACATGGTTCTTTGTGACCTGACTTGCCTTGTTTCTTTACTCCTCCCTCGTTACTCCTTCCATCTTCTTTCTGTAATTATATGAACATAGTGCCTTGGCACTCGTGTTAGGTAGTTTTACTACAATATCTACATATATTTGTAATATGCATTTTCAATATATTTACCACTCACAAGGTGATCCGTTTTTATAAAGTTCAACCTTTTCATTCGTAATTTAACATCAAACCACCATGACCATAATTTGTGTTCATACATGCAACATTGCCATTCTCCTCTTTTTTTGGGCTGTAGCTTTTCTATCTTGACTGTTCTTGTTTCTTAATCTACATAACAAACAGTAATTTTTATTTTATTTTCGTGCTTTCCTATTTGTTAGGATCAGTCTGTCTGCTGGATCTTCTACTGACTTGTGGTAGAAATGTGCGTAACTCCTACTGTCCCTCCATGAGGCGGTCCTCATAATGGCATTTAGATTTGCCCCCCCCCCCCACCACCACCACCACCACCCCCCCAATGGCCTGTGCTGAGGAGGCCAATGCCCCTCTGGTACTATGGCTTTTGTACCTATTGATGTCTATGCGTGCTAGCTTCAGCATGTTCAGTGTCCACCTCACGAGAGTGGCCCTCGAAATGGGTCCGTGCGGCCCAATGTATGAAAGAAGTAACTGTGTGTTATTCCTCCTCACTCGGACTGTTCTCTCAACATACTTTTGAATTGTTTGAGCACGATCACTTTTAAAAGAGAAAAAGCGTATATAGTCCAGCGGTTGTGTTTTAATAATGTTTTCATTTGAAATACAACGGAGTCCTCTTCGCCTCGCATCCTGTCTACTTCCAAGTTTATAATAGTTTGTCCCCTTTGCGAGGATACTAACCTGTACACAAACATATTAGACCAGCAGAATGAGAACGCATCCGTCTTCCACTTATCTGACTCCTGTTCCCAACTGACGTATCTATCTAACTGCTTGTTTAATCTTGACCCAAAGAGATCCACCTCCGACTTGCCCCAAGTCATTCAAATTTTGTTAAATATTTGTTCATTTAATTTCCATTCTAGATGGTCCGTAAACTTACGTGACCTCAGGTCTGTTAGTACATTCTTTACACCGGGGTAATTGTAAGCCAATTTCCATGATGTTGGGCCCATTCCCAGATACTGATCGCTTCTCAGAGGCAGTCCTCTGATTTTGTGCCTCCCATATTCTTTACGTATGCTAATGCCGTAATATTATCCGTTCTCACTCTTATGTGCGTATTCTCTGTTTTACACAAACTTTTTAGTCCAAAAAATATAGCCTTTAATATAAGGACATTAATGTACGTCATCTCCTCTGGGTGCCAGCGCCCCACTGTCTGCTCATGATGGGTATGTGCCCCCCATCCCTCAAGAGTGGCATCTGTGAAAAGCTCTATTTCTGGTATTTCCCTTCTAAATCTTCTCGGTATCTCTAGATTTTGTTTGTTGTTTTACATCCTAGCAACATCTAAGGTCATATCAGGACGGGTACCGACGTGTGACTGCGCACTCATGGCGACTTTATAGTGCTGCCCCACTGGAAGACCAGGCCGCCAGCACCATGACCTGATATCCAGATCTCCGCGATTTCCAGGATTTTTCCTGTACCTACTGCAATCCTGTAGCATGATCAACATATAGGCACTACTAATACATTGTTTTACGCTGCAGCACCATCAGCGTATACTAATATCTGGTGCCAAGTCGCTGCACCATCAGCGTATACTACGAATAAATGCTTCAAACGCCGCAGCACTATCAGTGTATAACAATATATATGAAATGCGACTTCTGGGAATTTTCCGTGATTCCCTGACAATGCTAAACCTATGGGATAATATCAGCATTTCCGCTTTTTTCCCCGGAGACCACTTTCATCCCTGATATCCCACTCAGTCACATTATCCTGACACTGAGCCAACCAGTCCTTGCCATATCCTAATAATGCCGAGCGCCAGGCTAGGAAGCAACAAGTATCAATTTTTAAGTCATTGGTTTGGCTCGACCAGGGTTCGAACCCACGACCCACCAACACGAGAGACAAATGCTCTAACTCATTCGGCCATCCAGATTTTGTAACCACCAGTTCAAATCATCTACACCTTCACGTGAAACCCACATCGTATCATCAAGGTTACTTCTTTTTAGTGCTTTTATTTCATCCCTTTCAAGTTGTTTGAAATGTGCCCCCGCATACACTACTGCAGGTGAATAGGCTACCATTAACCCTACTACTCCTGCCACCTGCCTAATAGATGGTAGTTCTCTGCCTAGATGGTAGTCCTATCTCCAGCACTTCTGTTGCTGCATCTCTAAATTTTTCCACTTTTTCTAACCTAATGTTAGTGATACGTCAACTTTGACAGAATTTATGTCAAAACCCAGGAACTTCAAGCACTGTGTAGAGTTAAGGACTGATTTTTCCCTATTTATAGTGAACCCCAGTCTTTCAAACAGCGAGACTAGTTCTGAAATAGCTGTTTGACATTCCCCTGGGGCCATATGCATGACGTGGTGTTAGCACTCCAAAACTGGTTTTGGCAGGGATTTCTAGGTTAGCTGCGAAAACTCAGTACGCAAGGAGCGGTGTTAGCGCAAACACACTGAGTGTAAGCTAACACTGCGTCATGCATACGGGCCGAGGTGTCCTCCCAAGGACAAAACTGTCATCCAAGTAAGGGAAACAGATATATCCTTCCTCTCCCATTTCCGAATAGATGGGCTTTAATAGCTTGGTAAAAAATCTTAAGCCCTCGTGCTAACGCATTGGTACTCGAGTAGAGAGTCTTCCCATCGAAAACGTAAGTATTATCGCTGGGACTGCTTTACATTTAATAAGCATCTGTAAGGTCAGCACTAGCCATCCATGCTCTTTTCTCTAACAGATCTATAGCTGTTTTAAGATTAAACCTTTTAAAATGTTCATATTTTATCAATAGATTTAATTTAGTGAGATCTAGAATCATCCTAAATTTCCCATTTGGTTTAGGTCTCAGAAAAATATTCGACACCCATTGGTCTTGTACTGGACCAATGGGTGTCGCTTCTCCGACGCAATGGTATGTGCTCCCCAGTTGGACGAGCCTCTGAACCCACCTCCTCACGCACGGTTGTTACCCCTGAACTTGTTATAGGGCACTCCCAGCCTATCTTGTTGGTCGAAACTGTTCCTTCTTTTCCCACGGTTGGCCAGATTTGTATTCATACAATTGTCCGATGCTTTCACTGACTTCAAGAGCTGCTTATTCCTTTCCCCCAGATTTTCACCCAAAAGATACTCGGTTGGCTCTGGCAACTCACCATACACATCACACTTCGCCTTAATTAGCTCCTTGCCTAATCGGGAATGCACCACCTTTCCCACACTTGCTAGACTTTCCACACATATCTGACTATGTGTCGATACCAACATCTTGATCGCATTTAGTACATGCAGCAGCGCCTGTGCATCCAACTCAGGATCTGCATCACCTCTCTGCAGAATCAAATCTCACCTTGGTCTTGGTCTTATGCCACTTCTACCGGGAGTGGCTTTGGTGGAGGAGGCGCTTTGAACAAACTAAACGGCAATGGTTTTACCCCGTCATTAACAACTTCCATGACTGGATTGCCGCATTTACTGAACCGGTGTCTGCTGGCCCTCAACGCCTTCCGCTGTTCTTCTGTATTGATATCCTCATCAATGTCAGCCTCCTCCTCCCAGTATTGAGACTCACGCTCCTCTTCATCTTACTCCTTGTAATCCTGCCATGTGCATGCACCGCCATCTTGCCCCACATACGTGTCACTGTCCACGTGACCTACATACACGTCACGTTCCGCTGATGCATCTCGTTCAGCCACTGCCCAAACCACACGCGTACTGTCACGTAGCTGTTCAGTTTCATCACGAAACTCTCTCGCTTCTTTTCTAAGAAGGGCTACTTCTTCAAACATTCGCTTCAAATCTCCCAAATCAGGTTGGAGTTGGGGAGGAATTGGAGCCGCTACTGGCGTTTGCGTCTTGGGTAATTTTGCACGCAGTTTTTACTTTGGGTCTGCCGCCATTTTCTTGCACGGATTAGATTTTGACGCTCTGGCTATATCAGCCTCAACCTCAGGATCGCACTTCTGCGATAGCGGTGGCTGGTCCTCTACGGACATCATTTTTGCCATGAGTTCACTCAGCAATTTGCGACCACATCGTCTATTAACGCACAATGCGTGTTTAGATTCGGCCGAAAACCGTGTCAGGTGCACATACTTTCAGTCTTATACTTCAGTACGTCGTTCTGCAATGACACGCTAACAGCATTAATCACCACATATAAAAGTAAATCAACACAATCTCAACCCCTTATTGTGTCATTTTCCATCAATAAAATTGATAAACTCTAGGTTTTCCCATAGAATACTTACCAAAAGTAAATCCTCCTCCAACTCGCTGTTGCCTGTCCACTGCTGAATTGCTAACTGAAGCCATATCCGGTCTGCGTGGGCTTGACCTCTCTTCCCGGGTACTTAACTTCCGGTATTCTGAAGATGAAGTAAGAATTAAAAAACCATGATACAGCAAAGCTGCTAATCCACAATTTGTGCGACAATTATTCCTGAGACAAATTGTAGTAATGGCATTCTCTTACCCATAACACACACTTGTTACCTTCAACACTGCCCAATGATGAAGCGTCATGGCGTAATCAATGTCAAGTCACACAAAAAACCTTGCATCAAAGCAACTGCATATAAACTAGGAATGACTTGCTCTGTACGATGAGAAATGCTTTGGAGCAGATCTTTGCATTAGTTGCATAGCCCGATGAAAGCATCACATTTTCAAAACCAAAACACTCATCTAGATTTGATGCCACATATCCAACTTAAGTCCCAGTCCCACTACAGCTTGCGACCGCTTGCTACCACTTTGGATCAAAGAACCCTCCTCCTTGCAACCAAAGCAATGGTCATCGACCATTTTGGTTGCAAGGTTTTTATTGCAGTAGCTGCAACCTTGTGACCAATATGGTTACAAGGTCAGTGACCACTGAGGACCACTTGTGACTGCTTTATGACCACCCGTTTTTGTGTGGCTGAAAGCAGTAGTGTGACTTGGGTATTAGATACCAGTGCACTTATTAGGCATGTATTTGTTGCTGCATAGAAGGGAATGCTAAGTCAATTTTGTTGAACAGTTAGTTTTTACTGCTGGCACCTATGGTGTCAGGATTTTGACATGCAGACGGTTTGTTTGTTGTAGTTTTACATCCTGGCAAAATCTAAGGTCATATCAGGACAGGTACCGCCTTGTGACTGCGCACTCATGGTGAGTTTATAGTGCTGCCCCACTGGGAAAGCAGGCCACTGGCACCTGATATCCCACTCAGTCACATTATCCTGACATTGAGCTAACCAGTCCTTACCATATCCTATTAATGCTGAAAGCTAGGCTAGGAAGGGACAAGTATCAATTTTAAAGTCATTGGTTTGACTCAACTGAGAACCAAACTCTTGACCTTCCGCACACCCACGCTCTACTGATTGGGCCACCGCGTCCTCCGATACATGCAGACGGAAATTAACGTTGCATGGTTTTATTTCCCCCAAACGTATCAATTCACAATGAAAGTTACTTCAACCCACTATAAGAAAGATTATAACAATCAAGCTAATATATTTATCTAAAAGGAAAAAAATGTGCAGAAACTCAAAACCATCGGACTATGCAACTGAAAAAACATCACAAAATATTGTAATGGTTACTATTGTAAAAGTACCTGATGTATTCAGTTTACTTTATTTAAAATCTAACCGTTACACATTGATTTAGGCAGTGCACTGGTATTATATTGTTTATTTGTTGGGGTTTTACGTTCTAGTAGCACCCAAGGGCATGGTAGTCCTAGAACCTACACACAAATATCACTGCAGTTTCTGCATTGCTTTGTGGGTTTTTTAAAGGTGTTTACTACTTTCTTGTATCATCTTTTAATTGTGTTTAGATTGATCAATATGTATGTGCAAAAGGTAACCAAAACTAAACAGTGAATGGTATTTAGTCGTGCCACTCAAATATGGTTTCTACACAGAATACTGGAGAATGTCTGTAGCAAAATTAAAACCAAATACTATATACTCCACACATTGTTAGGTTGATCAGAACACATTATTACTGATAGCAAATTAACCCTACAATTCAGTTAATTGTACTCCAGAATAGTTCTCAAAACAAAAATACAAACAGCACTTAGATACGAAATCGTCTACCACGATTTTCTAACTTAATGAACATGTACACCTCCTGTAAAACATGTTAATCAGGATAAATCCAGTTACTTGTATCACAAATTGCTTCATTGGAAGCGCTCTGCCCGAGACCTGCAGTCACGACTTGGTATACTAATGTCATCACTTCAGGTTCCTCGGCTGTTTTTTCTAGGTTCACTTTCACTCAGTGTTGACCTGAGAGTTCAAAGAGTGTTCCTTGACACTTGTAGAATTGTTTCAGCATAAGGTTAACACACATCTGGCAGTGTGGAAGTTGCTAACGAGCAAGCGTTCAAGAATGATTCTTTAACATGTGTATAATCGCACACTTCACTCCCCTGCAAGTGTTTTAGCAAATGGTGAATAAACATCTGGCAGTGTGTAATTTGCCAACGAGGAAGCGTTCAAGAATGATTCTTTAACATGGGTATAATCGCACACTTCACTCTACTGCAAGTGTTTTAGCAAATGGTGAATAAACATCTGGCAGTGTGTAAGTTGCCAACGAGGAAGCGTTCAAGAATGATTCTTTAACATGGGTATAATCGCACACTTCACTCCCCTGCAAGTGTTTTAGCAAATGGTGAATAAACATCTGGCAGTGTGTAAGTTTCCAACGAGGAAACGTTCAAGAATGATTCTTTAACATGAGTATAATCGCACAGTTCACTACCCTGCAACAGTGTTTCAGCATACGGTGAACAAACATCTGGCAGTGCGGAAGTTGCTAACGAGCAAGCTTTCAAGAAAGGTGCTTCAACACTGGTATAATTACACACTTCACTGTCCTGCAACCACATGTCAGCGTACATTGAACAAATACCTAGAAGTTCGGAAGTTTCTACCAGAGGCACCCCGGGACATTGTGCACCTAAATGGCACACTTAGTAAACAGCCATGCCATATGATTGCTATAGCCACCATATACCTTACACCATGTCACAAGCAACGCTCTACAAGCAGAAATTAGCTAAATGTAGCCAATTCAAAAGTCACAAGGGCATGATGTGGTTTATATGAAAACCCAAAACTTTGGATATGTTTGAAAACAAAGTTTTTATTGTAGCTTAATTTACACTTCCCGTCTCACACCAGAGTGAGAGGCAGTTTTTTTTGTAGTGAGAAAGAAAGAAAGAAAGAAAAAAAGAAAAAGAAAAAGGAAGAAGAGAAGGGAGGGAAGGACGGAAGCGAGGGAGGGAGGAAGGAAGGAAAAAGAAAGAAAGGAAAGAATTGCCAGATACAGTTGGGAAAACTGGCTTGTTAGAATTTAGTGCAAGGTGCAACCCTCCCCAACTCAATACTCAAAACTAGTTCCAACAATCAACTTTTGTCATAATCTCATCCTTTTAATTGCAATTACACACAAATAAACCTTCGATAATCGACAAGATATATAAACATGAGGTGGCAGATAGCTTTAAGATGAATAAATGAAAGCCAAATAAATGCATCATAAAAAATAATACGAATAAAAGAGATCTGGAAATAGATTACTGACATCCAAGTCTTGTCTGTGAAGTTTATGACATCTAAATGCTTTAGACACTGACATTACTGTCATTGGGGTGTTGCAAGCACGTGGAGCACCATACCTAGAGCCAGATTCCCAATTCTCTTATTCCGGTGCATCCTATCTATTTAACTAACTGAACACCCCGATGAAAGCAACTAGATAAAAGATTCACCGCATAGTTTCTTTTGTTTGTTTGTTGATTTATGTCCTAGCAACATCTAAGGTCATATCAGGATGGGTACCGACTTGTGACAGTGCACTCATGGTGACTTTATAGTGCTGCCCCACTGGGACACCAGCACCATGACCTGATATCCCACTCAGTCACATTATCCTGACACTGAGCCAACCAGTCCTTGCCCTATACTAATAATGCCGAGCGCCAGGCTAGGAAGCGACAAGTATCAATTTTTAAGTCATTGGTTTGACTCGACCAGGGTTCAAACCCACGATCTACCAACAACTCATTCGGCCATCCCATCTTCTCCCCGGTACTTGCAGTGGGGGACCCATTAGAAAAAGTGGCAAAAGACGGGGTGAATGAAATGAGCAGATATATTTCTTAAGATAAGAAGCAAAATATATTCTTCACATATATCTTAATATTTACCCGCTTCTATGGTCGCCAACTGGTCGTTTTTTTTTGCATTCTCTCCCATTTCACCAACTCTGTGCCGATATAAGTAGCCACTGGGTACTGGCACCAGGAATCACCCTCACTCCCTGTTTCATGCTAGAGCAATTTTCGCCCATATTTACGTTCTGATTCACCCCTACTGCAACTATGGGGTTGAATCTTTTATCTAGAAAGCAACATGACCACGACTGATCCCTTCCATAGTGAGTTATGTGCAGCCCATATTTGTTAACACAAAATCTCTCACATTTCACCAACTCTGTGCCGATATAAGTAGCCACTGGGTACTATAACCAGGAATCACCCGCACTCCCTGTTTCATGGTAAAGCAATTTTCGCCCATATTTAGACATCTACGTTCTGGTTCACCCCTACTGCAAGTACGGGGTTGAATCTTTTATCTAGAAAGCAACATGACCACGACTGTGATCCCTTCCATAGTGAGTTATGTGCAGCCCATATTTGTTAACACAAAATCTGCATAGTCCAATAAAAGCATAACATGTTCGAAACCAGAGCAGGTACATACATATCCTAGTTACATACCAATGCACTTATTAAATATTTATTGCTGCATAGAAGGAATAGTCAGTTTAAAGTTGCATGGTCCGATGATTTCAATATAGTTTCAAAATCAAAAAGAAAGTGACCTCTCCAAGGCTCTTGTTGGTCCAAGCAATGTGAGCTAGATTGACCTTCTCCAAATATAAGATACACTTGATGTTTGTTTTTGTTCTGAGCCGGTTGTGATTTCTATTTAACTTTGACATTTTGACAGTAACACTGACATAAATAACTACTTCTTAAAATTCTTTAGTTTTGTTTATGCCAAGTGACAATGTATGCAAACACCTTTCTTTTCATTGGTTAAGTCATGTGCTGTTTATGTTATATCACTCACCCGATAGTTAGCCACAAACTAGAATAAAAGTAGATTATAACAATTTGATTCAAAACCATCAGTCTATGCAACTTGAATTAAAACTAAGGCACGCTTTAAATTAAATTAACAAGCGTACACTCATAGATTTACCCCATGACGATATACATTTATACATATAGAAAGACTGCTATGGACAGCATAGGTATAAAACTTTTGTGAATAGAATTAGCCAATTTACTTGCAAGGTATATGCAGTACCAGATATTATCGATTTTGCTTGACTAAATACACCGCGCTTTCAAAAAGACTAGTGTACAGAGTTTGCCCAGGCCTAATTGATATTTTTCACCAGGAAAATGCATATCGTAATTTTAAAAAAAAAAAAAAAATCGAATTCACATAATGCCCAATCTATACATAATATCTCTTCCACAAGCCACGGTATGCCTATGTCCCCTATGTGAGTTACAGGAAAATCCTGAAGTTGTGTGTGTGTGTGTGGGTGGGGGTGTGGACGGGACTGTTTAAATGTGCTTGACTGCAACCTAATTGAAACCCCAAATTCACGGTGGGTAATATAGCAGAAATGTTAGATCTTTTAATTAAAAAAAAATATATATATATATATATATATATATATACACATACATACATACAGTAAAACCTCTAACCGACCATCTCCACTATATCGATCGCTTTATTTGGGTCCCAACAATACCATTGTAACCATATTCTAACTCCCTAAACCGACCCCCTCCCTAAATGGACCACTTAAAGTCGGTCCCAAGGTCGGTCGCTAGAGAGGTTTTACTATATATTGCAATTCTTTCAGTGACTGCGCATGAAACAAATTCTTGGGAATATTCAAATCTCAACGCACCCACCACCAAGAAATGAAATTCTCCAAATAACCCCACCAACCATTTCTATTTCATATCAAAGAACCCATTGTCACCCCATTCCACTTTTTAAACGTGTGCGCGGCAAAACTTAACAAGAATTCCTCGATATTAAAACAACGAAATTTCGTGATATTTCAGAAGAACCTCGCGAAGACTGAGGCCTGTGCAAACCACGGGTACAAAGGCTAGTCAGATTGCAAATATAATCAGTGGTTGATAAATCTGTCAGTGATCGACATTGGTTACATATACTATAGAGAAGCTCCAGCTTCCTCAGGCTTAAAAGTGCCAGTCTCCTACAGAACATCCCCTAAATTATGACACTACAAAACAATCCCTATATTGTGACACGGGGTAGTGCGGTCAACTCATCGCTTGTCACCCCCCCCCCCCCCCGTCTTCAGCGGACCCCTGACATGTGTGAACAATTTGTCAATGTACAAACAGTAATTTGCATCTTTTGACTGTCCATCCGTCAGGAAAACATTGGTCTGGATGCAACATTGTCATGTGAAGACATGTACTACTGTAGTCCTGAATGTGTCACAATAGGATTCAACTATCATCGCACTGTTAAGCCAGTTTAATTAAGACTATTCATCACCATCCAATCTTTATATCAGTAAACACTGTGCCGGCTCAGTGTAAGTCTACTTACTCACCATGGTGAATAATTCCAATGCATATAATTGGTCCTTCATTATTTATCTAATTCTAAGCGATCAGAGCTGATCGGCACCGAGGCCGTAATCGATTAACACGACCCAGGTGACTCTGGTCACCCGAGTCGTCAGAATTTCAAATCGAACACTGTGAGTGGAGTCGAGAAATACACGTGCCGTGTGCAAAACTACCCGACCCCAGTAACCCACCTCTTGGCTGGGGTTTGCAAGGAGCGATGACGTCACATTTGCGCTGGTACCGTCCTGCAGGATAACAGCCACCGGTACCAGTCATACATATTTTTTTTTGGTAATAACATAGATTAATGAAATGGAAATCTCAATAAACTATGCCATCATAAAAATAGTTAAATCATATTTTGCTGTAATTATATCGGCTACTAAAAAAACAAATAAAAGGGCCACCATTTTTGTCACCCGAGCATGGAGAAGCTTATTCGATTATTCAACCCGAGTCTGCAGGATGTGCGCATGTGCCAAAAGTGGCTCGGGTGACCAGAGTCGATTAATCGATTACACTTCGAGTGTCTAGCGTCGGGTTTCACCGCTACGCGCCAGTTGGCGCTACCGGACCAGGCAGCTGTTGACGTTCCCTGGCAGCTTGCGGTGCAAACCAGGCAGACCGGATTATTTATTACTCTCCTGCTTTGGACCTATGCAGTTGGCGTCAACCTTGGGAAAACATACCTCCCTCCAATAACATACACGTGCCATCACATCCACTGCCATTCCAGTGACACAGTATCAGCTTGGAGAGCAGACAGGCACAATTTTTTTCCGTGAGCATTATTAACCAGGCCCTAACCAGGGATGAAAGTGGTCTCCGAGCCGAGTCTATTAGAGACAGTAAATTTCCACATAAAGGCAGATATCCCGCCATTGGGTTAGCACTGTCAGGGAATCGCGGGGAAAATGCCGGAAGTCAGGCTTCAACTACCCTTGTTGTGGTTACACTTTCGCCCAACCGTAACTATTTCTTGTTTGGGGTTTATGTTCTAGAAACATCTATGGCCATATAAAGAACGGAATCCGAACTAACCACCTGTTGTCACATCCATCCTGATTGCTTGGCATTTTGTTTAACATTCATCGGTAAACATCACAAATGGCGGAAATCCGCGAAATCGCGGAGATCTTTCATCCCTGGCTAACATAGTTCACATATCTACAATTTTCTAGACTCGGTGACCAATCAGCGACGAGCACGCTACAATCGTGTGGGACAAAAACGAAAAAAGCCCAGGTATAATCATGAGTTCACTGGAATCAAGATCCACAGACTGTTATCTAAATGTGAATGGGCTTGGGATACCTACACAAACTAGGTTCATTTGTTTGAGACTGCTAAACCGCCGAGCAGTCTTCTTTCTTTACATGGAACCTGGTGCATCTTAACTGGATTGGTGTCTGTTAGGTGAGGATATGTAGAGCTGCAGACTATGCACAACACTCTGACAGATGGACTTTTCTTAATATTCACAGGTGATTGTAGACCGGATTCACTTGGTGAGCCATTAAGCAACTTCCGGCTGTCAGAGTTGCAGATCACACACATTGCATTCTGACAACCAGAAGTCTTATCATAATAGTATGCACATGATAGTAGACCGGATTCACTTGGTGAGCCATTAAGCAACTTCCGGCTGTCAGAGTTGCAGATCACACACATTGCATTCTGACAACCAGAAGTCTTATCTTAATAGTATACACATGATTGTAGACCGGATTCACTTGGCGAGCCATTAAGCAACTTCCGGCTGTCACAGTTGCAGATCACACACATTGCATTCTGACAACCAGAAGTCTTATCTTAATAGTATACACATGATTGCAGACCAGATTTACTTGGTGAGCCATTAAGCAACTTCCGGCTGTTAGAGTTGCAGATGACGCGCATTGCATTCTGACAACTAGAAGTGTTTTCCATGTGATTGTTTACAGGATTCACTTGGTGAGCCATTAAGCAACTTCTGACTGTCAGTTACAGACCACATACATTCTGACAGCTGGAAATTTCTTAATGGTTCACAAGCGATCACACACTGGAAGTCAACCAAGTGACATCAATAGTTAGCTTTTCGCAACTTTGTTTTTACCATGATCATTCAAAGAATCTTTTCATTCAGAACGCGTCATGTTGGAATTCTCTATAATGTACAGTTACTTAGCTTAATTGCTTATTGGTATTACCCAAACTTTAATGCAAACAAGCTTTAGACGGATCTGGAGAATTAATAAAACTACTATGCATATTCTCATCATTACCAGGAACATGAGGGGTCTACCAACTTTTAATACCACCCCCTCCCCCACCCCAACTGCTCCCGTCCTTACCTCTCTCTAGGTTATATAACTGGCAACTTGTGCTGTGCTGCGGAACATACCAGTTTGTGTTGGGATGGATGCTTAGTATGCAAGTAGGCATCAATTACCAGCTATTATCAAGCTCGATGGCCCACGCAGTTGCATATATAGAGGAAGTGGTCTATAGCTTTCATAAGCAGCCCATGCGTCACATGCAAGAACAGAAGCCACCTTCGGATGGCGGTAGTTGATTGTCACCAAGCTTTAGGAATAGCCGAACCACCATTCGCTTAATTACTAACAATTATGTTACATATCAAGGGACTTTATGTGCTTTCCTGCTTCTAATCCTTCACAGGTTTTGTTTTCCTCTTGCGGGTTCCTGAGTCTTGCTTGGTGTTGGTGGCAGCCTGTGCGGACAAGTCTTTATCTATAGTATCATCCTCAACCACGTCTCCTTCCGCATCCTGAGAAAAGAAACCAGTACAATTCACATAAAACCAAGGATGCTGATGATGTCTGAACTTCCCCTACAGCTCTCCCTCCACTACCAGGCAACCCCCACCCCAAATAATGTCTTGTGGGAAGGTAAATGGGTATGTCTGACCCCCACAAACTAGCATGGCTGAGATTGAGATGGGGGTACGCGGGGTACCACCACTTCCGACTACCGGGTGTGGTGGCCTAATCGGTAGAGCGTGGGCCTCGTGTGCGATAGGTCGGAAGTTCAGTTCCCAGTCGAGTCAAACCAATGACGTACAAAATTGATACTTGTCGCTTCCTAGCCTGGCGCTCTGCATTAATAGGATAGGGTAATGACCGGTTAGCTCAGTGTCAGGATAATGTGACTGAATGGGATATTGGGCCATGGTGCCAACGGCCTGATTTCCCAATGAGGCAGCAGTATAAAGTCACCATGAGTATGCACTGTCACAACATCCTGATATGACCTTAGATATTGCTAGGATGTAAAACAACAACACACAAACAAATCAGCGGCAGCCTGTATGCCATTAAACTTACAATGCTTTCAAAATGAGCCAACGCACACCGCTATCGTCGTCTACATGCTCACCTGTGACATGTACTTTTCCCACAACATAGACTATTCGCCACAGTGCTGGGTGTGCCGTGGTGCCAAAGGGACCACATCTGCAATTTCTACTTTTACAATTCCAATTATCTCACAACTTTTTGAAAGCACTGTCTAAGCAGTTATAATACACGGTCCTGCTGAAGGCAAATTACATTTTAATCACATTATTTTGTTAACTTATTATTTCTAGTGTCAATTCTAATGTAACTTTTATTCAGACTCTACAAATAAAAAAAATGTTCTCAGAAATTTGAAATCAAACTTCACAAATAGTGATTTTTCACTAACCGCCCTTAAAATCGTTAAAAAAAATCTTTGGTTCTATTAGTGATATTGACTTGACTTTTGTTCTAAAATGATCAGACTGAAAAGATGTGATTACTCTGCCTTTAAGCTATATCCACATGTAAAGAATCTCCAAATTAGCTTGCTAAAATGAGCACACCCTCCACACAGTTTTGTAGAGAAGACTTTTTTTTCATGAAAAATATTGTTCTACGATTATTCCAAAGTTATAAAACCTCCCATTTCTTTTACTTTTCCTGTCAGAAGTCAGCCATAATGAATACAAAACTAAAGCTAGTAACCTCTACTTTATAACGAAAGTAGTTATTCTCACTTGGAGCAAGCAATATTCAAAGCGGGGTACTGCATCTATTTTTTCAGGGCCAGTCAAAATCAGCACCAAGTCAGTTGTCTAATCCTTGAATCTAATCTGAGTAATTATTGTCTTTAAAAAATAAAACCCTCACTGTCCAATATAGTGAAATTTCCGCTAAAACACGGATGTTCTTTCATTTAGATTAGAGTATTTGAGCTATATGCTCAGGCCAAGTCGGAGACTCCACCATCAGAGCCCATCACATGTGGTGATGAGTTTGAATCTGCCGGCGTTAGCTGGGTGTATCCTGGAATCTGTGGTTCATCTGGTATTGTTGTTAACACCTTGTCAAGCTGCCTTTTGAATGATTGTACACTGCAGTTTGATTGATTTCTAATGTAAGCTGGCATTGTATTGAAGAGCTGTACTCCTCAGACAGAAAGACTTCCTTCCTGCAGTGTTCTTGTTGATTGTGAGGCTTTTGTATTTATTGCTGGTACCTTACCAAGTCTACCATATCTTTTTGAATGATATGTTGTTATGCCATAGTTCGGTACTTTGCCTTCAATCATTTTCCAGGTGTATATAATTGGATATCTCTCACATCGACGTTCAATGTTTGATAGGGAGTTAAGTTTGATAGGGTACTTACTCTCCAAGCACTATCCTAGCTTCATTTCAATCATCGGTACACGTTATCATTGGAGAGTGTTCCACTGTCCTTGTTGTGACTATTATCACCCATGCTGCCAAATCCCCCTTTTCTTCCTCTGTAATAACTTTTGCTTTTCTGTTTGTTTGGGTTTTATGTCCTAGCAACATCTAATGTCATATGAAAATGGGATTCTGACTGATCAATTTCTGTCATATATATATATCCATGGCATTTTGTGATCATATGAAAAAATTGTGGATATCTTTAATCCCTGATTAACGCGTAGCACCAGGCTAGGTAGTGACAAGAATACATTTTCAGGGTCCGTACACATCTGAAGATATGGAATTTAAGGCTCTTTCAAGGCTTGTTTTTGTTAGGAATTCAAGACTATTTTCATTTGGATATCAGGGGGGGAAAAAACAATGGCAATTTCTGACTACTTTAGATCGGTGGAGACAGTCTAAAGGAATTCAAAGCTTTTCAAAACTAATTACCCAAAATAGGTAAGATTCCAGGCTTTTCAAGCCCTTGAAATGGGGAAAATGAAGTTCAAGGCTTTTCAAGACTTTCCAGGCCCTTACGGAGCCTAAATTTGGTTGGTTGGTTGAATGATTGATTGGTGCTTGCTTTACGGCATGTCGGCAGCATAGGCCATATTCACTCGGCCATAATTCGCAGCCACGACGCCTGTTCTTACCCGCTGCTCCTCGGGAGCCTTGCCCTTGCTCCAGGGCGCATCGTAGCGACTGGGCTGGATGTGAGGTGTGTGCTGCGGAGGGTAGACCACGTCACACAGGAACACTATCAACTGTAATACCGTCCATGCCACCGGAAACAAGCACACGCATTAGAAAACAGTGCGGTTACTGGCAGTGTCGAACAGTGAACAACAAATTCTTCCATAGGTCTGCCATCTTGATTATTATTTTCTATCTTTCTTTGGGGTTAAAACTGATTATCGGAAGGGGTATATACGGGTTCCTAGTGGCTGAACATTATTTGCTTCCAGTCACACCAAATCAAAGGACATACATGCACACGCCTGTCTTTCCTTCAGTTATAAAGCCCCAGTCACACTTTGCGACTTTGCTGACTGGTCGCAAACGCTGGAAGTGATCGGCGACCTCCCTGCGATCATTTTGGTCACAAGGTGGTTTTTGGTGCAGCATCTGCAACCTCCTTGCCCCCAAAAATGGTCGCCCGGCAGTTGCTGAGCGATCGCCGGCCATTGTTTTTCCTGCCTTTAAACAAAATATATGTTGCTTAGGTCGCACGGAGGCAATCGGCTTTTGGTCGCAAGCCATAGGGTGACTAAGGCCTCAGTCTATTCATTTGAATTATAGTGGGTTTTTTTTCACCGCTACAATACTAGATTCTTGTTATTAGTAATATCAGGGATGAAAGTAGACTCCGGGAAAAAAAGCGGAAATGCTGATATTCTCCCATAGGTTTAACATTGTCAGGGAATAACGGAAAATTCCCGGAAGTCAGGTTTCATATATAGTGATAGTGCTGCGCCGTTTGAAGCACGTATTAGTATACACTGATGGTGCTGCAATGCAAAACAATGTATTAGTAGTGTCTATAAGGTTGATCATCCTGCAGGATTGCAGTAGGTACAGACAAAATCCCGGAAATCCGCGAAATCGCGAAGATCTTTCATCCCTGTAATATACAGGTCAACAAAATAACAACATGAAACCTGACCTGTATTAGTAACCTACCCGAAGAGGAAGGAAACGATTATTATAACACAAGTAATGAGTTTAGCTGAGTTGGTAGGGCAGTTAGCTGATTAGTGGGTAGGCGTCAGGTTTGGGAGGGGAATAGCAAGAAAAGGCTTGCGGTGAGGGTGAGCGGTGTAGTTAGTTGTGTGACAGATTAGACTGTGTAGTATTGCTAACATACTTAACACACAGAGGCAACAATAGTTATTTGATTTGCTAGCAAAGAAAATATCAAATAAATTATCACCATTCGCAACGTGGAAACCAAATATGTGGTGTCCAGCTTCAGAGGATGACCCAATTTTCTCGCATTAAATTTAAAGCTAGTTATCTATAATAGAAGCAATGGTAAACTTACAACGCCAAGAAGAAGCCCAACTATGATGGTGGCTACCGCAAAGATGGTGTATGAGCCCCACACTGGGACACCATACACATCGGTCATCGCTGTGTGCATATTCTGAAGGGGACACAAAAACAGGAAATATATAAAAGAAAAAGTTGCATTGGCATATTAATCCACAACACACAGGTAAAAGCACATAAAATGTATTCATTTATTTATCTTAGTGATTCTCGCTTTTGATTGGGCCGAGTACAGTGATGCAAAGCTAGTTGACCATTCATTGGCACTACCAGGTTTAAATATATTCGTCTGCGGTGTAGGGTGGGTTATGAAATGGAGCGGATCCTATCCCAAACCATAAGCGTTCGGGTTCTGGGAGGAAAGTGAGCCAGTTACTCCCTAGGTGGAAGTAGCTGGGTCACCAACTAGATGATATGCTGGGTAAGGTATTTTCCTTTTCCCACACCGTAATTTACTCAGGCTACAGGTTGATGGATTGCTTTATTGGTGGTTAATTTAACCATTTAAGACCTGGGCCCAAATGTATGAGGCCGGGTTAGTGATACTAACCCGCGCGTTGTGCGGATTTCCCGGGTTAGCGGCCAAAAGTGTCAATGTATGTGCCCGGTTTACACAAATGCCGTGAGAGTTAACGTCGCCCACCATAACACCAAGCCTTAGGTGGTTTAACGTCGGGGTTAGGCGCCAATTCGGCCCAAATCTCTTCAAAGCGAGCATATTTAACAGAATTACATACGCAATAAGTGGAATTTTATCAATTTAACCCTAAATCCGAACCGTTATTAACGCTGCCGCCGCATTAGCGGCGATATTAATAGTGTCGAATCGACGAATGGAACATCGCCGCCGCCGCAGCGACGTCGATATCCATACTGTCGAACGTCAACTAAACATCGCTGCCGCGACGTCAATATCCATACTGGCAGAACGCCGGCGGCAATATTTTAGGCCCAAATCTATTCAATGCTATCATATTTAACAGAATTACATACTCAAATCGTGAAATTTAATTAAATAAACCCTAAATTCGAAGCGATATTAACGTAGCAGCTACATCAGCGGCGTTATTCATATTGTCAAATCGACGAATGTACACAGAGGCACAGAGGGTTTCGCCAAATCTATAAATAACGCATTGGTTAGCTAACCAACCCGCGCTTTGGCAACATACATTTCACGTGACACATATACCAACACCGACGATAGCTACCCCGTGGGCCGCCCTTAACACCGGCGCAGATAACTCGTTGCTCATACATTTAGCCCCAGAAGCGCCCAAATGTCCAGTCCAGTAGTGCATGAATGCGCCCGCAATCGGGTATCACTGCATTAACACCCATCACATGATCAACGAGTCCTACCTGGTTATTATGCTTCACTTATATATAATTAAAAAGCTAATTAATTCTTTCTAGTGGCACTAAATTCAATTACATGCCAAAAACCTCACCACACAAGTTTCTTCTGAAATGTATACACACACACACACACACAAAATACTAATACAGTTGTAGATTCCCAAAACCATCTCATAACGAGTAATACCAAGGAGGGTAAATTTGGTATCATTTGGAAGAGAAATCAATTTACTTTCATATAAAATTAACTTGATTCTCAATCGTTTTTGAGCTATATCAATTTCATTGCACTAACATCACATATTCAGATTTTTCAACAATTCGGTCAGGACTCCAGGGACTTTTAACAATTAATATAGCTTTAGAGCTGATAGGGTTAAGCAGGTCGGCAGCAATGCCCATATTCATGAACTCTTGTCTTTTGTTGTTGTTGGTTTGTTTGTTTAACGACCACCCAGCACAAAAAGTAGACATCGGCATAGTGGTTTAAACATATCCAATAAAAAAAATTACAAGGTAAAATAGAGCACAGACATACATTCCAAAAGAGCATACAGCTGTAGTAAAATCACACGTGGTGTATATTATGTAAAATCAATGGTAAAAGACTTCAAGTTAAAATGGAAAATGAACTCGTGGTAAAAGCCAGTTTCTCTCAGATATTAACTGAGTTGTGGTTTTATTGTCTTAGTATTACTCAGCTATAAAATATAAAAAGTTTGTTTTATTTAACAATGCCTGATTTATCATCAGCTATTGGACGTCAAACATATGGTCATTCTGACATATTTCTTTGGATGAAACCAGCTGCCGCCATATAGGCTACTCTTTCCGATAAGCAGCAAGGGGTCTTTTATATGCACTTCCCACAGACATGACAGCACATACTACATACAGCCTTTGATGAACCAGGAATTACAGTCTATTTTCATTTGGATTTCAGGAAAAAACAACACTGGCGATTTGGGACTAACTTAGATCAGTGGGGACAGTTTAATGGAATTCCAAAATAGGTAAAATCCAGGCTTTTCATGGCCTTGAAATTCAAGACTTCCCAGACCCCGTATGGACTCTTGAAAGTGACTATTTTTTATTTTGGAGTCCAATGTACATCCTGCATCCTTTGCACTCACCCGTATGTGCATGGACAGCTTGAAGAATAACGCCAGGCCACTCATGCTGAAAGAGGAGGTTACAATTACAAGTGGACAGAACAGGTTAAGGCCCATCACACCTTCCTGCTTCCACATTTGATGTTAAACCTTAATATGACAAGCTTTGTTTGTTTGGAGTTTTACGTCCTGGTAACATCTAATTCTAAGGTCAAGGTCATATCAGGACGGGTACCAACTTGTGACAGTGCACACTGATGGCGACTTTATGCAGGGTTCATGCTACTTTTGGTGATAGAATATATGACCGCTATATGTTTTATGACTAAAGCCGTGTTTACACGGGCAAATTTAAAACGATGTAGACAAATCGATTCATATGAAGCGTTTTAATGTTGCGTTTACACGGAGGGAGTTTCAAAGTGTGTCGCGTCTACACGGGCAGTACTTAAAACGTTTCACGGCGGAAGTGGATATCTGCGCATGACTGTTGCTGGCACAAAAGCAACATGGCGGTGATGCGGATTCCGAGGGACACCAGTTTGCCAGGGACACTTCCATTCAAATGCATTGTTAACAGCCGTGAGCAAATCTTCATATAGAAGAAGTCAAATATCTCCCAAATTACACCATTTAGAAACAAATCGCTTGGTACACATATAGAAAACATCTTTACCAAAAACATTATATTAAATTCATACGGTTAGGGTTCTTGAATTCTATTAATGCGGACAGAGTAGCACAAGAAGCGATTCGTCGGGAGCAGGAACACTCGACTGCGCATGCGTATGACGTCACTAAAACGCCTAAAGTATAACGGAACTGTTTACACGACCATCGAGAAAGCGATTTATATAAAACGCTTGGTATAAACCACCTCGCGAGGCGGTATAGATGAAGCGTTTCATATGAATCGATTCAGCCTTAAAACGCCTCAGAGTCGCGTTTATATGGCAAATGTGAATCGATCTAGGCAAGGCGTTTTATATGAGGCGTTTTAAATCGCCCGTGTAAACAGGGCTATAGATTTCCCCCCAAATATGACCTTTTTGTATGAAGTTTATAAGACGGTATTTCCATTAAAAATGCTTTATTTCCTATCAATATGATGCATACTATGAGAAGTCGCAAAACACTTAATACAAAACCATTTTAACACTTAATACAAGACCATTGACACTCCTAGTCTTGGTGGTGTTGTGGTGGTGGTGATGATCGTTAGAACCACAGGTGGAGGTGCAAAAGCCCATCTAAACAAAATTAAATATTTAAAAATGTAAAAATTAGGAATTCCAGTACATTTGTCAATGCTAAGCATATCTTCCACCCCACCTAAGAAAAAAAAACACGGAAATTTTGCCATCCGCGGAACTGAAGCGTGAAACTGTCTAGTTACTCACTGTATGCTGGATGGAGACTTGTACCATGGAATGGGCTCTACAGACTTCCACTTCTTGTCATCCACGAAAGACACCAGGTCGTTCTCTTCCCGGGAGCCCCGGTACAACCGGAACTCACCATCTTTGACACTGAGGATGAAAGTAATCATTACTGTATTGGTCGTTCTCAGAAACTGGTCGTTCTCAGAAACTGTGTACCACATTTTTGGTTTCCATCTTACATTGTTAATGTTTTTGCCTTTTTGGGGGGGGGGGGGAGGGGGTGGGGATAGTAAGTCAAAAAGTTATTGTTGACTCTGTGTATTAAGTATGTTAGTAATAGTACATGTATTTAATCTATCCCACAAAATGTCTAAAAAATATGCTTATATATATATATTTTACCTCGGTATACCGCCTCTGGCTAGCCGCAGGCTAGGGAGAACGAAGCACATCCGGGTCCAGCAATTAGCATAAGTGACTCACAACGGGAGGACGTTTGTGAGTTGCTCCAACAGGATTTATCTACTAAGATTACTTATTTACAAAGTAAGTAATGGAATCTTAGGTTAAACTGTGTATGATGCTTTATAGCATCACATTATGAAAGTTCAGAACTTTCTCAGGTCCCTTTTGGACTTTGTACGTGTTTTTTACTTGAGGATAGAACACTGGGTGCCGCTGGCACATACAAAACCGATAGTCCTTTGTTCTATCGACACCTGTTTTTGAGACAGGGAGAAATGGTAACCCGAGTTGCTCATTTCCTAAGAAAATTCTCCCGGATCCTGAATAGAGGATGTTGTTGGGGATGCTTCTGGGTGTTTTTTATAGACACCGCAGACCGGTTTTAAGGCGAACCTCCGAGTTTCGTAATATTTTCTCCAACTTGCTGGCGTCGTAGCCGCGGGTGGGAGAAGTGTACGGAACAGCGAGAGTGGGCGATCTGAGGATCGATACCCCCCGTTTGGTTGGTTTCGTTACCCTAAGCCTACGGCAAAATTTAGCTTCACGCCTGTACTGAAACGTTGTAATACACGCTATTCTGTACCTGTTATCTCAACCCAGTTTACTGGTTGCACTTTGTGTAGTTGAGATGATTCCGGTTAAGTAACACCTTTGTCGTTACAGGAACCGATGGCCACTCGGCGGAATAAGCCACCTGCGGCAGCCGAGGGCATTGCCCCTACAGATTACGATTCGTCACCAGCGGCTACGGCTCCGCCGTCCCCACAGCCCGGGGCACAGACGTCCGACCGGGACAGTGACCAGCCACCTCAACCAAGTGATTGGGAGGCTAAGATGGCAGCTATGATGGAGGAAAAGATGCGCCAATTCCAGGCTCTTTCCTTTGCGGGCCCTCCCCAAATCCCTGATGAGGATTGGGAAGACTTTTCCGACGACGAGGAAGACACGGTTTCGGCCCCCGAGGTTCCGAAACCGAAAGCGCGCAGCAAGAAACGCCGCACAGTAAGCAGCTCAGGTGATGAGTTCACCAAGGCCGCTAACGCTAAACGCCCTAAAAAGTCGAAGAAAAAGAAAAAGAAAAAGAAAGACTCGTCCTCGGACTCGTCAGACGATTCCTCTTCCACGGAATCCGATTCCGATACGGTACGCACTGGGGTGTACGCCAAAATAGGCGCTAAGGTTGGGAAGAAGATTGTCAAGAAAAAGGCAAAAAAGGTTTGTACCACAACCATGATGAGAAACACGGTCAATGGCCATTTTACAACCTTCAAACCAGCTGAGGTCATTAATAAATTGACTGAACAGATCTCCGGCGTCAAAGGTATTCCCGCTACGGTGTGTAAGGAGATGGATGCTGGCATCCATCTGTCCGACGAACGTCACCGCTATGAAACTGCCCTATCTTTGATCCATAAGGCAGTTTTGGGGTCCTTGACTTCCATTATCCCGGTTGCAAACCGCATGCAGACTGAGAATAAGTTCTCCTCCTTGGCTTGGGTAATGGACAGGGGCATTGCCTTGCTCGCTGCGGCGAGTAACTACATGACACATCGCCGCTTCGAAAATGTGTTCAAATCCGTCACTACCGACGCGGGCAAAGAGGTCGCCCGGTCAAAGAAGATGACTGATCATGACGGCAAGGAATACACAGTGTATTCCGGACCTACCCCCATCAAAGGCAAACCTCTGGACAAGTCCAAGATGTTTGGGGGTCAGCTTGCCTATCTGTACAAGCAAGTCGAGGTGGACACTAAGAGTGCCAAGAACACGGAACTCAAGGGCCGTAAATCCCAAAACCCACTCGGGTTCAGACGAAGCAGGACGGATTTTCGCTTCCGCCGGGGAGTAAGGCCATTCAGGGGCGGCCCATCCTTCGCATTCAGCCAGAGGGGAAGAGGTCGAGGCGACAGACAACCCTCAAACTGGAACGACAACCGCGGTTACAAAAGGGACTTTGCCCCCAAGCCGCAGTTCCCCAAACCAGGGAACAAGTAGAGAACACCACACAAACTTTTCAGCCTCCTGGCCCTGAAATGGTCACAGAGGAAACACAAACTGACGTAAGCTTTTTTCAAGCGGGCAACATTGTTAATTATTTAGAGCAATGGCAACAATTAACCACAAACCCAGAGGTTATTAGTATTGTTAAAGGCATTGCAATTCCTTTCACACAATTACCTGTCCAGAAAAGAGCACCTTTTCCATATAAATTCAATTCGAAGAAAGATTTCAATTAAATGAACAGGTTAGGCTTTTTGAAGCCAAAGGCATTGTCAAAAGAGTACAACATGCTAAAGGTGAATTCATTTCAAATATTTTCTCCACTCCTAAACCAGATGGGTCCATTAGAATGATCTTAGATTTAACTAAATTAAATGAAATCATTGAATACCAACATTTCAAAATGTTTTCCTTAGAAACAGCTCGCGATTTGATCACCCCGGAGTGTTGGCTAGCGAGTGTCGATTTAAGAGATGCTTACTATACCGTCTCTATTCAGGAGGTGTATCGCAAATATTTAAGGTTTGTCTGGAATGGCCAGCTTTTTAAATTTACCTGCATACCTAATGGTTTGGCGTGTGCACCACGCCTTTTTTACTAAGTTGTTGAAACCGTTTTTTTCACAAATGGCTAAACTTGGTCATTGTATGTTTCCATACATTGATGATTCTTTCATTATGGGACAATCTTTCACACAATGCGAGCTCGCCGTTCAAGATTTATGTCAACTTTTCTCAAACTTGGGTTTCTTCATACATGATAAGAAATCCGCGTTTTCTCCTACTAAGGAGCTTAAGTGTCTAGGTTTCATTTTAAACACGACGGCTATGACCGTGTCACTTACACAACAAAAGAAAGATAAGTTGCGGGACACAGCGATACAGCTGTTAGACATTTCTAGGCCAAAGATAAGACAGGTCGCAGTCTTAATCGGAATAATGATTTCGTACAGCCCTGCTATTTTATATGGGGCCGCACACGTTAAGTCCCTGGAAATTGATAAAAATCTAGCTTTGGCCCGAGCAAAGGGTAACTTTGAAAAGACAATGTTTATCTCTGAGAATGGACTAGCCGACATTTATTGGTGGCTAAGTCACTTTGATAACTCCCCCAATCCCATTAGAATGGGTGAGCCCAATACTACAGTTACAACTGACGCGTCACTGCAAGGTTGGGGGGCACATCGCAATGATGTAGCAATGGGAGGACGATGGCTAGAATCGGAAATTTCCGAACATATTAATGTTTTAGAATTAAGAGCCATTTACTTAGGTTTAACCAGCCTTGTTAAAGTACCCAACAATAATGTACGTATCCTTACGGATAACACCACGGCCATGGCTTATGTCAGAAATATGGGAGGTACAAAATCAATAAAGTGTAACGAATTGGCACTACTCATTTGGAATTGGGCGCAAAGCTTTGAGGTCTGGTTAACAATAACACACATACCCGGTACGCAGAATTGTCTTGCAGATAAGATGAGTCGCCATTTCCATGACCACTTAGAGTGGTCACTAAACCCATCAATTTTCAAAGAGATCTGTAACACATGGGGCTGGCCGGATATAGATTTATTTGCTTCACGTAATAACTTTAAACTGGACAAATATGTTTCGTGGCACCCCGAACCGAATGCTTGGCACATAGATGCCTTCTCGCTAAATTGGCAAAATCATTTCTTTTACATTTTCCCCCCTTTTACCATTATTAGCAAAGTCGCCCCAAAGATACAAATGGACAAAACACACGCCATCCTCATCGTCCCCGAATGGGACACTCAACAGTGGCTAGCGAGATTAGTCGCGACGGCCAAAAGCAGCCTACGCTTCCCAAGATACCGAGGAAACCTGAAACATCAGGGACCGTTAGCGCGCCACGGAAACGTGTCGACGAGTCCTTTGGTAGCATTCCTTTTTTAAATAAATATTTGGAACAATTCGGCTTGGATAAGACTACACAACAACGGTTGGTTTCTCACGCCTGGAGGAAGGGAACTGTGAAAATGTATACAACCTATTTAAAGAAATGGGGTATATATTGCTTACTTAAGAAAGTTAAGCCAATGAACCCAACAATATCCCAGGTAGGATGTTTCCTACGTTTCTTAGAAGACGAAGGTTTAGGATATGGCGCTATCAATGCAGCCAGATGTGCGCTGTCAATAATCCTACCTAGGATTAATGGACAAACAATGGGTAAACACCATGTTATTTGCTGGATCGTACAATCAATTTATCAGAGGAACCCTCCCAAACCCAAATATAATAGGTTTTGGGATGTATCTCTTGTGTTTAAACTCTTCAAGGAATGGCCAGAGAATAAGTTCCTGGACGTTAAGCTGTTAGGTTTCAAAGTTGCTTTGCTTCTTCTGCTGGTTACAGGACACAGGGGCCAAACAATAGTCGCCCTGTCGCTCAATGGTCTTGAAATCGATAACAAGGAAGCAACGTTTGATTTAACAACTTTGTTGAAATCAAATCGTTTAGGTGATCCCCTGTCGACAATAAGTGTCACTAGTTTCACAGAGGATTGAAAATTATGTGTAGTCTCCGCAATACGGACATATATATCCAAGACAAGAACAATACGCAACTCAAGGCAGCTTTTGGTGAGCTTTATTAAGCCACACAAGGGCATTTCGAGGGACACCCTCGCCAGATGGACCATGACTGTGTTAAAACTATCAGGAGTAAACACAAACAGATATTCATCGCACTCTACACGTGGTGCAATGGTATCTAAGGCCAGATTACTAGGCATTTCTGTGAAACGGATTCTGGCTCATGCAAGATGGAAAAGCGCTAGATCGTTTGCAAAACATTATCACAAGCGACTAGAGAAGCCTCAACCTATCGCACAGAGGCTACTCACCAACTAAAAGACAAAGGTGAGACAAAGTGAACTTTTCGCTTTATTGTCATACCAATTATACACACATATTTAAATAAGACTTGATAATAGAATCATAATAACTAACAGGAATATCAGGATAAAAATGATATTACGTAAAGGTCTCCCTAGCCTGCGGCTAGCCAGAGGCGGTATACCGAGGTAAAATAGATTAGTTAGACGAATCTTACCTGGGTATAGATGATGGATAACTATTGTTTTACCGAGGTAGGAGCCTCGGTTAGACGTGGGCGAGGGCCCACCCACCACGCCCTGCCACATCTATTCAATCACTTGTACCAAGATTAGGTCACATGACCATAGTTTTTTTGTTCATTGGAATCATTTTTATCCTGAATTAGTAGGTAAAGATTGCTGGACCCGGATGTGCTTCCTTCTCCCTCGCCCACGTCTAACCGAGGCTCCTACCTCGGTAAAACAATAGTTATCCATCATCTATACCCAGGTAAGATTCGTCTAACTAATCTATATATATAGTGCTAAAGTGAAAATATGAAAATCTGCATATTGACACCACACATCTACCCAAATGTTCCCCCCCCCCAACTTTTTTCTTGAATGAAGCTTCTTTTTTTTGTGTGTGTAACTGTAATCAATAAAGTCCTGTTTGAAATTGTTGTGTGTGATGGATGTTACATGGCTAATTTTAACAGCTTTCTCAATCGGTATAAGATCAAAATCAAAAAGTGAAACAAAAATTGTCATTACTTTTCAGCATGCCGTTCTTTGTCGCGTATGAAAATAAGGATTCGAGGGGGGGGGGGGAGTGTATTAAATTCCACAGATTTTAGTCTTTGCCTTGCTAAAATCCATCAAGAATTGACAAATATCCAGCTTTCTGAAGTTGACGGTAATTTTCCCTACATTAGTAGACTAATGCAACATACCAGACTTAAAAAAAAAAATTCTGCAAAGACTAGTAATTTAATGTCTTAACCTTTGTCATATGAAGCTTCATAATGATCTAAATATCAGCCTTGATGTTTCAAATTCCTCAAGTTTGTGTTCCCCCTGCTCACTCACCTCTCATTTCAATGAGTCGGGTCACTTCGATGATCTAATCCTCAGTTAATGCCATTAGTTATAATCCAGAGGTGATTACCTTTAATTTGATCTGTTACTTGATAGCGTTGCGTTGACATAAGCCTAATACACAGTTTTGTCTCAAATGTTAAGCCGGTCACAATTTTCTCAAGCTTTGTAATACAAATACAACTTACAAAAAGGTCTGAATTTGCCACATTTAAAGCATCATACCTTGGGTTCTATTACTAATAAGGCTATTCTAACAAATGAGGTATTTTTGTGCAGCATTTAGAAGCCTTAGGGCTGATAAAACAGGAATTTGATGCATTTAGGGTGTTTGAACATTTTTGTTCAGATGCTATCTATGCTCACGAGAGAATTTCCACGGAAATTCACTCATATTCAATATTTAACAAAAGCTGTCAAGAGTCAGGTGCAGAGTTAAACATTTCAAGTGTCTTTGTATATGTTGTGTTCATATTTGCTAGCAGTAGTCGATGGACAGAATATATAGAATTAGCGTGTTTGTTTAGGTCATACATCAGATATCTTAGAAACACAGTAGATTACCAAACATCGCGGAGGACTTTCATCCCTGGTTTACTATAATGAAGTGCCTTACAGGGAATGAAACTACTTTGTGCTTACTGGAAGATAGTCGGTAATGCCATAACCATGAAGCGTCCACTGAGCCCAGGGTTCTCAGTCACATCCACCATTCCCACCTTGAAGTTAATGTCGTCGCTCCATGAAGCCACCTGGTCCCACACAGGAGCCATTGCCTTACACGCTGGACACCAGGGGGCGTAGCTGAAAGTACAGTAGTTTATTATTTAAATAAATAAACAAACAAAATCACACCAATATAATCTGGGATGCAAGTAGTTTCTGGCAACAACAAAAGAAGAACAATAAAAAAGCGGAAATCTATGGCACAGTATCTTGGTATAATGCCTATAATGGTTAACGCTCGGCATTATTAAGATACTAGGGCAAGGTCTGTCAAGATAAAAGATTCACCCCTACCTTTTAAAGTCCATTAAGCTACATGTTTTATTATATTTTTAAACTCAAAAGTAGCGGGGGTAGATACGTGAAGAATATATTTTATTTCTTAAATTAAGAATTTATGTGCTCATTTCATTTACCTAGCCGTTCGCAAAAAGCCTCAAAGTCAAATAAAAAGGACAATCGCAGGCAGGTCTCGAACCGGCAATACGGGCATAGGTTTGTTTGTTGTTTTACATCCTAGCAACATCTAAGGTCATATCAGTACAGGCACTGACCTGTGACAGTGCACACTCATAGCGATGTTAATATAGTGCTGTCTCCAAGGGCAGATCAGGACACCGGCACCATGACCTGATATCCCACAGTCACATTTTCCTGACACTGAGCTAACCAGTCATTCTCCTATCCTATTTAATGATGAGCACCAGGCTGGGATTCGAACTCCCGAATATCCACATGAGGCTTGCAATCTACCGATTCGGCCACCGGTAGGGGCGGAAGAGGCCAATGCCTTATTCATTGGCATTGGGACACGGAGGCTGCTGAGAAACATGAAAGATTAAATATGAATGCGCGCGGAATTCACGGAGGAATATCCGCGCGATTTCCGTTTACAGCAGCGGCCACGCGTACGTGAGCCCTATTTATAGCCTGCCAGTCTAGACATACGACAGTGTGTGCGCATGCGCCCTAGTTCCTCACGTATCTTAATGCCTGGTACACACCTACTGTTTGTGCGCACACACCTCCCGTATACGATCGAAAACTGCCCGTTTCGCGCACAAAAATCACTATGTGTGCGCTCCCCGCGCACACCTAGCGATTGCGATTCGCGTATAAAACTCAGTTTTTAGTGCTAAAACGGGCCGATTACGATTGCGATTCGAAAAATGAATCGGCCTGTTTCCAGTTTTAAGCGGGTCGGGTCGAGTCTCGAGTTCTAGTGCGCGAATCGTAAATGGGAGGTGTGTACTAGTCATTAGCCTCCGTGGCTACGCATATGTGAGCAACTACCCTAACTATCACAGTAATTTGTGCTTTTTGGTGCTTTGAAAGCAAAGTTATCTTATTTCTAATAAATAGTTCAGAACTTTCTCTACATTTATTTTACGAAAATAGTTTTTGACGCCGTGATGTAGTAGCAGGAAATCGTAACCCCCTGCACATCGCACACCTCGGGGTTTGCGATTTCCTAGATTGCAAACCCCCCATGCTTTGTAGTATTTTGTAATATTCAACTAACACACGAGTAAATAATGGTTCATGCATAATAAGAATTTGGAATATTAAAATGATTCTTTTTACTGTATGCAGTGACTGAAGTTGGAATTAAAAAAGCCATTTTGCTAAGGACATTGTTTACATTGCCGATCCCTGAAACTGAGTGATAGTAACAGGATATTGCTGCACCTCTTTACCTAGCCTGGTCCCCTGGCCTTTGTTTCAACAAAGATCGCCACCTAGTGGAAAACATGGGTACTGGAACCCGACTACTCTTTACATGGCCTTCAGAATGGCCACAGTGGCGACACCTGTGAATAAAGTCAGTTTTCAGTGCATATGCAGTCGGAATTACGAACTGGACTATCGCAAAGATGTTTTCATTAGGATAAAGACTGCCAAACATGGGGGTTCGCGATTTCCACGGGGGATATGTGATTTCCTAGGAAATCACAAGTGGGGGTTTGCGATTTACAGGGTTTGCGATTTCCTGCTACACAGGTACGGCTACCACTGGCACTGACAGTCAGAATATTCCAACTTTCACTGTTATCTCTGCTTTTTAATCCTTTCAGAGGAAATTGCTCTTAGGTTAAATTAAATATTTCAGATCTTCCTCTTCCATCGTGCATTAAGGTCTTTTTAATCGACCCAATGAAAGCTTAAAAAGTTGCAAAATTAAATGCTCCAGATAGACATTGCATTGCTGCAGCACAAATTACTGCATTGTTTTTTTTACCCTTCGTGAGTATAATGATCTAATGAATATATCTAAGACAAAACTAGCCATAGTTAAACATTTTGAGCTAAGAAACATACAATTCCACACAAAACAATCAGTCACTTTAACTTTTAAGGCTGATATCCACATCACCATTATTTCAAACTAGCACATTTCATAGGTGCACGTCCGCATTGAGCAAGCACTCAACATCAACAGTGTAAGTGGCAAATTTCAAACGGATGCGCACACATTTCACGAGACATGTGCACGCATCCTCACATGGGTAGACCACCAGGCTACGCGTAAGGCTCACGTACGGGTAGACACTACGAAGAATATATAATTCGATTAATTTACTAATTACATTCCTGGATTTAGCATGGGAAATTTTCATTAGTGGACAAATACAGAAAGTCTAAGTCATTGGGTTAACTCGGCCGGATTTGAACCACCATGATCTGCCACACGAAAGGGGGGGTGGGGGCGCTCAACTCAATATTTAAAGTCGCCAGCTATATACTAGTATACGTCATCGGGAAAACAAACAAACTCGGAATAGTTCAGATTTGTGCCACAGGGGTGGTGCATGCTTAGTACTGAACTTTTCCACTTGGTGGTGTAGAGTGACCTAGATTGTTCTGACAATGCTGGGTCAGTGGAGAGAAGGGAGGGTAAAACTGAGGTATCTTCAATCTTCTTCAGAGTAATTCAATCAGGAAATATATTTGCGTAATGCAAAATATATGTTAGTACAATTACATTGCATAATTCAATGAGAAACAGATATAGATGAAAAACGTTTTTTTGTTGTTGAATGTAAAAAAGGTTCTAGAGTGTATGGGGTTTGAACCCACACCCCCAAACAACTTCAGATTACAAGTCTAACCACTAGGCCACGGAGACCACACATGATTACTACTCTCAGTTCAGGCTATTTGTGTATAGGACGTCACATATACAAGGGGTGTGTGTGTGTGTATGTATGTATGTATGTATGTATGTATGTATGTATGTATGTATGTATGTATGTATGTATGTATGTATGTATGTATGTATGTATGTATGTATGTATGTATGTTGTTTTACGTCCTAGCAACATCTAAGGTCATATCAGTATGGGTACCGACTTGTGACAGTGCGCACTCATGGTGACTTTATAGTGTTGCCCCACTGGAAGACCAGGCCACCAGCACCATGACCTGATATCCCACTCAGTCGCATTATCCTGACACTGAGCCAACCAGTCCTTGTCCTATCCTAATAATGCCGAGCACCAGACTAGGAAGCAACAAGTATCAATTTTAAAGTCATTGGTTTGACTCGACTAGGATTCAAACCCATGACCCCATGATCTACCAACATGGGAGACGGACGCTCTAACTCAATCGGTCATCCCGTCTGGTCATGTATCTATGTAAATGTATGTCTTGCGTGCATCCATTTGAAATTTGTCAGTAAAGCTGCGAACACACTGGGCGTGTTTCTGGCGCGTGCATCACAAATCGCTTTTGGAGCAATCTTTCTACGCTTGACGCGTGGTGCCGCTTGGCGTTTGACCGAATTTGTCCGAGTTGGCTCAGTGTCAGGATAATGTGACTGAGTGGGATATCAGGTCATGGTGCGGGTGGCCTGGTATTCCAGTGGGGCAGCACTATAGTCGCCATGAGTGTGCATTGTCACAAGTCGGTATCCGTCCTGATATGACCTTAGATGTTGCTAGGACATAAAACAACAACAAACAAAACAAACACACACACATCCCATGTATATATGTGACACCCTATACACAAATAGCCTGAACTGAGACTAGTAATTGTGTGTGGTCTCTGTGGCCATGTGGTTAGAGTGTTGAACTTGTAATCTGAAGTTGTTTTGTAGTGTGGGTTCAAACCCTATATACTCCTAAATGTTTTTACATTCAACAACAAAAAAACGTTTTTCATCTACATGTGTTTCTCATTGAATTATGCAACGTAATTGTACTAACATATATTTTACATTACACAAATATTGAACTACTCTAAAGAAGATTGAAAATACCCCAGTTTTACTTTTACTCTCCCTTCTCTCCACTCACATAGCCATTTTTAAAACAACAGCTGCCAGCTAGTCCCAGCCTCAGAACTGACCCACTTCTGGTGGTGAAGTGGGTCCCCTACTCTCCCCACACATATTTGGTTCTTTAAACATAAAAAACTAAACAAGGTTGTGCTTGGAGAGCATTTGTCGGAGTACGTTCCCGTGGCCATGACATATAGCTGGAGACTTTAATCATTTGATTCAAGTATGCACAGAAAATATATTTTATTAATAGTTAAAAAAAATATCAACGGGCCGAATTTACCTGTACTGTAGGGCCTTTGCGCTATCAATGACAAATCTTTGGAGCAGACCACTATTTAATAGAAAGTATTTTCATCAAACGAAACTGGATAAGTTATAAAAGATGTACCTAGGCCTAGTAGGGTTGAAATACAATGTAATCTAAACACAGGCGAAAATTGCTTTATACTTTTTAGTACGGAACAGGAAGTGGAATTCATGTTTCCAGAATCAAATGCCTACATAGAGTTGGTGAAATGGGAGATAATACAAAAGTCGAAAAAAGAAGACAGTCACAGTGTCAGTGACCACACTGTCACTGTCCACAGGCACATAATGCTGTTGATTTCACATTTAAAGTCCATTATTCCATTAAACCACATATTTTATTATTTTTCAACTCAAAAGGAGCAGGTAAAAATGAAGATGCACATCATAAAATCCAAATGGCAACATGAGTGGGATGAAAACATTAATAAACTTAAAGAAATTGAACCATCTGTGGGAAACCCACCACAGACTCATGCGGGAGGTCGGCGGGACCAAGTGGTCCTTAGCCGCTGCCGTATTGGCCACTCGTGGCTTACACATGCTTTTCTGCTCATGGGGGAACCTCCCCATGAATGTATTGGGTGTCAGTCCCCGCTGACACTCAAACACATTTTTACGAAGTTGTGTTGATTATTTGGCCCTGCGCCAACAATTCTACAGTGCAGTCAGTATGCATGACCTTTGTACTCAAGTAAAACAAGAAGACATTTTGGCCTTTTTGAGGGCAGCTGGTCTGTACCGCCTCATATAGTTCATTAAAACAATTTTTATCAATTAATTCTTTCATCTAAGAGACCAGATGGGATGGCCGAATGAGTTGGAGGGTCCGTCTCCCATGCTGTTAGATCGTGAGTTCGAATCTTGGTCGAGTCAAACCAATGACTTGAAAATTGGTGCTTGTCGCTTCCTAGCCAGGCGCTCAGCATTATTAGGATAGGGAAAGGGCTGGTGTGCTCAGTGTCAGGATAATGTAACTGAGTGGGATACCAGGTCATGGTGCCGGCGACCTGGTTTCCCAGTGGGACAGCACTATAAAGTTGCCATGAGTACGCACTGTCACAAGTCGGTACCCGTCCCGATATGACCTTAGATGTTGCTAGGATGTAAAACAACAACAAACAAACAAACATGAAGAATACATTTTGCTTCTTAAATTAAGAATGTATGTGTTGATTTCATTTACCCAGCCGTTTAACACTTTTCTAATGGGTTATTTTTCACCCCATCTACTGCCAAGTAACGGGGCGAATCTTTTATCCACCCCTAGCCCTACTCAGAGGCAGAGTAACTAAGGAAACTGCTACCCAAATAATAATTATAATACAATATTATTTTCTGTCTGAACGTCAGAACGACCTGACAGTGACAGTTAATCGCTAGTAGTAGTACTAGTAGTAGTAACTAGTCACTCATGGGTAAAATTATATAACTTATAACATCCTAGAGGCAGTTAAATTAAGAAAATTCACAGAAATGTGTTGTCTCCTTTGAAATTGAATGAAGTTCCCGATCAAAGTTTGATTCCTAAGAAATTTGAAGAATGCTGCCTTGCTCTCACACTGGCACTGCACTAACAAAATAGCCAGACAACTTTCTGGTCTTCGACACAATGACTGAATCAGTGAATGAGCGTAGCGAGACACTTACAATTTAACCATCCATTCTCCTTCCAGAATCTCCGCCCAGTTGCTCTCATTTAGTACTGTAGGTTTGGCCTTTTCCTTTGCTTGACATACTACAAAAAGTACGATTAGCGTAAACACCGTTCGCCACATCCTGATTATATCGGCCATGCTGTTTTGACTGAGAGGAAACAATTTGGCGGCTGACGATTGGCAGTTGTCTTTTCGAGTCCGCCCTCTTGTGGTAGATTAAAACACCATAATAGTTCTGATTTACCACACCAGTTGGCATACGCAGAAGCAATATGTCGCTGGCAAACTGGTGTCCCTGGCAAACCGCAACACCTGTTGACAGTTGTACACAGGTCACCGACCGGTTATACCCAGTCAAAGACCCTATAAACACAGTCAGACTACTTCTTGCGACCACTTTGCAACCATAAAAAAAATGGTTGGTTGCAAACAGGTCGCAAGAGGTCACAAAGTGGTCCTCAATGGTCGTTGACCATGTGACCATTTTGGTTGAAAGGTTGCTGCTACTGCACTAAAAAACTTGCAACCAAAATAATGGCCACCCAGAAGTCGGCAACCATTGCTTTTGTCGCAAGGAGATCTCTGATGACAGTGGGTTCTTTAGTCCAAAGTGGTCTGAAAGTGGTTGTAATCGGTCACAAGCCGTAGTGTGATTGGGGCTTAAAAAGATAATTTAATGAGTTAACACACAGGGACAAATTAGCAGCAAATCGATAGAATGGCATTATAAACCATGACAACCACACACACTGTGTTTCGGTGCTGAAGAAAAAATCTGTTAAATAAAACAAATGTGTGCTTTTATATAGATTAGCAGCGGGCCATGTCCCAGAACCCCATAACAATTGTGTGATAAACAATTCTCCAAGTCAGCATATTTTCCATATATATATATATATATATTCATATATATATATATCTATTTATATTATGTCAATTTATACATATATATATATATATATAATTACTACAAATGTCTCCATATTTTCTATTTGGCGCTCTATAAGTATCATATTGCATAGGTGTTAATTAATATATAAATAGAATATATATACATTTCTATTTTTTTCTACACTTACATTACCTGTTCATTTCAATGGATTTCACATGGGATATTGTCATATTCAATGCAATAGGACGCGGAAGCAACCCGCTTCGACTTCAGTATGAACTCTGACCGTTCACGTGACGTCTCGCAATGATCCGTGAGATCCCGCCACTTCGCTCCGTTGCCATATGTAAACAACATGGGTTCGGAGTTAGATCAAATATGCACCTCCACGAAGCAGGGGTGCGGGATCAATTAATTCGAAATATATGCTATTTTGACACCGTATAACCAAGTTGACAAAACGTGGGTTCAATGATATGCCCGAAAACGAAGGTCAACAACCAATGACATATTCTCGGAAACACAAGGTGTCGGTGCTTGAGTGCAAATAGGTCATGGAGTGTTTGCAGTATTGGAGTTGACTGAGAATATGAGGTGAGAACAACACTAGTTAGAACAACCCTTGCTAGCTCCTGTTACCTGGGACCTCCAAACGCGGCAAGTGGAGCGTGACCAATACCATATTTAGCCACAGAAGACACGGTAAGTCCAGGTCAGAGCACATACATACTTTGGGAAGGGGGGGGGGGCGGATTCACAATTGCAAAAACTCAATTTTCTATTTAGCTTTAGTGCAAAACAGACACCGGTCAACATAAAGCTGCACAATCCGATGAAACCACTTTTTTTTTCTAAACAAAATTATCAAACCAGATTTATTCCTACGTATACAATTTAAATACTGGAGCACTCATTAAGTAATTATTACCATACCAAAGGAATACAAAGTCAATTTAATTGAGCTAATCACAGTTGAAAACAATGGTGTCATTCATTCAGAGATGACCAGACTGAATGGCCGAATGAGTTGAGCGTCCGTCGCCCGTTTTGGTAGATCGTGGGATTCAAACCCATGGGTTCGAACCCTGGTCGAGTCAAACCAATGACTAAAAAATTCAAACCAATGACTAAAAAATTGATATTTGTCGCTTCCTAGCCAGGCGCTCAACATTATTAGGATAGGGCAAGGACTGGTTGGCTCACTGTCAGGATAATGTGACTGAGTGGGATATCAGGTTATGGTGCTGGTGACCTGGTCTCCCAATAGGGCGGCACTATAAAGTCGCCATGAGTGCGCACTGTCACAAATCGGTACCTGTCCTGATATGACCTTAGATGTTGCCATGAAGTAAAACTCCAATGTTCAACCAACAAAGAGTTCACTCCCGCAGTCTGAGATCTGTGGTGTATCTTTTATCCATGCGGCCAATCGGAACGGCACGTCCAATGGGGGACAGTATGGTAATTGTGAATTTAAATATCAGTTTATGGCCCTTAAACTATGCAACTGTGAGTCAGTAATGGTCCCGATATGTTCGGTTGTCGTGCGAGTCTTCTTTACATTTGATTGTGTAAATATATATCCAAGAGAGACATGCTTTGGAGGGAACAGTTTGTATGCCTATGTTTTTTACTGTGGGTTATCGGATTTTGTTTACATAGTAGTAAAAGGGCAGTTGAAGTGGCTGTAGCCTATAAATAGAACCTTGGCGCAGATAACTTATCACTAGGTAATACCCCAATCACACCACGCTTGCGACAAATTTGCGACCCATTTGTGACCACCAAAAAGTGGCCATCACAAATGGGTCAGTGCTCGGTCAGCAACCAGTTGGTGACCTCTGGGCAACCATTTTGGCCACAAGGAGATTGCAGATGCTGCACCAAAAACCTCCTTGCGACCAAAGCGGTTTCAATGAGTTTTCAGCCATTTTCAGCACTGATGACTGGTCAGTGACCGGTTGCTGATCGATCACTGACCGATCACCGACCATTGTTTTTCCTGCCGCTTTTTGTTGTTGCTTTGGTCGCAAGGAGGTCATTGGCTTTTGGTCGCAAAGGTGTCACAAAGTGGCCGCAAGCCATAGTGTGACTGATACTTAATATAGAAAATCAGCGGGGTTGCTGAGGCATACCTTAATAATAATGATAAAATATTTATTTCCACATGATCAATGTACACACAAGTTGATATTTATATCAGTAATTCTTTTCACATGAAAAAGGAGAAAGCAGAAGTACAATACTTATTAGGCGCTTTCCCCATTTAAATTAAAAATAAGACATACATTACTTGTACCATAGAAATAATAAATAGAAAAATAAAAGTTAAAAGCATATCAACATTACCCTCAATACTGTAAATTACATCTCAATATTTATGTACTAGACTACTATATTTTTGCCCTTTGGCAAAGCTTAAAGATTTTCATTTTATACATTCGGTGAAACATATAGATGTTTTTTGAACATTTGATATTATCATCAAGTGAATTCCATATTTTTATACCACATTGATTACTTGTATGTGCACATCACTGTATAATGCCGAACGGGATCGGGACATTCTATTGTTCATTGCTAACTATACTAATTTACCATTTGACTGGTATTGCTTTTGTATTTTGTCGTTTTCACTATTCCCCACAAAGCACCGTGTGCTGAACTTATTTCGCTTTTGGGAACACAGGGTCGAGTGGTGTGGTATTTCCTTGCCAGTTCACTACAACGTATTTGAGCTACAGTTTAAATGTTGGAATGAACTGGGCTATTACGAATCTGATATTAATTAACTGAATATATTAAATATATTATCCGCACAATGCTGAGAGGCCTGCTATTGCAATTTCCTTTAAACCACTGCAGACCTTTACACACATAACCAACTCATCAGCGTCTCTTCTGAACCGGACGCGGTGGCCAAATCGGTAGAGCGTGGGCCTCGTGTGCAGAAGGTCGGGTGTTCGGTTCCCGGTCGAGTCAAACCAATGACTTTAAAATTGATACTTGTCACTTCCTAGCCTGACGCTTGGCATTAATAGGATAGGGCAAGGACTGGTTAGCTCAGTGTCAAGATAATGTGACTGAGTGGGATATTGGATCATGGTGCCAGCAGCCTGATTTCCCAATGGGGCAGCACTATAAAGTCACCATGAGTGTTCACTGTCATAAGTCGGTACCTGTCCTGATATGACCGTATATGTTGCTAGGATGTTAAACAACAACAAAAAAACGTATCTTCTGAATTAGAAATCTAGAAAAGTATAGATTTAGTGTAAAAGTATTTTTTTCTATTAAGAAATGTTTGATTATTTATAGTGCTCTGTGGCAAAAATAGAAACGGGCAGTGTTCAGTAATCATTAGCATATAGCTAATTAGAATTTGTGTTGAAGAGAAAATCAATAATTTTATTTTACATTAGATCAAATAACTGGAAGGAGGCCCATGAAAAGTGTTCACAGTAAAAGCTTTTAGTCCCAGGATATTGAGTTTCAGTGATTCCTTTTAGATAAATATATTAAGTGGTTCATTATAATATACATTACTTTAGTTTGAAGTAACTTTTTATTTTAAAAGACTAATATCGGAGTGTTCTCTGTGGCGCAGTGGTTAGAGTGTCTGACTTTTTTCTAGGTCGCACTCCTAATCTGAAGGTTGGTGGTTCGATTCCGCATGCCACCCAACTCTGCCAATTTGGATTTCCACCGCTGTGTATAACTTACAGCGTCATCAAAGGCCAGTTGCTCTCATACCATGTCTATGTGGTGTGGGAGATTAAAAATCCCTTGGGTCGGTAAAAGGGTAGGCTCGGGCTTTCTCTCGACAAACTGTCTAATGGTGAAAACAAGTCTATTCAGACTTATCCATGATAGGCAGTATAAATCTTCAAGAAAAATTTGGAGTGAAAACATACCAAATAAATTTGTGCAGGTACATCAAGGGTATGGCATTATAGGGTTAAAAAGTACCAGGTTCTATTAAATTGACTTAGTAACCCCTTCTAGGCAGCAACACATCATTAATAAATGCACCAGTTCCTACGTTGGATGTGTATAAATAGCTGTGGTGTTCTCTATGGCGGAGTGGTTAGAGTGTTTGACTTTTTTCTAGGTCGGACTCCCAATCTGAAGGTCAGTGGTTCGATTACCCGTGCCCCCACCTCTGCCAATTTGGATTTCCCCCGCTGTGTATAACTTACAGCGACATCAAAGGCCAATTGCTCTCATACCATGTTTATGTGGTGTGGGAGGTTAAAAATCCCTTGGGTCGGTAAAAGTGTAGACTCAGGCTTTCTATCGACAAACTGGCTAATGGTGAAAACAAGTCTATTCAGACTTGATATTTAAACATTTATCTTGCTGTATTTTTGTGCTGTTTTCTGTGGTTTTGAGCTGGTCCAAATGTGCATCCAACAAATTAGTTCCTGCCATTGCCACCTAATGTTTGATTGGTGGTGGAAAATGGTCTATTAGTATTACTAAATTGGTGTGATCCATCTGTAAATTCTACTTGATAGGTAAGACAATGTTATAACCCAACTAAGCCACTCAGAGTTATTTTTTAATTCCGGTGATATATTCTATAGCAACACCCTCAGCATCCTCTGTTCTTAACTAAATTCGCCATTTTGAATCTTTATTAAAAAGGTGTTAAATCTATTAGAAACATAAAACTTAAAACATGACAAATTTAGTTTACTGGCTAAGCGCTAAAAGCTTATTAAATAACAGACATCTCTTTCTCATCAGGTTCCCAACTGTAATATATGTGTAATAGACATCCAGGCACGTGTGGAGAACAAAGGAATATGCTAATGAGATGACGTCATGACAAAGGGTGCCGGCAGTTCAGGACCCTGGGAAGTGAATAAAGCATTCAGTATCCAGAAGTCAAAGTGTTCAGACATTGTACTTTTATATGGTGTCAGATGTGGGGTAGAGAATATCAGATTTTGAATGAGTCAGGAAATATGTTATATAGGAATAGAATGCAGATAATAAGGGCGCCAGAAGGGAGGCAGCCCGAACTAGTCGGGCAGGCACAAAGTGTGCCGACATAGCAGTCAAGTGTAAACAGAGCGGCTAATCTAACTAGGTCAGGTCGGGTGATTAGGCCGGCAGACAGGCTAGACCTATAAGTTAGTCAGTTGCAAACTATAGTCACACACAAACCAATGTGCATGTTAGTTTAAGTATTGTCTGCTTTCAGAGTCATTTTTCTATTTATATTATGTCAATCTGGACAATGTGTCATATCAGAGGCTAAGCAGCCGAACAGTTCAAAGGATTTCAGCGCCATGGTGCACTCGGACATTCGCTAAACCTGTGGTTAAAGCTAAGTACCTGGTATATTTGACTGATTATTGTATGCTAAACATGTAAACTTGGTATGTGTATGGTAATTTTGAAACATTTCATGTCTCAGAAATACTTTGAGGGGGGGATGTAATATATGCGTAATAGACATCCAGACACGTGTGGAGAACAAAGGAATATGCTAACGAGATGACGTCATGACAAAGGGTGCCGGCGGTTCAGGACCCTGGACATTGAATAAAGCATTCAGTATCCAGAAGTTAAAGTGTTCAGACGGTGTACTTTTACACCAACTCCACTTATGCCACCGCTATCTATGGTATTCTTTCTGAACGAAGGTTGTCATGCCTGTCAGCAATTATTGGGGTATTTTTCCTTCCTCTAATACCTCAGTAAGGACTAAAGCTGAGACCCAGGGATCGAGCCATACACAGTAGAGGTTGGTGTTGATGTCACTGCCAGCCTTCTCCTTCAGTAGAAGAACTTATATTTTAAACATACTTTGCACTTATAGCCACACGCTTTATGGTAGGTTGTTGGAGTTTTACGTCCTAGCAACAACTAAGGTCATATCAGGGTGGGTACCGACTTGTGACAGTGGTTGCATAAACGAATACGCTCGGGGTGAAAAAAATGGTGGCTTAATCCAAAACCTTTAAAAAAAAAAAAATCGATATAACTACAGCAAAATAGGATTTAAAGTATTTTATCATTGCATAGTTTAGTTATATTTTCATTTAATTAATCTGGGTTAAAAAAAAAACCCACATTAAAAAACATTTAGGACTTGTACTGCTACAGGATGGTACCAGCACAAATATGGCGTCATTGCTCCTAGCACCCCCTGCCAAGACGTGGGTTACTGGGGTCAGGTTCTTTTGCACACGGCACGTGTATTTTAGAACTCCACTCGGGGTGTTCTATTTGAAATCCTAACGTCTCGGGTGACTCGAGTCGCCCGGGCGTCATAATCGAATACGGCCATGGTGACCAGGCTGCAAGCACCATGACCTGATATCCCACTCAGTCACATTATCCTGACATTGAGCCAACCAGTCCTTGCCCGATCCTAATAATTCAATATGGCGAAGACGAGAGTTCATATAATGGGTTTTTATTAGTTGATCAGTGGAGGGGTGATCAGTTATAGGTTCAATGAGGTCACATGAGGTCAAATCGGGTCAATCAGGTCAGGTGGGGTCAAATCAGGTTAGATCAGGTTACATCAGGTCAATTCATTTCACCATTCACTCATTTATCTGTTCAGTCCATTAGTCACCGGCCAGACTTGAACCCTCAACCCGACCTGTTAAATCTTTTCTCTGCGGTGTGGGTGGGTGGGCAAATTGAGCATGCAGGGTGTTGTTCCGATAGTGGCGCCTTGACCATTGTGATTCCAAGCCGGGACGTTGGTCACGTGACCGTAATGGCAGGAATTCCAAGCGTCTCTGCCTGGAGGAAGATTAACGTTAGTTGTCAGAATTCCTCTGGGTGGCACCACCATACCGTGGTGGCTACTGAGTCAGTTTGTGTGTATTCCGGGTGGGAGCGATACACACGCTACGTAGCCAGCAGTGCCTCCCTCATCTCAAAACCTAGAATTACCCATGTTATGACTAACATGCACAATTCAATACGGCGAAGATGAGAGTTCATATAATGGGTTTTTATTAGTTGATCAGTGGAGGGGTCAGTTACAGGTTCAATGAGGTCAAATTGGGTTAAATCAGGTGTAATCAGGTCAGATCAGGTTACAATTCATTTCACCATTCGTTCGTCAATTGCTCATTTATCTGTTCAGTCCATTAGTCACCGGCTGGACTCGAACCCTCAACCAATTAGAGGGAGGGTTGGAGGGCGGGGGTCCAGTGCGTTCCTCGGGACGTGTATGTGGACAGCGTCCAAGGTCCATGATCCGAGGTTCATGATTTCCTCCTTGGACGCTCCTGCGGCCACAGAGGCCCGAGCGCCACCCCGGCGGAGGCTGTGGAGGGCATAGGCGGCCCGGTCGTCGCACCCGACTGCCTGCATGGCCATCCTAAGGGCTGTTATGAGCGTTCTGGCCAGGAGGGGGTGCCCCCCGGGTAGCTGGAAGGCTGGGCCACCGCCGCACGGCCTGTAGGATTGATGTATGTGCCCCATGCTTTCACTGGGCAGCATGTTGAGCTTGGTCTGATTATCTGGAATCCCAGATCTGCCCTCCACCTTGTTTGAGGTGTAGTATGAATGCCAGGAGGTCGTACTGGGACAGGGCGAGGGGGTCGAGATGGTGGCGCTTGACAAACTGGAAGTATTTCTTCGCCTATGCGGTCTTGTTTCTCCATGTGCTGCCCATGAGCCCCGCGAAGTAGACCTCCATGATCCTGTGATGTAGCTCGCCGCGGTAACCTGGGGAAAGAGAGGCAATTTAGTACGATGTTCCCAGGTTATCCTAAAGTCCATCAGTGAAGAGGTTGTTGTATGAGACTTCAATTTCGGTGATGTTTAGTTCTTTCGTTAATTTGTTAGAATTTTGAAGTGCTGCATTATCAAAGCATCGCCTGCTAAGTGCATCGGCGAGTACTATGTCTTTACCAGGTTTATACAATACTTCAATCTCACAACATTTAGTAGCAGCGAATAACCAAAGTTCACGGGCACATGCGGTAAGTATGGGGTCTCTACCAGCCCCTGAGGAGAGGACTTGTTGGCTGGCACAATTGTCAGTGTTTATCGTTATTTTGTAGTTCTCGAGGTGTGGTGGAGCGAGGGCCCTCATTGCAGTCACAAGGTTGATTGCCTCCAAGTGTCCTATGTTTGTGAACTTTTCTGTGATGTCGGTTGGGTAGGGCTTGTCGTAGTAGCATTGTTCGGAGTGCGCTCCTCCTGCCTTGAGGGAGGAGTCACACTCAATGGTCCATTGTGTTTTTTGTTGCTTCTCCAGCAGTACCCAGCCATTTGACCTGGTAGCAAATTCGAGGAAACCATTTGATGTCGTTCTTCAGTTCGTCCGGGATAGGGTATTTTCCGGTGCTTTGTGTTTGTCTGAGGGCCTTGTATATCCTTCTTCCAGGCAGGAACATTTTGCTATATGTTGAAGGCATCCGATGAGTCGTTAGAGGTCCTTCCTTGATGCGGTCTTCATGCCCATCTAGGTTTGGCAATCAGTGAGGGTCTCGGCCAGCTTGTCCCGGGTTATAGTCACTCTCATATCGTCAGCTGATATTGTGAATCACAGCCACTCAAGTTTTTTTGTTGGTGGCTGGCATTTCACGGGTGAGAGTACCAGACCGAGTTCGCTGGTGAGTTGTAGCATGTCATTGTATGCTGCATTGGCTGTGTGCCTGTCAGGTGCCACGCCTACAAAGTCATCTATGTAGCAGTGTACGTAGTGGCCCCTCCCTCTGAGAAGGTAGACCACCACATTTGTGGTTCTGGCACACACCATTGAGGATGTTCGGCATCCAAATGGCGGTGCCATGTTGATGTAGTGTAAGTCGTCAATTGTGATGCCGAGGAGGGGGGGTGGCAGTGGGCAGGTTTGGGGCTGTCGGTATGCTCGGGCGAGGTCTGCGCTCCACAGATAGCATCCCTGCACGAGCCTGGCAACCTCGTCCATGGCATCCATAATATTTGGGAGGGTGTAGGCTCAGCACTCCCCTTGGTAGTAGCCAAGTTTTATACCTGTGTTCACACTCCCCCGTCTGGGCCAGCCCAAGTCCACAATGACACGCCTCTCCTGGGAGTTCTTTTTTGGGTGTGTCATCATGGGGCTGGTCTGTGACCAGGGGTGGAAGGGTGGGTCGGTGAATGGCCCCAGGAGGGCCTTGTGGCTTATCTCAGTGTTTACATATTTCCTTATGGTGTCAAGTTGTTGTGGGTTCTGAGTGTGGTTCTTGCTTGTTGTGACCGGTGGGGTCTCGGCAGTGAAATCCACCGGCCAGCCAAACTACAGGAATTCCACCACCGGACTGTTGTGGTAGTTGGTGAGGCAATGCCTCCATGTATCAATATTCAGCCCAGATGGGATTGGAATTCTGGTGCTAAGGTAGTTTGGTAAGACTGTGCGCTCACTATGTTGTACATTGCAAGGTATTCAGTGTCATTCGTCCATAATTGTTCAATGGGGTGGGGGCCATATCCTATTTTGTGTAGGCCTGTATGCGAGTGGGGTTGGCGGTGGGCATGGCTCGTTGTTTATTGGCGGTCTGGTCTTCGGCTATGGAGTCGTCCATGTCACCGAGTAACTGTCCTGCAACACCACAATCACCAGCCCCCCCCCTCACAGCTGTTGTCGTTTGCTAGTTGTTTTATATGAATGTCACTCACTGTGTTGGGTTGGTCGTCGTGTGCTTCGTCATCACTGTTGTGGATGGTGGCTGCGGTGGCGGCAGCCATTTTTGTTGACATATGGGTGCCGCCATCTTGGTCGCTATGGCCGCAGCTGGTGTTTACGTTGTGAGGGCAGCCATTTTGTGACAGCCCTGGGCCGCGTTCAGGGTACGTCTCGGCGACGTCTCGGCGACATCGCGGCGATGCTTTTTGCTCTATTTGCGTTCATGGTGCGTCTCGGCGATGTCTCGGCAACGCCTCCCTTTTCAATCAGGAGACAAAAAGCATCTCGAAAATGGCCGCCGTATCCAGTAGTTTCAGCCTATCACAGCGCAGCATTTCCATTGCAAATGGCCGCCGCCTATGGGGGCGGCCATTTTCGAGACAATAAACTGCCTTTGCCGTTCAGACTAGCGTGACGTCAGGCCCGTCGCCGAGGCGCCTCCGAGACGGAGCCTGAACGCAGCCCTGCTGGTGTCGCATCCTGGGCCCGTATGCATGGAGGGGTGTTACCAACCCAAAACGCGTTTATGGTAGGATTTCTGGTTTAGCGCAGAAAAGTTGCTATGCATGGAGCAGTGTTAGGTCTAACACCGAGCATTTAAACTCGGAAATTCTAACTCTGCTCATAGCAGGTTTACAGCGGTGTTAGTGTTAGGTTAGTGTCAGCATGGAACCCAAATCTACTCAATGCTATCATATTTAACAGAAATACATACGCAATAAGTGAAATTTAATCAATTTAACCCTAAATTCGAACCCTCCTTAAGGCTACCGCCGTATTGGCGGCGATATTAATAGTTATATTTTCGAATCGACGAACGTACAGTAAACAAACAGCCGCCGCCGCCAGTATGGAAAGGGAGGTCGATGCGGCGGCGGCGGCGATTTGTTTACTTTACGTTCGTCGATTCGAAAATATAACTATTAATATCGCCGCCAATGCAGCAGTAGCCTTAAGGAGGGTTCGAATTTAGGGTTAAATTGATTAAATTTCACTTATTGCGTATGTAATTCTGTTAAATATGATAGCATTTAATATATTTGTGCCTAATATATGGCTACAAACGCAGAGGGATTTCCCAAATCTATAAATAGATTCACGTTTAGCTAACTCAACCCGTGTAGGCCTCCATGCATACGGCGTGACATAGTTCTCGACGCCGCAGATAACCGGAGATAGGTACCTGGAGTTAGAGGGATAACACCACATGCCGCTAGCACCGCTCCATGCATACGGGCCCTGGTGTTGTGTGGCGGAACCGGTCATTCTCGCTGCAGGGCTGCGGGGTGATGACCATGGAGAGGCTGGAGTGGCAGGCAGCCGGTGTCTCGGGTGTAGCGTTGTTAACATCGTCGGTGTTTGTGGCGTGGGTAGTGTTGCGGACGGGGCTGCACGCCTCGCCGTTGTCATCGTTATCGGTTACGTTGGCGGTTACATAGAGTATTGCATCATGGTCAGGGTCAGGAGGAAGTTTTACATGCTTCCATATTTACCTTGCTCGGGCTGTTACTTCAGCCAGTGTTTGGCAGCCAGTAATGGATTCACATCTTTTAACATTATTACATACCCTTCCTCTCAGGCATGTCGCTGTCGGTTGCTATGAAGCCACAGTCATTCCCCCAGTTCCATAAATTGCAGCAGGGCTTCCCATCGGTGTCACGGTTAATGTCCTGCCTATTCTCCTGGTGGGAACTGTAGTTGCTGGTGGTTTGTTGTGCTTTGCTGCTGCAGGTGTTTGCTTCAGAGCGGATGGTGGCCACTGCCGCCACCCTGTGCTGCCATGCGGCCGCTCCCACATGGGTGCCGAACGCAAACTCATCTCGCTGAATGTCTTTCACTGCGTATTGGTCTGCCCAGCCATGCGGGAGGCGGCCGTTGTCAATCCATGCGAACACACATTTGGACCATAATCTGTATGTATACCAGTCCCAGTCCGATGCCATTGTTGCCAGGTGAAGTATGTGGTGTATGATGTGGATCCTCCAGGTCTCCGGCATCTCCAGGGCTTTTGACATTTTACACAGCGCCGCGAAGTACTCGGGCATCATAGCTTCTCCTACTCCGACTCTTTCTCTTTTATCGCCCCTTATTACATACAGGTTTGGAAGAAGAGCATGTTTACCTCTTTTCTTTCCTGCTGCAACCATAGTTGTTTGATCTCGACGGGCTCATGGTTGTCTGGGCTGATGAGCTGGAAGTTGCCATAGCCGTTAGCTTCGTTGTATGGGAGGTACACTTCCTCCTGTGTTGTAGGTTTTAGTATCTCTGTTTGCATGGGTATGATCCTCCGTGGGGCTGGTATTGGCCGTGGTATCAAAAAGTTGACCATGCTGGTGGCTGCTGTTATCAGTTGGGGCTCAGACACGTGCGCAGCGCTGCTGTCATGGTTGACAGTGTTACTGTCAACCACAGGATTATCCTCCTCGGGTGTGGTGATTCTTCTGCGCTTGTCTTGGGTCGCCTCCAGTTTTTCGATCCGTCCCATCACTATGGTGTTGAACTCTGTCATCTTTGCTTCCATGGTGTTCTGGACCGTGAATACTATCCCATTTCTGATGGCTGGGTCCACTTGCATCGGGGCTTGAGCCGGTGCTGGGATAGCCTTGGGGGGGGCTTTCCGCTTTAGCGCTTGTCCGGTTGCCTTGTTTGGTGTTTGTTCTGCCATTCCCATGTCATTGGCTGTTAATCTCGGTCGTCCACGGGGTTTAGAGGTGGTGTTCTGGCGGGCTGCCGCCATCCTGGTAGATTTCATGATGTTAGGCATTTCGTGTCGTGGCGTTACGTGATGCGAATCAAATCAAGCGTACGGGGTGTTGTTCCAATGGTGGCGGCTTTGGCCATTGTGATTCCAAGCCGGGGCATTGGTCACGTGACCGTAATGGCAGGAATTCCAAGCGTCTCTGCCTGGAGGAAGATTAATGTTAGTTCTCAGAATTCCGTACGGTGGCGCCACCGTACCATGGTGGCCGCTTTAATCAGTTTGTGTGTATTCCGGGTGGGGGCGACACATGCGTTAGGTAGCCAGCCACGCCCCCTCCCCCTTGTCCCCGCCTGGACTTACCCATGTTAGGACTAACATGCACAAATGATTAAATCATGTAGATTAATAACTTTAATAGCTGAATAAAGATAATTCAGTTTCTAACATTTTGGTATGGTCACATTCTCTCATTGTTTATCAACTCTACACGAATATACACACTGCACAAGGGAACCAGTGCCTCCATAGCTTGTTTATAGTTGCTTTCATCCCAATACCCCCACCCCAACCCCCAACCCCACCCCCACCCCTCCCCTCTTCCTCTTGCAGCTCTAACTAAGAAGAATACCGTTACCATGGACGCGCCTCACATCGCGGCCATGACTCCGGGCAGCCTCGTTCTGGGCGTCGGCCAGGGTGACGACGATGACGGATACAGCTCGCCGCCGTCCCCCGACGGGTCCCCGGGTCCGTCCCCAAGTCCGTCCCCCCGAGGAGGCCGGGCGGTGTTGGGGGACTGCACGGGAGACGCAGGACCGGCGCCCGGGGGTGGATGGACGTCATCCGCCCGGGGCGTGCAGAGCGCCACATACTGGCCATACGGCTTCCAGCTAAGGGCCTCGTACGGCCACGGCAAGCGGAAGCCTGACATAATGGCAGGTAAGCCTACTGCACCTGACACTCGCCTGATGCATTAACAGAATCCGATATAGGCCACTGAGACTGGAGCAGATAAAAGATTCACCCCGTCCTGCAGTAACCTGAATAGGCTCTTCGTAGGGGTGAATCTTATATCTAACTTCTAAGATTGGAGTTGTATGTAGGGCCCAACTGCCACAAATGCGCTCCAAGCACACCTGCTGATTAGTTTCCCAGTTTATGCAACAGAATATGTGGATGGAGAGTGGCGAGGTCTGTACAGAATGGCACCATGGGTGGTATTCCTTCATGACATGACCTACATGGGTTGCAAGCAAACCTGGGATACCTTCTAGTTCTTGTTTGCACTTGTACACTAGCCATCGTGGGCAGTGGCCTCAGTACTCTCGCTCCACATATTCAGTTACATAAACTGAAAAGAAAAAAGGCTTGCCTGGAGAGCATTTCTCAGAGTAGGGCCTACAGCTCCAGTCTCAGTGGCATCGAGTCTATACCGGAAAACATTAGCTTGATGAATCATGCAAAGCTTGGCACAATGCCAAATAGGTCTACTACAGCTGACACTCACCTAATCATTATTAACTTGATGAATCTTTAGATGCAAAGCCTGACATAATGACTCATTCCCTGACTCATTCCCTGACTGACTCATTGACTGACTGACTAATTGACTCACTGACTCATAGACCGACTAATTGCGTGTTTCATTGACTCAGTGACTGATTCAATGACTGACTCATTGACTGACTCACAGACTGACTCACTGACTGACTCACTGACTGACTCACTGACTCACTGACTAACTGACTGACTCACTGACTGACTCACTTACTGACTCACTTACTGACTCACTTACTGACTCATTCAGTAACTCGCATGTGACACCAGATTATCTTTGCTTTCTTTTCTAGTCACCTACAACGGTCGAACGCGACAATTTGTGATGCTTGACTCAAAGGGGATTACAACATGGAGCAAGGAGAATGTAGCTCACACGGGTAATCATCTTAACCATTCTCCTCCTTTTGTTGTTGCATATCTTCCTCATTCCCCCCCCCCCTCCCTCCCTTCTTCCCTCCCTCCTCAAGCACTACCAAGTCGGGATGGCATCCACATCACTAGATAAAAGATTCACCCATAGGCAGAGTAGGGGTGAATGACAACATAGTCTAAATATGAGGAAAAATACTTCAGTATGGAACAGGAAGTGGAATTCCTGGTTCCAGTATCAAATTGTAAATATTCTGATAAAACGCATTGGTGGGGGAATGCAAATGGTCTATAATGGTAAATGGTATATAGTGCCAGGTGCATGAATGTATTTATGTAGCTGCTGGTGATACTTTACTCATGGTCAATAGTCATTGTGTATTAGTCAGATAGTGTGAAAGAGGCACTAGAGATAGTGTGTAAGGGGCACTTGGAGCTCTACCCACTACCCACTACCCCCTCCCCCCTCCCCTTCCCCCCTCTGTTAGTCACGGATCACCACACAGTCAGCTCAGGCAGGTGGTGGCCAAGCAGCCACACCGCATGGTGGTGGTGGGCAGATCACTGTAGCCATGGTGACACAGGAATGCTTGATGTTCTTTGGAGAACACGGTCAGGTGGTATGCCATACCTGTACACGATAAATAATAAACCTGAGGGCATTGTCTCTCTCTCTACTTTCAATATTTTAAACGGCCACTTTGTGGGGGTCGGCTCCCGGGCCTACCTCCTTGGTCTCCCAGGTCCTCCCTTTCCCATCAGCAGACATTGACCAGATGGACTGAACTCTTCTAACGAACAACATACAACCTCCTCATAACATTTTGTAACCTCTTTTTATGTACCTTTCTCCCACCTCAGTCTCAGGATTCCTCTGTCCGAATCAATGGTTGCTGATGTAGGCTCTCTGTGAATGGCTGTAGCCTTGGATTATATACGAGACAGATGTGTTGTGGTGAATTTTCAGTACAGAGAACCCTCAGCTACCCCAAGTACCAGTACAGGCTCATCACCTACCTGATCTACGTTCGCAAGTACAACGTCTACTTCGTGCTCAGTCATGACTTCGCTGTTAAGGTAAGACGATCATTCATATAGAAGCAAAGAATACTACACTTCTCATATAAAGCCCATGTTCGAATCCTGCTCTAGGTACTATATTCTTTTTGTTGAAGATTTATACTGCCTATCATGGATAAGCCTGAATAGACTTGTTTTCACCATTAGACAGTTTGTCAATAGAAAGCCCGAGCCTACACTTTTACCGACCCAAGGGATTTTTTACCTCCCACACCACATAGACATGGTATGAGAGCAACTGGCCTTTGATGACACTGTAAGTTATACACAGCGGTGGAAATCCAAATTGGCAGAGGTGGGGGCACAGGGAATCGAACCACTGACCTTCAGATTAGGAGTCCGACCTAGAAAAAAGTCAGACACTCTAACCACTCCGCTGCAGAGAACGCACTAGAATCTAAAACCCCAACAAACAAATAAACCTATTCTTTCACACTCATCATCATCATCATCTTCGCCACCATCATCATCATCTTCGCCACCACCATCATCATCATCATCATCATCATCATCATCATCATCATCATCATCAGCATCATCATCGTCACAATGTTCTTCATGGCCATCTGGGACTTTCTGAACTCCAGGCCTGTCCATTCTGTGATGTTGCTTTCCCACCTCTTTCTTTGTAAATGGGACCGATCGCGGTGGCCGAATCGGTAGAGCACAGGCCTCGCGTGCGGAAGGTCGCGAGTTCGGTTCCCGGTCGAGTCAAACCAATGACTTAAAAATTGATACTTGTCACTTCCTAGCCTGGTGATCGGCATTATTAGGATAGGGCAAGGGCTGGTTAGCTCGGTGTCAGGATAATGTGACTGAGTGGGATATTGGGTCATGGGTGCCGGCAGCCTGATTTCCCAGTGGGGCAGCACTATAAAATCGCCATGAGTGCGTACTGTCACAAGTCGGTACCCATCCTGATATGACCTTAGATGTTGCTAGGACGTAAAACAACAACACACAAACAAACAAATCTTTGTAAATGGTCCATTTAGGGACGTGATCGGCTTAGGGAGTTAAAAAAGGAAATCCTTACAATGGTATTGTATGGGCGATTGTTTGGGGCCCAAATAAAGTGATCGATATATATGCGAGTAGTCGATCTGTGGAGGTGGTTGGTTACAGAGGCTTTACTGTAATTGCTTTGGTTAAAAGAATTTGATGAACTATGCAGCTTTAGTACATTTATACCCAGGGTGTCCCCAAAAAATGTACTCACATTTTGGAAATTGAAAGACAATATTTTGCAGTTCTAAATGAAATGATTTGTAATGGTGTTGAATCCATTGGTCCGCATTATCAGCTGTGTTTGGAATGCGGTGGTTGTCAGTTTGAACATTTGTAAACATGCATTTATCCATTTATACATTTAACCATTAATCTTGTTTCTAAGTCAATAAACATTGCATTTATTGTCATTTAAGGAGTGAATGCATTTTTTGGGGGACACCCTGTATATAATTATTTTAAAAGCAGTAAAAAGATGCCAGAAACTCAAAGGAATGGGTTTATGTGACTTTAAGGCTACAGTCGATTAAACAACACTGTTCACCCGAGCCACGGGGTGGAAGAAATGGTGGCTTAATCCAAAACTTTAAAAAAACAAAAAAAACGATATAACTACAGCAAAATAGGATTTAATGTATTTTATGATTACATAGTTTAGTTATATTTCCATTTAATTAACCTGGGTTACTAAAAAAACAACCCATTGAAAAAACCCATAGGACTTGTACTGCTACAAGATGGTACCAGCACAAATGTGACGTCATCGCTCCTAGCACCCCAAGCCAAGACGTGGGTTACTGGGGTTGGGGCGTTTTGCACACGGGACGTGTATTTTTAGACTTTCATTCACGGTGTTCTATTTGAAATCCTAACGTCTCGGTTGACTCGAGTCACTCGCGGCGTCATAATCGAATGCCGGTGTTGCGGTTTCCGAGGCACACCAGTTTGCCAGGGACACATCCATTCAAATGCATTGTTAACGGCCGTGAGCAAAATCTTCATACAGAAGAAGTCAAATATCTCTCAAATTACACCATCTAGAAACAAATCGCTTGGTACACATATAGAGAACATATTTACCATAAAGACTATATTAAATTTATACGGTTAGGGTTCTTGATTTCTATTATTTTTGAATAAAACTAACGTTTTGCACTGCGCATACCATCAAACTCAAGGCATTATCAATGGTCGTGAGCAATGTTCATACAGAAAATACAGAAGTCAAATATCTCTCAAATTACACCATCTAGAAAAAAATCGTTTGATACACATATAGAAAACATCTTTACCGAAAACATTATATTAAATTTATAAGGTTAGTGACGATGCTGTTCGATTTTGACGCATATGCAGAAGCGATGTGTCCCTGGCAAACTGGTGTCCCTGCGAAACCGCAACACCGGTTATGAGTGACGATGCGTGGCTTTGTTAGGTACTGAACAGTGACTTTGAGGAGACGTGTCGCATATCTGCGGGCCTGCGCTCTGTGCTCTTCATGCTGTTCAACCCTGTGAAGGATGAACTCATCACCGGGGGAGTGGGCGGCACGAAGGTGTGGCGCTACCACCAGGTGGCCGACAAAAGCTGGAGGGAGATCAAGCCAATGGCCAACTACAAACTCACCCTGAAGGTAAGCAGCGTTAAAATGCTTCTTACAGATTGATTGATTGGTGGTTGCTTTACGCGTGTCGGCAACATAGACTTCTTATAGCACATTAATCAAACACTGTGCCCTATGTAAAGCGAATCCCTCCCAAAAAAAAACCAAGAAAAAACCTCACAACAACCTAATACCCCCTGTCACACTACAACGCAACGAGCCAACATAAGTCTGACATGCTCACATTTCGTCATTACGTTGAAGTACGTTGGGTTACATTATGATGACGTCAGAATGATGTTAGACTGATGTCGAGCTATGTCACATTGCATCGTGTTACGTCGGCGCGTGTCAAGGTTTTGAACTTGTTCAAAACTTTCGTAACTCCAACGTAAGGGTTTACGTTCGCCGAACGTTCTATACATGTTTGGCGAACATCAATGACGTTAGACGGACATTAGTCAAACACTGCTCACTACGTTCCACTACATTGACCCACATTAAAGCCGGTGGAAATGTCCATGCGGCGTAATGGGAACATCAGGAGAACGAACGCAGAACGTACGTCCACCGTATGTTCAGCGTTTCGCCACCATGTCATGACATAGGTAACATCACGTAACGTAGTTCTGGCGATGGAATAACGTACATAGCGTTCCGTGAGCATAATTACGTTGTCCTCTCTCGTTGAATGACGCTATCATTACGCTTTACCGACGTTACACTCTCGTCAACTACGCTGCATCCACGTTTAACTTGTGACCAAATTTGCATACAACCGAACTCGCGACCTCCCGATCTTCCACACGCGAGGCCTGTGCTCTACCGATTCGGTCACCGCGCCCGGTCCCATTTACAAAGAAAGAGGTGGGAAAGCAACATCACAGAATGGACAGGCCTGGAGTTCAGAAAGTCCCAGATGGCCATGAAGTTCGACGTTTTTCACGTTCTCCCTACGCTGACATCGTTACGTCGTAGTGTGACAGGGCCTTAAAAAGACCTAGATTTGATCTTACATATCCAACTTTTATACTGATACTTTTATTAAACATTTGTTGCTGCACAGAAGCAGTTGTTACTAAAACCTATGGTGTCAGGATCTTGACATGATTGCCAACATGACATGGTTTCACTTCAAATATCTCCAAAGTTAGCCATTTAAAATAAAGGTTACCTCAAAATGAATTAAAGTAGATTATAATGATCAATCTAATGTATCTAATTACGGAAGCTCAGAACCATCAGACAATGCAACTTTATATAATACTCAGTTCTATTCCCGATCAGGTCAAACCAATGACTTACAAAATTGATATGTGTTGCTACCTAGCCTGGCGCTCAGCATTATTAGGATAAGACAAGGACTGGTTAGCCCAGTATCAGGATAATGTGACTGAGTGGGCAATCATGTCATGGTGCTACTGACCTGGTGTCCCAGTGGGGCAGCACTATAAAGTCGGCATGAGTGTGTACTGTCGCAAGTCAGTACCCGCCCTGATATGACCTTAGATGTTTTTAGGACGTAAAACTCCGAACAAACAAACTCCGAACAAACAAAAAACTTGATGCAATGCTCACCTCTTGTGTCCATATGCCCCTCTTAAGGCCCAGTCACACCTTACCGGACTGGGGAACCGGACGAGAACGGACACTGTCCGGTGGTGTACGGCGATGTCCGATACATGTCCGGTACCCATCCGGCGGTGTCCGGTGGTATCCAGCGATGTCCGGTACAAGTTTTGAACATGCACAAGACTTCTATTGGACACCACCGGACTGACGTGTCCGGTTGGTGTCCGGTTGGTGTCCAGTTGGTGTCCGGTTTGTCTGGTTTTGTCCGGTTCATGTCTGGTACCCATCCGTACGTGTCCAGTACCCCTCAGTTGGTGTCCGGTACCCATCTGTTGGTGTCCGGTTTGCTGCCGGAATTGTCCGTGGCGAGAACGTCAATAAAATATATATATACTGTAGTAGTCGGCACTGATTAACCACATAGACAGGTAGGCATGGCTAGTGTGTTGATATCAGGGAGCTTAGGTGGTGTAATGGTTAGCACACTGGCCCGGAATGCAAAGAGATGTGGGTTCGAGTCCCGTTCTATGCACAATATTTCCCATTTTCATCACCCCCACGACAATACCAAGAAAATCCAAAAAATACAGTCTGGTATGTGGCTGGTTGATGGTCGGTCCGTCCGGTTCTCGTCCCTTTCTCATCCGGTTCTCATCCGGTACCTGTCCGGTACATGTACAGTACATGTACGGTACTTGTCCAGTTGTCCGGCGGCAATTGACCCAATTACGCTCAATTTCGATACATTTTGTGTACCGGACAGCACCGGACTAGAAAATTCTTTGTCCGGTGGTGTCCGGTAAGGTGTGACAGGTGCTTCAGTATGAGGGGTAAGCGGGAGGTAGCTGTAGAGTGTCCACCTGTGAAGATGTGGGTCATCCTATCGATCCTGTTGAGTGGACACATTTGCAGTTGGGGCTATTTTCCATTCCAACCAGTGGTCAACAACTGGTTCATCAAAGGCAGCGGTATGTGCTGTCCTGTCTGTAGGAAAGTGCATATAAAAGACCCCTTGCTGCTTATCACAAAGAGTAGCCTATGTAGTGACAGCAGGTTTCCTCCAAAGAAATATGTCGGGATGACCATATGTTTGACATCCAATAGCCGATGATAAAATTCAATGTACTCGAGAGGCGTCATTAAATAAAACAAACTTTCATTTTTGTTCAGTATGAGCTGAAACAGGTGGGTGGCAGCTGGGTGAAGAGGGTGGAGCTGGACTTGGAGCAGCAGCACCTGTATTGCTGCGCGGACACGGACCTATACGCTTATGACATGGAGGGTAACAGCCTCTTCACGCTGAAGAGGTCAGTCTGTGTAGCTCTTTTGAAATTTATTTTATTGTAGACATTTTTATTCATCTGAATACAATCTTTCTTCATCACCGAATGTACATGTTTTTTTCTTGAATATTTATACTGCCTATCATGGATTAGTCTGAATTTTCAGTTGGTCGATAGAAAGCCCGAGCCTACGCTTTTACCAACCCAAGGGATTTTTATCCTCCCGCACCACATAGACATGATATCAGAGCAACTGGCCTTCGATGACGCTGTAAGTTATACACAGTGGTGGAAATCCAAATTGGCAGAGGTGATGGCATGGGGAATCGAACCACCGACCTTCAGATTAGGAGTCCGACCTAGAATAAAGTCAGACACTCTAACCACTCCGCCACTGAGGAGACCATGTTACCAGTACCATGGGTAATTCATAGTGCTGGAAACTGCATTAGTGTTGCTTTGACATCCAATGATAAGATGTGTATCCATAGCATCCACCTGTAGTCATGGTGTCTGTCTCTACTGCATTCAACTGTTGTTAGGGCGATAAACCCACCATCGTGAATGCTAACTGAAAAATCGTTCATTCATTGCCCTAGCCTCATTATATCATTATAATAATTTCTTCTTCGCGCTGATTTTTCACAGAATGCTTACACACTTATTTATTCCTTAAATCGAGGTTCGCCCCTTTTTAAGAATATTTTTTTTATTTTATATTTTATTGAGGCTGTATTTATACTGTCCATAGCTTTTCCGTTTAGAGCAATCGATTAAATAGGTCACCAACCCGTTATTTTAGTATATTGAGTGCACGCATTGCATTAAGGAGAATTCTTGTTTTTGTTGAGCAATTTAAGAACCCACTCCCCCCCCCCCCCAAGCCCCCAAGATAATACAGACCAGAAAACCACTGAACCCGGCATGTATTTGAATTATTGTGGATTATAATCTATTGTACAAAGACAATTTGGGATTCACTTAGCCCGTTTAGTTTAAGCTATTTACTCTCCTTCTAACGCTCTATCTTGAAAGCATTAAATTTGAAAAAAACCACCAAAACACTTACCTAGATTTGATTCTACATATCCAACTTAGATACTGGATGCATTTATTAAATATATTTTGTTGTTTGGTGCGCATAATTATGTTATGCTCCAAAAGCGGTAATAATGTCTATGATATCCAATGTTTCGATGTGCACACCCACATTTAATTTAGGATGTTTACACTTCAAATATCTCCAAATTTAACCTTTTAAAATCAAAGGTACTTTGGGTAGTAGACACATTGACCAGTGATGTCACCATCACGTGACTGGCATCGAGAATGACCCTGGTTGTCAAAGCAAAGCAGATAGGTGCCGTTTTCCATAAATACCAATGGAGCAATACTTCAATTGAACTGATCAATTGGATAATGTTCGAAGTGGGGAAAACTGCCAAGTGCATTGTATTTCAGCTCATTATGTTTTTCAATGTGTGTGTCTGCCCAATGTTTTGAAGGTATTGCGAATAAATAAAAAACAGAACACCCAATAGATTCCGAACCACAACCCAGTTAAAGCTTACAAACGATATATGGTAATCATAATACATTGATTATACAGTGACCAAATACACGAAAGAAATAATAAGTGTTATGTAAACATGCTGACGAATTTCAAATAATGGCTATCTATACCGTTATGTAGTAACTGAGTTTACTCCTGGCATATCCAGAAAAAAAACGCCAAACTGGCGAAGGGGGGGGGGGGGGTATCTGTTTTTTTGACTGATTGGAAAGAGCACAGAATGCAGTGAATCTCAGCTCATTGTTTTTGTTACTAGGTGTGCCTGTCCAATGCCATATACCTTTTTCATTCACAATGATTATATGTATATAATTATATCATCATCATCATGCTGTCGGTTGCGATGGGATAAAGACTGCTTTCATTACTTGACTGCTGCTCTCCATTTAGCTCTCTGCTGTGAGAGTGATGTCCATGAGTCGGTCTTAATGTCTCTCAGCTTCAGGTTTCTCTTGATATACATACATAAATAAACAACACAGAACCCAGTTACTAGTGGTATCAAGTATGGTAACTAGTTAATTACTTCTGATAACCAGCTGATGTGCATTTGTGGAAAGTCTGTGTGTCTATGCTTAACAGGGTAAACTGTCATTGTTTCCTTAGTGCTCATGTAATGTCCATTACCGGATGTGTCTATTCGCACCACGCACGCCACCTGGTGACAGCGTCCGTAGATAGAGAAGGTAGGTGCCAAACTTAGTAGGGCTTTAGTTCTACATTTATTGTTGCTGTGAATTTCAGTGAAATTGTGTGAGCAATTATTCTATGTTAGACAAAAATACCACCTACTCTCTATATTTGTATCAGTGTGCATAGTGCTTGCCCCCCACCGTAGCATGGTCAGAGGTACCGGGCGCGATGGACTAATCGGTAGAGCGCGGGCCTCGCGTGCGGAAGGTCGGTAGTTCGGTTCCCGGTCGAGTCAAACAAATGACTTTAAAATTGATACTTGTCGCTTCCTAGCCTGGAACTCAGCATTAATAGGATAACACAAGGTCTGGTTAGCATAGAATCAGGGTAACGTGACTTTAGGATATTGGGTCATGGTGTGGGCAGCCTGGTCTCCCATTGGGGCAGTGTTATAAAGTCACTTTATTAGACGCGTACTGTCACAAGTCAGTAAGTACCCGCGCTGATATGAGCTTAGATGTTGCTAGGACGAAAACCAACCAACAAACAAACAAACTTTCAGAATATGTACACCGAGCGCGGTGGCTGAATCGGTAGAGCGTGGGCCCGCGTGCGGAAGATCGGGAGTTCGGGTCCCGATCGAGTCAAATCACTTATGTAATTGATTCTTGTCACTTCCTAGCCTGGCACTTGGCATTAATAGGATAAAACAATCACTGGTTAGCTGAGTGTCAGGATAATGTGAACGGGTCATGGTTCCGGCGGCCTGATTTCCCAGTGGGGCATTGTTATAAAGTCCCTTTACGCACACTGTCACAAGTTAGTACCTGCGCTGATATAACCTTAGATGTTGCTAGGATGAAAACCAACCATGAAACAAACTAACTTCCGGAATATGTTGCGCCCCCCTGACAGTGAAGGTGTGGAGTGTGGCGGGCGGGCTGGTACACACGTTTCGCGGCCACTCCCAGGCCGTCACCGACCTCACACTGCACCCTGAGGACGCCTCCCTCGTGCTGACGTCATCACTGGACGGCACGGTTCGCATGTGGTCACTCGACACCATGGAACTCATTTACAGGTAGCTGGTATCGGTTTGAGGGTAAAGGTCGCACTCCTTAGACGCGTAATGCGTAATGCGTTATGCGTCATGCGTTATGCGGTATGCGAATGCCATCATTCCTTACACACGTTATGCGTAATGCGTTATGCGGCACACGACTGGCTATATTTAAAAAATAAAAATAAACAATTATTCTCCATACTGCTCTGTATATGACCAAATATTGCATTTATATCTATGTAACTTTTTGTACGTCACATGGGGGTTCCTACCTTTATTATAACCAAATTATAGATAAGTATTCATATTTTTGTGGCTCTGGTAGCATTTTTACCAACCCGAACCCCCACCACCACCACTACCATATGTTTCCACTCAGGAGCCCTGAAGACTGCTTCCTAACAGGTCCGCTGCGGCTGTCCGTAATTATCAGTCGCCTCCTCCAACCTTATATCAATGGACAAATGCGACTCATGATTTTCGATTCGCACCACCTTTACGCATTATGCATTATGCACCGATCGCTACGTGGAGCGATCAGGATAATGGATTTTCATTCGCATTCGCATTCGCATTCGCATTGCGCGTGTAAGGAATGTACCTCATAGGTTTCAAGGCATTTCGATTTTTTGTCGCATTCGCATTCGCATTACGCATTACGCGTGTAAGGAATGCGACCTTAAGGGCCGGGGAACTTCAATCAGTGTTAGCAACCTGGAGGTCCTGAGAAACCTTGAGTTGTTTGTTTTTGTTTTTGTCTTTGGGTAAATGATTATTTTATTCAGCGAATAAAGGTGATTTTTTTCAGCATTTGGAGATAACAGGGTGTACATTGTATATGGTGAGGGTAACTTTGTACTAATATAGCATTGCGAGCATGGATCCTGAGTGACAGCAGCTACAAACTTGCTAGGGGGTCCGGGGGAATGCCCCCCACCCCCACCCACCAAGAATATTTGTTATCAAATGGCCTTTAAAATGGGCTAATTGAGGGCATTTCCAAGGGATTATAGGCTGCTATTTTAGCATATGTTTAAAATGATATTTACTTGTATTTAGTAAAAAGTATAGAAATTTGTACAGAAGTACAGCAATTCATGGGATTTTGTTCAAAAGTACACAAATTCCTTCCCCTGTTGAAGACTACGTCACCATTATTCATTCTTTCTCACTTCAAATATCTCCAAAGTTAACAATTTAAAAATAAAAGTTACAGCAATCTATTATGAAGTAGATTATATATATCTACTTAAAATTGCATAGTCCGAGGGTTTTAAGTTTTTGCCATTTTCTGAGATAAATACATTAGACTAATCATTATAATCTACTTTACTTTAGTTTGAAATAACTTAATTTAAATGGCTAACTTTGGAGATAACAAAAACATACCAAATTAATTTTGGCAAGCACGCCAAAACTCTGACACCGCAAGCTTCAGTTGTTACAGGTTCTACGAATTAACTTATTACACCCTTCTATGCAGCAACAAATGTCTAATACGTGCACCAGCATCTAATTTCGAGATGTAGAATCAAATCAAGATATTTGCTTTGGTTTTGAAAATGTTGATACTTCATCGGACTGTGCAACTTTATTATATTCCTCTGAAAGATAAGGCAGAATCTCAAAACCATCATATTATGTAATTTGAACCAGTTGGATAATAATCTGTTCTATTTCTCATTTCCCCCAACCCCCCGCCACTCACACACACGCCTTACTCCTTTCCTGTCATGCGCAGTCTGGTTGTGTCGGCGGAGGGGGTGCACTGGATGGGCTTCACAGACGACAACCTGTTGTACCTGTGCACGGCCCGCCACCTCTCAGTCTGGTCCCTCAACACGAACACGGTGTTCTGGGGTCTCGCAAGGTGTCGCGTCACGTCGCTGCAACTGGTACCCGGGCGTGCCGGCAAGTCGACGCGGGTGGTGGCGATCGGCGAGGACAGCAGGTAGCGTAATAACACTGGTCAACTTCGATTGTTCATTGATTTCGCCATAAGCATAAACCGCGCAGCAACGAGGAACCTAACGGGCGGGTTTGAACTCTATTGATTAATTATTATTATTACTTTCAATTATTTATAATTAAATTATTTATTTCAATTATCTTAATCATGTGTTGTGTAGTTCTCGAGAAGATGAGAAGTTTCCGGTACAAAGGCCTGGTCCCCTGGCTTTTGTTTCCATAGAGGTTGTTGACCTTATGTCTACCTCCACTGAAATCAGATGTAGCAGTAGCTTCTTATTCAGACATAATCACACATTTTATATCTATTTGGCACAGATTAAATCTAGCTAAGCTAGGGGTAGGTATATGGGCCATTCCTTAAAACTGGGCATGAAAGTGTGACATGGAAACCAAAAGTGAAAACCTTCCAAATAATAGCAAGAAACCTTCCAAATAATAGCCTAATCCAATGTCATATGAAGGTATGCATGTTGTGCATATGTCAGAGTTGAAACAAATGAATTTCATTTGTTTAATTAGATCTTATTCAAATTGAGCAATACATTAATATCACTCTTGTAACATGAAAATCAAAGACACACGCAGAACCTCATTTTAACATATACAACATAGTCAAACAAGATTTGATTGATTACTCTTAAGCAGACAAGGTTATGACTTACAAGAAAGAAATTGAAAAATAAGTTGAAAAAAAGTTTGGCTACATGCATAGTGTAAATGTGTAAATTTTCACTTTTTCACATTAGCACAAAATCATATGAGTAAACTTTTAATTTCTTTCTTGGGGTAGCTTCAATAAATGTACCATTGCTAACATACTTAATATACAAGGGATACAGTAATTATTTGACTTGCAATCAATAAATGAAAGAACAAATTATCAGCATCGTAATGTAGAAACCAAATATGTGGTTCCCAGTTTTAAAGAATGACCCATATACCAAAATGTCACAAATGTGGCACCAACAAAACTAGCATAATTACTAACAGCCAAGATGACAAGGCAACTATCAAATTGAGACTATTGCTGTTCAGCGATGAAAACAAGCCGCGATATGACTTACTCGTTATGGACAGGGTAAATAAATCTTCATAAACAAAAAGAAGAAAAAAAGAAATTTAAAGTGTTTGACTATATGCTCAATGAAGCACAATGCGGACCTGTGTTTCCTGCTTTCTTCGCTGTTGACCTTTCTCGGATACTGATGCTGCAACCCAGCATGCAAGTAATCAGGCTCCTAGCCCTGCTAACGTGTGGTGGAAGCACACTGCATCAATCCAGATTTCGATTGTCACTTGTCTCTCAGGAATGACTGAAGCTGATGCTCAGCATGCTGGGTCACAGCTATAGCTTACATGGCTAAAGTTACAGTTGGTGTCCCTCCCATTCACACCGGACGCGGTGGCTGAGTAGGTAGAGCGCAGGCCTCGCGTGTGGGAGATCGGGCGTTCAGTTCCTGGTCGAGTCAAACCAATGACTTATCAAATTGATACTTGTCGCTTCCTAACCTGGCGCTCAGCATTAATAGGATAGGGCAAGGATTGGTTAGCTCAGTGGGATATGGGACTGAGTGCTGGCTGCATGATTTTCCAGTGGGGAAGTACTATAATGTCACTATGAGTGTGCACTGTCACCAGTCGGTACCAATCCTGATATGACCTTAGATGTTGCCAGGGCGTAAAACTCCAAGAACCAACCAATCTATTATTGCCGTAGTGTGCGCATCCTGTCACGGGCATCCCGGAAGTCCGTCTCCATGGTGATGCCACCACCGCCCATCTCGCCACTCTCCCGGATACGTGACGTGGCGCACGTGCGTGACGTCAACGTGTCCTACGTGCTCATCGACACGTGCTACCTGTGGCTTTACACCAACAGGTGCGTCACCATCTCGAGACCTTCTAGTAGCCCCCCCCCCACCCCCCAACCAGTTGTCCACAACGGGTTCATCAAAGGTTGTGGTATGTGCTGTCCTGCCTGTGGGAAAGTGCATATAAAAGACCCCTTGCTGCTTATCGGAAAGAGTATCCTATTTGGCAGCAGCAGGTTTCCTCCAAAGAAATATGTCAGAATGACCATATGTTTGACGTCCAATAGCCAATGATACAAAAATCAATGTGCTCTAGACGCATTGTTAAATAAAAGAAGCTTTACTTCCCCCCCCCCCCCCAATACTAGCCCCAGTCGTGGTATGACCTTAGATGTTGCCAGGATGTAAAAGTCCAACAACCGACCAACTACTAGCCTCCATGCACCATATGACTGTGTTACCTTAAAGTTGCATAGTCCGATGGTTTTGAGTTTCCGTCATTTAAATCTTTTTCTTGAAAATTTATGCTGCCTATCATGGATAAGTCTGCATAGTCTTGTTTTCACCATTAGACAGTTGGTTGATAAAAAGCCCAAGCTTACACTTTTACCGACCGAGGGATTTTTAGCCTCCCACAACACATAGACATGGTATGAGAGCAACTGGCCTTCGATGATGCTGTAACTTACGAATTGGCTGAGGTGATGTTATGAATAAACATATTAAGTTGATCGCTAATCTACCTTGTATTAGCTTGAAGTAACTTTGAATTAAAATGACTAACTTGTGAGATATTTGAGGTGTAATTTTGCAAGATTAATTAGCTCTGACACCATAGGCTTCTGTAGTAACAAGTTATTTTAAATTGACTTGGTATTCCCTTCTGGGTGGTGACAAATGTTTTATAAGTGCGCCAGTATCTAATAGTTAGATATATAGAATCAAATCGAGGTCATTGTGTTGGTTTTGAAAATGTGATGCTTTCATTGGACTATGCAGCTTTAACCCCGACGATCGGTGATCGCTGACATTCTGTATGCTTACATTCATTCCATAGGTATAAAAGTGAAGGTCTGTGATTTTGTGCACATGTATGCATCATACCAGGGGCGTAGCGAGGAGCTTTAGTTTTTGACCTTTGTTTTAGTTTTAGTTTTGGGGGGAATGGGGGGGAATACATTCTGGGACCGAACGAGCGCCAAAGGCACAATACATAAGGCCCTAGAGGGGGGCGGGGTCTGAGCTTATGCCTCCCCCTCCCCACAACCCAAGGGAATTTTGAAGTCTAGAAGCTCTGAAATGCCATTTACAGCCATTTCAGGGAGGTTACATAATTTGTTGTTGAAGATTTATACTGCCTATCGTGGATAAGCCTGAATAGGCTTGTTTTCACCATTAGACAGTTTGTCGATAGAAAGCCTGAGCCTACACTTTTACCGACCCAAAGGATTTTTAACCTCCCACACCACATAGACATGGTATGAGAGCAACTGGCCTTTGATGTCGCTGTAAGTTATACACAGTGGTGGAAATCCAAATTGGCAGAGATGGGGGCACGGGGAATCGGACCACCGACCTAGAAAAAAGTCAGACACTCTAACCACTCCGCCACAGAGAACACCATGGGTTAGTTTTGTGTGTTTGTTGGGGCGGGGGGGGGGGGCAGGTGGGGACCTCCCGCCCATTCCCGCTAGCTACGGACATGCATACCAATCAGTACATGGATTTTACATACATTGTGTGTGGTGTATGAATTCTGATCTATGAAATGGCTGTCTTTGTTTGACATCTAATTTGCTCTTTAACTCTGTCACACTGCATTCCTGGTATACGGTAAATTAAAAATTTGACGCTCTGTGAAATTCCTGATGTAGGGAATAGGAAAACCCCATGTTAATTTTAAACCAGGTCAAACTGGATAGGTATTATAACTATGGGAACGGTCATACTAGATCGAAAACACTATCCAAAGAGCCTAAAAGTGAAACAAGAACTAGCAAAGCTTTCATGGCGGAACTGAAGCGCAGGCCAGGGATGAACCGATTAATGCAGGTTGTGTATTGGATATTGTACATGAAAACTGTGCTTGTGGAATGTTGGCTTTATATGTGGGTCCAGTAAAAATGTGCGCAATGAAACACAGATATTGACGTGATCGTCTACATTGAAATAAACCAACTAATAAATCTAACCTATGGCTAAACTAGCTCAAGAAAAAAGATTTTTTCATTTGACTTGAAAAGTTGTGAAATTACTTAAAGTTGCATAGTCCGATGGTTTTGAGTTTCTGAAATTTTCTGAGGTAAATACATTAGGTTGATCGTTATTATGTACCTTACTTTAGCCTGAAGTAACTTTTATTTTAAGTGGCTAACTTTTGAGATATTTGAAGTGTAACCATGCAAAATTAATTTTGGCAAGCATGCCAAAACTCTGACCCCATAGGCTTCTGCAGTAACAGGTTCTATTCAATTGCCTCGGTATTCCCTTCTGTGTGGGTACAAATGTTTAATAAGTGCATCAGTATCTAAGTTAAATATGTAGAATAACATTTAGATAATTGTTTTGGTTTTCAAAATTTGATATTTTCATCGGACTCTGCAGTTTTAAGGTGGTGACCATGGTATTTACGATTAAAACAGCCTTGATTAGTTGTTCCCCCATTTAGTATAGCAAAAACCTATGCACAATATACTTATTTAAAAAAAAGAAGAAGATCCAAATGGCTGTGTGGCTATGCGGGCCATTCCATAGGTCCGAATTCATGCACCACACATGATGTACGCAAAATTAAATCGATCGATGACCTGATTGGTACAACATGCATGTGTCCTTTTCTTCATGCCTATGGAAAGAACCCTTTACCTGGGATCTACCAAATTAGGAACACTTACAGGGGAAACTTAAACTGCCAATAGCGCTATTTGCTATTCACTCTTCCATTGCCTAGAACAGGACTGGGTGGCCGAATGAGTAGAGCGTCCGTCTCCTGTTTTGGGAGTTCGGGAGATCCGAACCCATGAGTTTGTGGGTTTGAATCCTGGTCGAGTAAAACCAATGACTTAAAAATTGATACTTGTCGCTTCCGAGCCTGGCACTCGGCATTATTAGGCTAGAGCAAGGACTGATTAGCTCAGTATTAGGATAATGTGAGTGGGTGGGATATCATGGTCATGGTGCTGGCGGCCTGGTTTCCCAGTGGGTCAGCACTATAAAGTCGCCATGAGTGCACGCTGTCACAAGTCGGTATCCGTCCTGATATGACCTAAGATGTTGTTAGGACGTAAAAGAACAAACAAACATCCATTGCCTGTGCTGGCTTTCAGAAGTGACCCCGCATGCCGAATGGCCATTTGGGATATGCTCGACATCCAGGCAAAGTTAGTAGAACCTGGCAAGAGCAGAAAGCAACACAGGCAGGAGGAGGGCAGAGATGGAAGGTAGGCGGTTTAATGATGCCAACTTATCTACTGTATTAATTACCCACCAAGTAGACCATTGTGTATTAATCACTCACAAAGTAGACAATTGTGTGTGTGTACCGGTATATAGATAATCTAGGCAGTTTCGTGATGTCAACTTATCTACTATATTAATTACACACAAAGTAGACCATTGTGTGTGTGTGTGTACCGGTATATAGATAATCTAGGCAGTTTCGTGATGTCAACTTATCTACTATATTAATTACACACAAAGTAGACCATTGTGTGTGTGTGTGTACCGGTATATAGATAATCTAGGCAGTTTCGTGATTTCAACTTATCTACTATATTAATTACACACAAAGTAGACCATTGCGTGTGTGTATACCGGTATATATATAATCTAGTCAGTTTCATGATGTCAACTTATCTACTATATTAATTACACACAAAGTAGACCATTGTGTGTGTGTGTACCGGTATATAGATAGTCTAGGCAGTTTCGTGATGTCAACTTATCTACTATATTAATTACACACAAAGTAGACCATTGTGTGTGTGTGTACCGGTATATAGATAATCTAGGCAGTTTCGTGATGTCAACTTATCTACTATATTAATTACACACAAAGTAGACCATTGTGTGTGTACCGGTATATATAACATCTAGGCAGTTTCGTGATGTCAACTTATCTACTATATTAATTACACACAAAGTAGACCATTGTGTGTGTGTGTACCGGTATATAGATAATCTAGGCAGTTTCGTGATGTCAACTTATCTACTATATTAATTATACAGAAAGTAGACCATTGTGTGTCTGTATGTGTACCGGTATATATATATAATCTAGTCAGTTTCGTGATGTCAACTTATCTACTATATTAATTACACACAAAGTAGACCATTGTGTATTAATTACACACAAAGTAGACCATTGTGTGTGTGTGTACCGGTACATATATAATCTAGTCAGTTTTGTGATGTCAACTTATCTACTATATTAATTACACACAAAGTAGACCATTGTGTGTGTGTGTGTGTACCGGTATATAGATAATCTAGGCTGTTTCGTGATGTCAACTTATCTACTATATTAATTACACATAAAGTAGACCATTGTGTGTGTCTATACCGGTATATATAATCTATTGAGTTTCGTGATGCCAACTTATCTACTATATTAATTACCCACCAAGTAGACCATTGTGTATTAATTCCCCACAAAGTAGACCATTGTGTGTGTGTATACCGGTATATATATAATCTAGGCAGTTTTGTGATGCCAAATTATCTACTATATTAAAGTTGCATAGTCCGATGAAAACATCAAATTTTCAAAACCAAAACACTTATCTAGATTTGATTCTACATATTCAACTTAGACACTGGTGCACTTGTTAAGCATTTGTTGCTGCATAGAAGGGCACAATAAGTCAATTAATAGAAACCGTTACTACTGAAGTCTATGGTGTCAGAGTTTTGGCATGCTTGCCAAAATTATGTTGGCATGTTTTGACATCAAATATCTCCTAACTTAGCCATTTGAAATTAAAGTTACTTTAAACTAAAGTAAAGTAGATTATAACGATTAGTATAATAATTATATATTCATCTCAGAAAATAGCAAAAACTCAAAAGCATCGGACTATGCAACTTTAATTACCCACCAAGTAGACCATCGTGTATTAATTACCCACAAAGTAGACCATTGTGTATATATGAATCATGGTCTATAATGAATTATGCGAGTATTAAAACAAAGAACAAGTTCCCCTCTGTTATATTTCACTCTAGCCAGATACTCTTACGATCGTTATGTGTAAATTATATAGGGACTGGTTCCTCTTTCTCTGACCCTCTCTCCACCGACTCTTGTGGCACTGACTCTTGTAGCACTGACTCTTGTAGCACTGACTCTTGTAGCACTGACTCTTGTGGCACTGACTCTTGTAGCACTGACTCTTGTAGCACTGACTCTTGTAGCACCGACTCTTGTAGCACTGACTCTTGTAGCACTGACTCTTGTAGCACTGACTCTTGTGGCATTGACTCTTGTAGCACTGACTTTTGTAGCACTGACTCTTGTAGCACTGACTCTTGTAGCACTGACTCTTGTAGCACTGACTCTGGTAGCACTGACTCTTGTAGCACTGACTCTTGTGCTACCGACTCTTGTGCCACTGCCTCTTGTGCTACTGCCTCTTGTACCACTGACTCTCATGCCACTGACTCTTGTGCCACCGACTCTTGTAGCACTGACTCTTGTACCACTGCCTCTTGTACCACTGCCTCTTGTACCACTGACTCTTATACCACTGATCCTTATATCGCTGACTCATGTACCATTTCCCCTTTTACCACTGACTCTTGTGCCACTGACTCTAATACCGCTGACTCTAGTACCACTGACTCTTATACCGCTTACTCTTATACCACTGACTCTTGTACCACTGATTCGTGTACCACTGACTTTTGACGCCTGTCCACTATTCCCGTTGAAGACTCGCAGACGCCTCGTTGGGGACCCCATCTGGCCCCCAGAGGGCGACACTGGTGGGGACGGGCAATGAGACAGCAGCCGAGTGTCGCTGTGTCTGCTACCTCAACTCGCCCGTCATAGTCCTGACAGAACAAGGGATCTGCTGCCCTATACAGCTGCGCTACCTGCTTGTCGGCCTAGAGGTAAGTCCTAGTCATAGTAACCGGCTAGTCAGGTTTGATTATTTGCAAAGTGTTTATGGAATATTTCACCCGAGGTGACATACACCTCAAACATACAGGTCAAATTAAAAAAACAAAAACCGACAGTATAAATCAGCCAATCCGATGCGAGAAAGAGGGTGATGGGATGAGAACAGGGGTTTTCATAGATAAAAGATTCAGCCCGTACTTCCAGTACAGGGGTGAACGACAACGTAGTCTAAATACGGGCGAAAATAGCGTTAGTATGGAACAAGTAGAATGCCTGGCACCAGTGTCAAATGGTTACTTATATCAGCACAGAGTTGGTGAAATTGGAGAGAATGCAAAAAGACAAGATGGCGGCCAGAGAACGCCGTCAATTTCACTTTTAAATTGCATTAATGTATATGTTTTATTATATTTTCCAACTCAAAAGTAGCAGGTAAACATGAAGACATACAAAGAATAAATGTTGCTTCTTAGATTGACTAGGTTTAGCTTCGTCTGTTCTGTCTTACACGATGGCAGGGGTGAGCAGGCGTAGCTCAGTCGGTAGCGTGTCCACCTGTGAAGCTGTCGATCATCCGATTGATCCTGCTCAGTGGACCCATTTGCAGTTTGGGCTATTTTCTGTTCCAACCAGTGGTCCACAACTGGTTCCTCAAATGCTGTTGTATGTGCTGTCCTGTTTGTGGGAAAGTGCATATAAAAGACCCCTTGCTGCTTAACGGAAAGAGTAGCCTATTTGACGGCGGAAGGTTTCCTTAAAAGAAATATGTCAGAATGACCATATGTTTGACGTCCAATAGCCGATGATACGATAACAAAATCGATGTGTTTTAGGGGCGTCGTTAAATAAAACAAGCTCTACTTTACTTTCCAGGATGGCCGGATATTGTTCATGGACCTACTCATGAAGGGGAAGAGATACATGGAGTTCAGAGCCAACAAGGATGCTGTACGTACATGCTCAAAACAAAGCATAGCATAAATCTCTACCTGATTTATCATCACCGCAGCCAATGACTTAAAGCCTCATAATCCGATGAAAATAGAGGAACCAAATTTCCCGATTTGGCAGGAGATCTCCCTAAAATATAGCAAAATAACCGCAATTTCCCACTTTAAATTTATAATCTCCCGTCAAAGAATTATTTTAGCTTGTTTAAACAGGTTTTACGCATATTTTCCCCCAAAATTCACCGGAGTGCACCATTTTGTATCACTGCTTCCTAAATGTTCGTAGGTTTCCTTGTGGGAAGTGACGACCCATCCGCTTATTCCTACCCCCCCTCCCCCAATTCAGACATGGTATTTCTCCCTATTTACTATTTGTGTATTAGGGAGATCTCTTTACTCACACTCTTATCTACTTGCCACCTTCCTGAAAGCTTCACATTTTCAAAACCAAAACACTTATAAGTTATATCTAGATTTGACGCTTCTTAAACATGTGTTGCTACGTACTTCTTTTCTTTTCTTTCTTTTCATTTCTTTTCTTTCCTTTCCTTTCTTTCCTTTCCTTTCTTTCCTTCATTCTTTCTCTCTTTTTCTTTCTTCCTTCTTTCCTTCCTTCCTTCTTTCGTTCCTCCCTTCCTTCCTCCCTTCCTTCTTTTCTTTCTTCCCTTTCTTTCCTTCTTTATCTCTCTTTTTCTTTTCCCCTTCTTTCCTTCCTTCCTTCCTCCCTTTATTTCTTTCCTTTCTTTCCTTTCTTTCCTTTCTTTCATTTCTTTCCTTTCTTTCCTTTCACTCCTTATTTCTTTCTCTCATTTTCTTTCTTCCTTCTTTCCTTCCTCTCTTCCTCCCCTCCTCCCTTCATAATCTTTTCTTTCTTTTCTTTCTTTTCTTTTTTTGTTGTCTTTATTCCTTCTTTCTTTCCTTCCTACCTTCCTTCATCCCTCCCTCTCTCCCTCCCTTCGTTCCTCCCTTCCTCCCTTCGTTCCTTCCTCCATTCCTTCCTTCCTTCCTTCCTTCCTTCCTTCCTTCATCTCTTTCTTTGTTTCTTTCTTTTAAATTGCCCTTAACCTCTTGCCATTGCAATGACCTTGAGCAGATCTGCCACATGGAGCATGACGAGGTGCACTCGTGCCTGGTGACGCGCTGTAACCTTGGTAACGCGTGTCTACTGCAGCTGTGGGATCTGCCCAGCCTCAGTCTTCTATACGAGCTCCATGTCCCGCCAGATGTCACTGCTTTCGCGAGGCTGGTCAGTATTTAATTAACCTATAGAAGGACCAAACTATTTGAATACCGGTACGTTAATTAAAATTGAAAAAGAAATGCATGATCTTACATTGAACAAAAACAAAACAAACTTTCCTGTACAAATTACAAAAATAGTGAAAACAATGTTAAATTTATTATTAGTGCTCTCCCGCCGGGGCAGCACCATAAGGTCGCCATGAGTGCGCACTGTCACAAGTCGGTACCCGTCCTGATATGACCTTAGATGTTACCAGGACGCAAAGCTCCAACAACCAACCAATCAAATTCCACTTTTAATTACATCATGTTATGAATTACCCGTCCGTGGGAAAGTTATTTGTTTTGAACCTCATATATAATGTATCAGATAATTTCACAAGATTGCGGGTTTAATGGGAGGGGCATGTAAGCATGAGAAGTTGACACAAATGTGACCACGGGTATTCAACGTCTAAGTCAAGGTGACTAACAGGTACATAATAGATTGTCAGTAAGAGCAGTGCAACCTGACCGTTATAGACCAACACAATAACCATAGAAGTGTGGCATTAAACTGAAGCCCCGCAATTCACTATGGTCATGTAATGTTGGGATGAAGAAGTAGAACTGGACCAGCCTGGTGACAGATACTTCGCAGTCCTGTGACAGGGCTGCTAAACAAAACTGTAGGAAAGCTGGATATATATCTTCTTTTTCTTTTGTTCAATTTGTTTAATTTCAGTTGAATAATATCTTTTTTTTCAGCAACGTGGCGCCGGTCTTCCGGCCTTAGCGATTATGGTGCATGTTGAACTATTTATGGATGAGATGATGAGATGGTATGAACAATAGAGACAATAGCAGGTTGAAATCAGGGATTACAAAAATATTGGGGATATTATTTTGTACATGTAGACTTGAGAATAGCCATTTACCTTTAGACTATATCAGTGATTTGACGATCATACCTGTGAGGAGACATTGATACAATGGGTATGACTAGCTGATACAGGTAGTAGTGGATTTTGGATTATGCAGATAATGGTTGCATAGGTTTGTGATTAGTATATGCTTTATTGGTTGCAGTCTAATGTGCTATGTATATTGATCATGTGCTTATATATCATAGCCCGCTACTATTAGAGTGAAGAATTGACAAAACCATGTAAATTAATCAACTTTAAAAAGTTGAATCGAGAGCATCTAGTGTCTACCATCTTGGTTTTGTGTGTGTGCCAGTTCATCAACTCTATGCCAATATAGATAAACACTGGAACCAGGACCTCCGCAGTTTGTTTATAGTTCTTCATACCAAATCAGTTAGCGAGACGTAGCTCAGGCGGTATAGTGTCCACCTGTGAAGCTGTCGGTCATCAGATCGATCCTTCTCAGTGGATCCATTTGCAGTTTGGGCTATTTTCTGTTCCAACGAGTGGTCCACAACTGGTTCATTAAAGGCTGTGGTATGTGCTGTCCTGTTTGTGAGAAAGTGCATATAAAAGACCACTTGCTGCTTATCGGAAAGACTAGCCTATGTGGTGGCAGCGGGTTTCCTCCAAAGAAAATATGTCAGAATGTCCATATCTTTGACATCCAATAGCCAATGATAAAATCAATGTGCTCTAGAGGCTTCGTTAAATAAAACAAGCTTTACTTTTTTAAACTTTAATGTTAGGGTGAAAGCTTCTTAACCGGACACTTGAGTGGCGCTGTTCTTCTACACAAACTGGTTCCAGTACAGGATGGCTCAAGCAATACCAACCACAAAGGTAACTACTTTATTTGTTGTTATTGTTGTTCAAGCGTTTTTATTTCTCTGTATGTTATGTACATATTGTCAGTGCCTCAAACCTCAGTCACACTAGGCTTACAACCGAAACAAAAAAAAACCCGCAAGGTAAAAAATGGTAGGAAAGTGATCAGGGAAGACTGGTTGGCGATCGGTTGGCGATCGATTGGTGATTGGTTGGCGATCGGTTGGCGATTGGTTGGCGATCCCATATTATACTCATACTCATACTCATCCGCTTCTGATTTTGTTAGGCTTATAAGCCTGTATCAGGTCGATGCATGTCAAAATTTGATTTACTAGGATTAAACGCATCGAGTACCGGATGTGTGCAATATTGCAGCCCCCTCCAATGCTTATCCAGTCTGCCTTTGAAGGCGTTGACGGAAGGCGCTTCTATGACATGTTCAGGCAGTGCGTTCCAGGCATTTACTATCCTGTTACTGAAGAATAGCTGTCTGACAGGTTTTATTGCTCTTTCCTTCTTCAGCTTGTATCGATGACCTCTAGTTTTACAGTTGGCCAGCTTCAGGTATCTAGCATCAACCGCATATCTTCCAGTGACGTGTTTGAATGCTTCTATTATGTCTCCCCTGGCCCTTCGGTAGTATAAGCTGGGTAGGTTGAGAATCCTGAGACGTTCTTCGTATGGTAGTTCTCTTATGGTTGGTGATAACTTTGTAGCACGTCTCTGTACACTATCGATCATTGACATGTCCTTCTTGAACTTCGGTGTCCAAGCCGTGTTGCCATATATTGCTAATGGAATTGTAACACTGCAAATGAACTATTTAAATACAGTCCATTCCTCCCTACACACACCACCTACCCGGCCCTCCTCAACACCTTACACCAACAATGCACTAGACCTTTTCCGCGGAAATTGCACAGTGCCATCAGTGGTTGGTTGTTGGAGTTTTGGATCCTGGCAACATCTAAGTTCATATCGGGATGCGTACCGACTTGTGACAGTGTGCACTCATGGCGACTTTATAGTGCTGCCCCACTGGGAAATCAGGCTGCAAGCACCATGACCTGATATCTCACTCAGTCACATTTTCCTGACGCTGAGTCAACCAGTCCATGCCCTTTCCTAATAATGCCGAGCACCTGGCTAGGAAGCGGCAAGTATCAATATTCCCATGATCTACTAAAACGGGAGATGGATGCTCAACTCATTTGGCCATTCCGTCTGATAACAGTGCCGTCAGAATTGCTTTTACAAAGCATGCTGAACAGTGAGCTGCTACCCGCAACATTAGTTCATCAATCTTCCGTCAGAGGGCGCGGTGGTGGCAGAAATGCTCTATAAGACTTTTTCTGCAAAGCGTGCTACACAGTGAGGTGCTACCCGCATTATTAGTTCTTGTCACTGCCATCAGAGGGCAGGTTGGTGATGGAAATCTTCTATTAGATCTCCTCCCCTCGCATAAATAATAGGATGTACAGTAAAGGGCTACCTACAGCATTAGTTCGTCCACCGCAGGTTGGTGGTGGAAAACTTGTTGGGGTTTTAACTCCGGGCAACACCTACAGTCATATAAGGGTGGATACCGACTTGTGGCAGTGAACACTCATGACGACTTTATAATCCTGCCCTATCCTGATATGACCTTAGATGTTGCCAGGACGTAAAAACCTCAACAACCAACTTATTAGTAGTCCTGCCCCACTCGGAGACCAGGCCGCCAGCACCATGACCCAAATTTCCCACTCAGTCACATTATCCTGATATTGAGCTAACCATTCCTTGCTCTATCCTAATAACGCCGAACACCAGACTAGATAGCAACAAGTATCAATTTTATAAGTCATTGTTTTGACTCGGCTGGGATTCGAACCCTCGACCTTCCACGCGGAAAGCCTGCGCTCTTACCGATTCGGCCCCAGCGTCCAGTAGGTGGAAAGCGTCTATACATTTATTCTTCTGCAGTTCTTTGTTCTCTGCAGCTACTCAGCGACCAGGTTTGTCCACCACCTTTACCAGCAATGACACATCTGGTCACATCGAGGCTGTCACCTCACTAGATGTCTGTCATCGCCTTCGCCTGTTCCTGTCGGCAAGGTCAGCTATGTTGCGTTGTCAAGGTCAAAGTAAAGCTAAGTGACTTGTTATGGAGACATCATCATGCAGATACCAGTGAGAGAAAAGCAAATATACCGGAAACAAATCAGATGTACTTTAATAAAAGCCTGTTTTGCACCTTATGTCATGCAGTATATATGTGATATCCATTGGAAATAAACGGGTTCTGTAAATATGCAAATACAATTTTTTTTTTTAAAGTAGCATAATCCGATGGTCAATCCTGTGTGACCGATAAAGATGAAGTAATCTGATCAACTTTATTTTGCTCTTATTAAAAGAATATACACAATATTTTGGTGTTTTATGCACGATTAATCTTTTTTATTAAGGGCACAAACAAGTTCATTAGATTATTTCATCCTTATCAATCACACAGGAATGACCATCAGATTTTGCTACTTTAATTTATTTTAAATTCTTTATTTGCATTCTTACAACTACTCATTTATTCCCAATGGATGTTGCATATACATTGTTGTTATTCTGCATGAAATAAGGCGCATATTATTATTTTATTATAGCACATCTTATTCTTCCTGTCTATTTGCTTTTCTCTCACTGATATCTGCATGGTAATGTCTAGATCAAACATGCATCCCTTCCCATAGTAAGGGTAAATGTCAACTATGTTTAATTCCAAGCAAAAACTGCTTTGGTATGAACCAACTAAATAAGAGGTGGAGCTCCTGGTTCCACCACCCGGTGTTTATCTATATTGAAGTACAGTTGATGAAATGGGATGCAAAAGAAGATAACGATCACCAAATGCTCTTGATTTTGCTTAGGCTTTCGCAGCCTATTAATCTACATAGTTTAAAGTTGCATAGTCCAATGGTTTTGAGTTTCTGTCATTTTCTAGGTAAACGTATTAGGTTGATTGTTATTATCTACCTTACTTTAGTTTGAAGTAACTTTTATTTTAAATGGCTAACATTTGAGATATTTGATGTGCAAACATGACCTATTAATTTTCGGCAAACATGCCAAAACCTTTGACACCATAGGCTTCTGCAGTAATATGTTCCATTAAATTGCCTCAATGTTCCCTTCTATGGCAACAAATGCTTAATAAGTGCATCAGTATCTAAGTTAGATATGTAGAATCAAATCTAGATAATTGTTTTGGTTTGAAAATTTGATGTTTTCATCAGACTATGCAGCTTCACTCTAACTCTAAGCATAACGGACTATGGTAGATAAGCCTTTGAACTATATATATATATATTTATCACTTTAAATTGCAAATTCAGGCGGCTATGTCCATAACCAAGCTTCCTGAAACTTTTTCTATAGGGTTGTTTAGCAGGGCCGCGTTCAGGGTACACCTCAGAGTCAAATCCGAGACGTGTCCGCGACATCTTTTTTTTTTACCAATTTGCGTTCAATCTCATGTGCCTCAGAGACGACTCCGAAGCGTCACCCTTTTTTGAGTAGGAGGCGAAAACGAACAATTCAAACTCTAAAATGGCCCCCACGGTTGCTGGGTTTTATTTGTCTTACCTTTTCTTCGAAATACATTCTTTTTCCTACATTTTTGTTTTGATTTGCCACAAATTACCGTGAAGGTGTCCATGTCTTTAATTTATTAAAAAAAAAAAGTGAAAAATTGTGTGCTCAAAATATCCAGTTTTTTTTGGCGCACCGATCAGCAGGAAGTGCACGTTATGGAGGATGCTATTTTTGAGACATCCGACAGCTAAAACTCCGTTCAGAGTAACGCGACATTTGGAATTTCTCCGAAAAGCCTCTGAGGTGTAGGCCCTACAGTGTCCTGGGCCCATATGTATGAGCCCGGGTTAGCGGTCGTAACCCTGCATCGTGCGGATTTCCCTGGTTAGCGGCGAAAACTGCGTATGTATGTGTCGGGGTTAAACTAACTCGGCGAGCATAAAGTCGCCTGCACTAACCCCATATGAAAGGAGGGTTAAAAGTGGGGTTAGGCACTGATTATGGCCAAATCTATTCAATGCGATCATATTTAACAAAGTTACATAGTCAAATAGTGAAATTTTATTAAATTGACCCTAAAATTGAAGCGAGATTAACGCTGCCGCCGCAATGGCGATGATATTAATATTTTTGAATCGACGAATGTAAAGTAAACAAATCGCCGCCTCCGCAGCGACGTCGATATCCATACTGTCTAATGTAAAATAAAAATGGTCGCCGCCGAATCGACGGCAATATATTAGGCCCAAATCTATTCAATGCGATCATATTTAACAAAGTTACATAGTCAAATCATGAAATTTCATTAAATTAACCTTAAATTCGAAGCATTATTAACGTAGCAGCTATATCGGCGGCGTTATTCATATTGTCCAATCGACGAATGTAAACAGACACAGAGGAATTTCCCAAATCTATAAATAACTGAAAAGTTAGCTAACCCATGTGCGCTTTGGTCACATACATCCCCCGTGACACATTTGGAACACCGGGTTTAGATAACCCGGGACCCTCCTTTAACCCTGGTATGGTTAAGAATTGGCTCATACATATGGGCCTTGGAGACAGTACTGCGGAAGTAACTAGGCCCGATATCTGCAGCGTTCACCCTGTATGCATCTTAAAGCTGCATAGTCCGATGGCTTTGAGTTTCTGTCATTTTCTTAAATAAATACATTAAGTTTATCATTATAAAGCTACTTTACTTTAGGTTGAAGTAACTTATAGTTTAAATGGCTAACTTTGGAGATATTTGAAGTGACAACATGGCAAATTAATGTTTGCAAGCACGCCAAAACTCTGATGCCATAGGCTTATGCAGTAACAGGTTCTATTAAATTGACTCCCCATGCCCTTCTATGTGACAACAAATGCTTAATAACTGTACCAGCATCTAAGATAAATATGTAGAATCAAATCTAGGTCAGTGTTTTGGTTTTGAAAATTTGATGCTTCATCGGACTATGCATCTTAAACTCCTCACCTAGCACCGACGGCATGCTCAAGGTGTGGAATGAGAACAAGCTTCAGGTGTCCGAGGTTCAGCTCGATAAGTCACTCACCAGCGCCTGCTTCCTCAACGAATTTGGTGACGTCATCGTTGCCTTCAAAAACCACATCTTCCTCATAAACAGGACGAAAGGTGTGTAGCATAGTGTGAAGAATGTGTGTTGTTTAACTAATTCCAACTCCCTCCAGTGTATGCTTCCTCAACCAATGCCTCAAGGACTAGTTGGCTCAGTGTCAGGATAATGTGACTGAGTGGGATATCAGGTCATGGTGCTGGCGGTCTGGTCTCACAGTGGGGCAGCACTATTAAGTCGTAATGAGTGCGCACTGTCACAATTCGGTACCCGTCCTAATATGACCTTAGAAGTTGCTAGGATGTAAAACCAGGGTCCCTTAGATTTTGCCAGGACGTAAAACTCCAACAATCAAACAACCAACCATCGCCAGGACTTGAGTCGAGACACGGGGACATGCTGTAGTGTCTGACTGGATGATTTGAGAGTTTGGGATGACTTGTCCGATTGTCAGCAGGTTACACAGATATTCTGGTGCCTTTGCCCTTGATGCTTCATAGGTTTGTTAGTAAAATTGTCAACTCGATGCATTGTTTGAATCAAAAGTCAATGTAATTGTGGAAAAGCTTTGGAATTGAAATAAATTATTCAAAATCTAATGGTGCTGTCACATTACGACGCTTCTCGCTGGCGCGCCGCCAACGCGCAAAATCACTTTTAATCGTCGAGAGACATCAAACTTTTCGGCGTCAGCACAACGTATTGGTAGCGTGCGGCCAACGTTGTGGTAAAAGTTTGGCGCGCCTTCCTGATATGACCTTAGATGTTGGTAGGATGTAAAACAACAAAAAGCAACCATTTGGCGCAACATGTGGGAACGAGCCTCAAATGCGCGCGGCGTGTGCTTACCGTTCGCATAACAATCTTCCAGTGCGTTTAACGTATCTCGCCGCGCCCCTAACGTCGCCATAATGTTGGCACTCGCGCGTTGTCGCGCATCAAAAGTTTTGCGCAAGCACAAAACTTCACCGATGCACTGACGCGCGGCACCGACCATGGCCGACCGTCACCGGTCATCAATGAATACCAATGCATACCTAACGCGCGCGTAACGCTTCCTGACGTATCCTGACATTGCGGCAAAAAATCACACACGTCGACGCGCGTTGGCGAGAAACGTCGTAATGTGACAGCCGCATAACAGAACAGAAGTGCCAATTTTGGAATGGTACATGTTTTGGAAAGCAAGTAATCAAGGTAAATTGAGGTATTATTTGGCCATTTAAGCATATTTCCTTTACTATATATAGTAATCCATTTAGCCTACATGTGGCTTTAAATTCACATTTCAGTGTCAGCACAGAGTATTGCCTCCGACGGGGAATTAGAGGACGATGGAGAAGGTTTGTTGGGTTAAATTCTAAGGAAGGTGGTAAGAATTATACCCCAGTCACACTACTGCTTGCGACCATTTTACGAACACAAAAAAAGTGGTTGTCGCAAAATGGTCGCAAGTGGTCGCAAAGTGGTCTTCAGTGGTCACCAACCTCCTTGCGACCAAGATGGTCAGCCAGAGGTCGACGACCATCGCTTTAGTCGCAAGGAGGTCGCAAGGAAGTAGGTTCTCTGGTCCAAAGTGGTCGCAAATGGTTCTCAGTGGTCGCCGACCTCCTTGCGACCAATATGGTCAGCCAGATGTCGGCAACCATCGCTTTGGTCGTAAGGAAGTGGGTTATTTTGTCCAACGTGGTCGCAAAATGGTTGCAAAGAAGTCCCAAGCAGTCGTGTGACTGGGGTATTAAAGTAATAAGTAAGCCTGTTTTTACTAGCATGTACCACACACGTCTAAGACAGTACGTTGCACTATGCACAACATGACCTAGTTTTATTGTTAGTGTTTTGATAGAAACTAGGTCGCCAGAAGTGAGATAGACTAAACACAGTCAGAACAACAGTCCCTTTGTAGAGCACTAAATTTGGTGATTTTATCGGACTATGCCGCTTTAAATCATTCTTTATTGCCCTGATATGGGAATTGACCCCTCAGCCTTCCTTGGCCAATACATATACCCAAATCTCCACACCAGGCAATAACTTGTTAATACATCACTACGATATTATCAAATCAGTATGTATATCTTGATATATATATCGATATATATATTGATATCTATTTTGATAATATATATATATTGATATATGTATTGATATATAAACGTATATTGATTATATATATTTATGTATACATTGATATATATTGATTTATGTTTTATATATATCTGATATATATATGCTATATATATATAATATATATAATATATATATGATTGATATATGATATATATATGACATATATGATATATATGATGTATATGATATATGTATGATAATTGATATATATATATATATTGATATGCTGAATCTAGATTCCACTTCTATTTAACCTATTGTGATGTATATGGCTACATTCTATTGAAACCCTCAGTGTTTGTGGTATTCCAATTAACCCTGTACCTAAATGCTGCATCTTTAATTCATGGGGATGAAGGTGTTTACTTCACCCATTGTTGATATTCTGCCAAGGTCGGCTTTGCAAGAGCGCAGTTGATTGGCTCCACTACACAGGATCTGTGTGACCAGCTCTGTACTTTGGCCCTCCATTTGTCTTCAGAGTCGGATCAGTATGAGGACACTTCAATGCTTACAGACCTAGGGGAGAGCTCCAAACCTATTGACATGACAGACTACCTGGTAAGATGTGTTCTACTACACACATATATGTGGAACACATTATGATATAGTGCATGTATGCACTACACTGTAATGTGTCCCACTTTTTATTCGGTCAAGACATGTTATATTTGAAGAATTCAGGCGCAAATCCCCGTAAATGCCAATCCAAAAATGCAGTTTAAATAAAGGATTTTTTACTTGAAAATAATTTTAATTCTCACTAATTCCACTTTTCTTATGATCACATGATTATCGAGCAATTAACAAAAAAAGTAGGGACGTAAAGAACCCTTTTCAAGGTTTGATTCCAATGTTTGATTCCAATGTTTATGTCAATCGTTGGATTGGCATTTACAAGGTTTTGCACCTGAACTCTAAATTCACGACTCGACACAGAACTACATAGCATGGACAATTTATTTGACATGGATAACATGAGGTGTAAGTTCAAGTACACGTCTGATCTTAAGTCTGATCCACCATGACCCAGCACTCAACCCTATGAATTGACTGTCTGTTGTAGGGCTGGGTGGGTCGGTGAAGAAAGTTGGAGGGTGTTGATGGTCCGGTGTCAGGTGGTAAAGTGCCAGTCTCGTGGTCGTGGTGGGCAGAAGAGGGGTTGGATCGGGGTCTCCGGGTACCATCGTATGGGGAGGGGCACGCCGTGTCACCACCTAGAGGAAAAGGGTGCGGAGGCCACCTACCGGGTTTTATGGTGTGCTGTGCCCATTTGCGTGCGGGTTGGTCTATAAGGATCAGTAATTCCCGTCTGTCCCGTGTCGGTGCGAATTACCCATATTGCCAATGCGACATGTCCCATTTGTCTATCGCAAGTCACACAGACGGTTTTTCTTCATTGCTAATCAAAATTGGTCCATTTGCACAATTTTTGCACAAGGTGTGAATGTAGAACTACGTCAACTAGCTGTACACTGCTCGTACTGATATGACCTTAGATGTTGCCATGACCTAAAACTCCAACAACCTACCAAGCTGTACACTGTAACCCTGCTGGCTGACCTCTGAAGGTGGTCCTTTATGGCGTAGTGAGATTATTTCTCATGTTGGGGGTTCTTTCCTGGAAATTACAAAAAAAAGCTTTAAGCCAAGGAAGTTACCAGAGACCAGAAAACAGTTTGACTAAAGGTCTAGCAGAAGTGGGTTAGGAGGGTAGGAGATATAACTTGTGGGCAACACTGTGGTGGAAATTTATAATTCATTCACCGGTTCTTATATCTAACAGGGATTTTTTAACCATTCAAGGTTACATTATGCACCTATGGGAGTTCGTTTTAAAACTGGAAATCAGAAAGTGGTAGAGTCTACGTTTGATTTCCATATCCTATGGGTAAGTCCTGTTACATCATGAGTGACAGAAATACTGTGTTACATTATTTAATACACCACTAAAATCTTCTGTTCTTCCAGGAGTCATTCCGATTCCATTCGTAACTTATTATTAAATTGTTTAGGGAAACTATTTTTTTCCAAAAAAATACATTTCCCATTTTTTAACTTGTGCAAGTTTCTTACTGTTGGTTTTATTTATCATATACCACTTGTGATTTTACCACTATTATATGCTCTGTTGGCATTCATTTCTGTGCTCTATTTGACATGTTTGAAAGCATCCATTTAAAAGGTTAATATTGAATTTTTGAAACCCTACTAAAGTTCAAGTATATCTACACCCATACATCCTGCCCTCTGTTTGACCTATCTCTGACTGAGGTTTGGCAATCTGGAACAGTGTGGATAGATATCCTTTCCTCTCCTCACGACTCGACACGGTGTTCGAATCGGTAATGGCAGTTACACACCTACCTTTTATCCGCACCCACCTACCGTATACGATCTAAAACTGCCCATTTTGCGCACAAAAGTCGTTAGGTGTGCGATCCCCTAGCACACCTACCGATTGCGATTCGCGACTTAAAACTCAGTTTTATGGCCAAAACTGCTTGCTTGCGATTGCGATTCGCGATTCGAAAAATGAATCAACGCATTTTCAGTCATAAGCGGGACGGGACGGGGTCGCGAGTTTTAATGCGCGAATCATATACGGTAGGTGTGTACTTGGCATAAGAGCGCAGGTTTTCCACATAAGAGCGCAGGCTTTCCATGTGGGAAGTTGAGTCTTTGAATTCCAGTCGAGTCAAACCAATGACGTACACAATCGATACTTGTCGCTACTTACCATGGCACTCGGCATTAATATGATAGGGCAACGACTGGTTAACTCAGTATCAGGATAATGTGACTGAGTAAGATATCAGGTCATGGTGCCAGTGGCCTGGTTTCCCAGTGAGGCAGCACTATTAAGTGCGCACTATCGCAAGTCGGAACCCTTCCTCATATTTACCTTAGATGTTGCTACGATGTAAAACCCCAGTAAACGAACTGTACTGTCCTGTTCATTCGACCCACTTTAGGTTCCATACAAGACTGCATTGGGCAAAGAACTCTCCCCCGGAGGAAAGTATGATGGGGTTGAGACACCACCTTCCCTTCTGAAGGTAAGTGCGTTACCTTGGTAACCTGAAGACGTGTGGTCTATGTAGTCGTCTGTACTGACCTCTCATGCAACAAGCCACATAGACAGGTGGGCGTTGATAGAGTGATAACATCAGGGAGCGCAGGAAGTGTAATGGTTAGAATGCTAGCCCCAGAATGGCAAGAATTGTGGGTTCGAATCTTGCTCTAGGCACAATATTTCCCTTTTCATCCCCCCCCCCCCCACAACAGGTTATTCCATTATAGTGGTTACTCTGTGGCGGAGTGGCAGAGTGGTTAGAGTGTCTGACTTTTTTCTAGGTCAGACTCCTAATCTGAAGGTCGGCGGTTCGATTCCTCGTGCCCCCAGCTCTGCCAATTTGGATTTCCACCGCTGTGTATAACTTACAGCGTCATCAAAGGCCGGTTGCTCTCATACCATGTCTATGTGGTGTGGGATGTTAAAAATCCCTTGGGCCGGTAAAAGTGTAGGCTCAGGCTTTCTATCGACCGGCAGTGGAATGAGGAAGACCAGTCGTCTTTGACTGAAATTTCCCCTGCTTAAACAACTAATGGACAAAGAAAACAAAAAAAAACAAAAAAAACCACTATGTTCCTATCGGTCCCATATGCAACCCACAGAGCCATATGGTTAAATGTAGATCAGTTTAGTGCATAGGGATTTTTAGTGCAGTAGTGACCAACATGCTTGCAAGAAGGCTGCTGACCAATGGGGACCATTTTGCGACCACTTGGATCATTTTTCGACCATTTTGAAACCACTTCCGACCTTTGTGTTACCGACCTTTTCTTGTGGTTGCAAGTGGTCACAAGCAGTAGTGTGACTAGGGTATAAGGTGGCACTAACCTGAAATCGGAATTTCCAATCCATGATCAGCAATTTTTAGGAGAAATATGGCATAATTGTAAATTGTGTGTGAGCTCACTTTACCGTCCACACTCACCTCGCCCCACCAGCTTCCTCCTCTCTCTTCTTGGCACCGGGCACGGTGGCCGAATCGGTAGAGCGTGGGAGATCGGGAGTTGGGTTCCCGGTCGAGTCAAACCAATGACTTATAAAATTGATACTTGTCACTTCCTAGCCTGATGCTCGGTATTAATAGCATAGGGCAAGGACTGGTTAGCTCAGTGTCAAGATAATGTGTCTGAGTGGGATATTAGGTGATGGTACTGGTGGCCTGGTTTCCCTTGTGGGGCAGCACTATAAAGTTGTCATGAGTGCACACTGTCACAAGTCGGTACCTGTCATGATATGACTTTAGATGTTGCCAGGACGTAAACTCTAACAACAAACCAACCAACCAACCTCTCCAGGACCATCAGCCAATGAGCGCATCCTCCCCTCCTGGTTCCCGGGCCTCCTAGAACAATCACTTCTCTACTCACTATCACACTCAACTCACCCACTGGCTCACACCTCTCCTCATCCAATGACCGTATCCTCCCCTCCTGGTTCCCAGGCCTCCTTGAACAACCACTTCTCTACTGGTTCTCACCTCTTCTCATCCAATCAGCGCCCTGGCCTTCTATCTCATATAATTTCATAGGTCTCTCCACTGCCTCTCCTGACTGCAATCTTCCACTCACCCGCAATCCTATAACACTCCTTCTGCCCACCCAAATAACCTTACTACTCATCCTCAATTTATAGCTTGAGGCCCGGTAACAAACTCCTTTAGACTTTTCCCTCATCATCTTGTTGTTGTAATAAAAATGTTTGTCTCCACTCCCATGTTGCCGGTCCTCATTTTGCGAATCATTGGTTTAATGTACTGTGACAATACGTGACGTTTATGTGATATTCATCAATGTACTGTGATGTTATGTGATGTTCATCAATGTACTGTGACGTTATGTGATGTTTATCAATGTACTGTGATGTTATGTGATGTCTATCAATGTACTGTGATGTTATGTGATGCTTATCAATTTACTGCGATGTTATGTGATGTTTATCAATGTACTGCGACGTTATGTGATGTTTATCAATGTACTGTGACGTTATGTGATGTTTGTAAATATACTGCGACGTTATGTGATGTTTATCAATGTACTGTGACGTTATGTGATGTTTGTCAATGTACTGTGACATTATGTGATGTGTATCAATGTACTGTGACGTTATGTAATGTTTATCAATGTACTGTGATGTTATGTGATGTTTGTCAATATACTCCGACGTTATGTGATGTTTATCAATGTACTGTGACGTTATGTGATGCTTATCAATGTACTGTGACGTTATGTGATGCATATCAATGTACTGTGATGTTATGTTATGCTTATCAATGTACTGTGACGTTATGTGATGTTTATCAATGTACTGCGATGTTATGTGATGTTTGTAAATGTACTGTGATGTAATGTGATGTTTATCAATGTACTGTAAAATTATATGATGTTTGTCAATGTACTGTGACATTATGTGATGTTTGTCAATGTACTGTGATGTTATGTGGTGTTTGTCAATGGACTGTGACATTATGTGATGTTTGTCAATGTACTGTGACATCATGTAATGTTTGTCAATGTACTGCGACGTTATATGATGTTTATCAATGTACTGCAACATTATGTGATGTTTGTCAATGTACTGTGATGTTATGTGATGTTGTCAATGTACTGCGACGTTATGTGATGTGTGTCAATGTACTGTGACGTTATATGTTTATCAACACTATAGATATGATTTGATATTTTGGGATGGACAATATTTATGCTTCCATTTTGATGTTTGAAAGAAATCGGCGTCTATTTGAAACGCAGAATTTAACAAATGTTTTCCTTCCTTTGTGATGTGGTGTGATGTGGTATTTTGGAAATAATTTTTGATTTCCTAACCATAGATGCGATGCTTTTAAATGCATATTTTATTGTGCGACCTTTTGTTTTTGCTTTTTGAAAAGTGATCTGGATCCCACGGCCTGAACCGGAAGTAGTCATACCAGGTCACCTGGGATAGCAAAGGGGGAAGGTCCTGGAACCAGAGGAGGTGAAACGGGGAAATTAACATAATAATATGAAACTACAACGATAGAGATTAACATAACATAACCATTAATTAATTACATAAACTCAAAGTAGCATTACGTTCTTTATACCAGGGATGAAAGTGAACTCTAGCAATAAAAAGTAGAATTTTGCTATCTAGTAAATTTTCAACCTTTTTCCGCATTGCTAAGCCTTGAAGGAGTTATCTGCTTAAATTTTTTTTTTTTAATCATGGAAATTAACGAATCGCAGAGATTTTTCATCCCTGTTATAAAATCCGGCGGTACAGTGAGTGTATGTAGGGGGGGGGGGCAGTGGTGCGTGCACAGACGGGTGGCGCTCCCCAACGGATCTGAGTGTAAGTAGGATGGAAGTTTTTAGGTTAACAGACAGGCTCTTCCAGTAGATGACTGAGGGAGGAGATAGGGCTGAGGAGCAGATGGAAGCTTCCAGCCTTATTATACTCGTATAATGGCTTATACAGCATATAATAGATTTGATAGGTTATATGGGTTCTTTCCTTTCTTCTCAAAATGTACAATTGTTAGCGACTAGGCTTGATTTGATACAGTCTCATCACTTTATTTAAGCTTCCATCCATTTACATTCTGTATAGACAGAGCATATTTATAGTCTTCATAAAATGAACACTTTTCTGCAAGTTCCTGAATATCTAGAATAACAGTTCAGTGACAGACTGGCTTTAGATGGTGCCAGCTATTGGCTTGTTAAGGTAGGAGGTGGAAGTGCCACTAGTGAGTGGCGGCATGTAATTGGCTGGTGAGGTATGCCCCCTGGTGGTGTTTAGGGTGTGAGCGGGTTGTAGCTGGGTGAGGTGTGCAATATGAGGCCGCAATCGATTAATCACCTCGGATCATCCCAACAACTCTTTGCTGATGCGCAGACCCTACAACCTCGCGTTGCATAAACGAATGCATTCGAGGCTGAAAAAAATGGTGGCTTAATCCAAAACCTTTAAAAAAAAACTAAAAAACTGATATAACTACAGCAAGAGTTTCGCTATATCTTCATTTCGTTAATCTGGGTAGTCATACTTTTTATTTTTAAACATTAAAAAAACATGTGCTGGTAGCTGTAGGCCTCTACAGGTACCAGCGTAGTCATTGCTCCTGATGCAAAGACGTGGGTAATTGGAGTCGGATCATTTTCCACACGGCCTTTGTATTTTTAGGTTCACCTCGGGGTGTTCTATTTGAAATTCTGACCACTCGGATGATCCGAATGATCCGGACTGTCATAATCAAATACGGCCTGGTTGGCTGGTGGGGTAGGCCATATGGTTACACGGTCCGTATGGGGTCTGAAAAGTATTGAACTTCATTTGCCCCATTTCAAGGCCTTGTAAAGCCTTGAATTTAACCGATTTGTTAGTTCCACTTGAAAAGCCTTGAATTCCATTAAACTGTCCCCACTGATCTGAATTAGTCTGAAATCGCCATTCCAAATGGCGAATTTGGACTAAATCCAAATGAAAATAGCCTTGAATTCCTATCAAAAACAGTCTTGAAAAGTCTTGAAATAACATTGAATTCTATATCTTCACATGTGTACGGATCCTGTAGTTCTGAGCATGGGTGCTGGTGTTCCACTGTGCCCAGCAATAACAGCCAATGAGCGTCAAGCTCTCATTCAATCTAATGAATCCTTTTGTCCCTTTGAGATAACTCCTAATTATATATGTGCATATTTCCATAGACAGCCAGTTCACCATACATTATTAGCATGGAATAGATAACTTGAAAGCAGGATTTGGAATAACATAACTTTTTTCTGTCTCAGGTTAGTTGTGCACTGGTCACATGGTCACAATGGTATCAAAGGGAAACTGGTTGACATAGATATGAAGTCATGTAAGATTAACAAACACACACACTGTAAGATTATCAAATATGAAATGATGAATCAATAAGCAAACAGTGAATTGATCAACATAAACATTAAATAAAAAATAATCAATGAGATTTTAGTTAATCCTGTGATGCTTCCAGGGTCAAAGCTAAATGCAAATTCTTTCTTGGTTTAAGTTTAATCTAGTGCTTATTTCTTTTGTTATAATTACCACATTGACTCATGAATACGAATTCACACGTTTCAGATTAATTTATTTTCTTTCTTTGAATGTAATAACAGATACAGAAGGTCCTTCTGATTATTTTGAATGTTTAGCAGAACATTTTTTATTTTGATGATAAAATTCACCCAGTTTGATATAACTGATAGAAGGTTTCGTTAACTATTTAGTAAAACTTCAATCCTACTTTAATGGGACTTTTAGATGCCTTAATAATTTATAGGAATATTTGGGCAGCACTAAAAGTATGTTGACCATTCTATTGAAATAATTGACATTTCCCGAAAACGGAATGAGTCGGACTAAGTTGAGTAAACTATTTTAAAAAGACTAAGTTGAGTAAACTATTTCAAAATGAATATATTGGGAAAGAAAACCACCAAAACCCAACATTCCTTTGAATGAAATTGATTGAATAATTACATTTCCCTTTCTTTTTCATTAGCCCAGTAAACTGATTTTGACTAGTTGTACATTTTTAGAAGAAATTACCCATGGTCTATATATGTATATACCCATTTATTACACTATGTGAGTATATATATATATATATATATATAAATATATATATATATATATATATATAAATATATATATATATATATATAAATTGATATAAATTCATGTTCCTATTTAAGTTTGATTGATTGGTGGTTGCTTTAAGCCGTGTCGGAGGATAGCCCATATTCATGGCGATCATAGTTAAGCTAATACTAACTGACGATCATGTTGGAGCATATTAAGCAAATGCAATCCTACGTTATTTAAGCTACTAACACTAACAACCCTCCCTCCACATTAGACTATGACTTAAAATATTGATACGTGTCGCTACCTAACCTAACTAGTTAGCTCAGTATCAGGATAATATTACTGAGTGGGAAATTTGGGTCATGGTGCTGGTGGCCTGCTCTCCCAGTGGGGCAGCACTATAAAGTCACCATGAATGCGCACTGTCACAATTCGGTACCCGTCCTGATATGACCTTAGAAGTTGCTAGGATGTAAAACCCCAACAAACACACAAACAAGCTAGTTCAAACTGCATGCTGACGCCTTCGTTTGATTATGACTGTCTGGTTCAAACCCCAGTTGATCATTGTTCTAAACTTTCAGGAAATGTGATCTACATGTTAAGTCGAACTAACAAGTACACCCGTCCTAATATGACCTTAGATGTTGCTAGGACGTAAAACAACAACAAACAAAACAAACAAAACAAGTACAACTATTCACATATTTAGTTGTGAAGGTCACTAATCAATCAGCTTGCTTGCTTTTGGGGTTGTTTGTAACCTTACAACGGTTACCGGCTGGAGAACTGCAGCAATATAGAAAGGCCCCGATAAATCGGTCCAATCTTTGGTTGAAGATTAATCTTCAGTAGGGATGGTTGTAGAAGCTGGGTATGTCTTTACAACATTCAAAATGGTGAAGCATTGGGGCAGCCCCAAATCTCTCCTGTCCGGTGGTAGCAGAGCACTCGTATCCAGTCGACAGCAGCAAGGGTTTAGGAGGAAGGGATGGGCAAAGGCGGGTACAGTGGTTCCAGCAATGAGAACAAAGAGAGAGAAATGATAAGGTAAAGGGCCCCACCCAAGCAAACAACTTCCTTGATCAGGGGGAGAAGTAAGCCTGGGAGAAAAAAAAAGGGTAGAGTAAAGGAAAGAGAAATGAGGAGAGTTGAGTCAAAGGGCCGTGTCTATTTGCTCTATGGTGACAAGCCGGCGAGCCAAAGAGACGGACAGAGTAAGAGTAGAAAGTGAAATGCTGGTGGGCTCCCCCTCCTGGAACTCTTTTCAGACATAATCAAGGAGGAGCATGGCCAGCAGAGAGGAGATAGAGAGAGGTGTGGACGAAGTGCGGTTCGGATAGCAAGTGAATCAATCAGACAGGCTGGCCGAATCAGTAGGGCACCATGCAATACGGTTGTGGTGTTTCAACCTCTAACCAAAGACTTACAATACTGACACTTATCACTACTAGCCTGGTACGAAAGGGCAAGGAACAGTGTCCAATTGTCCTTAAATATCCTTTGCATATAAAACGAAAAGCAAGATCTGATAACAAATTGCCAGAAACGTATGCCTCCTCCTAATAGATGGGTTCGTAATTCCAGCCCCGCGGTGCATTGTGGGATATTGGGCAGCAAAACAAACCAACGCGAAACACATGGCATATGTTGAATCTGTTAGTTTCAGCACATTTCAGCTCCTGTTTGAAACGTAGAATACAAACTAAAAATATATATATAATAAATTAAGTTGCTAATCTTTAATATAGCATTACATTTACATCAATCTAATCAGCTTGTCTTATACCATCTGCACTTAGATCTAAGCACATCCGGTTACTCAGACTAGTGTTAGAACTATAGTCAGAGTCAGATTTACTTATTTTATTCATGTTTATATTTATATCCTATGGTTAATGACATCTGTAGAACTAGGAAATGGGCTGCATTAATCAGACATTGGTTATATATTTCTTTGAAACAAGTTTCTGTTGACACATTTGACATTTTAGTATTTTAATATTTAGAACAAGAATTAAAAATGGTGATGTGAACATCAGCCTGTGAACTGACTGATTGTTCTGTGGGGAATTTTATATTTCTTAGCTAAAAATGCTTATTTATGGATAGTTGTCTTAAATATGTGCATTATATATCATTATATACCAACAAGAGAAACCTGAAGGTGGATACCATCAAGAGACACCTGAAGCTGAGAGACATTAAGACCGACTCATGAATGCAACTCTCACAGCAGAGAGCTAAATGGAGAGCGGCAGTCAAGTAATGAAAGCAGTCTTTTTCGCATCGCGACTGACAGCATGATGATGATGATATCATTATATTATTATATTGCATCCATGCATCCCTGTTTATCCCAAATTGTTCTGTATTTCTATTAATTTTGAATAAAATTCTGAGTTTTGCACTGCGCGTATCAGCAAACTCAATGGCCATGCGCATTTGTTTTGCTGTCAACGCCGCTTTCAGCGCATGCGTAGTCAGAATTAGAAACCCCTCTATCCCCTCACTACCAACCCAATATGATCGAATGCTATGGGCACATGCATGCACTTAGAGCATACGGATTTATTATTAATTGAATTTGTAATGAAAATAACGACCTAATTGTCTTTAATTTTGATGACATATTTTTTTATAACAACAATAACAGCCCAAATGAAACCCTCTCCTGTTATCCAATATATAATATATATAATACATATAATTATCTGGGATGTCAACTCATAACGCAGCTCGATGCTGCCACCCCTTGTGTTAAAGATAGTTTACAGTTTATTCTAAGGTACTGCTACCTAGTAATTAAAAAAGCGTATATTCTGTTATTTGTTGAATAGAACTGATTATGACAAGATCGCAAGCACATTTATTTTACCTGCTCCAAAAATATATTGCTACAGACATAAAGGTAATGCAATTGCTTAGTTTTTTTTAAACACTAGAATACCTTTCAAGACACTTATTGTGATTAATTGCTAGAAGCATTTTTTTTATATCGCCATGCCACCCAAATCTATTAGTCAAATAAATTGCGAAAATAAAGCTATCGTTATAATGCTGACAAGTATGGTCTGCCATTGTTGGATAGAGCTGACAAAATTGCAAACACATTTCTATTACATACTCCAAAGACATATTGCTACAGACATAACCATATACTATGGTGTAATGGGTTAGGTCTTTAAACACTGGAATACATTTCAAGACAATTATTGTGATTAATTGTTAGAAGCGTTTTTAAAAAATCAATATAATTGTTAACCCATAAAATCATCCTATCAGACATGACAAAGACGGCCTTTCAGTAAAGATAATGACAATAATTAATACCTGTGCTTATTAGGTCACGGATGTAGAGCTGTCCAGAATGCCATCAGCCCGCGCTGATATGTGTGACTCCCTGGTGACGCCACACGGTCCCAAGTCCCCAACTGACGTGACAGTACCTGCAGGCACCACAGACTTGCCCCCCACAGACAGCGATGAGGTGGGAAAAGAGACATTACTGGATGAGCAGAAGCCAAGAATGACAACAAGTAAGCTAGATACAAGATTCACCCCATACTACAGTAGCCTGAGTAGGTGTGAAGAACAACCCTATATAAAAAGTGGAGAAAATGTGGGTAAATGAAATGAGAATATCATTATATTATAAATAAATATATGAAGAGTTCAGGCGCAAAACCACGTAAACGCCGATCCAGAAATGGAGATAAACATTGGAATCAAACCTTGAAAAATTGATTTTGTTATATTCCTACTTTTTTGTTCAATGCTCCGTAACCATATGATCATATGTAAAGTGGAATTAGTAAGAATTACAATTATTTTCAGGTAAAAATCTGTTATTTAAACTACATTTTTGGATTTGGCATTTAAGTCGTTTTGCGCCTGAACTCTTCATATATTCTATATAATTATATAAAAATATATATTCTATATAATAATATAATATAATATAATATAATGAGAATAACAACTTTCTTTTATCTAAAAAGCAAACCATATTGTTTACATGCTTTGATATATATTTACCCGCAACTTTTGAACTGATTAGTAAATTAAGTCCAGGAGATAAATGAAGTTTGAAGTTTGAATTGATAGAGCCCACACATCCACATGGCAGCCATTGGCAGGATGTTGAGAGGTTCCTGGGTAATCTAATCTAGGTCAGGAAGAAGTCATTATTTTTTTTTTTTTTGGTAAATATTTTTATTCATCTGAATACATATTTTGTCAGCGCCGGGGCACTGGTCTTCCAGCCGTTGGAGTGGTCGCATTTTATCTGTACATAGTGGAAGTGGAATGTGTTGCATTGTGTGCAGCACAACCCATCTGAAATAAAAGAAGTGGGGGCAGCCTATGCTGCATAGTGTACAGCATAGGTACTCAACATAGTGCAAGGTATATGCATCAAGATAGAGTGTGCAGTAATGTACACTAGTGGTTAAATCATATGCTGTGTTGTATATCAGTTAGATTTGGTTTTAATAACGGTTAGTCTTTAAATAGTGCCATGTTGTGATGTATGGTTTATATTGTGTGCATTGCTGGTTGAAGATGTTATTCAGTGGTGAATGGGTCTAAAGTAGGGGTAGGGTCCGAGTCATAGTATAATAGTTGTTTGTCAAATGTGGATGGGGGGGGGAGGGGTACATGGGCAGGGGGGGGCGGACACGCAGGGAGAGAGCAGGCATGAGAGAGGCTAAGGTTGTCGGGTGGTGAACCAGTTCATTCAAAAATGGTGGATTTACTTCATGGATTCTGTATCACTTCGAACTGATTTTGTGTCATTGTGCCTATCTAAGGTCATATCAAGATGGGTACCGACTTGTGACAGTGCGCACTCATGGCAACTTTATAGTGTAGCCCCCACTGGGAAATCAGGCCACCAGTACCATGACCCAATATCCCACTCAGTCACATTATCCTGACAGTGAGCTAACCAGTCCTTGCCCTATCCTATTAATGCTGAGCACCAGGCTAGGAAGCAACAAATATCAATTTTATATGTCATTGGTTTGACTCGATCGGGAACCAAACTCCCGATCTCCCGCCCGCGAGGCCAGCGTTCTACCAATTCGGCCACCGCGCCCGGTCCCCCTAGATTTGTAGCTGGTATCCCTTCTTTAGGGCTTTCTCAAGTAGTTGTCCAAAGACTTAGTCTAACAAACTCACTATGTATTCCGTCTGCGCTGCCACAAATTATTAATTAATGCACCAGTAGCTAAGATAGTTATGTGATCAAATATAGGTAAGTGCTGAGATTTTGAATAAAAGAACGCACCCCAAAAGCCCCTAAAAGTCCCGCAATTTTATGCTTCATCGGACCATACAACTTTAAAGCTGTATAGTCCGATGACAACATCAAATTTTCAAAACAAAACATAACAATTATCTAGATTGGATTCTACATATCTCACTTAGGCTGTGTTTACACGGACAATAGTAAGCCGAACTAGACAAAGCGAATTATATGAGGCGAAGTAGTGGCGCGTTTACTCACGGAGCGGGTTAAGGCAGAAATCGATATCTGCGCATGAGCAAATCTAGACTAACCAGCGCCAGTTTCGGTTAGTCGACATCGCCACGAGAGAGTGTGGGTTTGACCTAGATATGTATGGACTGAATCGTATTGGTTTGGTACGGTCAAAACTTTTGCTGGGCAGTGAAAACCTTAAAATAAATCATGAAAAAATATCTGCGCGCAGCTAGCGGTTTGATAGACTAAATTCTATAATATGTGCTTTTGTTCGACCGGAAAATCAACAAACTCAGGTCTCGACTGCACATGCGTGTGAAGTGCTTAAGCTAGTTCGCTTTATATAAACCACCTCTCGAGGTGGTTTACATAAAGTGAATAATATGAATCGAATCAGCCCTAATCCGCTTCAGCCTCGCGTTTACACGGCGAATGTAAACCGAACTAGGCAAGGCGCTTTATTTGAGCCGTTTTAACTCGCCCGTGTAAACACGGCTTTAGATAATGGTGCACTTATTAAACATTTGTTGCGACACAGAAGGGAAGACTGAGGCAATTGAATATAACCCATTACTGCAAAAGTCTATGGTTTCAAAGTTTTGGCGTGCTTGCTAAAATTAACTTAGCATAGTTGCACTTCAAATATCTCAAAAGATGGCAACTTAAACTAAAAGTTACTTCAAGCTAAATAAAGTAAGGTACATTATAATGATCAACCTAGTGTATTATCTCAGAAAATGTAAGAAACTCAAAACCATCGGACTATGCAACTTTAAATAATTGACCAGACAGGTAGCCGAATAAGTTGAGCGTCCGCTTCCCATTTTGGCAGATCGTGGGATTCAAACCCATGGGTTCTAACCCTGGTCGAGTTAAACCAATGACTTAAATAATTGATACTTGTCGCTTTCTAGCCAGGTGATTGGCATTATTAGGATAGGGCAAGGACTGGTTGGCTCAGTGTCAGGATAATGTGACTGAGTGGGATATCTGGCATTATTAGGATAGGGCAAGGACTGGTTGGCTCAGTGTCAGGATAATGTGACTGAGTGGGGTATCAGGTCATGGTGCCGATGTCCTGATTTCCCATTAGGGCAAAACTATAAAGTCACCATGAGTGTGCACTGTCACAAGTCGGTACCGTCCTGATATGACCATAGACGTAAAATTCCAACCACAAACAAGCCAACCAAACTTTAAATAATAACTCCAGAGGAGAGGCACCGAGGTCTCCGAGAGAACAGGAGGCGTGTAGTGACTACAGGGCATTCCGATCACCAGGATGACGTGCCAGGGGTGGAGGCATCTGACGGCTCCACATCACACTCCTCCAGACCGGCCTCCTGGGATGGGTCCGGAGACTCCGAGGGTGACAACTCCTCCTGGCTCTCCTACTCCACGGTGAGGGGCCGACTTATACTTTACTTTTTATTTATTTTGTTGTTGAAATGAGGCAGGGATGAAGGATCTTACGATTTCGCGGATTTCCACGATTTGTTTGTGTTGTTGTACATTTGCGATTTGTTTTGTTTCTGAAATATCTAGGATATAATGTGGAACTTTTATTACTCATGTGCATTAGGAAGATCTTTGGTCTAAATATTCCTCACTCATTACTCATGCCCATCAGCACCCCCCTAATAGCCGATATCTACCTTTTGTGCTTGGGGGTCGTTAAACAAAACAAAAAAAACAACCCAAAACCTAGATAAAGGATTCACCCCGTACTTGCAGTACATGGGTGAATACCAACCCTATATAAAAGCTGTCGAAAAAGCGCGGAAATGAAATGAGAGCCTAATTTCACAATCTAAGAAGCAACACTTATAATTCATAGATGTCTTCATATTTCCCCGCTACCTTTGAGTTGAAAAAAAGAATAAAACATATAGTTTAATAGAATTTAAAGGTGAAATCGACGGCGTCCTATCGCTGCCATGTCTTTTTGCATTCTCTCCCATTTCACTAACTCTGTGCCGATATAAGTAGACATTTGCTACTGGAGCCAGGCATTCTACTTCCTTTTCCATACTAAAGCTACCCGTATTTATACTACGTTACCCAAAACCATGCTCATCAGCAAAGTCTTTTGTTTTGAGCTGAAATCAGTGACATTATGTCATTGCGCCAGTGAATCAAATAGGCCATACATTTGATTTCAATTTACCAATTTATATCTGTTTTTATCAGGGCGGTAGAAGCACCTTCGACGATCTGTCCTGGGATAGTGACGAGTTCTACGAGGATGTGAGCGAAAATGAGGCTGAGAGCGCCGGTAGGTGGCGCCTCCAATTTAATAAACAGCAAAACCCGCCAGACTATTTCAGTAGTTTCCATGAATAAATGTGTCCATTTCAATTGCTTAATTTTCGGCGGTACAGTGAGTATAGGGGGCGGGGGGCAGTGGTGCGTGCAGAGACGGGTGGCGCCTCCCAACGGATCTGAGTGTGAGTAGGATGGACATGTAGGTGAGTAGATAGGCTCCTCCAGTAGATGTCTGAGGGAGGAGTTGGGGCTGAGGAGCAGATGGAAGCTTCTGGCCTTATTATACTCGTATAATGGCTTATACAGCATATATATATATATAGTTTGAAAGTGAACAGAATGACTGTTGGCTCATGGCATGGAGGAGGTGGGAAGGAGAGAATGACCGCTCCGCAGTGAATATCAAGCAAGTTAAGGTGGTTAGAGAGAAACGTTAAGTGCCTGCCATTATTTATATTCACATAATAAATTATATAGTACATACATTATGTGAGGGCAGTAGCTAGGAAATGTTGTTTGCGGTGGCGCAGATAATTTTTTTCGAATGGATGCATGCCGAAGGAGTGAGGCGCTAGAAGGATGTGGTGGGGTGTCTTCCCCCCCCCCCATTCAAGAAATTTAGATTTTTAGAGGCTCTGAAATGCCATTTCAGGGTAGTTATATATATTTGTACTTAAGACGTCAATATAAATAAACAGTAAAGTGTTACGTTATTTGTGTTTAAACTTATGAGCTTTTTCGGTGGTGGGGTAGGACAATTTTCACCCCCTGCCCGCCCCACTAGCTATGGCCATACAAACATATATATATATATGTATATATATATCTATATTTTACCTCGGTATACAGCCTCAGGCTAGCCTCAGGCTAGGGAGAAGGAAGCACGTGAGGTACCAGCAATTAGCATATACAACTCACGACTGGATAACGTGTCGTTGGGTTGCTCCGGCAAAATTAGTCTACATACAAGCAAATACGCAGTAAGTATAATAAAAACTGTGGTTAGCTTAATTATGATGCATTAGAGCATCATTATGGAAAGTTTAGACTTTCTTTGGTCCATTTTGGACGAGTTATTTGGTTATAAAAAACCAAGGATAGAACCAGATTCCTTTAGGGAGAAGGAAGCGCATGAGGTACCAGCAATTAGCATATACAACTCACGACTGGATTACGTGCGTTGGGTGTTGCTCCGGCAAATATCGTCTAGTGCTATACAAGCAAATACGCAGTAAGTATAATAAAAACTGTGGTTAGCTTAATTATGATGCATTAGAGCATCATTATGGAAAGTTTAGACTTTCTTTGGTCCATTTTGGACGAGTTATTTGGTTATAAAAAAACAAGGATAGAATTCCTTCTCGAAGGAACGAAAACGATCATTAGCGGTTCTGTCAACACCCGTGTCACCGTGTGATTATGGGTAGAGATGTGGGCTCTGCCTCATCTCCTGTGGAAATTCTCTCGTACTCTAATAGAGAGTAATGTTGGAGATGCTCCTGGGTTTCTTTTATAGACTCCCACAAACTTTTTCAGGCGTTTCTCCGAGTTTCGTAGCATTTTCTCCAACTTGTTGACGTAGTAGTCACAGGTGGGAGAAGTGTGCGGAACAGAGGGATGGGCGGGACGATACACTGGTCCCGACCCCGCGTAAGGTTTGGGCTTGACCCACAATCCACACACAAATTTAGCTTATTACGCCTGTGTTATAACGGTATAAACACGTTCTCTAACACCACTAGATCTCCAAATGAGTTTGAAACAACCATATTGTGACATATATATATACCGGGACTGACCAAAAATCTTTGTTTCAGTTCCCGATGGCCACGAAGCGGAGTAAGCGTGGTGCAGCAGCAGCAGCCGAGGGGCGTGTTCCGAGTGGATTGGACGAGGAGTATGACTCCTCACCCGTGTTGTCGGCAGTGCCTTCGACACAGCCCGGGGCGCATATTCTCTCCGAGGCGGACGAGGACATAGTGCCTGACGGCGCCGCGGCTCAAAATTGGGAGACTCGGTTTGCGGCGATGGAGAGTCATATTATGTCTCTCAAACTACCGGTGTCTCGTAAACGGTGAATGCCGAGTGTCCAAGATGAGTCATCATTTGAGGATTTCTCGGAGACAGACTCAGCGATGGAGCTTAAGGCTCCTCCTCCTCCTTCTCCTAAACGGAGGAAGAAGAAGAAACATATCATTTCTTCTGGTGATGATTTCACCAAAGAACGGGGGAAGACTGGACTTCGCAAAAAGCGGAAGACCAAGTCCAAGAAGAAGAAGAAGAAGAGGAGGAAAGATTCTTCTTCTTCCGATTCTTCCACAGATTCCACTTCCACGGAATCAGACTCAGACACACAATATGAAGGTGTCTATGCTGCCATTGGTGGCAAAGTGGCTAAGAAAGTGGAGAAGCCAAAGGCTAAGTGTGTTAAAACCACTACGCTTATGCGCGAGACCATTAATGGCCATTTCCGCACGTTTAAACCGGCGGAAATTATCTCCAAGTTAGGAGATGAATTAACAGGCATTAAAGGTGTTCCCAACTCCATCATTAAGGAGATGGATCGAGATGTCAATATGACGGAGGACCGTAAGAGATTTGAGGGTGTGTTGCACACAGTGCATAAGGCGGTGCTTGGTACCCTAACAGCTATTGCTCCTGTAGCAAACAGAATGCAACGAGAAAATAAGTTCTCATCTTTGGCTAAGCCGATGGACAAAGGTATTGCATTGTTGGCGGCGGCTGGTAATTACCTGTCGTATCGAAGATATGAAAATGTTTTCAAGTCGGTTTGCACAGATGCTGGGCGGGGCAAAGAAGAGGCTCGCCAAAGAAGGTTACTGATAATGATGCGAAAGAGGTATTTTCGCTCTTTCTTGCTCCAGAGCCGATTAATGGCGAAACTTTAGAGATAACCGAAAATGTTTGGCGGTCAATACAATACCTCTATAAAAGAGGTAGAAACTGCAGCCAAGAGTGGCAAAAACATGGATGGTAAGAAGAAACAGGAAACTCTCGTTTTCAAAAGGTCACGAGGGGGGATATTTCGTCCCACGGCGGTTCACCAGGGGAACCAGGACCGGGCTCAAACCTTCGGTCAAGCTTTTGCGGGGCCGGGGCGCTCGCTCCGGCTGGACCGACACAACACCACACGGCCACTGGGCAGAGGTGTCAACTCGCCGAGAACCCTTCCCAGGGGCGGGTCCATGTAGAGGTGAAACACAAACGTTGCGCAAGTCCTTCCAGCCTCTAAAACCACACAAACTGTAAGCAACTGTGTGGCTGGTAATATTAATAATCAGATTTCTGAGTGGCACAAAATTACTAGTGACCAAGAAATTTTACAAATAGTTAGGGGTGTTCACATTCCCTTCACACAAATTCCGGTAAAAGGCAGGATACCTTTTCCTTATAACATTGAACCGGTTGAACGAGAGGCACTAACTAAACAGGTACAAAAATTCTTTGAGAAAGGAATTATACAAAAAGTGACATACTGTTCAGGAGAGTTTATTTCAACCATCTTCTCGAGACCAAAGCCTAATGGTGAGGTTCGAATGATCCTGGATTTAACAATCCTTAATAAAAATGGTTGAATATCGACATTTTAAAATGTTCTCGCTAGATACAGCACGCGATCTGATTACGCCAGATGCGTGGATGGCTAGTGTTGATTTACAAGATGCATATTATACGCTTCCCATAAGAGAAAAAGACCGGAAATTTCTACGGTTTCTTTGGGATAACCAACTCTATGAGTTTACTTGCATGCCGAATGGTTTAGCTTGTGCCCTCGTTTATTCACTAAACTGCTTAAACCTGTTTTTTCAGTAATGGCGCGGAAGGGTCATATAATGTTTCCATACATAGATGATTCCTTTATTATTGCATCAACACAAATTGATTGTGGGAATGCAGTGTTCGATTTATGTGCATTACTTACTAAATTGGGGGTTTATGTACATCCACAAAAGTCAGTGTTTAAACCAACAAAACAACTCAAATGTTTAGGGTTTATTCTGGATACACAGTCTCTTACAGTGTCGATAACAGAACAAAAACTAATTAAGTTTATGAATACAGCGACCCAGCTTATTAAGTTACCAATACCTAAAATTAGAACAGGTCGCAGTCCTTATTGGGATAATGATATCGTATGCACCCGCTATTCTATACGGGAAAGCCCATATTAAATCTCTAGAGATAGATACAAATTTAGCGTTAGCACGGACTAAAGGCAATTTTGAACGAAAGATGTTTATTTCTGAGAAAGGGTTACAGGATATTGGATGGTGGATGCAACATATAGCAAATTCACCAAATCCAATCCGCATGGCGGAACCGAATACAGTAATTACCACTGACGCTTCGCTAGAAGGTTGGGGAGCCCATCGAGATGGGGTAGCAACAGGAGGTAGATGGCTATGATGAAAACTTCAGACCATATTCAATGCGGCTAGATGCGTGTTATCATATGGGGTTTATGTAGTTTTTAGTAAAGATACATTAAATCACAAGTTTAGAATTACTTTATGATATTACTACTGTAATAGGCATATATTCGTAACATGGGTGGTACCAAAATCAAAAGCCCTTGCAATCAGATCTAAACTGATTTGGACATGGGCACAGGCTCAACAAAGATAATGATGACTGTAGCGCATATTCCAGGGTCACAAAATACACTTGCAGACCATAAAAGTAGAAATTTCCATGACCATTTAGAATGGTCTCTCTACACCTTTGTTTAACTTCATTTGTGAAAAATGGGGTATACCTAAAGTTGACTTGTTTGCATCACGAAATAATAACAAATTACCTTGCTATGTTTCTTGGCATCCTGAACCGGAGGCTTGGAAAGTAGATGCATTTGCTATTATCTGGGAAAATAATTATTTTTATATTTTCCCACCGTTTAGCATTATCAGCCGAGTTGTCAGGAAAATCGGTTTGGAAAGGACACATGCTATTCTGGTGGTGCCCGATTGGGACACGCAACCTTGACTGCCAGCAGTTTCACAACTGGCAAAGGACATATACGATTCCCAAGAAAACTCAGGAATCTGACACACCACGGACCGCTAGTGGTTCACGGCGACGTGTCAACGACGCCCCTATTGGCATTCCTTTTATAAGGAACCAGCTGCGACAATTTGGATTGGACAAAATTACTGAGAATAGGATAGTAGCTGATGCCTGGAGGCCAGGAACTGTTAAAATGTACACATCCTATTTAAAGAAATGGGGTGTACATTGTTTGTTAATGAAAGTTAAGCCAATAAATCCAACAATTTCACAAGTAGCTTGTTTTCTTCGTTCTCTAGAGGATGAGGGACTATCCTTTGGGTCGATTAATGCGGCAAGATGTGCATTATCAATCATATTACCGAGAATTGATGGCGAAACAGTTGGAAAACATTATGTTCTTGGATATCTACTTCGTTCAATTTATCAAAGGAATCCTCCAAAACCAAAGTATAGTCGGTTTTGGGATGTGTCTGTAGTATTTAAGTTGTTTCAGGCTTGGCCTCACAACTCGTGGTTAGATTTAAAACAATTAGGTTTTAAGGTCACGGTCCTGTTATTATTAGTAACCGGACACAGAGGACAGACCATTGTTGCTTTGTCTTTATGCTAGAACATATATATATATGTTCAATATATGTTATATATATAGCTTATTCTTTTGTTTAGAGTACATTCAAACAATACATGCGTTGCATACCCCCCAATTATATATAGATATAATTTATATATATAATAGACATGTATTAGATTGAAATTTGCGATAAATATATATCTCAAATACCAACATAATATATTTATGTAAGAAAATATAGCAGAAACACCAAGACCATCGGACTTAATATCAGTAACTCGATAGCCCCCCCCCCCCCCCTCCTAAAAGGCTCGTCGGCTGCATCGCCAAGAAAGGACGCTGTACCTCCGCAAACGCCACCTGCCGGGGTGGAGGAGAACGAGAAGGAGGAAGAGAAGGAGGAGAAGCAGGAAGAGAAGGATACGGAGAAGGAGGAGGACAACGGCAGGAAACCACTTAAAGCAGACGACAATAAAGGCAGACGGCGCCGGAAGCGATTTGCGGACAACATCCGGGTGGACGCTGCGGAGCTGCTCAAGGCCGAAAACCAGCGGAGACGTGCCCTGCGGAGACTGCAGAGGCACCAGGCTGACCAGGCGCCGGGATCCGGCGGTGACGGCGGCCCACATCAAGAGGTAGTGCGTGTGTGTTTGTGTTTTTTGTGTGTATTTTTGTTACATTTGTTGATTAAATGGGGGAAACCACAAATAATGGACCTTCCACTTTCCACTGCTCTTCAGTCCATCTCCCGTTTGGGTGGATCGTTGGATTCGAACCTTCGTAGAACACACTCCTGTATCATACAGACACACAGGGCGCGGTACACGGTCGAATCGCTAAGACTAAGAGCACTGGTTGGCTCATGAGTTGGATCACACAGGAAGTGATATTTTAATTAATGCACAATAGTTTCAGCGCAAGTTAAATCAATAACGTAATAATTAATACTTGTCGCTCCCTAGCTAGACATTTGGAATTATTAAGATAGGGCAAGGGCTGGTTCGCTCAGTGTCAGGATGATGTGACTGAGGGGGCTATCAGGTCCTGGTGCTGGCGGCCTGATCTCTCAATGAGGCAGCACTATAAAGTCGCCATGAGTGTGCACTGTCACAGGTCGGTACCCATCCTGATATGACCTTAGATGTTCACAGGATGTAAAACTCCAACAACAAACCAACCTTTCCTTATCCTTGGAATACCGAATGTTAGGCTTGGTAGTGACTAGGTAAACACATTTAAGTCATTGGTTTGACTCGGCCTGGGTCCAAACCCAGGCTTTGAATCCCACCAGCTGCAAAATGGGAAGCGAATGTTTGAATTCCATTCCACCTGGTCAGCATACTATAATAATATTATAGTATGCTGACCAGGTGGCATGGAAAGACTGACCCACCACTACATCATTATATATTATTAATATATAATGACGCAGTACTGTCCTGTAACCCACTCCATTATAATGACATCATTATATATTATTAATATATAATGATGTAGTGGTGGGTTACAGTCTTTTAACCGTCTGAATTCCGAAACACAACGAGCCCCAAGGATTTTAATAAAGGATCGTGGACGTGTACTAAGCAACACCAAAACCTTGCGGGACGCAAACTAAGATGCTTGTTCATTTGCTGTTGTTTTAGGTCCTATCAACATCCAAGGTAATCTGATATGACCTTAGATGTTGCCAGGACGTAAAACTCCAACAACCAACCATCGAAGGTCATATCAGGACCATATCATAACTAGGAAGAGCATGGTGATGGGTTTGTACCCGATATCACTCTCCCATCACATTTTTAGTTATATACTGTATTCTCATGGGTTGACGCCCTCGTTGTTAAAATTGGCAAATCACTGAAGTGTGGGTGAGCGTTTACTCTCACATGGGCATTTAACGGGTGGGCATTCACGAAATATTGGCCATGTGGCGGGGGTGGGCGTTAACCCACACATGGACGTTAACCCACGAGAATATGGTAGACATGAAGATTAAGCACAATGGAGCGTATATCTAGGAGTACAGAAGGGACATTCTAGTCAGCGTCTATTGCCTTTGGCTATTTATTTCATGTTCTCAGCTTGTCTATTCCTAAGTTCTGTTTTGATGTTCAGTTTCACACAATATCTGTCTGCACAATTGCATCATCTTAATTAAGTTGATCTTCTTAAAAGCTAAAGCTGCATAGTCCGATGAAAGCATGCCATTTTTCACTTATTAAGCATTTGTTGCTGCATAGAAGCAAAGACCCTATAACACTAAGACGGCTCACTCAGCCTGTACTATGTAATCAAAATGATCAAACCCACCACTTGGTGCGCTGGCTGTTCTCTTGGTTAAAGAGTTGCTATATTATATGTGTAGTGGTCTGCACTGACCTCTCAGGCAAGGAGCCGCATAGACAGGTAGGCGTGGATAGTGTGTTGATATCAGGAAGCCTAGGTGGTGTAATGGTTAGCACACTGGCCCGGAATGCAAAGACGTGGGTTCGAGTCCCGCTCTAGGCACAATATTTCCCATTTTCATCACCCCATGACACTGGTTGCCATGACCATGATCCTGTACAAGCTATGCGCTGTATGGTTGTTGAACCTACCCTGTGTATGTAAGTGCGTTTCATTGCCTGTAGGTATGTAATTGTAAGCATTAAAAGACTTACAATTCCAGGGGGACGAGTGTAGTGGTCTGCACTGACCTCTCAGGCAAGGAGCCACATAGACAGGTAGGCGTGGGTAGTGTGTTGATATCAGGGAGCCTAGGTGGTGTAATGGTTAGCACACTGGCCCGGAATGCAAAGAGATGTGGGTTCGAGTCCTGCTCTAGGCACAATATTTCCCATTTTCATCACCCCCATGACATATGTATAAATGTATATATGAATGTGACAGATGTGTGATGATGATGATGCTGATGCTGGTGATGATGTGTATTTGTTCATAGCAATTTCATATTGATGTGTATTCATACTTACCTATATCATGTATAATATAAATGTATGTGTTTACATGTAAAACACCAACCAGCAGTCGGGCTGATCAAACCCACCACAAGGTGACATTGCAAAATTTACATTACCATGGGAGAGATAGGGAGTGAGCTGTCTTAGTATTATAGGGTCTTTGATAGAAGTGAATAATGAATCACTCTAATATAACATGGTACCGCTGAAACATATGGCGTCAGAGTTTCGATGTGCTTGCCAAAATTAAATTACTATATTTGCATTTCCAATATATCAAAAGTTAACCATTTATAATAAAAGGTACTTCAAACTTAATTTAGGTACATCATAACAATCAACATAGTATATTTATCTAAAAAACAACAAAGAAGAGATAGACACTACCAACCATCGGACTATGCAACTTTAAGGTGAAGTGCTATTTTAATTTCAAGTCTGATATGCTAATAATTAAAACAGTAGAATTATTTTCTTGTTTTACCTCACCATCACAATCTTGAATAAGTTCACGATTTGGTGTATTTTTGTGTGTGGCTAATCGTAATTAACTGCAGGTTGGCGACGATACTCTACGGTCTTCACTCAAACGAAAGGTATAGTCAATTAAATCCAGGCAGCTATGCTAATAGCAACACTAATCCGATCTAGGCAGCCTCTAAATGTATAATCACGCTTCTTGCTGAGCCAACTAGGTTCAAAACAAGTCCGTAAAGGCCGGTGTTGCAGTTTCCGCGGCACACCAGTTTGCGAGGGACACATCGCTTCTGCGCATGCGTCAAAATCGAACAGCATCGTCACTAAAGTTTAATATAATGTTTTTGGTAAAGATGTTCTCTATATGTCTACCAAGCGATTTGTTTCTAGGTGGTATGGTTTTAGAGATATTTAACTTTTTCTGTATTTTCTGTATGAAGATTGCTCACGACCATTGACAATGCCTTGAGTTTGACGGTACGCGCAATGGAAAACATTAGTTTTATTCAAAATGAATAGCAATGCAGAAGCCTAACCTTATAAATTTAATATAATCTATTCACTGAATATGTTTTCTATGTGTATTCCAAGTGGGTTGCTCCTAGGTGGTGTAATTTGAGAGATGTTTGACTTTTTCTGAATGAAGATTTTCTCATGGCCATTGACAATGCATTTGAATGTATGTGTCCCTCGCAAACTGGTGTGCTGCGGAAACTGCAACACCGGACCCAGACTGCATAAAGAACTCATAGTGGGAGTCTGGCCCCCCTCCCCTCCTCACCACCACCACCACCACCCCACCATCACCCCCCCGCCACCACCACCCCACCATCACCACCCCGACCACCACCACGACCAGCCCCTGCCTTTAAGCCCAACTGACCTCCGTTTGTTTGTTGGGGTCTTACATCCTACCAACATTTCTGGTCATATCAGGATTGGTACCCACTTGTGACAATGGGTACTCATGGCAACTTTATAGTGTTACCCCATCCTGATATGACCTTAGATGTAGCCAGGACATAACACAACAACCAACCATTATAATGATGCCCCACTGACCCAATATCACACTCAGTCACATTATCCTGATACTGAGCTAACCAGTCCTTGCCCTGTCCTAGTAATGCTGAGCGCCAGGCTAGGTAGCGACAAGTAAACTGTTTCAATTTTGTAAGTCTGTGCCATAACTGGCAATTCAGCCTTATATTAGCACCATGTCCTTATGAATATTCAGTACACACAAATGGCTGAGTGTTTAGGAAATAGTGTGAGGAGAAGGACGTAGCTCAGCCAGTAGAGTGTCCACCTGTGAAGGTGTGGGTCATGCGATCGATCCTGCTCAGTGGACACATTTGCAGTTTGGGCTATGGTCCATTCCAACCAGTGGTCCCCACCTGGTTCATCAAAGGCTGTGGTATGTGCTGTCCAGTCTGTGGGAAAGTGCATATCAAATACCCCTCGCTGCTTATCGGAAAGAGTAGCCTATGTGGTTTCCTCCAAAGAAATATGTCAGAATGACCATATGCTTGACGTCCAATAGCCGATGATAAAAATCAATGTGCTCTAGATGCTTCATTAAATAAAAGAAAAAAAAGAAGAAGAACAGGAAGGAAATAGTGGGGTGCCTGATGACTAGTATAAACGATGGCTCTACACAATATAAACTTAAATAATTAAAATCAGTAGCGTTAGTGATTGGCAGGTCAGTCACCATAGCAACTGTCCATTCAGTGTTTATAAACAGCCACCATATGGTCAGAAATCACTCGGTGGGTGTTCTGATTGGTGCGCACAGGAAGGGGCCATACACATTAACATTGGAAGCAGCACCACGTGACCTAATGAAATAGAACACTTGCCCCAAAATAAGGGTCGGTGTGGCATGCCAGGTTCTTAATTGGGATCTGACTGGTTCGTCAAGCCGTTCTGGTCACGTGGTTTTTTAACTTGTGTTTTTGTTATTTGTTATTTTCGCTATATATTAACAAAATATTCAAATTCTAGAAGTTTGAACTAAAGCACTACTACTAATTGCCATAGAATTCTCAGTGTATTGGCCTTCACATTGATTAGGCCCTGAATGACTTTAACATAATGAGTAGCTTCAAGTTATACAAACTATAGCCGTGTTCACACAGGAAAAGTTTAAATCGATTTAGACAAGGCGAATTATATGAATCGATTTAGACGCGCATTCACACGGGCAGTACTTGGGCTGGAAATCGATATCAGCGCATGAGCAAGTCCAGACTAACCAGTGCCAGTTTCGCTTAGTCGACATCGGCACGAGAGAGTGTGGGTTCGACCTAGATCTGTTTCGACTGAATCGTATTGTTTTGGAACGGTCAAAACTTCTGCTGGGCAGTGAAACCCTAAAAATAAATGATGAAAAAAATATCTGTGCACAGCTAGCAGTTTCATAAAGCAAATTTACCGGAAAATTTGGTTCATATAAGCCACCTACAGAGGTGGTTTATAAAATCCGATTTATATGAGTCGAATCAGCCCTAAACCGACTCAGACACGCGTTCACATGCCAAATGTGAGCCAAACTAGGCAAGTCAATTTATATGATTTGAATTAACTGCCCGTGTGAACACGGCTTATGACTAGTCATATTCGATCATAATACATGTATCTCTACTCATACTCATACTCATCCGCTTCTGATTTTGTTAGGCTTATAGCCTGTATCAGGTCGATGCATGTCAAAATTTGATTTACTAGGATTAAATGCATCGAGTACCGGATGTGTGCAATATTGCAGCCCCCTCCAATGCTTATCCAGTCTGCCTTTGAAGGCGTTGACGGAAGGCGCTTCTATGACATGTTCAGGCAATGCGTTCCAGGCATTTACTATCCTGTTACTGAAGAATAGCTGTCTGACAGGTTTTATTGCTCTTTCCTTCTTCAGCTTGTATCGATGACCTCTAGTTTTACAGTTGGCCAGCTTCAGGTATCTAGCATCAACCGCATATCTTCCAGTGACGTGTTTGAATGCTTCTATTATGTCTCCCCTGGCCCTTCGGTAGTATAAGCTGGGTAGGTTGAGAATCCTGAGACGTTCTTCGTATGGTAGTTCTCTTATGGTTGGTGATAACTTTGTAGCACGTCTCTGTACACTCTCGATCATTGACATGTCCTTCTTGAACTTCGGTGTCCAAGCCGTGTTGCCATACTCAAGGTGCGGCCGGATCAGTGACGTGTACAGTGTCTTCACCGTGTCATTGTCTAGATACGTGTACGAGCGGCGTATCATGCCTAGAAGCTTGTTCGCTTTGGTCACCTTTTGTTCACTGTGATATGAGAAGGTGAGTCCGATGTCCATGTATATGCCAAGATCTTTCTCTAGTTCTGTCACTTGGAGCTGGACTTCTTCTCCATCTTGGTGCATGTAGTAACTGAGATTTTCATTTCTGTTACCCAGGTGCATGACCTTGCACTTCTGTGCATTGAAACGTAGTTGCCACAGGTTGGCCCAGTCTTCAAGTGCAGTTAGGTCTTTTTGTAGCACCTGTTGATCTTCAGGGCTGTTAACCTCCATATACAGCTTTGTATCATCCGCAAACATCTGGATGAATGCATGGATGACCTCGGGCATGTCGTTAATGAAACATATGAACAGTAGGGGTCCCAGAACACTTCCTTAGGCAAACTTGTGTACATTTACTAATGGAACAATTATATAACAAGAAGTACCACCATACATTATTAAGACTCATATAATGCATTATACACCACATATATATGCTCGCTGTTTATACTCGGGCTTTGCGCCATATAAATAACGTAGTGTCTAGACGTACATGAGCCGTACGCGTAACCTAGTGGTCTAGGCGTACGTGAGGATGTGTGCGCATCGTCACTTGAAAATGCGTGTGCATCCGTTTTAAATTTGTCAGTTCCAGTGTTGACTTTGAGCATGGCGAATGTAGTGTTGGGCGCACGTCTAAAAATAAATATAATTATATATCAAACCAAAATGTGAGTGTGACGTAGTCATCACACTACTCGTGAATCGTGGTTGGATAGAACTTAGAAGCATTTCCTTCTAATATCAAGTGTATGTAAATGAAACAAAAAGCACAAATCTATTCACTGCTATGATCTAAAGCCGTGTTCACACGGGCAAAGTATAAAGCGAGTTAGACAAGGCGAATCATATGAATCGATTTAGTTTGAAAGTGTTTCGCGTTCACACGGGCAGTGCTTTGAATCGGTTTAAGGCGGAAGTGAATATCTGCGCATGAGCAAGTCCAGACTAACCAGCGCCATTTTGGGTTCGTCGACGCCGGCACGAGAGAGTGTGGGTACGACCTAGATTTGTATTGACTGAATCATATTGGTTTGGAACGGTCAAAACTTCTGCTGGGCAGTGAAACCCTAAAAATAAATGATGACAAAAATATCTGTGCACAGCTAGCGGTTTCATAGACCAAATTATATTATATAGTGTGACGTCCTTAATCCGCCTCAAGTAAGTCGGTTGCGTTCACACGGGCGAGATGGGCCGACCTAAGCTAGTTTGCTTCATATGAACCACCTCGCTAGGTGGTTTATATAAAGCGAATCGTATGAAACGATTCAGCCCTAATCCGCCTCACGTCGCATTCACACGGCAAAATGTGAGGCGAACTAGGCAAGGCGCTTTATATGAGGCGGTTTAAATCGCCCATGTGAACACGGCTTTTTATTCTGTTATTTACAGGGCTGTGGTTATTTAATCGTGGGTTGAAATAATGTTATTTATGAGAATAGCCTACTCAAAAAGTGAAATACGGTCAAATTAAACCCAACATCCTGGCAATATTAACGCCGCCACCTGCACCGTACAGTACAACACTACAGTGATATTGTCGAATGTAAACAAAACAAAAAGCACAATTCTATTCAAATAAAGAATTGAATTGAATTGAATTGAATTGAATATTCAGTGCTACGATCTAATTCTGTTATTTAGAATCATGAATATTCACTCTGGGGTTGAAATCATGTTTATATAACAGATTATCATACTCAACGAGTGAAATTCGGTCAAATTAAACCCAAAACATGCACAGCTCACGTATGCGTAGACACTGACACTGTCACTGCCCTACGCTTAAACCACCTGACGCATATGGCTCACGTATGCGTAACCACAGAGGCTAAAGATATGTGAGGAACTATGGCGCATGCGCACACACTGCCGTACGTCTAGACCGGCAGGCTACGAATATGGCTCACGTAGCCACTGCCTATAAATAAATACACTAAATAATGCCGGTATTAATTACTGGGTTTTTTTTCAGATTAGGGAAATTAAGAAGAAGGAGAAGGGCGCAGCACGACGTGTGGGTCAACATCGCCAGAGGCCGCCCCCAACTGATCAGTCGTCGGCGCCTACAGAGGGCGCCGCCAGAAACCAGAATGTCCCAGAAGTCGGTCCTGACGCTGTGACGTCATCGACACCGGGTGAAGAAGAGAAGCGAAGAAGAGAGGCGGTAGAGATGGAGGAGAAGAGGCTGCAGTTAGAGAGAGAAGAGCAGAGACAGCGGATTGTAGAGGAGGAGCGGAAAGCGAGGGAAGAGGAGGAGAAGAAGAAGAGAGAAGAGGAGAAAAAGAGAAAGGAGCAGTTGAAACAAGAAGAAGAAAGGTCAAGGGCGCAGGAGGAAAAGAAGAAACAGGTAGCGAGGGAACCTCATGAAAAGGTATGCAGGGCTGTGGTTTTGTTTGTTTGTTATTGTTTCATTCGGTGATTAAGCGGGGGAAATTTCAATCACGGACAATTGGTCTTCCTCATTCCACTGCTCCTTGACCTATTCTAGTAATGCTGAGCACCAGGCTAGGTAGCGGTAAGTATCACTTTTTAAGTCATTGGTTTGAGTCGGTCGGAGCCTGAATGCTGACCCAATCCCAGTGTGAGGCAAGCTTGATTAGCTATGAAACCGGACCCGGTGGCCGAATCGGTAGAGCGCAACACTTCCCGTGTGGAAGGTCGGGAGTTCGAATCCCGGTCTAGTTCAACCAGTGATTTATAAAATTGATACTTGTCACTATGTATCCTAGTGCTCGGTATTAATAGGATAACACAAGGACTGGTTAGCACAGTGCCAGGATAATGTGGCTGTGTGTGATATCGGGTCATGGTGCCAATGGCCTGGTCTCCCAGTGGGGAAGCACTATTTGTCATCACTTTACTTAGTTACACCACAATCATTCATGTAAGCATAAGGATGCTATTCAATTGGAGAAAACCAATTTTGATATTCAAATCAATTCACTTTTTGTTATACTTGGAATGTAATTGCTTGGCACTTTGTGGTGTTCTCTGTGGCGGAGTGGTTAGAGTGTCTGACTTTTTTCTAGGTCGGACTCCAAATCTGAAGGTCAGTGGTTCGATTCCCTGTGCCCCCCACCTCTGCCAATTTGGATTTCCACCGCTGTGTATAACTTAGAGCGTCATCAAAGGCCAGTTGCTCTCATACCATGTCTATGTGGTCTGGTAGGTTAAAAATCCCTTGGGTCAGTAAAAGTGTAGGCTTGGGCTTTCTATCGACAAACTGTCTAATGGTGAAAACAAGCCTATTCAGACTTATCCATGATAGGCAGTATAAATCTTCAAAAAAGAATTTAGATTTTAGTCTGATTCGGACAGAGGAAGCATGAGACATAGTTGGGAGGTAAGGAGTTTTTTAAAGTTTAATTTAGCGAATACAATTTTAACTGTGATACCCGCCGTCTTAGAGCTCCGAGTGCGGGTCAGAGGTGGGAGGGGAGGGGCCTAGGGCTTAGTGTTCGTCGGGCCCTCTTGGTGACGTCACGGGTTCTCAGGCTTCTGTCGCCGAATCAACTACAATTAAAAATTATGCGCCAATTCATTGTGAGCTCATGTGTGTGTGTCAACTCAATGTATCTAAGGATGGATCACAAAGAGGACGACATACTTGCCAGAGTCGGGCACAAACTGGCACGGAGGCGACGGTATCAGACGACATTCACCCGTTACCAATGTCACGCGGGAAGCAGGCGTCCGCAAAGGTAGGTCAGTGGTCACGTGTTCATGGGGCAGTCACACTACGGCGTGTTGGCCCGGCGTTGGACAACGCGTGGCAACGTGTTTTTTTTTTTTGCGAAACGTCGGGACGCGTTACAAACGCGTTACAAACGCGATGCCGGTGCGTCGGTACACGTCGGTACACTATGATTGACAGGTCGCTTTGATACAACGCGTCGGCGCGCGTCGCCCAGCGCCGAAAGTTTTGTGCTTGCACAAAACTTTCGGCGCTGGCCGACGCGCGCCGACGGGTTACGGGCGCGTTAGCAGGACGTCGACACGCATTACCAGCGCGTAGCCGGCCCGCTCGTAGCGCGTCAAGAAACGTTGAGCAACGTCGTGGAATTTTCCCACACTTGCGACGGGCCAGGCAACGTGTAACGCGCTGGGAGAACGCCGATAATACGGCGATAAGACGTTGATAACATGCGTTCAACCCGCCAACGGCGTATGATGCGCCGGCGACACGCCGGCGACACGCCGATAACACGCCGATAACACATCGACAAGACGCTAATCAACCGTGGGAACGCGGCGCAACTTTTTAGAAATTGGGTCAAGCGGCGGGGGTTTCTTTGTTTTCCACCCGCGCAACATGCTGGCGGCGCGCCAATAACACGCCAGCAACGCGCCGAAAAGTTTGACGTTTCTCGACGCGTTGAATATATTTAAGCGCGTTGGCGGCACGCCGGAATACACGTCGTAGTGTGACACATCCATTAGCGTCTCTGAATGTTGGCGAATCGGCACAGTTCTTCACAGTATGAAAACACACAAATTTTCACAGTGTGAAAACACAACATTTTTCTAAACCAAAGGTTATACATAGATTTATTGTTGCCAACCTGGAGGTATTCAGAATCCTTGAAGTTTTGCGTTGTGGGTGTGAAACCTCAGTGGCAGCAGCTGCAAGGTTGCTAGGGGATTTCGTCGGCATACCCCCCCGCCCCCCCGAAAAAAAAGAAAACAAAAGAAGGCTTTGAAATGGGCTATTTGAGGGCATTTCCAAGGGATTATCGGCTGATATTTTAGCATAATATGTATGACATGATATTTACTTGGATTTAATCAAAAGTACAAAAATTCGTTAAATTTATGAGATTTTGTACAAAAGTGCTGGGATTTTGGGGTCGATTTGTGACTCATGAAGTGACTGATCAGAACCTTCAATTTCCGTGACTTTAACGTGAATTTCATGAGAGTTAGCAAGAATGTGATTTTCCATGTCCAGCTTAGCTCTAATTGAATTTAGGATACGGCGGAAGAACGACAGGATGGAAGTAGTGCGTACAGGTGACCAGAGTTTTCTATTGAGATAACACCGGTCGTGGTGGGCTAATCAGTGGAGCGCATGTGTGAAAGATCAGGAGTTCAATTCCTGGTTGAGTCCAACCAATGACTTGCAAAATTGATACTTGTCACTTGACATCACTAGGATAGGGCAAGGATAGGATTAGCTCAGTATCAGGATAATCTGACTGAGTGGGATATCGGGTCATGGTCCCAGTGGTGTGGGCGTGGTCTCCCAATGGGGAAGCATTATAAAGTCGCCATCAGTGCGCACCGTCACAAGTCGTTACCCGTCCTGATATGACCTTATGTGTTGCTAAGACGTAAAACCCCAACAAACAAACTTTTATGGTGTTTAGAAAATAAAATGGGGCATTTCTTTTTAAATCGTCTTTTTCCATTTAAAACTTGTATGCTTCTCCATCCTATCCTGCCTACACGCAGCGCGCATCGAGTTCCAAGTCCAGAAGTGCGCTGAAAAGCGCTAAAACGGCGACGGCCGCTAGGGGGCGGCACAAGGCATCCTCGGCTAACCACAGGCGGAAACAGCCGACGCCGGTCCCCGACGAGACTGCAGTTCTAGTGTCCGAAGTAATGGTGCCCCCTGCGGATAAAGTGGGTACTAAGGCGGTCACCAGGCTAACGGTCGAAATTCCCCAGGTTGACGTCGCAGAACCGGAGCAGGTGAGAAGAGAGCAGTAGTGTGTGGTGTTGGCTTTCATTCCTGTCTTTTCACTAGGCTATTTTGTCAAAGCATCGCGTTGTATATATTCACAACCATCACAATAGAGGGAGTGCACGTGATGTCATTACTTAGCAATCAGCGGTCAGTGGGCTGCCATCTTGGATTATGAGCACCCTCCCTAGCCATGTTGTGAATGCATGCAGATGCAGTAAAACAGAGTTTTCTTGTGTTCTGGGCGGTTCTGGGCGGTTTACATCCAATGTGTTTACTTACAGCACTTTAGCAACAACTTCTGAGGCTAAACTGCTCAAAACAGTGACAAATAAACCAACAAATCAGTAAATAAGTACAGTGTAGGCAGTTGCAAGCCTTCTGTATGTCATCCAATATGGCCACCGAAAGTTGTCTTGTGATGTCATTACACCCCCTCTATTGACTTGATTCTCACGAAAAGATGAATAGTGAGGCTCGCACGAGAACAGACCAATGTATTGAAATAAATTCTTGGAATTGAGTGCAAACGCTACTAATTAGTTACAGTTGCATAGTCCGATGGTTTTGAGTTTCTGTCATTTTTCTGAGATAAATATATTAGATTGATCATTATCTACTTTACTTTAATTTGAAGTAACGTTCATTTTAAATGGCTAAGACTTTAGATATTTGAAGTGCAAACATGTAGAATTAGTTTTTGCAATCATGTCAAAATCCTCACACCATAGTGCAAAGTCGTCGGCTGGTGGTGTGAATGGTGTGGACAAGCTAATGAGAAATCAATACAGGTAATGAAGGAAAGTAGGTAAAGAGTGAAAATAGGAGAGTGAGACTCCCTGGTTTATTATCTTATATAGGTTTCTAGAATACAAGATTCACGTGGGTTGATCCACCAATCAGGGTTCAATCTGTTGTATCCAAGGCCTTGTCATGCTGGCTACAGTGCCTTGTGGTGGCCAGTGATCCATAAATAACACCATGGGGGGAGGGGGGTATATGAGGTGATTCCTCCAAAGACTATCTAAGAAGTGACACTCCTCCTCTCTACTATTTTACTATAGAATTTCTATACCTAATGAGTAATAGTTTACCAACTCCACATATCCCTCATATGCCTTTGGATTTTATATATCACCATTTACCATTATATATAGACAAGTTGCAATTTATTATAGTAGTTTCACATATATCCTCATGCCATTATATCGGAAAATTTTACAATAGGCTGCTGCAGTAACAGGTTCTGTGAAATTGACTCAGTATTCCGTTCTATGCAGAAACAAATGTTTAGTAAGTCCATCAGTCTTTAAGTTAGATATGTAGAATCAAGTATAGATGATTGTTTTGGTTTTGAAAATTTAAAGTAAATTGGAAAGTTTTTGAATATGCCTTATAAACTTTATGTATGTGCACTCTTCCCTCCCCTGTGTGACGTCACAGAACTACTAATAATAGCGACCGGACGCAGTGGCCAAACCGGTAGAGTGCATCCGTCCAATATGTAGGGTCGATAGTTTGAATCCCAGCCGAGTCAAACGAATAACTTATAAAGTACTTGTCGCCAACTAGCTGGGCGCTCAGCAATAATAAGATAGGGCAAGGACTGGTTAGTACAGTATCAGGATAATGTAACTGTTTGTTATGTTTCAGGTTGAAACTCGGACGTCAACTGCTGACGACGGTTTGCAGACAGAAACGCCCCCTGGTGAGTAAATGTGTTCACATCATCCGGAACCTACGGGGATAACACAAGGCTATGTGATAACACGAGGCTAAGTGATAACACGAGGCTATGTGACATCATGAGGCTATTTGATAACACGAGGCTATCTGACAACACGAGGCTATGTGACATCACGAGGCTATGTGACATCATGAGGCTATGTGATAACACGAGGCTATGTGATAACACGAGGCTATGTGATAACACAAGGCTATGTGACATCACAAGGCTATGTGATAACACGAGGCTATGTGATAACACGAGGCTATGTGATAACACAAGGCTATGTGACAACACGAGGCTATGTGACATCACAAGGCTATGTGATAACACGAGGCTATTTGATAACACGAGGCTATCTGAAAACACGAGGCTATGTGATAACACAAGGCTATGTGACATCACAAGGCTATGTGATAACACGAGGCTATGTGAAAACACGAGGCTATCTGATAACACGAGGCTATGTGACATCACAAGGCTATGTGACATCACAAGGCTATGTGACAACACGAGGCTATCTGATAACACGAGGCTATCTGATAACACGAGGCTATGTGATAACACGAGGCTATGTGACATCACAAGGCTATGTGACAACACGAGGCTATCTGATAACACGAGGCTATGTGATAACACAAGGCTATGTGACATCACAAGGCTATGTGACATCACGAGGCTATGTGATAACACAAGGCTATGTGACATCATGAGGCTATGTGATAACACGAGGCTATGTGATAACACGAGGCTATCTGATAACACAAGGCTATGTGATAACACAAGGCTATGTGACATCACGAGGCTATGTGATAACACAAGGCTATCTGACAACACGAGGCTATCTAATAACACAAGGCTATGTGACATCACGAGGCTATGTGACAACACGAGGCTATGTGATAACACGAGGCTATCTGATAACACGAGGCTATGTGATAACACGAGGCTATGTGACATCACGAGGCTATGTGATAACACGAGGCTATGTGATAACACAAGGCTATGTGACATCACAAGGCTATGTGATAACACGAGGCTATGTGAAAACACGAGGCTATGTGACAACACGAGGCTATGTGATAACACGAGGCTATTTGATAACACGAGGCTATGTGATAACACGAGGCTATGTGATAACACGAGGCTATGTGATAACACGAGGCTATGTGATAACATGAGGCTATGTGATAACACGAGGCTATGTGATAACACGAGGCTATGTGACAACACGAGGCTATGTGATAACACGAGGCTATGTGAAAACACGAGGCTATGTGATATCACGAGGCTATGTGATAACACGAGGCTATGTGACAACACGAGGCTATGTGACAACACGAGGCTATGTGACAACACGAGGCTATGTGATAGCACGAGGCTATTTGATAACATGAGGCTATGTGATAACACGAGGCTATGTGAACACACGAGGCTATGTGACATCACGAGGCTATGTGACAACACGAGGCTATGTGATAACATGAGGCTATGTGATAACATGAGGCTATGTGAATACGGCTATGTGATAACAGAGGCTATGTGATAACACGAGGCTATGTGATAACACGAGGCTATGTGATAACACGAGGCTATGTGATAACATGAGGCTATGTGATAACACGAGGCTATGTGATAACACGAGGCTATGTGATAACATGAGGCTATGTGATAACACGAGGCTATGTGATAACACGAGGCTATGTGATAACACGAGGCTATGTGATAACACTAGGCTATATTATACTGCTTGTGGCGATGCTAGCGGAGCGAAGAGGTGAAATTGTGATGTGCATTTGGAAGAAATATAATTGTTAATAATTTTGTTTTATTTTGATAAATGCCTTTGTTTCATTCCCCGTCCTGATTGGTCGGTGCATGTTTGAATATGCAGCACTGAATTATGACTAAAATGATAATTGTGGAAATTAATTAATTAAATAATGTGAGCATCTCCTCATTTCACTGCATGCCATTGTATTCCTTTCATAAACACGAACCGTCATGGACATAGGCACCAAGATCATACGAATATTTTGAACTACTGTAAGTTTTTGTTGTTTGTTTGTTGTTGTTTTACACCCTAGCAACATCTAAGGTCATATCAGGATGGGTACCGACTTGGGGAAGTGCGCACTCATGGCAACTTTATAGTACTGCCCCACTGGGAAACCAGGCTGCCGGCACCATGACCTGAAATCCCACTCAGTCACATTATCCTGACACTGAGCCAACCAGTCCCTGCCCTATCCTATTAATGCCGAGCGCCTGGCTAGGAAGCGACAAGTATAAATTTTTAAGTCATTGGTTTGACTCGACCAGGGTTAGAACCGATGACCCCACAATCTACCAGCACGGGAGATGGGCGCTCTAACTCATTCAGCCATCCCGTCTTGTCGCTACTGTAAGTTATTAAGCATCTTAAAGCTGCATAGTCGGATGAAGCATCAAATTTTCAAGACGAAAACAATTATCTAGATTTGATGCTACAGATCTAGCTTAGATACTGATTCACTTAATAAACATTTGTTGCCAAATAGAGCGGAATATCAAGGCAATTTAATTGAACTTGTTACAGAGTTTTAGCAAGCTTGCCAAAACTAATTTGATATGTTGGCACTTCAAATATCTCAAAACTGAACCATTTAAAATAAAAGTCACATCAAACTAAAGTATGTTACATTATAACAATCAATTCAATATAATTATCTCAGAAAAAAATGTCAGAAACTCAAAACCATTGTACTATGCAACTTTAAAAACATCCTCAAATTTTGCACAAAAAGTTCTTCGAAAGGCAATGGAATTTGATATGTTGAAATGGGTATGAGCCCTGAGATAAAATTGACAATCAATTAATAAATTAATCAACTCTATAAACATTAGGGCTTGCCGCCTCCCCCAACCGGGCTGACGTGGCGTCGTGGCTTGCCGGTACCGCCGACAATACTCGGCCGACGACCGGCAACATTCCCAACGGCGCCGGAACCAGCGTAACTGGCGACGGCCGTCTGGCGTCCCGGCCGCGATCCCCGGGCGAGTACTCGGACGGCGTCAGTGAGATGACCGTACCGGAAGTGGACATACCACTTTCGGTCGACAGGGAGACGCCGAAGGACGACGACTGGTGGTGGCGGAAAAGTCGCCGTGGTCGCCGGTCTATGACGTCAACAGCGATGTCATTCCAGAGGCGAATGACGCCAGCGGAAGGTGCACGTCAGCGCCCCCACACGGCGTCATTGGTCATCTCGGACCTCACCAGAGAGGTAGGCAGAGGTCGTCGATTTCGAACCCTGCATGCTAGTTAGTGGTGATTGCTTAATACCATGCATTTACAAACCCAGGGAACCAGACGGCATGGCCGAATGAGTTAGAGCGTCTGCCTCCCGTGTTGGTAGACCATGGGATCGTGGGTTCGAACCCTGGTCGAGTCAAACCAATGACTTGTCACTTCCTAGCCAGGCACTCAGCATTATTAGGATAGGGCAAGGACTGGTTGGCTCAGTTTCAGGATAATGTGACTGAGTGGGATATCAGGTCATGGTGCTGGTGGCCTGGTATCCCAGTGGGGCAGCACTATAAAGTCGCCAGGAGTGCGCACTGTCACAACTCGGTACCTGTCCTGATGTGACCTTAGATGTTGCTAGGACGTAAAACAACAACAAACAACCAATACAAACCTAGGGGGTTAGGGGGCATACCCCCCGCAATTTCGTTTTTTTTATTGCATATTTAAGTCAATTGGACTCATGCTGCCCAGCCGTGAAAACAAGTGTTAACACACTTAACCGTTATGAGAAAGGTAAATAAATATTCCACTCATTTTATTTCTGATTTTGTTTCGACGGTAGGGGGAGGGGCGGATTCCGGTCAACCAGGACCCCCCCCGCCCTAAGTATGTAACTGACATAATAATAAACCGTGACCTTACTATAAAAAGGTTCTATCTGACAAAGTGACCAAATTGGTGTTATGGATGCAAAAATGTTCTACCTACAAAAGGCTATCATGCAGTTACACAACTGTTTCTCAACTGGTATTTTTCACTAAGATATATTTCACATAATATTTTTCTATCTGCTTTGATATCATGCAGTTACACATCTTCAGTCCTCATTATCTCAAAAGAACCATTTTGTCAGATAGAACCTTTTCATAGAAAGATCGGGATATGTCAAACTATTTTGACTATTTGTATTGAAACTATATTCTGAATGGGGCTGTGTGAAATGCAGTGGTAGTCAATTACCGAGCAGGAACAACGTTTTTGTCTGCAGAGCGCTTTCATCCTTGTCTTTTGAAACTTTGCTTCTCAGGTACCTTGAGTCTGCTAGAATTCTGAACCATTTACTAATATTACTATGCTCATTATTATTTTTTTTGGGTAAAGTATTTATTCATCTGAATATGACATTTGTCAGCGCCCGGATCACTGGTCTTCCAGCCATCTTACTATTGTAGTTGACAGTCTAAATAATCTAAGTTTGATCAGTGCTGTATTAGTTACAGCACCGATCCTGTAGAATTAATGGAGTGGCTCCTGCTGTATAATGTACAGCACCAGTCACTGTAGTTCATGCAGAATGCTTCGGCAGTAACAGCATTATTATTCAGACGAAAAGAAATACTACTTGAATAAAAAAAATATCAGGGAAAAAAAAGCGATTTTTCACCTTCAAAATGTTTCCCTCTTCTTCTCTTCTTTCAGGAATTAGAAAAGACTTACGCCGAAACCCTGCGTCGTTACCAGGGAGTTCCCGGGTGAGTTGCTCGTGATATATCTGTCTTAGATACAATGCCCTAAATAGGATAACCTAGATATCCTATTATAATACCATTTTTTTCGCATATACATACATTTAGTGTGCGTATGTAAGTTAAGTTTGCTCATTTAGTTTCTTGTCATGCAACTGGGAACAAACTCAATATCTCCAGATTATTACACTAGGTGGCGCCACCACCACATCATATAGGATACTTAACCGCCTGTCTGGATAAGACTATTCTCCAACATGTTGTGACATGTCAGTAACTTAATGTTGTATAGTCCGATGTTTTTGAGTTTCTGACATGTTCTGAGATAAATACATTAGTCTGACCGGGCGCGGTGGCCGAATCGGTAGAGCACTGGCCTCGCTTGCGGAAGACCGGGAGTTAGCGAGTTTGGTTCCCAGTCGAGGCATACCAATGACTTAAAAATTGATACTTGTAGCTTCCTAGCCTGGTGCTCGGCATTATTAGGATAGGGCAATGGCTGGTTAGCTTGGTGTCAGGATAATGTGACAGTGGGATATTGGGTCATGGTGCTGGCGGCCTGATTTCCCAGTGGGGCAGCACTATAAAATCGCCATGAGTGCGTACTGTCACAAGTCGGTACTCGTCCTGATATGACCTTAGATGTTGCTAGGATGTAAAAGAACAACAAACAAACAACAAACATTAGTCTGATCATTATAATGTACCTTACTTTAGCGTGAAGTAACTTTTATTTTAAGTGGCTAACCGTTGAGATATTTGATGTGCAACCATGCCAAATTAATTTTGGCAAGCATGCAACAACTCTGACATCATAGCCTTCTGCAGGAGCAGGTTCTATTCAATTGCGTCAGTATTCCCTTCTGTGTGGTGACAAATGTTTAATAAGTGCACCAACATCTAAGTTAGATATGTAGAATCAAATTTAGATCATCATTTTGGTTTTGAAAATTTGATGTTTCATCGGACTATGCAGCTTTAAGCATTGGCTGAAGCTCGAACCCACATATGGATTAGGATAGGTGTTACTTTATTATATCAGTTGTAGTGAAACTAAAGATGGAAACGAATGGGTAGATCGTGGGATTAGAAACCCAAGGGTTCGAATGCTGGTCGAGTCAAACCAATGACTTAAAAATTGCCACTTATCACTTTCTACTCAGCCGCTCGGCATTATTAAGATAGGACAAGGACTGGTTGGTTCAGTGTCAGGATAATGTCACTGAGTGGGATATCAGGTCATGGTGACCGAATCGGTAGAGCGCAGGCTTCCCGTGCAGAAGGTCGGGAGTTCGAATCCCAGCCGAGTCAAACCAATGACTTACAAAATTGATTATTGTCACTACCTAGCGAGAGGCTTGGCATTAATAGGATAGGACAAGGACTGGTTAGGATAGTATCAGGATAATGTGACTGTGTGGGATATTGGGTCATGGTGCCAGCAGCTTGCTCTCCCAGTGGGACCGCACTATAAAGTCACCATGAGTGTTCATTGTAACAAGTTGGTACCCACCGTGATATGACCTTAGATGTTGCTAGGACGTAAAACAACAAACAAACAACATTCAATTAAATGCTGATTGCCTCTGAGCAACAACATCTTCCCTAAACCGAACATTGTATGACCGGAAATAGTGTTTGCCCAGTGAGCATTGTTGAGCCGTGCGCCATTGTTGTATACGGCAGTCACAGCAACCATTTATGACGTAATCCGCTGGTACCCGTACCAGTGCGTACCAACGCAGTATTGCCGCAATAAGCGTAATGACTTCCATTGTGCTGGGTTGGTGTGTAAGTTGTACAGTATATATAGTACGTCAGTCGTCATTACTTAGGTGCGGTGCCAATAAGACGAACTCTTTCACCGTGCTCTTTTGTTTGTTTGTTGTTGTTTTACGTCCTAGCAACATCTAAGGTCATATCAGGATGGGTACCGACTTGTGACAGTGCGCACTCATGATGATTTCACAGTGCTGCCTCAATGGGAGACCAGGCTGCCAGCACCATGACCTGATATCCCACTCAGTCACATTATCCTGATACTGTGCTAACCAGTCCTTGGCCTATCCCCGAACGCCAGGATATGTCGTGACAGGTATCAATTTTTAAGTCATCAGTTTGAATCCACCAGGGTTCGAACCCGTGGGTTCAAATCCCATAATCTACCAAAACGGGAGATGGATGCTCAACTCATTCGGCCATCCCCTTTGGAAGTTTTGCTATTCAACAGAAACATCTATGAAACAGATTGCCGACATTCATTCTATCCCTCTACAATGAAAATGGTTTATTTGGCAATATCGTCGATCCAGCGTTGGGCCGGGTACAAGTTAGCCGGGCTTGGGGAGGGTTCGCTGAATAATGAGTATTTGTATTGGTAGCGCCGGCCATTTATTCAGAGCAGACTGTGCATGTGGATTACTGATGGACCGGTATATACTCGGCAAATTAACGGTGCATTTGTGTGTACGTATGAGAGAGAGAGGGAGGGGAGAGACGAGGCGAGGAGGAGGGGGAATGGGAGGGGAGAGGGGGAGGGAGGGGTAGTGGGGAGGGGGGGGGGGAGTGGGGAAATGGCAGGAGGGTGGGATAGGGAGTGGGAATAGGGAGGGGGAGAGGAGAGGCGAGGGGAGGGGGAAGTGGGAGGGGGAGATGGGAAGGGGAGCGTGGAGAGGGGAGAGGAGAGGGAGGGGGAGAGGGCATGGGAGGGAGTGGGGGAGGGGAGGGGGAAAGGGGAGGGAGGAGAGGGAGATGGTGAGGGAGTGAGAAGGGGGAGGGGGGGGGCGGGGGGGGTGGGGAAATGGCAGGGAGAGTGGGGATAGGGAGTGGAGTGGAGAGGGGAGAGGGGGAGAGGAGAGGCGGAGGGAGGGGAAGAGGGAGGGGGAGATGGGAAGGGGAGCGTGGAGAGGGGAGGGGGAGAGGCATGGGGAGTGGGGAGAGGAGGGGGAACAGGAGGAGGAGTGGGGAGGGGGGAAGGGGTGAGGGAGTGAGAAGGGGGAGGGGGAGCCGAGAGGGGGGGGGGGGGGGAGTGCGCGAGAGGGATGGGGAGATAGGGGTGGGATCGGGAAGTGGGAGAGGAGAGGCGGTGGGGAAGGGGATGGAAGAATATGTATGTTGGCAGGTATAGGGAGGGAATGGGAGGGGTTAGTAGAGTGAGAAGGGAGGGAAGGTTGTCAGGGAATTGGAGGGGGTAGGTATGGTGGGAAGGGGTAGGGAAGGAGGAAATGGGAGGGGGTGGGAGGGAATGGGAGGGAAGCGGTAGGGAGGAAGTTGGGCAGGGGGGAGGGACAGAGGGAGGAAGTTGGGCAGGAAGGGGGGAATGGGAGGGGAGCGGTAGGGAGGAAATTGGGGGAGCGAGGGAGGGAGGGAGGGAGGGAGGGAGGGAAGGCATGGGAGGGGAGAGGCAAGAACGTAGGGGGGGGGGCGCTGATCCTGTATTACGTAGCCACTTTTCTCATGGATCCGAGTTCCTGAAATGCATTCTGGGTGTAAGTTTCAGTGACCCCAGACGCCGCATGGGTATGCGCGTGCAGTGGCGAGACTGCCCCTATGTGCTCGTACCTCCAGTGTTTACAATTGGATTATACGGATACGTTAGTGTTCGTGAACTGTGCTTCAACGTGTGCCAACAAGTAGGCCTATGTGTTAAAGGAACTGTTAAAATACAGTTATGTGCCCTGCCAAGATTTTTTCAGTAGAGAGAGTATAACCCCGTTAAACCAAACTTGAAGGGACCCTAGAAATTTGTTTGGATTAACCGATCATTGGTTTAACCAAGATTTGAATTTGACTTGGCTTTGGCAAAAACGGGGGTGCATTATGGATGTACAATGTATGTGGACACTATGATTATTGTTTTTTATGTATATACAGTTTAACTCCATTAAACCAACCTCGGTTAAATCAAACGATCGGTTAATCCAAACTTTTTTCGGCGACCTGGCAAAATACTACCATTTATCACCTTAAAACCACAATAAAGTTTGGTTCAACTGTACCTCAAATGCCTGGGGCCGACACTTTTGTGTGGATTAACCGATACTTTGGATTAACCGACTTTGGTTTAACCAACTTTTTTTATATGATAAATGGTAGCACTTTGCCGGGCTGCCGAAAAAAGTTTGGATTAACCGATCGTTTGGTTTAACCGAGCTTGGTTTAACGGGGTTGTTCTGTATATATATTTAATTTAAAATTTAAGCAGCTTTATTGGTGGTATATACGTACAGGGTTAGTGTAGCGGTGGTTGGCTCTAGGAATGGTAGTAAATGCTTTCCCTCCACGTTTCTTTTGGTAGGGCCTTCTACTTCTCAATCAGTTCCCTCTTATTGTTGCTGTTTCCCATGGATTTAACTGTTATATATGTGAAGTGGGCGAGACTACTCAACCGATGGAAATGCGGGCAGCACTGAGTAGCTCGCATTCTAAAATGTGGGCTACTCCCCAGGCTCGCATTTGCCACCATTTGCGGGGCCGGGTTCCCTGCTGTAAAGCGTTGCTAGTATATGTCAATTGTGACTTTCCTAGCAACGGTGGAAGGTCGGGTGTTCGGGCCCAGACCCATCAGACGTGTTTTTGCATGCTCTGATGTTTTAGATGAGATTTAGGCTTTTATTGTCGAAATTCCAAACTTATTCAACTTAATTATATGGGAGGGGATTTACTTGTTCATATCCATCATATTGCTATACTTATATTGTTAGTTCGGGTAAGAATAAAGCTGTGAGCTCCTAAGAAGTAATTGGAACGTTCCTTGCATTCTTTACTATTCTCCAGTCTTATATTATTAACCGCTATGGTCAACTTGATATTGTTATTCGATTGCTCTATAAATGTATTTAATTAAGGGCCTTCCACCCCACGGTCTGTATGGAGTCGAACTCCACACCTCTGAAAATATATTAACCACCTTGCTAGCCCTGGGTCAAGCTAGCGGGAAGGCGAACAACCGGCGGTGGGAGGCTCAGGAAATTCACATGGAAACAATTATATATTAACACGTAGGCTCGCCTTAAGCGGGGGTGGAATAACCTAGGACGGTTAAATATGTATACAAATGTCTATATATAAATATATCCTCCGAGCTAGTGGAGGAGAGGCCCCGCGCAGGAGGCGGAGAGGTGCATGCTGGTACCCCCCCCCCCCCCCCCCCGTGGAGGGAAGGGGGGCGGGGGTGCAACGCACTCCAGGTCTTATTACTTGCGATAACGGGCTTATCCCTATCAATACATATGCATATGAATTTCTGCCACTTTCTGAGATAAATACATTAAGCTAATCAATTAGTCTACTTTAGTTTAGTTTAAAGTAATTAATTAACTTTGGAGCTGCCTGACATCAAAACATGCCAAATTAATTTAGGCAAACACATCAAAACTCTGGCACCCTAGACTTCAGTAGTAAGAGGTTCTATTAAATCGACTTATTACGACCTTCTATGCAGCAAAAAGACACACTTAATAAATGTGCTAGTAGTGTCTGAGGTGAAAATGTAGAATTAAGTCTAGATAAGTGTTTTGGTTTTGAAAATTTGATGTTTACATTGGACTAAGCAACTTTAAGGAGGCGCATGTTAGTTAGTGCATGAATATATCGGGCGGGACGTAGTTGAGGCGGTAGAGTGTCCCACCTGTGAAGGTGTCGGTCATCCTATCGATCCTGCTGAGTGGATCCATTTGCAGTTTGGGCTATTTTCCGTTCCAACCAGTGGTCCACAACTGGTTCATGAAAGGCTGTAGTATGTGCAGTCCTGTCTGTGGGAAAGTGCATATAAAACACCCCTTGCTGCTTATCGCAAAAATTAGCCTATGTGGGCGTAGTGAGTTTCCGCCAAAGAAATATGTCAGAATGACCATATCCTTGATGTCAAATAGCCGATGATAATACCAATGCGCTCTAGAGGCGTCGTTAAATAAAACAATTTTGAATGCGTCGGGCAAGGAGGGTGGGTATGACTCTGTGAGGAGAGTCGGTTTACTCCCACCTCGTTGTTGGGACACACGCCGGGTCACGTGGGTGCTGGTTCCGGGCGAAATGGTCTGTTGATGTAGTTTCCTTGTTGGATATCCTGGGCCTTAAAGCTGTGGTTGTAGTGGACTCAGGGGTGGGGGGGGGGGGGCATCCGGTGGGGTTTTGTTTGTTTGTTGTTGTTTTACGTCCTATAAACATCTAAGGTCATATCAGGACAGGTACCGACTTCTGACATTGTGCACTCATAGCGACTTTATAGTGCTGTCCCACTGGGAAACCAGGCCGCCAGCACCATGACCTGGTATCCCACTCAGTCATATTATCCTGACACTGAGCACACCAGTCCTTGCCCTGTCCTAATAATGCCGAGCATCTGGCTAGGAAGCGACAAGTATCAATTTTTAAGTCATTTGTTTGACTCGACCAGGGTTCGAACCCACGACCCCATGATCTACCAACACGGGAGACGGAAGCTCTAACTCATTCGGCCATCCCGTCTGGTCACATCCGGTTGGGAGAAGACTGTAGGGATGGGCAATGGAGGTGTAGGGGCGGGTGTATGGGGAAGGAAGAAAACCCAGAGTGGAGAGGAAGTAGAACGTGATCCATATACTTCAGCGATGACTTATATATTACAGTTGCATAGTCCGATGGTTTTGAATATCTGTATTTTTTTCTGAGATAAATATATTAGATCGATCACTAGTAATAGTAGTATCTACTTTACATTAGTTCAAAGTTACTTTTATTTTAAATGGTAAACATTTTAGATATTTTGAGTGCAAACATGGAAAATTAGTTTTGGCAAGCTTGCCAAAACTCTGACACCATAGATTTCTGCAGTAACAGGTTCTGTTAAATTGACTCAATATTGCCTTCTGCGTAGAAACAAATACTTAATAAGTGCATCAGTATGTAAGTTCGATATGTCAAATCAAATTTAGATGATTGGTTTGGTTTTGAAAATTTGATATTTCATCGGACTATGCAGCTTTAAGCTCCTGCTTCCTTTTTTCCCAGTTCAAATCTGCATACGCAAAAATTGCTGTTGTAGTCCTATGACATACCAAAATACAATGTTAAACTTGTCATCTATTTTTCTAATGATGAACCACGATATGTTCTGTGTTGTTGTTGTTGCTGCGGATAGTGAGGTAAGCAGGTGGGGATGGACAGTGTATTTTCAACTTGATAATTTCAAAATATGTAAAGTATGAACAGTCATTCACTGATGATATTAGTATATATATGTGCTCTATAATCTATTATGGGAATATAAACAAGGGCACTATCTTCAGTTCCCTATATAATACTATATTCACCCAATCCTATCTTAAGTGGCCCTGTGTAGTTACAGTATTGGCCACACTGGCGCCACCTGTGAGGAGCTCTCAGCATTGTATGCCAGCTGCCTCTGGCCGTTATCGCCCATATACCAGTTTGGACGGTCAGATTTGAACCAAAATTACAGCACTGAAAACAAGTGTTAACACACTTTTCCATTATGGCCAGGGTAAATAAATTCATCACACACAAAAATATATATACACATATATATGTGTAGTTGTATATATTTAGCTATTATATACATAATATATACTGGACACATTGGCCAAACCAGTAAGAGCAGAAACCTCTCTAACCGACCACATCCACAGATCGACCACCTCCACAGATCGACTACCTCCACAGATCGACCACCTCCTATATCTATATCGATCGCTTTATTTGGGTCCCAAGCGATTGCCTATTGTAATGATAACAAAATATTCCATAAACCGACCACCTCCCTAAATGGACCATTTAAAGTCGGTCCTATGATCGGTCGATTTAGAAAAGTTTTTAAAAACTTTATATACAATAAGAAACCCGTCTATATATATTATACCAACAGCCTATATGTAGAGTAATGTCTGTGACGAATGCACCAACTTATTTAAAAAAAAAAAAAATCAGTCCAACTACCTCCTCATGAAACAGTCGTGATGACCGAATGAGTTGAGCGTCCGCCTCCCGTTCTGGTAGGTCATGGGATCGAACTCGCGGGTTCGAACCCTGGCCGAGTCAAACCAATGACTTAAAAGTTGATCCTTGTCGCTACATAGTCTGGCACTCGGCATTACTGGGATAGGGCAAGGAGAAGTGGAATGAGGAGGACCAATTGTCAGCGATTGAAATTTCTCCTGCTTTAAAGTTGCATAGTCCGATGGTTTTAAGTTTCTGTAATTTTTCTGAGGTAAATATTTTAAATTGATTATCATAATCTACCTTCCTTTAATTTGAAGTAACCTTTATTTCGAATGGCTAACCTTTGAGATATTTGAAGTGCAAACATGTCAATTTAATTTGGCAAGCATGCCAACTCTTTCATGCCATAAGCTTCAGCAGTAACTGGTTCTATTAAATTGACTCAGTATCACCTTCTATGTGGCAACAAATGCTTAATAAGTGCATCATTATCTAAGTTAGATATGTAGAATCAGATATAGATAATGTGTTTGGTTTTGAAAATCTGATGCTTCATCGGACTATGCAACTTTAATCACCTAATGCAGCCTACCCCCCAAAAAACAACAAAGGCTTGGTAAATTGCTCAGTGTTCGAGGACAAAGCTCAGTGACGTTTGAACAAAACTAAGCCTAGTTAAAATTGTTTGCTTGGCTTGGCAAAGTCCATGCACCGACGGAGCCCTGGTTCAGCCGGGTACACTGGTCGGGGTTCTAACCTGACGACCACCACTAATACCAGTGTGCTTAATTACTGCAATGTGTTAACGCCCGGGAACAAACAAGCTACCCAGTCAGCTAGCTATGTGGACTGTGCTACATGAAGGTCCTGAAAGCCAAGAAGTAGGTCTGTGATATAATCATATATGCACAGCCACTCTACACAAACACGAGCCAGATTCTGTCGTGCTACAATATATACAGATTGATTGATGGTGATTGATGGTGATTTTATACCGTGTCGGCAGTAAATCCCACACCCACTGCGCCATACAGAAGGAGGGATACTTACTTACAAGACACAATTTGACGGAGCAGACGACATCTGTACAACATGGTTTAAGTTTTGAGTGGTTATAACTTCTAGTTGCATAGTCCGATGTATTTGAATTGGTTTTTTTTCTGAGATAAATACATTACATTTATTGTTATGGTCTATCTTCTTTAGTTTGAAGTGGATTTTATTTTAAATGGCTAAGCTGTGAGATATTTGAAATGCAAACATTTCAAATTAGTTTTGGCAAGCACGCCTAAACTCTGACACCATAGGTTATATCAGTATCAGTAACAGGTGTGATTAAATTACCTCAGTATATTCATTTCTATGTGGCAACAAATGCTTAATAAGGGCATCAGTATCTAAGTTAGATATGTAGAATCAAATCTAGATAAATGTTTTGGCTTTGAACATTTGATGCTTTATCGGACTATGCAGCTTTAAGTTCAACACGGTTTAGGCTGTATGTAGTAGATTAATCCAGCTCGCCCATTCAGCAGACATAGGCTACAAGAGACACACACATGCACACTTCTAAAGGCCTAAACTCAGCACACGTCAACTGACTATCTGTTACTTCCGATTGAAATATAGCAGTAGGGCAATGAGTGTGAAGGATTCTCCCAGCTGAGTGGGCTGCACAGCTCAGGCAAACCTCCTCCGTTGTCAGAACAGAATAAACCTTCACCTACTCCGATACCATGATCGCCACACTGCCCGGCATCACGGAGGAATCCTGTTCTCGGCGAGGCAAGGTTTTGGTCAGTCATGCCACGCAGATCGATCAGCGTTATGTCGACAAGGCGCGCGCGCCCCACCGCGCTTCCGGCCCGGTCAGACCGGTCCCCGACCGCCGCCACCGGCTGCTCTCGCCGCCCGCCGACACCCTCACGCCGTGGCCGTCTGTCGACGAGGAAAACTGGGAGACGGCACCGGCCGAGAAGGCAAACCAAGTCCACGCGTATGTCCCGAGTAGCGATGCCAACAGGTAGGCCAGGGCCGCGTTCAGGGTACGCCTCCAAGACGTCTCGGGAAATCCCTGATGTCATGCTAGTCTGAATGCCAAAAGCAGTTGGTCACCTCGAAAATGGCCGCCCCCATAGACGGCAGCCATTTGCAATTAAATAGAAGTGCTCTGATTGGCTGAAATCACTGAATAAGGCGGCCATTTTCCAGGCGCTTTTCATCTCCTGTCTGAAATGGGAGTCGTCTTCGAAACTTCTCCGAGACGCACCCTGAAGGGAAATAAGCCAAAAAGCATCATGGAGACGTCTCGGAGGTGTCTCGGAGACATACCCTGAACGCGGCCCTGGCCTGCACGTGGGTTTCAGAAGTCTGTATTGCAACAACAAAAAAAAGCACATAAAAAGTAATAACAAGCAGATAACTTAAAGCTGCATAGTCTGATGAAATATCAAATTTTCAAATTCAAACCAATTATCTAGATTTTATTTTACATATCTAACTTAGATACTGATGCACTTATTAAGCATTTGTTTCTGCGTAGAAGGCAATACTGAGTCAATTTAAGATAACCTGTTACTGCAGAAGTCTATGGTGTCAGAGTTTTTGCAAGTGTGCCAAAACTAATTTTCCATGTTTGCACTCAAAATATCTAAAAAAAGTTTACCATTTAAAATAAAAGTAACTTTGAACTAATGTAAAGCAGATACTAGTGATCGATCTAATATATTTATCTCAGAAAAAATACAGAAGTTAAAAACCATCGGACTATGCAACATTAAACATAAACATAGACTAACCTGTTGACAATAGAAATTATTGGAACAGTGTAACCATTACTGGTTGTCTTCCCACTGCCCCTTAACATTGAAAGTTGAAAATCTGAAGGAAAAATCACTACTTAAATCTAAATCTGGATGAGTCTACTCCAACCCCTGCCCCTTTCCCCTCTAGATAAGAGATTCATCCCCTCCCAGAGTAAAGGTGAATGCCAACCTAGTCTAAAAAGGAGCAAACAATTCCTTGGCATTAATCTTATTAGACAAGCTACCTGGCGTAGTGGCCGAATCGGTAGAGCGCGGTAATGGGGGTGATTATTGATACACAAAGCGCAGACTATATGTACAGTAAAGGTAGTGGTTATTAATGCACAAAGCATATGCTATATGCAGAGGGCACGATGTCTGCAGTAATTATTCATACACATAGTGCTGGATGTATGCCGTGATGGTGGTGGTTATTGATACGCGAAGCGCATGTTATATATAGCACAGGCTATATACAGAGGGTACAATGTGTGCAGTAATTATTTATACACATAGTGCTGGATGTATGCCGTTATGGTGGTGGTTATTGATTCACAGAGCGCATGTTATATATAGCACAGGCTATATACATAGTGTGCAGTAATTATTGATACACATAGTGCAGGATGTATGCAATGATGGTGGTTATTAATACACAGAGTGCATGTTATATATAAGCACAGGCTATATACAGAGGGTACAATGTGTGCAGTAATTATTGATACACATAGTGCAGGGTGTATGCCGTGATGGTGGTGGCTATTGAGACACAGAGCGCATGTTATATATAAGCACACGCTATATACATAGTGCACAATGTGTGCAGTAATTATTGATACACATAGTGCTGGATGTATGCCGTGATGGTGGTGTTATTGATTGGGTGTTTTGGTTTGGGTGTGGTTTGTTTTGGGGTTGGTGGTGGTGGTTATTGAGACAGGGAGCACATGTTATATATAGCACAGGCTCTATACATAGTGCACAATGTGTGTAGTAATTATTGATACACATAGTGCTGGATGTATGCCGTGATGGTGGTGTTTATTGATTCACAGAGTGCATGTTATATATAGCACACGCTATATACATAGTGCACAATGTGTGCAGTAATTATTCATACACATAGTGCTGGATGTATGCCATGATGGTGGTGGTTATTGAGACACCAAGCGCATGTTATATATAGCACAGGCTATATACAGAGGGCACAATGTGTGCAGTAATTATTGATACACATAGTGCTGGATGTATGCCATGATGGTGGTGGTTATTGAGACACGGAGCACATGTTATATATAGCACACGCTATATATAGAGTGCACAATGTGTGCAGTAATTATTGATACACATATTGCATGGTGTATGCCGTGATGGTGGTGTTTATTGATTCACAGAGTGCATGTTATATATAGCACAGGCTATATACATAGGGTACAATGTGTGCAGTAATTATTGATACACAGAGTGCAGGATGTATGCTGTGATGGTGGTTATTGATAAACAAAGCACATGTTATATATAGTACAGGCTATATACAGAGGGCACAATGAGTGCAGTAATTATTGATACACATAGTGGAAGATGTGTGCCATGATGGTGGTGGTTATTGATACACGGAACGCATGTTATATATAGCACATGCTATATACAGAGGGCACAATGTGTGCAGTAATTATTGATACACATAGTGCCAGATGTATGCCGTGATGGTGGTGGTTATTGATTCACAGAGCACATGTTATATATAGCACAGGCTATATACAAAGTGCACAATGTGTGCAGTAATGGTGATTATTGATGCACAAAGCACATGCTATATGTAGTAATGGTGATTATTAATACACAAAGTGCAGCTATATGCAGTAATTGTGATTATTCATGTATACACAAAGCGCTAGCGATATGCAGTAAAGGTGATTATTGATGCATACACAAAGCACTAGATATATGCAGTAATGGTGATTATTGATGCACAAAGCAGATGCTATATGTAGTAATGGTGATTATTAATACACAAAGTGCTAGCTATATGCAGTAATAATGATTATTGATGTATACACAAAGCGCTAGCTATATGCAGTAATGGTGATTATTGATGTATACACAAAGCGCTAGATATATGCAGTAATGGTGATTATTGATGATATGTTGTAATATCGATTATTGCTACACAAAGCTTTAGCTATATTCCCTAATAGTGATCATTGATACACACATCAGTAGCTCTATCATATATATGCAGTAATAGTTGTGAATATTGATACACAAAGCGCTAGCTATGTGCAGTAATAGTGACTATTGATACACACATCACTAGCTATATGAAGTAATCGTGATTATTAATGCACAACGCGTTAGCTATGTGCAGTAATGGTGGTGATCATTGGTACTCAAACCTCCTGCTGCCTCAATAACAGATTGCACCGACCAGGCCATGTTGTCAGGGCTTCAATGTAATTAGTTACTCTTAGAGGCGTTGCAATGCCTAAAGCCTACATTCCTTACACGCGGTATGCCGTATGCGAATGCGAATGCGGCAAAAAATCGAAAAGCATCTATGTCAATGGGGGTGATTCCTTACACGCGGTATGCAGCATGCGGCATGCGGCATGCGAATACTGAATCGGTCCATGTAGCGATCGGTGCGGCATGCGAATGCGAATGCCCATAGACAACAGTGTTAGAGAAACCTGACACTATGTGTGTGGGTGTGGGTGAAAGGACCCAACCCGTTCACATACCACATGCCGCATGCCACATACCGCGTGTAAGGAATCTAAGCTTTATTCCTCATGTCTTATGGCTACTTTAATACTGGTTCTTTCTTTCCATCCGTCGAACAGCGCTAGCACCAACTACAGGAATGTGCAATGATTAAAGTGGCATCCTTGTGTTTAAAGGTGCATAGTCCGATGAAAGCAGCACATTTTCAAAACCAAAACCCTGACCTAGATTTGGTTCGACATATCTAACTTAGATACTGGTGCACTTATTAAACGTTTGTTGCGGCATAAAAAGGAATACCAAGTCAATTTACTAGAACACGTTACTGCAGAAGCGTAAGGTGTCAGAGTTTTTGGCGTGCTTGCAAACATTAATTTGGCATGTTCAAAGTTTGAATATCTCAAAAGTTAGCCATTGAAAATAAAAGTTACTTCAAACTAGAATAATATAGGTTATAGCGATTAAACTGATATATTTATCTCAGAAAATGACAAAAACTCGAAACCTATCGGACTAGGCAGCTTGCATTTTTAATGTGCGAAACAAATCAGGCGGCCGAAGCCATTCTTGTATGTCTACCCCACCGTACCCCCAAATCCACCCTGTCCTGTAAAGCTACGGGCCTGGCAGTTATTACTATATTAGAACACCGTTGAGGGAATGACCCAGTACACGTGCAGTGGCATTGGGGGGGGGGGGGTGGAGACCAATCACGGAAGCATGATTTGACAAATAGTTTCGGTGGTTTTCCCCCCCTGAAATCACTCCGGCTTAACATGAGGACTATTAGGCCTAAGCATTCCTGCATACACTTATAAATATCCAAGCAACTATTCTTGTGTAGTAACTGCACCGGAAATGCTCCAATACTATAAATCGCGTAGCTTGCACAGAATGCTGGTCACATGACCCAAATCACCAGTAGGGTGTGTGTTTTGTTTTGCAATTAGGAAACATTGCGCCAACATTATGGGATTCGAACCTACACTGCTACCATTCCTGGACTAGCGTCCCAACCGTTAGTCTGGCTAGGCTCCCTAATGCAATCAACCAATCCGTGCCTGCCTGTATATAAGGTATTTGACCCCGGGGAGGCGGGGCGGGGTTTGGAGGTCAGTGCACCTCACTACTGTATCGCTCATACCCCAGTCACACTACAGCTTGCGACCACCTTAGACCAAAGAACCCACACTCACCAGTGACTCCCGGACATTGGCAACCATTGTTTTGGTAGCAAGGACGTCCCTGGTGAGTGTAGGTTCTTTGGTCTAAGGTGTTCGCAAAGTGGTCGCAAGCTGTAGTGTGACTGGGGTATTACTGTGACAACAAGGTCTAGGTTGTTAAAATGACTAGACGGGATGGCCGAATGAATTGAACATCCGTCTCCCGTTTTAGTAGATCGTGGGATTCGAACCCACAGGTTCGAAACCTGGTCGAGTCAAACCAATGAGTTAAACATTGATACTTGTCGCTCGTTTCCTAACCAGATGCTCGGCATTATTATGATAGGACAAGGACTGGTTGGCTCAGTGTCAGGAAAATGTGACTGAGTGAGATATCAGGGCCGCATTCAGGGTCCGTCTCGGAGGTGCCTCGGCGATGCTTTTTGGTCTATTTGCGTTCAGAGTGTGTCTCGGCGACGTCTTGGCGACGCCTCCCTTTTCAGACTGGAGATGAAAAGCGCCTCGAAAATGGCCACCGCATTCAGTGCTTTCAGCCAATGACAGCACAGCTTTACCATTGCAAATGGCCGCCACCTATGGAGGCCGCCATTTTCGAGGCGGCCAACAGCTAAATCCGTTCAGACTAGCCTGACGTCACGGGCGCCTCCGAGACGGACCCTGAACGCGGCCCAGGTGGTGCTGGCGGTCTGGTCTTCCAGTGGGGCAGCACTTAAAAAGTCGCCATGAGTGCGCCCTGTCACAAGTCGGTACCCGTCCTGATATGACCTCAGATGTTGCCAGGATGTAAAACTCCAACAACCAACTAACCAACCAGGTTGTTAAATACGCTTTATTTGATATACTCAGCGGGGAGAGACGAAGCGATTGTTTGATTGTCTCGGGTCTCCCGGGCTGGGCTAATTCGCGCCAAAACAATGCCACGACAGAGCGACCTTTCAGTGGCGCGTGTTTGGCGCCATCTGGCGGGCTTTGATCAGCTGATTATAACCGACAGGCAAAGGTGTGTTAAACGCAACCGACGAGAAGTGTCAGATCGGCAACCGCACTACCTCACTACCTCACTACTTCCCTACCTCACTACCTCACTACCTCACTAGTCACGGGGTCAATTTGACAAATTAACCATTGACCTCACTGACAGTTTTTTGTTCCACCTTCTTTCTGTTTGTTTTTAAAGATGCATAGTCCGATAAAAGCATAACATTTTCAAAACTGAAACAATTACCTAGATTTGAGCATATATATATCTAACTTAGATACTGATGCACTTACCAGACGGGATGGCCAAATGAGTTAGAGCGTCCGTCTCCCGTGTTGGTAGATCGTGGGGTCGTGGGTTCGAACCCTGGTCGAGTCAAACCAATAACTTAAAAATTGATACTTGTCGCTTCCTAGCCTGGTGCTCGGCATTATTAGGATAGGGCAAGGACTGGTTAGCTCAGTGTCAGGATAATGTGACTCAGTGGGATATCAGGTCATGGTGCTGGCAGCCTGGTCTTCCAGTGGGGCAGCACTATAAAGTCTCCATCAGTGCGCATTGTCACAAGTCGGTACCGGTCCTGATATGATCTTAGATATTGCTAGGACGTAAAACAACAACAATAACACTTATTAAGCATGCTTTGCCACATAGAAGGGAATGGTAAGTCTCCTCATCTCCTCACTTCCTCACCTCCTCACCCCCTTACCTCCTCACCTCCTCACCTCTTCGCCTCTTCGCCTCCTGACCACCTCACCTCCTCACCCCATCACTTCCTCACCACCTCAGCCCCTTACCTCCTCACCTCCTCACCTCTTCGCCTCCTGACCACCTCACCTCCTCACCCCATCACCTCCTCACCACCTCACCTGCTCCCCCCTCACCTCCTCGCCTCCTCACCTCCTCATCTCCTCACCTCCTCACCTCTCCACCTCCTCATCGCCTCACCTCTGCACGTCCTCACCTCCTTATCTCCTCCTCACCACCTCACCTCCTCACCTCCTCACCTCCTCACCTCCTCACCACCTCACCTTCTCACCTCCTCACCACCTCACCTCCTCACATCCTCCCCTCCTTCCTCCTCCCACCTCCCTCCTCCCCTCCTCCCGCCTCACCACCTCCCCTACTTCACTACCTCACCAACTCACTCCTGACCTCCTCCCCTCCTCCCCTGATCATCTCCTCCCCTCCTCACCCCCTCACCTCCTCAGCCCCTGACCTCTTCACCTCCTCACCTCCTCATCTCCTCACATCCTCATCTCCTCACATCCTCACCTAATCCCCTCCTCATCTCCTTACCTCCTCACCTCCTCTCCTCCTCTCCTCCTCATCTACTCACATCCTCACCTAATCCCCTCCTCACCTCCTAACGTCCTCAACTCCTCACGTTGACCTAATTTACATCCTCTTTTCACGTTACTCCTTCTTTCCTCCAGTACACCAGATTTTGTGAAGAAGCTGCACCAGAATGAGGGTACAAGGTTCGAAGACAACTGGCATGACCGTGCAATAGAGCGGTAAGTGGAGCAGCTCTCACTCACCCTACGTCATCATCATGTCTATGTTCTCCCGTCGCCGAGACATACATTACATCACAAGCTCACTCGGGTTCTTTTTGTCTTCTTTTTATTTTCATTTGGGATATTAAAGTTGCATGGTCTAATGAAACGTATTCTTTTTCAAAACCAAAACACTTATCTAAATTTGGTTCTATATATCCAACTTAGATACCAGTGCATTAGCTAAGGATTGGGGACAGCCTATTTACAATAATCAGTGAATTTATTACCTCATCCCCTTGGACACCTAGAGACAGCCATTATGCAGGAACACACATTAAGCAATTAGGTCAATCTCGTTGACTGATTAGCCATACCCTCATTCCAAGTACCATATGTAACATGGTCATCGCGAGATGTCAATACTCATCATAGCTAGAGGACTTTTGGAAAGCTTGTCGAAAGTATTTAGCCTTCTTTCAGCTTAAATTGCTTCAAAACTAGCCATTTTTCATCAAAATTATTCCAGACTAATGATTAGTAGGTTATAACAATCAATTTGATATATTTCTCTAAAAAAATAAAATAAAAATTCAAACGTCATCGGACCATGCAACTTTAAAGTTGCATAGTCCGATGAAGCATCACGTTTTCAAAACCAAAATTAAGTTATCTATAATTGATTCTACATATCTAGGTTAAATACTGATGCACTTGTCAAGCATTTGTTGCCCAAACAGAAGGGAATGCTGAGGCATTTAAATCGAACCTGTTGCTGCTGAAACCTATGGCGTGCTTGCCAAAACTAATTTGGCATGTTTGCATTTCAAATATCTCAAAAGTTAGCTATTTGAAATAAAGGTCACTTCAAACTGAAGTAAGGTAGATTATACCAATCAAATTAATATATTAATCTCAGAAAAATTATAGACTCAAAACCGTCGGACAATGAAACTTTAATTAATGATAATAATGGTGATGATAAATGACGACGATGACCATGATGACGATAGTCTTGACAATAATACTAATATTAATAATACTACTACTAATAATGATAATAATGATGATAATGCAGTACACTCTAACTATTAGGAGAAATTCCAAGGTGATCTAGGCGTACAAAAAAGCCACAGCATTAACCTGGATAAAATATAGAAAATTCTTTTCTCCCCCCCCCCCCGACATCAAGAAATAAAAAGCCCCCCCCCACACAAAAACAAACCCACTCTTGTATAAGTATATCCTAAAGGTGCATATTAAAACTAATTTAGGCAATATTAAAACGGTGTAATATCCCTCTTGGTAATCAAATATGAATAGAGGAGATGTCAGCAGGGCACTTTACTCACTAATTAATAAAAAAATAACATTCCAATGCGATGCACAATAGTGTTCCCAGAAGGAGTTATTTATTACGTCATATCGAAGGCAACACACTCACTGTAGCAAGAGCCTACATAGGCTCACTGTTTTCACCTTAGCGTCACCTGGTGAGTAAGCTATGCACTATTTTCGTTTTCAAAATTCACAGTGGAGTTTGGGGAAAGTCCAATTTAAATTAATTAATTAAAACAGTTTCGTAATGTAAGTACCAACAACAATCTTTAAATAATATATCAGAGTACACAAATACACAAGTACATACTTGAAATGCATGCATTAGAATTACACTTTCCTTCATTTTCCACCCTCCCGTCTTGATATGACCTTAGATGTTGCCAGGACGTAAAACTCCAACAAACAAACAAACAATCATTGTCTACCTTTCATAATAGATTCAATGTCCACCTTTCCGAACAGATTTTAAAACTATCAAGAGACGATTCATTTCTTAGAATAATCTAGAAAACCTTTGCATGAGGTGAATATAGAATGAAGACGAAATTGATACTCTAAATAATAATAGTAATAATGAAAGTAAATGGGAGTGACTTTTGAAACGAGGTTTATATATGTTACCTCGTACAGTAAAACCTCTCTAATCGACCACCTCCACAGATCGACCACTCCCCTATGTCAATCGCTTTATTTGTGTCCCAAACGATCACCCATACAATACCATTGTAATGATAAAAAAAACCTCCCTCAATGAACCAACTACCTAGATGGACTATTGAAAGTCGGTCGATTTAGAGAGGTTTTACTGTATATTGCAAGATGTCCTGCCGTCATGTAATAACAAAACTACATATTAAAGATGTGGTCTGGTGATACATAAGAATGGTAGATCATACCCATTGTCTCTTCCTGTCCGGACTCCACTTCGGCCACACCTCTTCAATCGCCCCTCAGCTGCCGGTCTCCTCTCTTGGTTTGATCTAAAAATATATTGTAAGGGGAGGCCGGCTGACTTTTCACCTTCTACCTGCACTAATCCATTTATGTCTGCAGCTCGCTGTCTGGTTAACCCAGAGCAAGGAGGCACGATGCTTTGACTCAACTCTCCTCACTTCTCTTTCCTCAATCCTACCAATTACTTTTTTCTTCTTCCGGGCTTACTTCTCCTGATCAAAGGAGTTGTTTTCTTAGGTGGGGCCCTTTTAATTTTTCACTGCTGCTCTGTGCTCTTCGAATATGATTCCTGTATTTTTACCTTTCTGGCTCTCTAATGGGCCTGTCATATTACGACGCTTCTCGCCAGCGCGCCGCCAACACGCAAAATCACTTTTAATCGTCGAGAAACGTCAAACTTTTTGGCGTCAGCGCAATGGATTGGTAGTGTGCGGCCGACGTTGTGAGAAAAAAAACAAAAAAGTTTGGCACGCCGTCCTGATATGACCTTAGATGTTGCTAGGATGTAAAACAACAACAAACAAAGCAACAGTTTGGCGCAACGAGCCTCACGCGCGCGTGGCGTGTGCCTAGTGTTCGCATAACGTTATTCCAGCGCGTTTAATGTATCTAGATGCGCCCCTAACGTCGCCATAATGTTAGCAGCCGCGCGTTGTCGCACGTCCAAAGTTTTGTGCAAGCACAAAACTTCGCCGATACCCTGATGCGCCTCGCCGACCATCGCCGTCCATCAACGAATACCAACGCGTGGCTAACGCGTGCATAGCGCTTCCTGACGTATCCCGACGTTCCGCCAAAATAAAGTATCACATACGTCGACGCACATTGGCGAGAAACGTCATAATGTGACAGCACCATAACCCTTTGGTGCCCAAACTCAAGTGCTTTGAATACGTGACTTCCAGAAGTTTCTACTTCTAACAAAACTGGACCGATTTATTGGGGCCGCTCCAATCCTGCAGGTTTGCAGCCTGTAACCAGGCGCAGGATATGAACAACCCAATCTTGCAGTCAGGGCATGTTGTTTATATTTCCGTAATAAATTTTACAGCCAATATATATATATTTTACCTCGGTATACAGCCTCAGGCTAGCCTCAGGCTAGGGAGAAGGAAGCACGTGAGGTACCAGCAATTAGCATATACAAACTCCACGGACTGGTTTAAGTTGCGTTGGGTTGCTCCGGCAAAATTAGTCTACATAGCAAGCAAATACGCAGTAAGTATAATAAAAACTGTGGTTTAGCTTAATCATGATGCATTTAGAGCATCATTATGGAAAGCTTAGACTTTCTTTGGTCCATTTTGTACGAGTTATTAAGGTTATAGTAAACCATGGTTAGAAATTCCTTCTACGAAGGATTGAAACCGATCATTAGCGGTTTCTTTCAACACCCGGGAGTCACGCTGTGATTCATGGGTAGAGAGGTCGGGGCTCTGCCTCGTCTCCTGTCGGATATTCTCTCGTATCTAATAGAGGTGATGTTGGAGATGCTCCTCGGTTTCTTGATAGACTCCCCAAAACTTTTTCAGGCGTTTTCTCCGGTTTGTCAGCATTTTCTCCAATTGTTGACAGTAGTAGTCACAGGTGGGAGAGTGTGCGGAAAAGAGGGATGGGCGGGACGATACCACTGGTCCCGACCCCGTGTAAGGTTTGGGCTTTGACCCACAAACCCATGCACAAATTAGCTTATTACGCCTGTGTTATAACGGTTTTATAAACACGATCTCTAACACCACTCTGATGTCAAATGGTTGGAAACAACCATATTGTGACTTATTTATATACCGGGGAGCTGGACCAAAATTCTTTGTTTCAGTTCCCCGTATGGCACGAAGCGGAGTAGCGCGGTGGCAGCAGGCAGGCCGAGGGGGCGTTGTGTTCCGAGTGGATTGGTCGTGGAGTAGACTCCTCACCGGTTGTCGGCAGATGCCTTCGACAACAGCCCGGGCAGCTATTCTCTCCGAGTGCGGACGAGAGGGAATAGTCCTGACGGGCGCCGCGGTCTCTCAAACGTGGGAGACTCGGTTTGCGGCGTGGAGAGTCATTATGTCTCTCAAGCCACCGGTTTGTCTCGTAAAAGGTGAATGCCCGAGTGTCCAAAGAGAGATCTTCATTTGAGGATTTCTCAAGAGACAGATCTCATCGATGGAGCTTAAGTCTCCTCCTCCTCCTTCTCCTATAAACGTAGGGAAGAAGAGAAGGCCAACATATCATTTCTTCTGGTGGATGTTTCACCAAAGGAACGGTGGAAGACTGGACTTCGCAAAAAGCGGAAAGACCAAGTTCCAAAGAAGAAGAAGAAAGAAGGAAGAGTGGAAAGATTCTTCTTACTTCTTCCGAATTCTTCACCGATTCCACTTCACGGGAATCTGACTCAGACACACAATATGAAGGTGTCTATGTGCCATTGGTGGCAAAGTGGTCTAAGAAGTGGAGAAGAAGCCAAAAAGGCCTAAGCGTGTGAAAACCACTACGCTTTATGCGCGAGAACATTAATGGCCATTTCCGCACGTTTTTAAACCGGCAGGAGGAGATTGTTTCCAAGTTAGGAGTGAGTTAACAGGCATTAAAAGGTGTTCCCAACGCATCATTAGGAGATGGATCGAGATGTCATTATGGACGGATGGACCGTAGAGATTTGTGGGGTGTGTTGCACCACAGTGCATTTAGGGCGGTGATTGGTACCCTTAACAAGCTATTGCTCCTGTTGGCAAATAGAATGCAAAGAGAAAATAAGTTCTGTCTTTGGCTAAGACGAATGGACAAGGGAATTTGCAATGTTGGCGGCGGCAGGTAATTACCTGTCGTATCGAAGGATATGAAAATGTCTTCAAGGTCGGTTTTGCACAGATGCTGGCAAGAAGTGGCTCGTTCAAAGAAGATTACGGAGAATGATTGTAAAGAGTTTACGTCTTTCTCGTCCAGAGCCGATTAAAAGGGAAACATTTAGATAACACGAAAATGTGGCGGTCAACTACAATACCTCTATAAAGAGGTAGAAACTGCAACCAAGAGTGGCAAAACATGGATGGTAAGAGAAACAGGCAACTCCTCGTTTCAAAAAGTCACGAGGGGATTTTCGTCCTGGCGAGGATTCACCAGGGGAACCAGACCGAGTTCAAACTTCGAGTCAAGCTTTCGGGGGCCGGGGCGCTCGCTTAGGCAGGACCGACAACACCGCACGGGCACTAGCCGAGGCGTCAACTGCCGAGGACCTTTCCCCAGGGGCCCCTGGTCCAAGTTAGAGGTTTTGAAAACACTGACGTTACAAGTTCTTGCAGCCTCTAAAACCACACAAACTGTAAGCAACTTTGTGGCTGGGTAAATAATAATTATATTTCTGAGGTGCACAAAATTACTAGTGACCAAGAAATTTTACAAATAGTTAGGGGGTTTGTTCACATTCCCTTCACACAAATTCCGGTACAAGGGCAGGATACCTATTTCACTTATAACATTGTGAACCGGTTTTGTACGAGAGGGCACTAACTAAACAGGTACAACATTCTTGGAGAAAGGAATTATTACAACAAGTGAAATATGTTCAGGAGAGTTTATTTCAAACATCTTCTCGAGCCCCAATGCTAATGGTGAGGTTCGAATTATCCTGGATTTAACAATCCTTAATAAATATGGTTGAATATCGACATTTTAAAAATGTTTCTTCACATAGCTACGGCCCGAGATCTGATACGCCGATGCGTGGAGGTAGTGTTGATTTACAAGTTGCATATTATAACGCTTCCATAAGGGAAAAAAGACCGAAATTTCGTCGGTTCTTTGGGATAACCCAACTCTATGAGTTTACCGCATGCCGAATGGTTTAGCTTGGGCCCTCGTTTATTCACTAACTGCTTAAAACTGTTTTATCAGTAATGGCGCGGAAGTGTCATATAATGTTTCCAACATAGATGATTCCTTATTATGCATCAACAACAAAATTGATTGTGGAATGCAGTTTTGGATTTATGTGCATTACTCATAAACTGGGGTTTTATGTACATCCACAAAGTCCAGTGCTTAAACCAACAAAACAACTCAACATGTTTAGGGTTTATTCTGGAACACTGTTCTCTTACAGTGGTGTCGATACAGAACAAAAAACTAATTTAAGTTTAATGAACTACAGCGACCCAGTTTTTAAGTTACAAAACCTAAGATTTAGACAGGTCGCAGTTGTACTTATTGGGATAATGATATCGTATGCACCACGTATTCTATACGGGAGGCCCCCAATATTAATCTCTTAGAAAAATAGATAAATATTTAGCGTTTAACACAACTAAAGGGAATTTTGGAGCGAAGATGTTTATTCGCAAGACGGGGCTTCAGGATATTGCATGGTGGATGCAACACATAGCAAGTTCACCAAATCCAATCCGCATGGCGGAACCTATATCGGTAATTACTACTGATGCTTCGTTAGAAAGGTTGGGGAGCTATCGAGATGGGGTCTCAACAGAGGTAGATGGCGTGATGATGAATAATCAGACCATATTAATGCGCTAGAATTGCGTGCTATTTATCTGGGTTATGTAGTTTAGTAAAGAACATAAATCAAAGTTAGAATAATAACTGATATTACTTACTGACATGGCATATATTCGTAACAGGGTGGAACAAATCAAAGCCTTGCTAATCAGTTTGTCTCTAAACTGATTTTGGAACTGGGGCACAGGCTCAACAAGTCTGGCTGACAGTAGCGCATATTTTCCAGGGTCACAAAATACACTTGCTGACCATAAAAGTTGAACATTTCCATGACCATTTAGAATGAGTCTCTCTCTACACCTTTGTTTATCTTCATGTGTGAAAAATGGGTACACCTAAAGTTGACGTGTTTGATCACGAATATAATAAACAATTACCTGTTATGTTTTTGGCATCCTGAACCGGAAGGCTTGGAAAGTAGAGCATTGCTATTACCTGGGAAAAAATAATTATTTTTATATTTTTCCCCCGGTTAGCATTATCAGCCGAGTTGTGAAGAAAAATCGGCTAGGAAGGGGCACATGCTGTACTGGTGGTGCCGTTTGGGACACGCAACCTTGGCTGCCAGCAGTTTCAACAAACTGGCAAAAGAACATATACGATTCCCAAGAAAAATGGGAATCTGACGCACCACGGACCGCTAGTGGTTCACGGCGACGGGTCAACGACGCCCTGTTGGCATTCCTTTTCTAAGGAAACAGCTGCAGCATTTGGATTGGATAAAATTACTGAGAATAGGATAGTATCTGATGCCTGTGAGGCCAGGAACGTTCAATATGTACACAACCTATCAAAGAAATGGGGGGTTGTACATTGTTTGGTTAATGAAAGTCAAGCCAACAAATCAACAATTTCACAGTAGGCTCGTTTGTCTTCGTTCTCTAGAGGATGAAAGGACTATCCTTTGGGTCGATCCATTGCGCAAGTGATGTGCCGTTATCAATCATATTACCTAGAATTGAGGCGAAACGTTGGAATAAGAAATTTATGTCCTTTTGTTTATCTACTTCGGCTCAATTTTCAAAGGAATCCTCAATAACCAAAGTTTTATAGTCGGTTGTGGGTTATGTTTCTATAGTATTTAAGTTGTTTCAGCTTGGCCTACAAACTCGTGGTTGATATAGAACAATTAGGTTTTTATGGTCGCGGTCCTGTTAATTATTAGTAACGGGACACAGAGGACAGACGATTGTTGCTTTGTCCTTAATTGGTTTAGAAATAGACAAGAAAACAAATACGTTTGAATTAGCACAATTTGCTCAAATCTTGAACACGTTAGGTGACCCTTTATCATACGGTTCACTTAGATGCTTTCCGAATGATCGGAAATTATGTGTTTGTGTCAGCCTTCGGGTTATATTTATCTAAGACAAAGGATTTACGTGCTTAACAACACTACTTAGTGAGCTTTATAAAGGCACATAAGGCAATTTCACGAGACACCCTTGCCAGATGGACAATACTACGGTGTTGAAATTGGACTGGAGTGATTCGGGCAAATATTTCCCACTTTCAACTAGAGGTGCCATGGTCTCCAAGGCACGGTTGTGGTATTTCTGTGTGAAAAGAATACTAGCGCCATGCAGGTGGAAGGACGGCTAAGGTCGTTTGCAAAACATATACAACAAACGAACTAGAAAAGCCTACGGCATTGCCAAGCGCACTGCTCGCCAAATAATAAGAATAGGTGAGAACAAAAACGTTGAATATTATAATAGAATGGATGATATTAAGGGATAAAAAATGAATTATTGTAAAGCTCTCATAGCGGATAAAAATGAATTATGTAAAGCTCTCCCTAGCCTGAGGCTAGCCTGAGGCTGTATACCGAGGTAAAATAGTATTGTTATACGAATCTTACCTGGGTATAGATGATGGATAACTGTTGTTTTCCCGAGGTATAAGCCTCGGGTAGACGTGGGCTAGGGCCCACCCACCACGCCCTGCCACGTCTATCCCGTTGGTGTACCATTACGGGAAAATCATAGTATCCATTGTATTGAAAGATCATTTTTATCCTGAATAAGTAGGTTAAAATTGCTGGTACCTCACGTGCTTCCTTCTCCCTAGCCCACGTCTACCCGAGGCTTATACAGTTATCCATCATCTATACCCAGGTAAGATTCGTATAACTATACTATATATATATATATCTTTACAGCCAATATATATATATACATTTATTCATATTAAACCCAGCTAAAATCCAGTGCTGCAGTGAGTGAAGTTCAAGCGTGAATGAGCCAAGCAGTGGCAACGCAGTAGTAGCGGGGCAAAAGAAGTGGCCCGCAGTGAATATTACAGTGGAGAATAAATAAGAGAACATTCAATAATAAATAATTAAATAACAATTAAATAAGAGAGAGGGGGAAATTCCGCCTATTTATATATAATAAATGATATTCTATATTATATATATATATATATATATATATATATATAGTGGGAGAGCCTGCAGGTGAGCTTTGGCATGTGCAAGCCTAGGACGAGTGACATGCACTTCTTTGCGGGTCACTCCTTGGCCCTGCAACTGCCATAGGTGCTGATACAGGACTAGTTCTTCCTTCACTCACTAGGTGGTGCCTTCTATTGGCTAGCCTGTGAGGGAAGGAGGTTCGAGCACTGTGCTTGAACCCGACGGACGTGTCCTGTGCACGTCCGTCGTTAAACTATATTTATTTATTTATTCATTTATTGCTTTATTTCTAATTCTTCGGTTTCATATTCAATCTCATTATATACAGCTGTATCTTATTTCAAATAATTAATAAAGGTCAAATCATCATAAAACTACTGGTCACTTGTTTCCTTATACATATATTGTATATATAGATATATATATATATATTGAAACTACAAATGCATAGTTCCTATATTACCATTACCTACACATTAGATACTGTTTTTTGGTTTAAACTTTTCAATTTTCATTCTTTAAATTTTTTAAATGTTAGTCACATGCTGTTGAAGATGCAGCGCCATCTACGAGCTCAAAGTGCCAACGATAAAGCACACCGTATCTACAAAGAGCAACAGGACCGGCGGCGCTCCCTGGTGGAGAGAAAGGACCCTAATGAGAGTAAGCCTAAACTTATGCTAGTGTCAGGAAACTGAAATAAGCCAAAGTTTGATGCACATTTATAAGTGTCAGAGACAGGTTCTGACTGGACATGGCAGCCCTATCGGCACAGCTCAGGCTTTCTGTGTGGAAGGCCGGGATTTAGAATCCCAGCGGAGTGAAACTAATGACTTACAAAATTGATACTTATTGCTTCCTAGCCTGGTGCTCGGCATTAATAGGATAGGACAAGGACTGGTTAGCACAGTGTCAGGATAATGTGACTGTGCGGGATATCGGGTCATGATGCTGGTAGCCTGGTCGCTTAGTAGGGCAGCACTATAATGTTGCTATGAGTGTGCACTGTAACAAGTTGGTACCCTTCCTGATATGACTTTAGACGTTGCTGGGATGTCAAACAACAACAGACAAACACAATCAAGTACACGTTGCATTGCCAACCTTGACATATTTAAGTCTATGTTTTGCTTGAACGTGTGTTGTGCTTGGAGTTATGATATTATGCCGATTCCCGAGCAATGGTTTTCTCTCCTTTTAAATGACAATCCATCTTCATAGCTGATAGTTATGATTTTTAATGAGAGCTGAATTTCTTTTACACATTAATTTTTTTATTATCCTTATTACATTTATATATATATATATATATATATATATATATGTGTATATATGTATATAATATAAAAAAGGTGATATGTAGCGCATTATACAAGTATAATGCGAGGGGAACATATACTTATTATTATTATTATTATTCCTCCATAGGAGCCGGGGTGGAGTGCCCTCCCCCCCCCCCACCCCCCAGCTGTAGGGGAAATGTATTCAGGTGCCCCACCTCGCGCCGCACACACTGGAGGAATTATCCCCCCCCCCCCCCATCCCCAGGTGAATGAAACCTTTTAACAAGCAAACAAAAACCCTCCACCTAACTAACTACAGTCAGCTTCCCGTTGAACCGACAGGGTCCATGCCGGACGATGTGTTCTTCATGCCCAAGGCTCACCCTGCAGCGCAACGACTTCCGGTCACCGAGACCACTGCGCATGCGCGTGCGCCCGGCGGCCTGAGGGCGGGCTCCCCCGGGCGCGCCCCCAGTGTGCGCAGCATGCCGTCGTGCCGGTACGGGGAGCCCTGGGCCCGGCAGTCCCCGGCGCCGGCCACCCTGCCCTGGCCCCGGCCCCGCCCGGCCACGGCGGCCGGGCGGCTGCAGCTGGCGGGCCGGTCAAGCCCCGCTGAGGCCCGGCGGGCCGAGAGGGCCGAGATGGCGGCAGAACAACCATTCAGGTGCGTGTGTGTGCAAGTGTATATGTGTTTATGCATACAGTTAATTAATATTGCATAGTCCGTTGAAAGCATCACATTTATAAAAGCAAAACTCTTATCCAGATTTGAACCTACATAATATCCAACTTCGATATCGGTGCACTTATTGGGCGTGTCCACCTGTGAAGGTGTCGGTCATCCCATCGATCCTGCTCAGTGGACCCATTTGCAGTTTGGGCTATTTTCCATTCGAACCAGTGGTCCACAACTGGTTAATCAAAGACTGTGGTATGTGCTGTCCTGTCTATGGGAAAGTGCATATGAAAGACCCATTACTGGTTATCGGAAAGAGTAGCCCATGTGGCAGCAGCGGGTTTCCTCCAAAGAAATATGTCAGAATTATCATATGTTTGACGTCCAATAGTTACTGATACAAAAATCAATGTGCTCTAGAGGCTTTGTTAAATGAAACAAGCTTTACATTGGTGCGCTTATTAAGCATTTGATGTTACATAGAAGGACATACTAAGTCAATTTAGCAGAATCTGTTACTACTGAATCCTATGGGGTCAGAGCATGCTAACATTACTTTAGCATGTTTTCACTTCAAACTAAAGTAAGATAATTTTATTTATTTCAGAAAATGACAAACTCAAAACCATCGGGCCATGCAACTTTAATATTGCATAGTCAGATAAAAGGATCAAATTAAAAAAAACCACTTGTCTAGATTTGAACCTGCATATCCAATTTAGATACTGGTGCACTTGTTAAGCATTCCTTGCTGCATATAATGGAATGTAAAGCAATTAAATAAAACCTGTTACAGCTGAAGCCTGTGGGGTCAGAGTTTTGACAAATACACCAACATTAATTTGGGACCAGATGGGATGGCCGAATGAGTTAGAGCGTCCGTCTCCCGTGCTGGTAGATCGTGGGGTCGTGGGGTCGAGTGCCGGTTGAGTCAAACCAATGACTTTAAAATTGATACTTGTCGCTTCCTAGCCAGGCGCTCAACATTATTAGGATAGGGCAAGGACTGGTGTGCTCAGTGTCAGGATAATGTGACTGAGTGGGATACCAGGTCATGGTGCCAGCGGCCTGGTTTCCCAGTGGGACAGCACTATAAAGTTGCCATGAGTGCGCACTGTCACAAGTCGGTACCTGTCCTGATATGACCTTAGATGTTGCTAGGAGGTAAAACAACAAATACAACAACATTAATTCGGTATATTTGAACTTAAGATATCTCATAAGTTAGTCATTTTAGAGACAAAGTACTTCAAATTAAAGTAAGATAAATTATAGCGATGGATCTAATATATATTTATCTTAGAAACTGACAAACTCAAAACCATCGGACTATGCAACTTTAAGCATTTGTTGCTGCATAGAAGGGAATATTAAGTCAATTTAATAGAACCTGTTAACGCTAAAACCTATGGTATCAGAGTTTTGACAAGCATGTCAAAATTAATTTACCATGGTTTCACTCGAAATATCTCCCTATTTATCCATTCAAAACAAATATTGCTTCAAACTAAGACAATGTAGATTAAAATGACACAACTCCCAAACCATCGGACTATGCAACTTTAAATTAATTGAAATAACAAATGACAATCCGATAGGATGCGTATATGTAATGCACAGAAATTATCAAATAGATCTCTAGCTATGTCAAATATACTAGTAAGAAGTATTGCTTAGCCACTGTCTAGAACTAAACTGTACATATTAAACAATATGAAGAATTCTGTTATTTTTAATATTTTAAATGTAATATCTAACACTTTTTGAAAATCTACGCCAGGATAAGTTATCCGACTATTGTCTTCTCTGAACTTCTGCTGGTGTCTCTCTGTGTCCAATAAGCAATAATAACTCACAACTCCTCTTATTGAGAAGCTTCAGTGTCTCTATTCTAAAAAAAAAGAAGAGATTTTGAAGGAGAAACTCCTTACAGAACGGCTCGTCTTCCTACCTTGCGCCGTGGCTGAATGAGTTGAGCACCAGCCTCCCGTTGTCGTAGGTCATGGGATTCGAACCCATGAGTTCAAATTCTGGTAGTGTCAAACCAATGACTTAAAAATTTCGCCTGGTGTTCTGCATTACTAGCATAGGGCAGGGAGCAGTGGAATGAGGAAGACCAATTGGCCATGATTGAAATTTTCCCTGCTTAATCAACTAATGTACCCTCCAAAAATAATAAAATAACAAATTATAAATAACAGCAAAGCAATATCTGAAAATTATGTCTTCTCCCCACCAGATGCAGTATGACCCCACCCGTGCATGGGGTTGGTAAAGCCCGTAGTGAGGCTGCCGTTAGAGAGGAGATAGACATTCGACTACTAGATCCGCGTAACCCAGTCTCCGCCCAGTTCAGGGCTCGCACGGGTACCTCAGTACCCAGCAAATGCAGGTGGGTTGTATGTATGGGTTGATTGATTGATTGGTGGTTGCTTTACACCGTGTTGGCAGCATAGGCCATATTCACAGTGAGAAATGTTTGTTTTTTGTTCAAACCATCGCTTTTACATGTAAAAGCAGACAATCAATTATGTGCCAATAGACACTCATTAAATTAGAAAGCTCACAGTCATATATTTGTGGTCAAGGGAAACAAATTCCCATAGAAAAAGAAAAGTTTTATTAATAATTGATAGAATTTATTTAGTAAACTATATGAGGTGGTACAGTCCAGCTGCCCTCAAAAAGGCTAAAATGTTTTCTTGTTTTACTTTAGTAAAAAGGTCATGCATACTGTCTGCAGTGTAGAATTGTTGGTGCAGGGACAAAAAATCAACGCAACTTAGTCAAATGTATTTGAGTGTCAGCGGGGACTGACACCCCATACATTCAGGGGGAGGTTCCCCCCCCCTTGAGCAGAAAAACATGTGTAAGCCACGAGTGGCCAATACGGCAGTGGCTAAGGACCACTTGGTCATGCCGACCTCCCGCATGAGTCTGTGGTGGTTTTCCCACAGATGGTTCAATTTCTTTAAGTTTATTAATGTTTTCATCCCACTCATGTTGACATTTGGATTTTATGTGGGTGGCTATTAGTGGGTGTACATGTATGTTGAGTTCGGTTGAGTTTTATTTAACCACAAACATTTATGTAAAGTAACTATGTTGCTTCACAAAGGGTGATCTTCAAGCCCAGCAACCAATGTTATACTCAATTAACGTTCATACTTATTTAAAATACATTGTTACAACAAATGGGCAATTTAAATCTTTACTGTGCCTGGGGTTGTGAGGCTGCCATCAGGGACGAGATATATATACATTCGGCTACTAGACCAGATTAACCCAGTCTCAGCCAAGTTCAGGGCTCGCACGGGTACCTCAATACCCAGCAAATGGAGTTCATGCTGCTGTGTAAGGATTCTAAACTAATGTATATATGTTATGCAAATATTATTTTTAATGGAGTCCACCTTTATTGTCTGCTTGTTACTACCACCTAATATATTACTATGAACTCTTCCATGTGGTTAACTAAGTATGAGACGGCCATTGCTGATGCTATATGTCGATGCATTATTATTATTATTATGATTATATGTGTGTACTTGTGGAACAAGCGGGCCGATATGCTCGCACCTATTAGAGGAGCAGTTCTTATGTTTTGTAGCACTCGCTTTGCTAATTGCTCATACTACTAGGCTGGAGCGCCTTGGGCACCCGCTCACTGCTCTCAAGATGCGGGGCTAACAGCACAGGGGTGGTCATGTGCATCCGTGCTCCCCTAATATCACCCTCTTTGACTTAATAAAAGCGGAGGGGCCTTTTATTGAGGGCCCAGCCAGAGATAGCTCAACCAAACTAATTTATATTATCTTCTCATTTCATAATAGATAAATAATATCTGAAAGTTATCAATCTCAACAATTCTACAATTTGTTTCCCTACCCGCTTTCCTCCCCCTCCTCCCGACACAGTCAGTATGTGCTGGTGGCAGCCCCGCGACCTCCTCCCGGGCAGGTGAAGGTGATGCCCACGGTGCTCGAGCAGCGGCTTATCTCCAGGCGCTTCCCCCGGAACCAGGAGGACTGGATTGGACATGCCAAACCGCCGCCCAGCTTTCGGCCGCCGCTGCTGCTGTACCACCCGCCTGCATTCACCCAGGACGCCTCCTGCTAGCAATACACGCATAACTGCCTTACAAGTCCTGTATAAATACTCACCGCCCCTTATCAAAGACACACACACACATGGACAGGTGAAGTGATTCACGAAGGCAGAGGCAGGTTAAAGTGGTATATAGCGTGTTTATATTTGGTGTAGGTTATAAGTCAGGGGTAAAGCTAAGATTCAGTATATGCGGTATGCGCCATGCCATTCGCATTTGCATTCGCACCGATCGGTCCATTGAGCAATCGATTTTCCCGCATCCACATCCGCATCCAGACTAATGAAAGCACCACTGTGCTTTTCCATTTTCTGTCGCATTCATATTTGCATGCCGCATACCAGTATATGGAAGGTGGGGAGGACTGTACAGGTGTCATCGGCGTCAGAGTCTTGGGTTCAATCCTACCTCCCCCCCCCCCCCCCCCCTCCAGTAGCCCCGAGTCTGAGGATAGGAACCCTCCAACCATACCCATGTGGTAAGAGGTGTCGGTGGGTGGGTGCGTGGATGGGTGAAATTGCAGCCATGGAGTGTTGACGACTAGGCATCTGTAGGAGCAATGGCGGCTTGGAGTGACTCAGTGTGCACCGTTAGGTGAGTTGTGGCATAGTTGACAGAGCATCAATGGTGCCACCTGGAGGTGCCGAGACAAGTCACTGTTGTGGTTAGCTGGCGGTCCTGAGGCGGTGTGGTTCGCCGTCGGTCCTGCATGGTGTTGTTCGGCATAAGAGCCGATAGGTGGCGCCATCGCAGTGGCCCGAACGACAGGTAGGGCCGAGTTGCGGAGATGGCCTTATGAGGGCAGTTCAACTGTCGTTCCCAACACAGTCAGTAGATGGCGCCATATTCCAGCCCCTAGGTTACTAAGTCTATGTCAGTATGTGGCTGGCTTTAGCTGTCGTGCCGCCGCCAATGAATTACCAATGTTACATCGTATTATCCGCTTTCCCTAAGTAGCTGCTGAAAAAAGATATTATTCAATTGGAAAAAAGAAATATAAAAAAAAAATCAAAATCAAAAACAAAACAAACAAACCCATTAAGAATTGTTTTGGGAGTGAGGGAGACAGTGCAGAGTGAGAAGTGTTAGAAAGTTTCCATCGGTGGCACTACCATTGCGGTTTGCTGCAGGACAGTGGCTTGCCAGCAGTGAATAAGTAATAGTGTACAGGACAAACACCAACATGCATATATCATGGTGATCTATGTTATTTATATTCGCATAATAAATTATAAATCACATATTCATATGTTTTGATGACTATGCATAATATAGGTATAATATTTATATATCATGTATAAGTATATATGCATGATTATTTATTACATTGGTTTAATATGTAAGCACTGAATGTATGGAATGTAAAGAATAAACACTTATACACATATTATTAAATGTGTAATGCATGTGTTTCATATTCTGTTCGGTAATTATGTACTCCCACCATTGACCTTGACCTTCCCCACTATCTGCCTCGCTCTTCAATCTTGCCATCGGCCCATTTCCATTCCTAGTTTTCATTTAATAAACTTGTAACGGTGTGTCTTTTGTGACCAGCCAAAGTGGAAGACTCCAAATTTAATTGTTTTTCGTCTCGTATGGACTATCATAATTAAGTTATATAATATAGGTATGATAATGTACTGCATTTATGTAGTATCTATGTGAATGATCTATATATACTAATATAGATTTTTATATGTTATATATAGATACTAAAATGTATGTATGATTAAATGTATGGCTACAATATATAAATGGATATATTCAATTATAATATTTAAATACTATATATCTTATGTAGAACTGGACGAGACAGCCGAGTCGGTAAGAGCGTAGGTTAAGAACCGACTAAACTCCAGCCGAGTTAAACCAGTGACTTACAAAATTGATACTTGAGGAGTTCAGGCACAAAACTCTGTAAATGCCATGCAAAAATGTGATTAAAATAACAGATTTTTACCTGGAAATAACGTTAATCCTCACTAATTGCACTTTTCTTGTGGTGACATGAGCATGTAGTAAAGACAAAACATTCGGAATGTGAAAAAATCATGTTTTTAAAGGTTTCTAATGTTTATCCTAATTCTTTTATTGGTGGGTTTTGCACCTGAACTGTTCCCTTGTTGTTACCTGGCCTGCTGCTCGGCATTACTAGGGTAGGACAATGAGTAGTTAGCACAGTGTCAGGATAATGTGACTGAGTGCGAAATTGTGTCATGGTGCCAGTGTCTGTGCCCTTCTAAAGGGGCATAGAGAGCTTCTGATAGCACATGAGCAGCTTCTGATCAGACATGAGCAGCTTGTGACAAGGCATGAGCAGCTTCTGGCAGCATGAACAGCTTCTGATTATGCACGAGAAGCTTCTGACCAGACACAAACAACTTCTAATTAGACATGAACAGCTTCTGATTGGACATGCACGGTTTCCAGAATGGCATGTACAGCTTCTGATGGAACATACTCAGCTTCTAATGGGGAATGATCAGCTTCTGATGAGGCATGAAGACCTTCTGATGGGGCACGATCAGCTCCTAATGAGACATACACAGCTTCTAATGAGGCATGATCAGCTTCTGATGTGGAATGGACAGCTTCTGATGGGACACAATCACCTTCTGATGGGGAATGGTCAGCTTCTAATAGACATGAAAGCTTTTACCGAGACAGGAACAGCTTCTAATGGGGCATGATGCGCTTCTGATGGGGAATGATCAGCTTCTGCCAAGGTCTTGGGCAGCTTTTAATGGGGAATGTTCAGCTTCTGATGGGGCATGAACAGCTTCTGATGGGGCATGAACAGCTTCTGATGGGGCATGAACAGCCTTAGATGGGGCATGAACAACTTCTGATGGGGCATGAGCAGCTTCTGATGGGGCATGAGCAGCTGATAATGGGAATGAAGAACTTCTGATGGGGCATTAACAGCCTTAGATGGGGCATGAAGAACGTCTGATGGGGCATAAGCAGCTTCTGATGGGGCATGAGCAGCTGATAATGGGAATGAAGAACTTCTGATGGGGCATGAACAGCCTTAGATGGGGCATGAAGAACTTCTGATGGGGCATAGCAGCTTCTGATGGGGCATGAGCAGCTGATAATGGGAATGAAGAACTTCTGATGGGGCATGAACAGCCTTAGATGGGGCATGAAGAACTTCTGATGGGGCATGAGCAGCTTCTGATGGGGCATGAGCAGCTGATACTGGGGCATGAACAACTTCTGATGGGGCATGAACAGCTTCTGATGGGACATGAACAGATTCTGATGGGGCATTAACAAGTTCTGATGGGCCCTGAACAGCTTCTAATGGGCCATGATCAACTTCTGATGGGGCAGGGCAGGAACAGCTTCTAATGGGGTATACACAAGTTCTGATGGGGGCATGAACAGCTTCTGATAGGACATGATAAGATTCTGATGGGCTATGATCAGCTTCTAATGGGGTATGGTCAGCTTCTAATGGGGCATGGTCAGCTTCTGATGGGGCATTGCATAGCTTCTGATGGTGCATGAGCAGCTTCTGATGGGGCATGGCCAGTTTCTGATGGGGCGTGAGAAGCTCAGAACAGACCGGAAGCGCTCACCTAGGGGCAAATAGAGACACTATTTCCCTTCCTGGATATATTTAATTACTTCCGTTGGAAAATTGATGCTAGCAATGCCCAGTCAGCCGTCGACCATGTCCAGGTTTTTGCATCTGTCCACACATTTGGCTCTGCTGTCTCCGTATCTCTTCCCCAGGGTGTAACTATAGCTGTTACTGTCATGGTTGTTTCTTGGTACTGTCCCATGTGGGCTCTTGTTAATTGATGTCAGAATAATTTTGCTTTCTGTGTGCGCTGCTAGTCCTGTTTTCTGGAACGTAAGATATTCAGCATGTTGGTTGTTTGTTGGAGTTTTACATCCTGGCAACATATGATGGATGCTGACTTGTGAGAGTGCACATTCATGGTGACTTTATAGTGTTTACCCACTGGGAAATCAAGACCTGATATCCCACTCAGTCACATTATCCTGACACTGAGTTAACCAGTCCTTGCCCTATCCTATTAATGCCGAGCGCCAGGCTAGGAAGTGACAAGTATCAATTTTATAAGTCATTGATTTGACGTGACTGGGAACCGAACTCCCGATCTCCCGCGCGCGAGGCACGTGCTCGATCGATTCGGCCACCACGTCCAGTATTTTCAGCATGTGATTCCCCACCTTATTACTTCAACAGCAATTATTTTTTTAAAAGAATGTTTCTTTATTTACAACCGTTTGGTTTTTCTTATCCACTACTGATTTTGATTGGACACTGTGGCCGAGTCGGTAGAACACAGACTTCCTGTGCAGAAGGTTGGGAGGTCGAATCCCAGATGAGTCAAATCAATGATTTAGAAAATTGCTACTTGTGGATACCTAACCTGGTGCTCAACATTACTAGGATAGGACAAGGTCTGGCTAGCTTAGTCGGATATCAGGCCATGGTGCTGGTGGCCTGGTATCCCAGTGGGGCAGGACTATAAAGTCGCCATGAGTGCATACTGTCACAAGTCGGTACATGTCCTGATATGACCCTAGATGTTGCCAGGACGTAAAACTCCAACAACCAACCATCCAGATTATGTCCACTACCTTACGCTATGGTCCCTTAACCCCTGTCTCTGTGAGCAAGTGTTAGCAGGACACTGGACATCTCTTGAAACAGAACTACTGTACAACCACTACTTGTGATCTCATACAAAGACCATGTTAACAATCAGGGAGTCCGTGCCGAGATCCAGCAGGAAATTGAACCACATGACGATCTCCTGATGATTGTAAAGAGATGCAAACTTCAGTGGTGTGCTCATATTTCCACCATTCCTCAGGTCTGGTGAAAACCATCTTGCAAAGCACAGTGAAGGGAGGAAGAAGATAAGACGGACAAAGGCAGAGATGGAAAGACAGCATCAGGGAATAGACAGGCCTGGAGATCGGCAAGTCTCAGAGGGCAGTGCAGAACAGGGAAAAATGGAGAAAACTGGTTGTGGCGTCACCTGTGGTACCCCAATAACCTGACAGTTAAGGGATTGATGATGATGATGATGAGGTGACGAGGTGCTAGGGCATGGAATCTAAGAGCCCGCATCACATGCCCTGTGGTCATGTCTTGGCCAAGAGCCTGACTTCTCGAAGTAATAAATATTCGAACCAGGGCACGCCTCAGAATTCACTCTGAGATATCTCCGCAACATCTTTTTTTGTCAAGTTGCATTCAATGTGTGCCTCTGAATTGACTCCGAGACATCACCCTTATTGAGTAGGAGGCGAAAATGCCTCTAAAATGGCCATGGGTGTAAGCCAATCAGAGCTGTTCTTTCAATTGCAAATGGCTACAGGAAATACATGTTATGAAGGCTGCCATTTTCGAAGCACCCAACTGCTAAAATGCCATTCAAAGTAACGTGGCATTTGGAATTTCTCTGAGGCACCTCCAAAGCACCTAGTTGAACGCAGCCCTGTTGTTTGTCTTTCTGTTGGTTCTGCGCTTTGCGTATGGATTGATTGATGGTGATGGTTTAATGCCATGTCAGGAGCAAGGGCTATATTCATGACAGAAAATTAGAGGCATCTCTTCTGTCACTTTTGTTTCCAGTAAAGAATCTGTTAATCACATTGGCATGTTTACATTGAAATTCACAGGAAAATCTTAAATGGTTAGATTCCTGTCAGATACTCTCAAATGCAATTTTGAAGATGGAAAGACAGCACTTGTATCAAATTAAGCAAAGTTCAATTCACACAAAACAGTTCGATTTACTGGCATTGATACAGTCGAGTTCTTCTTGGAAATTATAAAATGTGTTTGTAGTTTTTATCGGTAAAGAAGTCTCGCATGTTATTTACATTCAAACATTTTTGGTGCAAAACCAACAACATCTACACATTCAAGCAGAATGTATCTGAGAGTCAGTGGACACTGACACCCATTGCAATTGGGGGTGGGGCCAAGAGTGGCCAATGTGGCAGTAGAGAGTGAGGGTCACTTCATCGTATGAGAAGAACCAGCCTCAGAGAGACGCCTTATATAGACCTACATAAAATTATATAACATTGCTTATATATATATATAAATATATATATAGAGAGAGAAATAACGTCTTAGGAACATTCCTGCACTGGCTTTACCCGGCGATGATATAAGACAGTATGAGAAAGGGTCAAAAGGGCAGCAAGGAAGGGCAATGCCCCATTATGGCGAGGAGCAAAGTCAGGAGGATCAATTACTAAGATTTCAGAAATCACGGAGCGGGACGTAGCTCAGGTGGTAGAGTGTCCACCTGTGAAGGTGTGGGTCATCCTATTGATCCTGTTCAATGGACACATTTACAGTTTGGGTTATTTTCCGTTCCAACCAGTGGTCCACAACTGGTTTATCAAAGGTTGTGGTGTGTTCTGTACTGTCTGTTGAAAAGTGCATATAAAAGACCCCTTGCTGTTTATCGGAAAGTTTAGCCTATGTGGCGGCAGCGCGTTTCCTCCAAAGAAATATGGCAGAATGACCATCTGTTTGACGTCCAATAGCTGATGATAGAAATCGATGTGCTCTATAGGTGTCATAAAATAAAACAAATTTTCAGAATTCACTTGCCTTAAAGGTGCATAGTCCAAGAAAAGCATCAATTCTTTTTTTGAAAACGAAACACTAATCTAAATTTGAATCTTGATACGGGTGTGCTCATTAAATAGTTGTTGCCACACAGAAGTGCATATTAGGTCAATTTAATAGGTTAGTTAGTGGTGATTGCTTAACGTCATGTCAGCAACGACCTGTTACTGCTGAAACCTATGATATCAGTGTTTTCACAAGCACACCAACATTATTTTTACTTATTCACACTTCAACTATTTCTGAAGTTAGTAATTTTAAATCATAGTTATTTCAAACTAAAGCAAGGTTTATTATAATAATCAACTTACAATAGACTTGTTTTGGTTTTGAAAATTTGATGTTTTCATCGAACCATGAAGCTTTATTGTAACTATCCGATGATGCCTCAGTATAGAAATGACGATTATTTGTTAGTGATGCTCGTGCAGACTGTCAGTGCTTCAATAGGCTCATATGTCCCGCTGTCACACGCGGTGCTGGGCAGTGTCAGCTCGCTAACCAGTGTGACAGTAGAAGCCAAAGTTGTGCGGACTTGTGACCTGTACTTGAAACACAGAGTATGCGCCCAGTACCAGTTTGATCTGCGTTAGATACAAGATTCAAACCCTATCCAGAATAGGAGTGAATGACAACCCTGCTTAAATCCCACCAAAATCTGCTTTAGTAGGAATTAACTGTGGATGTGGTGGTTCCAGTGCACAGTGTTTATCTGTATTGGATTAGAGTTGGGAAATTGTGAGAGAATGAAAAGCCACAGACATTTTCTTGATTTGTTTTTTAGGTCTATTAATCTACATGATTTAATCAATTCTTTACTGCAAAAGTAGCGGGCTATGATAGATGAGTGAGCAATATATTTACATATTAGATTGCAAATTATATAATATATATAATATATATAATATAAATAATATATATAATATACATATAATATATATAATATACATATAATATATATATATATATAATATATATATAATATGTACAATATATATAATATATATTATATATATTATATATATTATATATAATATATATATATATATACAATATATATAATATAAAATATATATAGACTATACATAATATGTATAAATATATAATACATATATATTAATATATAATATATAATAATATACATATAATATATACAATATATATATAATATTTATAATATATATAATATATTAATAATATATACAATATACATAATCGATAATATATATAGACTATATATAATATGTATAATATATATACTATATATATAATATATATATAATATAAATAATATATATATAACATCAAATATATATAAGATATACTATATATAATATATATACTATATATAATATGTATAAGATATATAATATATATAATATAATATATAATACATACAACATATGTCATATATATAATATATATGATATATATGATATACAATATATACAATATATACAATATATAATGCACATAATATATATATATTATACATAATATACATAATGTATATAATATATATAATATATATCGCTCACACAACCTCCCACATGTGAAGTGGGTACTCTACCCACAACCGTTCATCCCACCTCGCTGATATTAAAGGTAACTAACCAAAACTGGTTGTCTATATTTGGTAACTGGATATCACAGAATTGACTGTCTTCTCAAACAGTCGTGTTGCATCTTGGGACAGCATCTGTCTTCATCTACTGGGAAATCAGAATTCCACGCATGCACTTTGTCTGTGATTAGATTTCTCCACCAGGGGGTTCGCTATTTCCCAGGCGAACTAACCACGTGATATTGCTATAAAAGGATCGCTGTCCGAAAGGTCAGTCTAGTAATTAGACATTAGGCCAAATAAATAAAAAAGTGAAATTAAAATAAGGGTCGGGCGGGCGGTTTTAATTTTAATTTGTAATTTTGGATGTAGATGTAATATGTACCCAGACGCGTTGGCCGAATGAGTTCTGGTAGGTCATGGGATTTGAACTCCTGGGTTTGAACCCTAGCCGAGTCAACGCAATGACTTAAAAATTGATACAAAAGTTGAATTACTGCTAGCCTTATCCATTTTTAACAGTAAAAAAGAAATTGAAAAAAGAAAATTCAGGGGTGGGCGATTTTTCAGGCAAGGGCTGGGACGATCCCCATTAAGCATTTTTTGGGGGCCTTTTGCAGTTTTTTTCCATTAGCTTATATTAATCGCTGCCACAAACAGCTGTGCTTTCAAATTAATTGTACGGCATCGCGATTGCTTATTTGTTTGCTTGTTTGCATGTTGGGGATTTCCTCCTAGTAACATCTACGGTCATATCAAGATGGGGACCGACTTTTTGACAGCGCACACTCATGGTGAGTTTATAGTGCTGCCCCATTCGGGACAGTGTGAGACTGGGTCACCGGAACCATGGCTTGTGATATTATCCTGATCCTGATCAAACCAGTCCTTGGCCTATGCTAGTAATGCAGAGTGTCAAGCTCAGCAGTGACAAGTATAAAATGTGGAAGCATTAGAGATCCCTAACTGTGGTGAATGGTGACGTCATATGAACATACAGAACGTCTCCCAAGCCAAGACAGCAGTCATTTATTAAACTTGGATAATCTGATAGTTTTAAGTTTCTGCCTTATCACATTATATCATAATGCATATCTATTAATATATATAATGTGATACATACATATATAATATGATATTATATGCTGGCGTAATTCTCATGAGCCTCAGTAGACGGCACAATATAGCACATTATATCATAATATATATGCATCAATATATATCATATGATATAATGTGCAAGCGTAGTTCTCAAGAATGTCACGAGATGGTGCAATATATCACATTATATCATAATATATATGTATTATTATTAATATATATATATATACTATGATATAATGTGCAGGCATAGTTCTCATGAACGTCACCAGACGGCGCATGGGATGTAACTGCATTATATCGATTGGCGCTGGATAGGCCATCCACTGCCCCGCTACCCCATCGTCTCCCCCCACCCCTGCCCACCGCCATGTGCTTGTGTATGGCAGTGTGGATCGTGGGTGTGTGAGTTTGGAGAGTGTGTAGAGGGGTGTGGGTGTGTGGTCAGCGTTAGCATGCAGGGAGTACAGAGTGTAAGGCGGTGGGGTGGTGGGGTGGTGGGTGTGGAAAGGGGTGAGTGTCTGAGTGCTGGGTTGAGGGGGGGGGGGCGGTAGAAATGGACGCCAGAGGGAGCTGAAGCCCTTTTTGCCATTACAACGAGACTAACTACAGACTCTGCTGCGTCCATTTGGCAAGCTTGACCTTTGACCTTTATTAGCGGATTCTCATGATGGCATAATCGAAATACACAATTTACCGGGTGGGAGATCGGGAGTTCGATTTCTTGTCGAGTCAAACCAATGACTTACAATATTGATACTGGTCGCTTCCTATCATGCCGCTCGGCATTAATGAGATAGGGCAAGGACTGGTTAGCTCAGTGTCATGATAATCTGACTGAGTGGGATATCGGGTCATGGTGTTGGTGGCCTGGTTTGCCAGTGGGGCAGCACTATAAGGTGGCCATGAGTGCGCACTGTCACAAGTCGGTACCCATCCTGATATGACCTTAGATGTTGCCAGGAAGTAAAACTCCAACAACCAAACCACACATCAATCAGCCACAATCAATCAACCGTGAAAGATACTCCATTCATTCGGGCGGAAACACCGATGCGTAAAACCAACGGCTTCATCCCCGAGCGTCTCCCGACACTATCTAAGAGTAGGCAGCCCTTTGACACTGACAGTCGGTGCTTTTGAGAGTAGCCAGAACTGCCGGCAGGGGGCAGGCATACAGGCAGGGCAGTGCGGGGAGGGGTTGAGACATTGTGTGCTGGGTGCAGACAGTGGCTGTGGGCGGGCCACGTCCCACATACAACGCTCCTGATACAGCTTGCAGTCCTAATCCCCGCCTTCCCCCTTTCTCAATCCCCCCCCCCCCCCCCCCCCCCCCCCCCCAACTGCCTTCGTCCCTCCAACCCTTCCAACCTCCCCAAAACCTCGCGTCCCCTTCCTCCACCACCACGCCTCGCCCCATCGCCTCCCTACTCCACCTGCATCACCGACCCCCCCCAACCCCCCTCCGTCCTCTTCCACCTCTTCCAACACCCTCTGTCCACCTCTCCAACAACACCCTCTCAACCCCATCCCTCCGACTCCTCCGCCCCTCCGCCTCCTCCTCCTCCTCCTCCCCCTCCGTCCCCACCGCCCTTCCGCCTCCTCCTCCCTCCCCCTCTCCCTCCACCTCCTCCACCCATCCCTCTCCGTCTCCTCTGCTTCTTCCATCCCCTCCACCTCCTCCAACGTCGTCTGCCTACTCCGCCCTCCTCCGCCCTCCTCCGCCCTCCTCCACCCTCCTCCGCCCTCCTCCGCCCTCCTCCGCCCTCCTCCGCGCTGCAACCCTCCAACCTCCACCCTCCGCCAGCCCCCCGCCCCCACCAATCCCATCCGAACCCCCAGCCCCTCCTCCACCACCACCACCCATTATCTCCCCCCGCACCGCTTCCATAAGAAGAGCGGTGATTTCTGCATGAGCCACTCCAGTGGTTCTCTCAGCCACAGGCCCTGACCCTCTAATGACTAGAACAATGCAGCCGAAACAATAGACATACACCAACACTGCGCATGGGCACGAGCACGCCTATCTGACAATACAGAGGCGCCACACACTTCTATGGGTATTACCCAAGACAATGTATATAACAAGACGCGCCACTCAGCACTTTCGTATCGGGATTTCTGAAATAATCATGCAGTGGCGCCATCCCACGGCAAACAAGGTTCACATTAAATGGCAATTAAAATGTTATATCCCAATAATTTTGGGAGGAAGAGTTCTTGATTATCAGACCAACTGCAGATATCTAGGGATGAATCTTGATAGGAAACTAAACTGTGGTGTTCTCTGTGGTGGAGTGGGTAGAGTGTCTGGCTTTTTTCTAGGTCAGACTCCTAATCTGAAGGTCGGTGGTTTGATTCCCCGTGCCCCCCACCTCTGCCAATTTGGATTTCCACCACTGTGTATAACTTACAGTGTCATCAAAGGCCAGTTGCTCTCATACCATGTCTATGTGGTGTGGGAGGTTAAAAATCCCTTGGGTCGGTAAAAGTGTAGGCTCGGGCTTTCCTTCGACAAACTGTCTAATGGTGAAAACAAGTCTATTCAGGCTTATCCATAATAGGCAGTATAAATCTTCAAGAAAAAAAACAAACTACAATGATAACATAAAAGAAGTTATCAAGAAGGCAAACCACAAAATCTGGATATTAACGAATACCAGAAAATATATAACTACAAATATGGCTATTAAAATCTATAAAGGTATGATACTACCATACTTCGACGATGGTGATGTAATATATATGGGGGGTAACAAAAATATGTTGGATAAACTACAAAGAATACAAAATAGAGCGCTTAACCAATATGGGCAGCATAAATACACCCATCACAACAACAACAACACAATATTTACACAGTGTATATCTCCCATTCGTCTTGCATACTAGTTGCATTTCTTCACTGATTAAGTGGTAATTTCTTTGCAATACGACATAAATAATGATATTATTGTTTTCATTATTAATATTAGGAGATAAAACACTATAATTGTTGTACATTGTCTTTGATGGTACAGCAGTCAGGGTGGATTCCCTAGGAACTTGTCCCCTTGTTTCAACGGTACAGCAGTCAGGCTGGGCTAGGGGACCTGTCTAATTGCCTTGTTTGCTGTTGGGTGGCAGCACAGCATCTGTATTTCACGGGAAAGCGCTGAGTGGCGCGTCTTGTTGTGCCTTGTCTTTGGTATTATATAGCCCTGGCAGTCTAGTTCAAAACAACCACATATTGGCTCATCGTGAGCAGAACCCTTAGATCCCAAAGAGCCGATTGGGGAGGTATGGGGGGACCTAGATAAAAGATTCACCCCGTACTTCCAGTACAGGCGTGAATGACAACGTAGTCTAAATAAGGGCGAAAATAGTATGGAACAGGAAGTAGAATGCCTGGCACCAGTGTCAAAAGGTAACTTATATCAGCACAGAGTTGGTGAAATGGGAGAGAATGCAAAAAGACAAGATGGCGGCAGAGAACGCCGTCGATTTCACTTTTAAATTGCTTTAAAGTATATGTTTTATTATATTTTCCAACTCAAAAGTAGCGGGTAAATATGAAGACGTACATAAAGAATATATTGTGCTTCTTAAATTAAGATTTTACCAGCTCAGTTAATTTACCCAGCATGTCAAAATTCTTCGTCAGCTTTTCTAATAGGTTGGTTTTCACCCCTGTACTGTAAGTACGGGGTGAATCTTTTATCTAGGTGGGACCTTACTTGAGACTACTGTTGACGCTGAGCGTTGTAATGGGTACATCATCAGGAATAACATATTTTATCAATACCATTTAGACATTTGATGAATCCAATTAAATAATTAAAAGCTAACTAACTTACCATAGCTTATTCACAAGATATATGAAGATGACATGATGTGAATATGAGTTCACCTGGTGTCTAACCCTAATTTTTGCAAAGGCAGTAAAGATACGTTACTCTTGTCGCTTATTGTATTTTACATGCATACATAATTATACTTATTCATGGCTTGAAGAGTAGGGTCTTGGCGTGGAGTAAAGACTAATATTCAAATGAATAAATTATATATCAAATATCGAAACTTAGAATAATTGTATATATAAAAAGTCATAAAAGAAGGGAAATGGATTCAAATTTCCATCATTAAAAAAGTTTATGAATAAAAAGCTATTAACGAAGTAAACTGGAATCAAATTACTAACATTTACAAAAAAAGGTTCATATATACAAATCCACAAAAGAAGTGAACTGGATTCAAATTACCAACATTTATATCAAAAAAAGGTTCACATATAAAAATGCCCTAAAAGAAGTAAATTGAAATCAAAATGACCAAAAATGTATCCCTCTAACAAAAAATAAAAGTTGATACATGAAGAGCTATACAAAAATGAAGTGGAATCACAATCATCCATTAAGCCATTAAGGTCAAGGTCATCGCTTAGGGGTGAAGGACACCCAGTGGAGCAAACAACAGCGCGACCAGCAGGAGCTATGATCATCGATCGGTCACCGCTAGGGGGGGCGGGGCGAGGCGGGGGGGGGGGGACTGTTTTCCATTTGTAGAAGGCTCGGGGAGCAGGATCTTACCAAGGCAGCTAAACCCTTCCAAGCGCATCACGAGCAGTCCTCTACCACAGATACACATCATCGGGTTAACTGGTGTGTCCCTACCACCTGCATGTATCTGCCAGGATCCATTTCAACTCCTGCTATTTAGTATATCACCAGCACACTTCAGGCAGCAAATATTTCAGTTTCAGAGAACATGTACAATCCCCCAAACCCGTCGGCCCTTTTTTGTCTGTTTTCTACCAAGTCCCCCCCCCCCCTCCAAAAACACTCCTAAATTCTGTCAGTGTCACTAGGGGGGTATTCGATTAACCAACTCGGGTCACCCGAGTCACTTTTTGGCGCATGTGCAGACTCTACATCCTCGGGTTACATAATTGAACACTCTCCAACACGCTCGGGGTGGCTTAATCCAAAACTCTTTTTTGCTGTTGGAATAGCCGATATAACTACAGCAAAATAGGATATAAAGTATTTTATGATTGTATAGTTTAGTTATTTTTCCAATTCGTTATTACAACAACAACAAAAACATTAAAAAACACATAGGACTTGCACTGATAGCTGTTATCCTACAGGTACCAGCGCAAATGTGACGTCATTGCTCCTAGCAAACCTCAGCCAAGACGTGGGTTACTGGGGTCGGGTCGTTTTGCACATGGCACGTGTATTTCTCGACTTCACTCCCGGTGTTCGATTTGAAATTTTGACGACTCGGGTGACCCGAGTCACTTGGGTCGTGTTAATCGAATACAACCTAGGATTGTCCGTAAGGCCAATCGCCCCCCCCCCCCAGTCCTAAAAAAAAAAAGAGGAAAAAAGAGGAAAATAGAAATAAAAACATGATTGCCAATTTGTCCGTTGACTGCTCCAAGAATTAGGTAGATGAAACATGTACCGTCATCGCCACAACTATTAATTGAAACCACCTTTTTACTGCAACCTCTGTATTTATAATCACAGAGCTAAGTCTTGAAACCACTGTTTCACTGTAACTTCGTTATTCATAGCCTTAGTTACAATAACCACTGGTTTACTGTAAACTCTGTATTCATAGCCACAGAGCTAGTTAGTGCAACAACTATTTTACTGTAACCTCTGTATTTATAATCACAGAGCTAAGTCTTGAAACCACTGTTTCACTGTAACTTCTTTATTCATAGCCTTACTTACAAGAACCACTGTTTTACTGTAAACCCTGTATTCATAACCACAGAGCCAGTTAGTTCAACCACTGTTTTACTGTAACCTCTGTATTTATAATCACAGAGCTAAGTCTTGAAACCACTGTTTTGTTGTAGCTTCTTTATTCATGGCCTTTTTTTACAACAACCACTGTTTTACTGTAAACTCTGTATTCATAGCCACAGAGCCAGTTAGTTCAACCACTGTTTTACTGTAACCTCTGTATTTATAATCACAGAGCTAAGTCTTGAAACTACTGTTTTGCTGTAGCTTCTTTATTCATAGCCTTTTTCTTTACAACAACCACTGTTTTACTGTAAACTCTGTATTCATAGCCACAGAGCTAGTTAGTGCAACCACTGTTTTACTGTAACCTCTCTATTTATAATCACAGAGCTAAGTCTTGAAACCACTGTTTTACTGTAACTTCTTTGTTCATAGCCTTAGTTACAAGAAGCACTGTTTTACTGTAAACCCCTATTCATAGCCACATAGCTAGTTAGTGCAAACACTGTTTTACTGTAACCTCTGTATTATTAATCACAGAGCTAAGTCTTGAAACCACTGTTTCACTGTAACTTCTTTATTCATAGCCTTAGTTAGAACAACCACTGGTTTACTGTAATCTCTGTATTCATATCCACAGAGCTAGTTAGTGCAACCACTGTTTTACTGTAAACCCCATATCCATAGCCACAGAGCTAGTTAGTGCAATCACTGTTTTACTGTAAACCCTGTATCCATAGCCACAGAGCTAGTTAGTTCAACCACTGTTTTACTGTAAACCACAGAGATACACAAAAGAAGAAAAAACAAGCAACGAATATAAAAGAAAAGCTACTTCACTCGGATTAAAAGGGGCCACCCCCAACACTATAGAGACTGCCCGTCTGAGGCCAATGAGAGTTTATTTTTGTTTCTCTCTCCGCCGTGTCCACCTGCTCCACAGTCAAGTATAATCGCCCGTTCTGGTGAGGCGATGGATGTCCCCAGTAGGACCAGACCGGGAGCAGAATGGGGTTCAAATAGCAGCGCTGAAGGCTAGGCATGGTGCGCTAATTAAATTTCCCACATAATGGAAGTATTCCACTGTTTTGTGATTGATAAATTATAACAAATCAGTATTAGAAGTATGTTTGTTTTCCTTTCTAAAGCGATAACATCATAATGTCACACATTTGATTAGTGCCGATGTATTAATTGAGCATAATTCAAAATGAAGCATATCTTGAATCTGAAAGTAAAAAAAAACTAAATATAAATATATTTTTGTTTTAATCTTCTTTTTTTTTATTGACAAAGTATTTATTCGGCCCATAACGTATAAGCTCCCGGTGTGCTGTACAAGTTTTGTGCATGTTCAAACTTGTACCGGACACCGCCGGACACCACCGGAGATAGAACGGACACGCCGGATGGGTACGGTATATAAACCGTACATTGCCGTATTTCACCGGACAGTGTCCGGTTTTTGTCCGTTTCCTCAATCCGGTGAGGTCGACTGGGGCTTAAGACTTATGCACTTCGCATAAGCTGGTAGCAAGCATCGTGTGGAATAAAGGCAACGCGTTCATTTGGTGTCATCGCTGCGGACTCAGAGACAGGAAGCGACACAAACTGCCAACACCTGGTTGGGAGGTGTTTTCTTTTTGTTCACGTGTTGTCAGTGCTAATGCACTGGTCTTCCACCCCTAATCACAATTGCCTCTACACAGTAAACAAATCTACAACAATATACAGATAGACAATTACATGGAAATAAGAAAAGCATCAGTACATGAATGATAGGTAAAGAACAAGATAAGAGAAAAAAGAAACATATATGGGGAGGTAACTATGTTAGACTAGTATGGTAGGCGTTAGTAGGGAGTGGGGCATAACTGATTATCTTTCTAGTAGTAACATACTGGTTGAAAGGGTGATGGGGGGATGTAGGGTGGACCTTTGTTATTGAACTTGTGTTCATGGTAATCTCAGGTGGGGGCCTATTGAGTTAGTAAGTAGGTTAATATTGATTAATCATGTACCTCAGTAGGATCAAACCAGAATCATTTCCAGCCTCATTCCGTTGTAGATGGGTTTTTTGGTATAGTTGGCTGCTACTGGTTGAGTTTACAGTGTATGTTTGTTTGTTTGGTTGATGGCATTTTACGTCCTTGCAACATCTAAGGACGGGTACTGACTTGTGACAGTGTGCACTCCTGGCGGTTTTATAGTGCTGCCTCATTGGGAGACCAGGCCACCAGCCCCATGACCCGATATCCCACTCAGTCACATTATCCAGACACTGAGCCAACCAGTCCTTGTCCTATCTTAATAATGCCGAGTGTCTGGCTAGGAAGCGACAAGTACCAATTTTAAAGTCAGTGGTTTGACTCGACCAGCGTTGGGGTGAAGAGCACTCAGTAGATCCCACGATCTACCAAAACAGGAGACGGACGATCAAATCATTCGGCCATTCCGTCTAGTAGCAACGCCTGTGTCACCCACCACTCACACACGGGGAATCCCCATCACCCGCCCCCTCAACCGGGAATTGAACTCCCGACCTCCCGCACCGGAGGCCTGCACCTTGCCGATTCGGCCACCGCGTCTGGTAGGCTTACATACATTAAGAACAAACTAACATGCATAACAGTACTCTTTGATATACCTGATTTACGATTTATATGTTAATGAATTAATTATGTTGTTGATTGATGTTTTGGGTTTTACCACTTCTGATTTAACTGCACTCGAATAACTCATGTAGCATTTGAGCATTGTGTATATATATGCAGATGAACTTCGATCCAACAGACACCGATGCAACGGATTCCGGATCCAACGGACACAATCCGCTAGAGTGAATATCTGGTCCGAACGTTTAAAACTCCCGAGTGATATCCGTAAGGCTAAGGACAAGCTTAGAAAATATGCTGTAAAGTTTAATGTTGACTCTAGTAAGGATAAGAAGGGGGCCATTCATGTACATAGGCATATGAAAGATCCCCAGAGTAAAGTAAAGGTGAATGTATGTGGGGTAGAGACCCCGGAAAATGTCATCGCTGCAACAGACAAACGGCTTTAACGGACAACTGCTCCCCCCTATTAGTCCGTTGGATTGAGGTTCATCTGTATATGCAAATGACATGTTGCCCTGCCATTTTGCCCTTGCCCTGCACCGGATCGGTAGATTGCGGAATCCTGTGCGAAAGGTTGAGAGTTCAAATCCCAGCCGAGTAAAACCAATGACTTCTAAAATTAATACTTGTTGCTACTTAGCCGGGTGCTCAGCATTATTAGGATAGGGCAAGGACTGGTTAGCATAGTATCAGGATAATGTGACTGTGTGGGATATCGGGTCATGGTGCCAGTCACCTGGTCTCCCACTGGGGCAACACTATACAGTTACTATGAAGCGGGCATTCCTTACACGCGGTATGCGGTATGCGGCATGTGGCATGTGGCATGCGGTATGCGAATGGCAGCATTCCTTACATGCAGCATGCGGCATGCGGCATGCGGCACACGACTGGCTATATTCCTTGTGGCTCTGGTAGCATTTTTACCAACCCGAACCCCCACCACCACCACTACCATATGTTTCCCCTCAGCACCCTTGTGTGTGACCGTTTCGTAATGCTCAGTCGCCTCTCCTCATCTAAAACTAATGGACAAGTGCGACTGACTGAACCCCACCACCACCACTACCATATGTTTCCCTTTAGCACAAACGTGTCCGTAATTATCAGTCACCTCCTCCGGCCTTAAACCTATGGACAAATGCGACTGATGGTTTTCTATTCGCACCCGCGTGCCGCATGCCGCATGCTGCACCGATCGCTACATGGACCGATCGGTTTGACGCATTCGCATTCGCATTCGCATTCGCATACCGCGTGTTATGCTAGGTACACACCTACCGTTTTTCCGCACCCACCTACCGTATACGATCTAAAACTGCCCAAAAGTTGTGAGGTGTGCACTCCCCTATCACACCTACCGATTGCGATTCACGACTAAAAACTCATTTTTAGGGCTAAAACGGTAGGTGTTTACCTAGCATTACGATTGCGATTCGCAATTCGAAAAATGAATCGGCCCGTTTTCAGTTTTAAGCGGGTCGGGTCGAGTCGCGAGTTTTAGTGCGCGAATCGTATACGGTAGGTGTGTACTTGGCATAAGGAATGTAGCCCATAGACTTCAAGGCGTTTCGATTTTTTGTCGCATTCGCATACCACATGCCGCATGCCGCGTGTAAGGAATGCACCCTTGAGTGTGCACTGTCACAAGCCGGTACCGATCCTGACATGACCATAGATGATGCTAGGAAGTAAAACAAGAACAAACAACATTGCCCTGTTCATGACATAAGATCCGCGCATAACGCCTCGTCTTCTATTTTCTGTGATCAATGATACATATTTTGAAAGAACATAATCTCTTTCAGATTTCTCCTGCCTCCCCCACACAAAAAAAATTGTATTTATTTTCAGAATGTTGTTTGCTTGTTATAATTTCTTAAATTTCAGAATGTTTATTCTTTCAAAATTACCGAGTAATGTAAGGCGGACATTAAAGTGGCAAAATCTCAAATTTCAGACTATTTATTCTTTCAGAAGTATCGAGTAATGTAAAGGCGGCCTTTAACCTTAAAGTGGCAAGATCTCAAATTTCAAAATGTGTTTTCTTTCAAAATTATCGAGTAATATAAGGCGGACTTTAAATTATCAAAATCTCAAATTTTCGAATTTTGAAATCTAAATTTGTCTCGAGTAATGTAAGGCAAACTTTAAAGTGGAAAAACCACATTCCCGGTTAAAGCTTTTGCGCTGATTCATGAAAACGGAGAAGGGGAAGTCATATACTTTGCTTTATCTAACCGTGCCAACGGCTTGGTGTAACATTACGCCTGTTGGATTATGTAACAGGAAGCCATGTCCGAGATGCCCGGATGTTGGTCAGCCTTCGTTAGTGGCACCCCGACCGTGTTCTGTGTCAGCCAATATTTGTTATACGCTACACTTTAAAGCCCTGGTCATGGCCCTGTCACACTATGACGTAACGACGTCAACGTAGGGAGAACGTGAAGAACGTTGACTTCTCGGCGTAGTATGCAAATTTGGGCAAAAGTTGAACGTGGATGCAGCATAGTGGATGAGAGCGTAACGTCGGTAAAGCGTAGTGATACCGTCATTCAACGAGAGAGGACGTCATTACGCTCATGGAATGTTATGAACGTTATTCCATCGCCAGAAGAATGTTACATGATGTTACATACGTAATGAGACGTATGTTGAATGTACGTTCTCCTGATGTTCTCCTGACGTTCTCCTGACATTCTCCTGACGTTCCCATTATGCCTCGTGGGCATTTCCACCCGGTTTAATGTGGGTCAACGTAGTGGAACGTAGTTGAATGTAGTGAGCAGCATTTGCCTAACGTCCGTTTAACGTCATTGACGTTCGCTGAACGTGAACAGAACGTATGGCGAACGTAAACCCTTACGTTCGAGCTACGTCAACATTTTTGAACATGTCCAAAACCTCGACGTAACTCGACGTAACACAACGTAATATGACATAGCTCGAAGTCAGTCTAATGTCATTATGACGTCATCATAACATAATCCAACGTACATCAACGTAATGACGAAAAATCACCATGTTAGGTTCACGTTAGCTCATTACGTCATAGTGTGACAGGGGTATAACATAGCCATTAGTGGACGTAGGTGAACGTAGTGGAGGCTAACATAGTTGAAAGTAGTTGAACATAGTTGAACGTAGTTGAACGTTCTGGCATCTGTACTTGTCCTTGATGTTAACTTGGTAATGACGGGGGTGAGCTGTGATCTCCAATGACATTTTTGGACATGCTCAAAAGAGCGGCACATTAGAGGCTGAATTTCGAACGTAGTAGAACGTAGTAGAACGTAGTAGAACATACCTCTTAATGTACTCTAGAATACTCTAGCGTACTCTAGCATACTTTGACCCGCACAAAACCATGGCCGTTCCACATCGCGCATGCCATGGTCACATAGCCGTTAGTGGACATAGTTGAATGTAGTTGAACGTAGTGGAGGCTAACATAGTTGAAAGTAGTTGAACATAGTCAAACGTAGTTGAACGTAGGTGAATGTACCAGCATCTGCACTGTAACGTATTTATCCATATCATTTGGTGGCAAAAGGTGCCGTACCTTCACGTATTTCAACGTAGTTTAACAAACTTACACCAGGTTTGACCCACGGTAGCCTCCACTACGTTCACCTACGTTCAACCACGTCCACTACCGGCTATGTGACCAGGGCTTAAAGGTGCACAGACTAGATGGGATGGCCGTATGAGTTGAGCGTCCGTCCCCCATTTTGGTAGATCGTGGGACTCAAACTCACAGGTTGGAACCGTGGGGGTGTCTGTGTGTGGGGGGGGGGGGGGGGGGTGCGTAGGTGCGGGGGTTTGAGTGTGGGGTACGCATCCAAAGTAGAACCGAGAAGACACCCTACAATTTGAAATGTGTAAAGTTCCCATTTCACGAAATAACTAAGCTGTCCGAATTTGGAGAGAAAAAAAGAGAACCCAACCCAGCGACACATAACATTAACAAAACAATCCTACTGGTGCTGTCACACTACGACGTAATGGCCAATGTGAGTTCGACGTGGGTGACATTTCGTCATAACGTCGAAGATCGTCGGATCATGTAAAGGTTGTATTCCTTACACGCGTTATGCGTTATGCGTCATGCGTTATGCGGTATGCGAATGCCATCATTCCATACACACGTTATGCGTAATGCATTATGCGGCACGTGACTGGCTATATTTAAAAAATAAAAATAAACAATTATTCTCCATACTGCTCTGTATATGACCAAATATTGCATTTATATCTATGTAACTTTTTGTACGTCACATGGGTGTTCCTACCTTTATTATAACCAAATTATAGATAAGTATTCATATATTTGTGGCTCTGGTAGCATTTTTACCAACCCGAACCCATCCCGAACCCCCACCACGACCACTACCATATGTTTCCACTCAGAAGCCTTGTGCGTGACCGTTCCGTAATGCTCAGTCGCCTCTCCTAGTGTTAAACTAATGGACACATCAGACTCAGATTTCTATTCGCACCACCTTTACGCATTACGCACCGATCGCTACATGGAGCGATCGGGATAATGGATTTTCATTCGCATTCGCATTCGCATTACGCGTGTAAGGAATGTAGCTCATAGGTGTCAAGGCATTTCGATTTTTTATCGCATTCGCATTCGCATTCGGATTACGCATTATGCGTGTATGGAATACAACCTATAGAGTCACGTTAGGGTCACATTAAAGTCACGTCGGATCACGTCCCTCACGTCGACTCACATCGAGGTACGTCGGAGGACGTTGAAGTTTTCGACATGTTGAAAACTTTCGATGTAGCTCAACGAGATGGTAACACGTTCGAGTCACGTCACGGTCACGTTATGCCGATGTTAGGCTCTCGTTATGCTCACGTCATCTACGTTAGGTCCACGTCGCGTTACGTCGTTGACGAGCATCCAGCATGGCTGTAACATCATGGACGTCGTGCTAACGTTTTGGAACGTGCTCTGAACATGGTCTGAATGTGGTCTGAACGTGGTCTGAATGGCTTGCTTTTGGGTATATAAAAGCTACCATGTCCAGCGAGTGCTTGTGCACGTTCCGGTGACGTTACGATGATGTCGGTGTCTCATCGAAGCCTCGTTGAGGTCACGTCGACCAAGGTTGCGCCACGTCAGAGCAATGGAGCGATGTCGCCGATGCGGCTGGGAAATCCCCTTTGACTATGACGTGGCAATGTTAGGCTGGGCGTGATCAGTTCCGCCATGTTCGACACTCATTGTGGCAACGTCAATGAACGTCAGTTAGTCGGGCGTGTCCATGCTGGGAAGGAAGTTATCACACCCACTCGATGTTCCTCCGCCGCTATGGTCATGTTTGAACGACGCCGAGCGCACGAAGACCTCGCTGGCATCACGTTCACCAAATAAATATCTTCTACATCCTTTCTCGTTACGACGACGTTAGACCGATGTTACGACCACGTTGACTACGCTGTGGTGTCGTCCAACTTGGCCCCATATTTGCATATTATGTCAGGATTTTCGATACATTTCACGTTGCACCCACCTCGGCGCGTTACTTCGTAGTGTGACAGCACCATTATATTCGACTTTGTTTATCCTAATTCACATACTTTGGTTTGTAGATCCGATTGCTGAAGCTATATATAGAGAGAATGCACACACAAAAAAGCAAGATGGAGCGATAGATGAGAGAGAACGAGAGGGCAGAGAGAGAGGGAGAGAGTAACAAAGGGGGAAAGGTATAGAGCGAAAGAGGGAGAGAAGGGTAGGGGAATGAGAGGGGCAGACACAAGTGAGACTGAGTACTCTTTTACATGAATGATCGCACAGCCAGTGTAATACGGATCATATCGATAAGCCCCGAGACCTGTCTGGCGACAGTTTGCCAATCTCAGACAGTTTGCCAATCAGACACATCCCGATGGCAATGTTTGTCAGACTAGGCGGCAACCGCGCTGTCACCGCCTCCGGTAAGCTGTGAGGGCATAGTTAGCAGTTACTAGTTAGTAGTTAGTGGTTAGAGGCTGACGGCTGTTGTGCCGGTGGCCGGCGGCCGGTGATGCCGGTGGCGGTGAGAGGAAGAGTGTGCGGGGTGAAGGACGGAGGGGGTCGGGTCGGGGGTCGGGGGTCCGCCCGCATCAGGTGTCCAACTCTCGATACTTCTCACGACAGGGTGCTAGCACGCCGGCAACCGATGCAGGCGTCCCCCAGAAAGCACGAGAGAACCAGCGCAAAGCAGCGGTGGTCAGAGGAGCGCCACCAGCGGCGCACGCGGGAACCAGCGGACAGCAGCAGCGCCATCAGCGGCGCACGCGGGAACCAGCGGACAGCAGCGGCGGCAGCAGCGCACCTGGCGGTGGCATACAGGAACCAGCGGCATCAGCAGCAGCTGTAGCAGCAGCAGCAGCAGCAGCAGAGGCAGCGGCGACGGGTGTTGGATCCCTCCCATATTCACCGATCAATAATGTTGATGAAGCAAAAGCCTTCCAGAATTCTATTCGGCTGCTGCGGCGGACTAGGACTAACCTCTAGCTCGGTAGGGGAATACTGAGAGGTGGAGGAGGCGGCGGCGGAGGAGACTGACAGCGAGCGAGTGAGCGAGTTACTGAGTGAGTGCGGAAGCCGAAGGTAGGTGGTAGGTGGCTACGGCAGCCAGGGCTGTTGTGTTGGGGGACGGGGGGTGCCGGGTTGTTGGAAGAATGACCAGCCTGCGTGGACAGAAAGCGGCGCCCCGGCCGCCGGCAACCAGCGACACCCGGAGCAATACGCCGGGGTGTGTGTCTGGGGCGTGCGGCGACCGGGACGCGGGGGTGGGGCGGGGGTGGGGTAGAGCGGGGTGGAGGAGGAGGAGGTGTGGGCGGTGGCTGGAGACGGGGGGAGGGGTGATGGGGGAGGGGGACGGGGCGGGATCGAGGCGGAGGAGGGACAGGAGAGGGCGGGGGGAAGGGACCGGCATTGGTTGCCCGGGCTGTGGGTAACAGAAATCCGCCCCCCCCCCCCCCCGCGCTGGCTGTGTCTGTTTCTACCCGCAGCCCGACAAATTGGAGGCAGAAGTTCCTTACTTAAGGGGGCATCGCACACTCTGTTCACTGTATCTACACCCAGCGGGCGATGGGGGCTGAAATAGGCTCCGTGTTGCCATAGGGTTGTGGCGCAAACAGCTACTTCGATGGCGGTTCTAGAGGGGGCGCGGTGGGGGTGGCGGTTTGAGAATTGTAGCGGCGGTGGTTGGCGACGGAGCCAGCCGATTGGGGGCGGAGTGGGGGCGGGGCGGGGTGGGGATGTGGTGGAAGCGGTGCGGTGCGGTGTTGTGGGGCGGTTGCGGGGCGCGGGCGGGGGCGGGGCGGGGCGCGGGGGGGGCGGGGCGGGGAGGGCGGGGCGGGCGGCGGGGCGGGGGGGGGCGGGGGGTGAGGTGGGGCAGCGTGCGATTGGGGTAGAGGGCGCTGGCTTCTGCGGTGGGTTGACTGATGGAGACCAGAAGGTAGAGGTTGGGTTGGATTGGTAGTGGTGGTGGTGGCAGGGGTAAGGTGGGAGAGGGGAGGGGGAGTGGGGGATGTGGGTGTAGAGGTGGTCGTGGTGGTCTTGGTAGGGGTGAAGGTAGTTGTTGGGGCTGGGGGTGAGGGATTTGGAGGCAGGGGTATTGGTAGTAGTAGGGGCTGGGGGTGGTTGTTGCGGACGGGGGTGATTGTAGGGGTGGAGGTGGGGTTGTGAAGATGTGGATGGAGGTGGTGGTGAGAGTGTGTTGGGGTGGGGTGTTGCTGGGGTTGGTATAGGTGTGGATGGAGGTGGTGATGCTGTTGGGGCGGCGGTGGGGGGTGGGGATTTGTGAAGGGCATTGGTTGATGGGTTGGTTGTGTTAGTGTCTGCGTGTTAAAGTACCCCCCCCCCCCCCCCCCGCCTTCCCACATCCACCAATGTGACCTGATTCAGATTGGAAGCAGGGTGCAGCAGGGACCAGTAATGCGATCTGCGGTGACGCTCACCGACTCCAGTAGCTGCTATTACTGAAGGCAGGGGTGATGAGAGGTACGGGTGGGGGTTGGGCATGACGGGCAGATTAGAATATCCCTCCCCACTCCACCTACCCCCCTCCCCCATGACCCGGCTTGTTCCTGCAGGCACTCACTTAGTCTGGTTGGTAATGGGGGTCCACCGGGACAGTCACACGACACATACACAAGCCCACACCTACACCCAGTTACACTCAATCACACCAACACCTGCACACCTACATCGACCCCTACACTTATACCAACACCACATTGCACACATCACCTCACACGCAACAACAGGCATACTGATACATAAACCAACTAGCACCTAGAGGTGTGGATGCAATCTAAGCATTCTAGGATATTGTACAGGCAGGGATACAAATTACAGTTACTGCAGTGTATATATATATTATATATGATATATATGATATATGTGATATGTGATATATGATATATATGATATATATTATATTATTATATATATTATATATATTATATATGTTACATATGTTATATATATTTGATATTATATGTATTATATATAATATATCTCATATCTATTACATATTATATATATTATATATATTATATATATTATACATATTATATATATTATATATATTATATATATTATATATATATTATATTATAGAATATATACATATTATATATATTATATTTAATTATAATATTTATATTAAATATATATTATTTATATTATATATATTATATATATTATATATATTATATATATTATATATATTATATATAGTATATATATTATATATATTATATATATTATATATATTATATATATTATATATATTATATACAGAACGACCATATGTCGGCCATGACGTCTTGTCTGCTGGTGAGGGAAATGGCGCCAAAGCTGTGGCAGTTTCCAGTGGGACGCGATAGGTGGCGCCTCGGACGAGCAAAGCCTGAGGGGAGCCTCCGGAGGGAGGTGGGTGGAACAGCCAGGCCAGTTAAATTAGTGCAAACTCTACTGTCATTTAAAGTAAATTTGAAGGTTTTTGTTGTTGTTGTATGTTGTTGTTCTACGTCCTAGCAAAATCTAAGGATAGGTACCGACTTGGGACAGTGCACACTCATGGCGATTTTATAGTGCTGCCTCACTGTGAGAGCAGGCTGTTGGCACCATAACCTGATACCCCTCACAGTCACATTATCCTGACACTGTGCTAACCATTCCTTGTCATATCCTATAATGCCAAGCGCCAGGCTAGGTAGTGACAATAATCAATTTGATAAGTCATCGGTTTGTCTCGGCTTGGATTCGAACTCCCGACCTGCCACACGGGAAGCCTTCGCCCTGCCGAATAGGTCTAATCTCTATGAAGCCTCTGGTGTCCAGCATTTTGATGTGCACGCCGATATTAATATAATAAAAGAATTCCAAGATTAACCCTTTTATATATAAATCACTTCAAACGAAAGGAATAGAATAAAATTACCAGCCTAATATATTTCTTTAATATAAAATAATACATGACGCAAAAGTCAAACGCATGGGATTATGCAACTTTAAAACGGAAGTTGATGGTTGATTGGTGTCACGAGCTCCTTGGTGAAAATGCCACCTGGCTCTGTGAGTTGTTAGTGCTGCATGTGGAATGAGGCACCACGTGACTAACGGTGACCCTCCTACTTCCGGTCGACGCAGTGAATCATGGGTACCCAGCCAGCCATATTACAGCGTAGACTTGCATAAGTGGACTCAGAATATCGAACACGTCTCGATTTAGAGGCGCCCTTAGATGTTAGAAGAGGGCCCGATAAGCGTAAGATGTCTAATATCCCATTTCCAACACTAACCTGCCCTCTGAGGGCAGTAGTAAGAACTAAGGTATTGTCTGGCATCTCACAATACATCATACTCTATGGAAAAGGTCCTATAAACCATTTCCACCACCAATCTGCCCTCTTATAAAATTTGGTATAAAATTAATCTATAAAATAATATAAAATAGTATATAAAATACTCTTCTAGCTCTGGATTGAGAATGCTTCTGCAGGCAGGAACGGTGAATGACAAGATCTTCTGGTTGCAGCAAATCTGTGTTTATGATTATTATCTTTTAATCACCAGATTTATAAAGGAATAGATACAACATAGCTCCTCCCACAGCAAGGTAGGAGTTTCAGATAATTTAGTGGCTTTAAAAATAACAATGAGGCTGACTTGTGGACACACATAGATAGAATGATTGAATCATTACAATTTCTATCTCAAATATAATAATATATTATGGTCGCCAGCTTCTGGTGTTATTCCAAAAGCATAAGTTACTACATAAATTATAGACACCATTGACCCACCAAATTTAATAAATGTGTAGATATTTTAGAGGGCCAGAGTATCCATCCAGTAACCTGGGCCCCTATTGGGGTGACTCAGATCCCAGCGACACTGATAATCAGGACAGAGGAGGTTGCCTGTGGATGACAACACTGGACAGTCCCCCTCCCACCTGATAGTGGAGACTGACTAAGAGATATATAATTGTCATGATTTACCTATAAATGCTGAGTATTGGGAAAGTTATGAAATTACAGACTAGGTATCATCACCATAATTCTTAAAATTTAATGGTGATCTGAAACATACCAAATATATCTTTCTAGTACTTATAGAAGGGAATTGTGCATGTTACGAGAACATGGTTAATTGAATGCGTGTGACCGACATCTCATTACGAATGGATACCAAGCATTATCTGTGCTATTTATGGACTGAACTCCGCCGCTGTGGCGCCATACACTTCCACCCAGCGTAGAAATGTAACGTTAACTAACTAGCCACCTTTTGGTTTCACTCTCGCCTCGACTGCGGTTTATTCAACATCTACTACGCCATTTGGTTTAAAGCCATCCCACCTACCCATACTTGTTAGTCTCGGTGAGGTCAAGTTCTGTAAGCCTCGAAATCATGACATCCCAATCTGACATGTAACAGTTAAAGAAGATAAGTAATAAATCCCAATATTAAAGTCTGTCGGTTTCACATTATTTCAATTATATTATTTCACATTATTTCACACCTCTACTACATTAAATAATACAAGTAAAATATGCTCTGATTACAACATCTAAATTTAAGGTACAGATTTGGCCAATATGAACCATTCCTCAGTATCTTTTGATAGTGACACATATAAAATCTTATAATACTACAGACCAAGTATCTTCTGACACCGACCAAATGTATATAATACAGGCCCTAATCTTTTATTCTTAAATTATTTTTGTGACAAGTTATTTATTCTGTCCATTGCGTATAAGCTCCTGTGAGGGTGCTTGTCTTCAACGCTTGGCAGCTGTGATTCTGTTTTGGTCTGGTCCCACACTCAGGAGTATTTACCTGGTCTTGCTCGGGCCAACCGTTTGGAGCTTTGTGTGTGAGTAGTTTCTATATTAGTATTTTTGTATTTTTCAAAGTCTTTTTCCTAATATGAGTATGATACCTTAGCCTACTATGTAAATCTACCCGGATGACATACCGGCCTGCGGGAGATGATCCCATCCCTGATTTTGCCATATTTTTACACTCAGGTGGCAGTGCTATGAACTAAAGTAGTGGATAACAGCTCACTGTGAGAATACTCTCAGTGGACAAGGTCACATAGTATGATTTCAACCAGCAACACACCCTCTGACGCCAGTACTAAGAACTAATCTTCATAGTTAGCAGCTGACTGCGCATGTCTTGTGGACAAGGCTTTTCTGTTGTGCAATGCTAGGCTGGTTGCTTGTTGTTTTAGATCCTAGCAACAGCTAGGGTAAAATCAAGACTGGTACCGACTTTTGACAGTGCACACTCATGGTGACTTTATAGTGCTGCTTAACTGGGAGATCAGACTCCCAGCGCCATGACCTGATATCACAAACAGTCACATTATCCTGACACTGAGCCAACCAGTCCTTGCCCTATCATATTAATGCCGAGCGCCAGGCTAGGTAGCAACAACCATCAATTTTGATAAATCTTCTTTTTTTTTTGTACATTAGTTCTTTAAGCTGGGGAAATTTCAATCTTGGACGATTGATCTTCCTCATTCAACTGCTCCTTGCCCTATCCTAATAATGCCATGCGCCTGGCTAGGAAGCGAAAAGTATACATTTTTAAGTCATTGGTTTGATTCGACCACGATTCGAACCCACGATCCCACGATCTACCAACATGGGAGACGGACGCGCTAACTCATTCGGCCATCCCGTCTGGTTCAAATTGGTTTGACTCGACTGGGATTCGAACTCCGGACCTTCCGCACGGGAAGCTGGGTTATTCAGAGAGGTTGTTTACTAGGAGTGGAAATGGGGTTTCTGCATATATGCTACTTTATTAATAGTGCTGCTATGTTGGTTGAAAGTAGGGAGAGAAAAAAATCCATTTGTTATCAGAGGTCAGAGGGAAATCAATAGTCGCTATGCCTACAAAGTCCGGTTTCAATATCTGGACAATAAACCAGGCTCCGCTTTTGACCTCAATGTCGCATCATGTAAATGAAGAAAAAAAACCCACCAAAAACACCACACATCATGAACTTTACTCAGTGAATTATATATGAAAAAAACAAATATTTACCTCCTTTTCAAACCACCCGACTTTTTGTAATTTGTAGCAAACAAATTGAATCAATTCACAATTGTTGATTAAGCACGGGGAAATTTCAACTGCAGGCATTTGGTCTTCCGTCATCCCACTGCTCCTGGTCATATCATAGAAATCCCAACAGTTGGCCTAGCTACCAACAAGTATCAGTTTGTAAACCATTGGTTTGACTCAGCCGAGTTCAAACCTGGGTCTTTGAACTGTACGGCCGAATGACTTGAGCATCCGTTTCCCTATTTGCTACATCGTGGGATTCGAACCCACAGGTTCGAACCCTAGGCAAGTCAAACCAATTATTTAAAAATTGATACTTGTCACTTCCTAGCCAAGCACTCGGCATTATAAGGATAGGGCAAATACTGGTTGGCTCAGTGTCAGGATAATGTGACTGAGTGGGATATCAACTCATGGAGCTGGTGGCCTGATCTCCCAGTTGGGCAGCACTATAAAGTTGCCATGAACGCGCACAGTTACAAGTCTGTACCCATCCTGATATGACCTTAGATATTGCCAGGACGTAAAACTCCAACAACCAATCAACCAAACAAGCCACACGCGAAGCGGACATTCAACTTATTTGGTGATTCCATCTAGTCCATTCCCCCATACAAAGACACACACACATTCCAGCAGGCGGTCCGTAGGGGGCGTATGCATGCATGGCGTTTTGGTCAGTGTTCTATTTTCGGCTATGGAATTAGTGGGTGAACAGGCACCTCGTAAAAACGGAGGCTGGAGGGGGGAGGCTAAATACGGGCATGTTTGTCGGCTGTCTGATGGGGCGCCAGGTTCAAAATCGATTACCACCATTGAACGAGGCTGGGAATTGGATGCAGACCAGGTCAACACCGATACAACCATTAAGATATACAACCATAGAGTCATAGACATACTGGAATACACAGCCATAATAATAGGTCGGCAAGGATACATCAATACATAGTCAGAGATGCAGAGACATAGAGACAGATAGCCATAGAGACATAAAATAGAGACATAGTGACATACAGTCATAGAGACATAGAAACATAGACATGGAGACATAGAGACATGGAAACATGGAGACATGGATACATGGATACATGGAGACATAGAGACATAGAGACATAGAGACGTAGATACAGAGAACCATAGATACATAGGGACATAGAGACATATGGACATAGAGACATGGAGGCATAGAGACATAGAGCCATATAGACATACAATAGAGACATATAGACATAGAGACATAGAGACATATAGACATAGAGACATAGAGACAGAGCCATAGAGACATAAAATCGAGACATAGAGACATATATACATAGAGACATAGAGACATAGAGAAATAGAGACACAGAGACATAGAGACACAGAGACATAGACACATAGAGACATAGAGACATAGAGACATCCCAACACGGGAGACGGATGCTCTAACTCATTCGGCCATCCCATCTGGTTCATAGAGACATGGACACATAGAGACATGGAGACATAGAGACATAGCAAATTGATACAGAGAGACATAGATACATGGATACATAGATACATAGAGAAATAGATACAAAGAGACATATATACAGAGAGATATATATACAGAGAGACATAGATACAGAGAGACATATATACAGAGAGACATATATACAGAGAGACATAGATACATGGAGACATAAAGACAGAGAGACATAGATAGATGGAGACATAGAGACAGAGAGGCATAGATACATGGAGACATAGAGACAGGGAGACATATATACATGGATACATAGGTACAGAGACACATAGATACATGGAGAAATAGAGACAGAGAGACATAGATACAGAGAGGCATATATACAGAGAGACATAGATACAGAGATACATAGAGACACAGAAACAGATACATAGAGACAGGGAGACATAGGAGACATAGGGACGATACAGTAAAACCTCTCTAAATCAACCGACCGTGGGACCGACTTTAAGTGGTAGTTATTTCGAAGCAGAGATATGGAGACATAGAGGCGTATAGACAGAGCCATGAAGACAGAGAACCATATACCAATAAAAACAAAGCCATAGCGCCATAAAGACATACAGCCATAGAGAACCCCCCTCGCACCCCCCCCCCTTCCCCCGGGGCGCTTGGTGCCGGTCCCAGCAGCCACCGCGCGTCGCCATCACTCCACGATACACAGCCGGCACCTGCATCACCACAGGAATACAGAAGGGGAAAAGGGAGGAAAGAAAAGACAGATAGCTGAACCACTGTGCCACCCTCCCCCTAGCCCATACAATAGAAGACCCAGAGACCAGTGACCGGCTTATTGCGCGATCTCACACTGGTACCACGCTGCCGACTGGCTGCAAGCTGGGCCCGCCTTACCGTTCGAACCAGTCGCATCGTACTGGCTTATACCCCAGTCACAGTTGACCACTTTGCGACCACAACAAAAGGGGTGGTAGGAAAGAAGTTGCAAGTGGTCGCAAAATGGTCGCAAAATGATCAAAGTGGTCGCTGATCTCATTGCGACCATTTTGTTTGTGAAGAGGTTGCAGCTTACTGTAATTAAAACCTCTTTTGGGCCAAAATGTTCACCCAGAGGTTGGCGACCATTACTTTGGTCGCAAGAAGGTTGCAAGGTGGTCGCAAAAACGTGGGTTCTTTGGTCCAAAGTGGTCGCAAAATGGTGGCGAAGTTGTCGCAAAGTGGTCACAAAGTGGTGGCAAAGTGGTCACAAAGTGGTCGCTAAGTGGTTACTAGCCATCACAAGCTGTAGTCTGACTGGGGCCTTTAGTCAGCGCGCGTCGGTCTCTGCGAGGTTGGGTTTCAGTGGGAATTAGGTCAAGTAGATTAAACTCGGGCGGTATGGTTTTAATCAGAGCGACTCTCACTCGCTAATTTTACAACAAATGCAATCTGATTAGACATGGTCATTATGTAACGTATCAGGAACTTATGCGTATATTATTATGTATGTAATTATCCGGCCTGCTATTTGTCCTGCTATCTAATTCTGTCATGTTATATCTATGTTACTACATTCACTATGATAGTGAGGATTTGCGTGTGATGTAGGCATCACACTACTCCTGCGTCGTGGTTGGATAGAAGCAGTTCCTTCTACTTTCAAGTGTTTTTTTTTTTTTGTTCCATTAGTTGTTTAAGCAGAGGAAATTTCAGTCATAGACGACTGGTCTTCCTCATTCCACTGCTGGTTGATAGAAAGCCCGAGCCTACACTTTTGCCGACCCAAGGGATTTTTAACCTCCCACATCACTTAGACATGGTATGAGAGCAACCGGCCTTTGATGACGCTGTAAGTTATACACAGCGGTGGAAATCCAAATTGGTAGAGCTGGGGGCACGAAGAATCGAACCGCCGACCCTCAGATTAGGAGTCTGACCTAGAAAAAAGTCAGACACTCTATCCACTCCGCCACAGAGAACGACACAGAGATGTGTATGTAAATAAAACAAAAAGCACAAATCTATTCACTGCTCCGATCTGTTATTTAGAACCATGAATATCCACTCAGGGGTTGAAATAATGTTTACTTGATAGCATGACTTACTCAATAAGTGAAATTCGGTAAAATTAAACCCAAAATCCAAGCAATATTAAGTTAACGCCGCCACCGCATCGGCAGCATTATCGTGAATGTAAATAAAACAAAAGGCACAAATCTATTCACTGCTACGATCTAATTCTGTTATTTAGAACCATGACTATTCACTCAGGGGTTGAAATAATGTTATTTAACAGAATAACTTATTCAAAAAGTGAAATTCGGTAAAATTAAACCCAGAATCGGAGCGATATTAACACATGCCACTGCATTGGCATGTTAGGCCTATAGTCTAGCTGTACTTTCTATCCAACCATGATGGCCGACGAGGCACTGGTAACGTGGTGCTAATAGTTTGACGAAAATCCTAAATAATGTTTTGTCCTGAGGTCTGGAGGTTGGGTCGCGGCCTGGAGGGCTGGATGTCTGCTTGCAAGTAGCTGTACTCTGTTCCTTTCCTCCAGGGGGCGCCACCACCGTCTACTATCTGCCTAATTCTCCACCGATCTTTGCTTTAATAAATTGAGCGGTAGGTCTTTTTAGGGGGGCCAACCATAGTTATTGGCTCGATTCAATTCCTGTGCTGTCTTCGTTTGCATGGAATAGAAAAATAACAATATACAGTATAACCCCAATAAACCAAACTTGAAGGGACCCTAGAAATTTGTTTGGATTAACCGATCATTGGTTTAACCGATCTTTGGCTTCAACTTTGAAGCCAAATATATATACAATATATGTGGACACTTTGATTATTGTTTTTATGTATATACAGTATAACCCCATAAAACCAAGCTTGGTTAAACAAAACCATCCGTTAATTCAAACTTTTCCCGCAGCCCGGCAAAATACTATCATATAAACAAGTCAGTGGGGTTTAATTTATATATTTAGGGAGGTTCGGTTTAGAGAGTTAGAATATCCTGACATTGGTATGGTTGAGACCCAAATAAAGCGATCGATATAGGGGAGTGGTCGATCTGTGGAGGGCTCGGTATACAGAGGTTTTACTATATATATATAATGTATATATATACATATATATATATACATATATGAGGTGGGAGGGGAAGGGGAGGAGAAGGGTGGTGGTTATAGGGAAAGGAGACAGGGAGGTGGAGGCCCGGTGTGGAGGTAGGGGGAGGGGATTGATTGAGCGGGAGGGAAGTGAAGAGGAGGGTGTGGTTAAAGAGGGTGGACAGGGAGGTGGAGGCCTGTTGTGGAGGTAGGGGGGGGGGATTGGAGGGGAGGGAAAGGGAGGAGGAGGGTGGTGGTTATACGGAAATGGATAGGGAGGTGAGGCCTGGTGTGGATGGTAGGGGAGGGGATTGAAGGGATGGGGAAGGTGGGTGGTTGTGAGAAAGGGGGAAAGGGGACAGGGGGTGGAGGCCTGGTGTGGAGGTAGGGGGAGGGGATTGGAGGGGAGGAAGGGGAGGAGGAGGGTGGTGGTTAATAGGGAAAGGGGACAGGGAGGTGGAGGCCTGGTGTGGAGGTAGGGGGAGGGGATGGACGGGAGGGAAGGGAAGGGGAGGAGGAGGGTTATAGGAAAGTGGACAGGGGGGTGGAGGTCTTGGTGTGGAGGTAGGGGAGGGGATGAGGGGAGGGGAAGGGGAAGGGGTAGGAGGTGGTTTTTAGGGAAGGAGGTGGTGGTTGGGTGGTGGGGTGGGGGTGGTGGGGTTTTTGGGGGGGGGGGGGGTGGGGTGGTTTTTGTGGGGGGTGGGTGGTGGGGTGTGTGGGGGGTTGGGTGGTTTGGGGGGGGGGGTTGGTGGGGTGGGGGGGGGTTGGGGGGAAGGGAGGGTGGGGGCGGGGGGTGGTGTGGGAGGTGGTAGGGAGAGGGGATTGGAGGGGAGGGAGGGGAGGGGGAGGGGGAGGGTGGGTGGTTATGGGAAAGGGGAGATGGAGGTGGAGGCCTGTGTGGAGGTAGGGGGAGGGGACTGGAAGGGAGGGAGGGAAGGGGGAGGAGGTGTTCTGGGAAAGGGGGACAGGGAGGTGGAGGGCCTTGTGGTGGGGTATGGGGGGGAGGGGACTGGGGGAGGGAAGGGACCGGGAGCAGGGAGGTGGTGGGATGGTTAGGGCGAGGAGGGGATTGGTGGAGGAGGGAAGGGAAAGGGTTGGGATGGGATAGGAGACAGGGAGGGTGGAGGCCGTGGTGTGGAGTAGGGGATGGGTGTAGATGGTGAGGGAAAGGGAAGGGGAGGGGGGTTATAGGAAGTGAACAGGGGAGGTGGAGGTGGTGGGAGTAGTTGGAGGGTGGGAGGGGGATTGGAGGGAGGAGGGATAAGTAGGGGATGGAGGAGGGTGGATGGTTATAGGGAGGGGGGGTGGAGGAGGATAGAAAGGAGACAGGGAGGTGGAGGCCTGGTTTGGAGTAGGGCGAGGGGATTGGAGGGGAGGGAAGGGGAGGAGAAGGTTGGTGGTTATAGGGAAAGGAGACAGGGAGGTGGAGGCCTGGTGTGGAGGTAGGGCGAGGGGATTGGAGGGGAGGGAAGGGGAGGTTTGATTGATTGATTGATTGATTTCTGGTTGTTTTACGCCGTGTCGTCAGCTTAGGCCATATTCACGGCGAAAAATGTTTGTTTTTTGTTCAAACCATCGCTTTTACATGTAAAAGCAGACAATCAATTATGTGCCAATAGACACTCATTAAATTAGAAAGCTCACAATCATATATTTGTGGTCAAGGGAAACAAATTCCCATAGAAAAAGAAAAGTTTTATTAATAATTGATAGAATCTATTTAGTAAACTATATGAGGTGGTACAGTCCAGCTGCCCTCAAAAAGGCTAAAATGTTTTCCTGTTTTACCTTAGTAAAAAGGTCATGCATACTGTCTGCAGTGTAGAACTGTTGGCGCAGGGCCAAAAAATCGACGCAACTTAGTAAAATGTGTTTGAGTGTCAGCGGGGACTGACACCCAATACATTCAGGGGGAGGTTCCCCCTTGAGCAGAAAAGCATGTGTAAGCCACGAGTGGCCAATACGGCAGCGGCTAAGGACCACTTGGTCCCGCCGACCTCCCGCATGAGTCTGTGGTGGCTTTCCCACAGATGGTTCAATTTCTTTAAGTTTATTAATGTTTTCATCCCACTCATGTTGCCATTTGGATTTTATGTGGGTGGCTATTAGTGGTTTCAGATCAGAGTGAGGGTTCAGACATGGTTCAAGATCACAGTTCAGGGCCTTCTTCGCAGCCCGATCAGCTCGTTCGTTTCCTTGTATGCCGGCATGGCCAGGCACCCAGCACAGGTGGATGTCATACCCATCCGTTGTCAGTTGGTTCATTTTATAAATGACCGTTGCTAGAATAGGGTGATTCATTTTCAGTCCAGCAACAGCCAGGAGGCAAGAGAATGAATCACTGTATATAACATAGTTAGTGTGGTTGGATACCTCGATACGCTCCAACGCGAGAAGGAGTGCTCGGGCTTCTGCAGTGAAAATCGAGCTCTGATCGGGCAAACGTACACCAAATTTTTCCCGTCGGCAGACTGCCACAGCAGCTACCCGGCTTTGGTCTTTTGAACCATCAGTGTATATGGAGAGGTGGTCTGCAAACTGGCCTTGAATCTCTGCATGCAGTCCTTGGTACTCGAGTGGATGTGTCCCAGACTTCCTCAGTTCCGTGAGTCGGAGGATAACCGATGGCTTTCTCAACGACCATGGGGGATGTTCTGGGACTTTGGCATCCTCCAGCACATCCAAATCCACACCCAAGGCCTTCAAATGAGGTTTCATTCGGAGCCTCAGTGGCCGGATGTAATTCGGCCTGGCTTCATACCTGGATTCGTCATGTTGCTCGAATAGACAATTGTGTGCAGGATTCAATGCATTAGTTTTTATCTTGACTACATATTGCATGGCCAGTTTGATTCTCCTGTTGTTAAGTGATGGTTCATTGGCTTCGACGTAAAGGCTCTGAACCGGTGAGGTGCGGAAGGCCCCAAGGGCCAGGCGCAGTCCCTGGTGGTGGATCGTGTCTAGCAACCCAATATATGATTTCCTTGCGGAACCGTATACTATGCTGCCGTAATCCACTCGTGACCGAACCAAGGTTCTGTACACGGAGAGCAGAACATCTCTGTCCGCTCCCCACTCTGAGCTGGATGGGGAGGAGAAGGGTGGTGGTTATATGGAAAGGAGACAGGGAGGTGGAGGCCTGGTTTGGAGGTAGGGGGAGGGGACTCGAGAGGAGGGAAGGGGAGGAGGAGGGTGGTGGTTATAGGGAAAGGGGACAGGGAGATGGAGGCCTGGTGTGGAGGTAGGGGGAGGGGATTGGAGGGGAGGGAAGGGGAGGAGGAGGGTGGTGGTTATAATTAAAGGGGACAGGGAGGTGGAGGCCTGGTGTGGAGGTAGGGGGAGGGGATTGGCGGGGAGGGAAGGGGAGGAGGAGGGTGGTGGTTATTCATGCATTCAGGATTAGAGTGTACTTATTATTATTATTATTCTACTCATGTAGTTGGCGGGATTCGATCCAACCCCGTCCGCACAGGTTAAATCCTGTGGATCTGGTTGGACTGTGGCGACATGCAGTGGCAACACTGGTACTTAGGCTGCCGGCACTTGCATTCATTCCTGGTTTAAATTTGTTGTCTATTCCAGGAGTTACTATTTATAAGATATACAAAAATAATAAATCCACAATAAGCAAACTAGAAACTGAATAGTGAGACCTACAGACAGGGAGGTGGAGGCCTGTTGTGGAGCTAGGGGGAGGGGATTGGAGGAGAGGGAAGGGGAGGAGAAGGGTGGTGTTTATAGGGAAAGGGGGCAGGGAGGTGGAGGCCTGGTGTGGAGGTAGGGGGAGGGGATTGGAGGGGAGGGAAGGGGAGGAGAAGGGTGGTGGTTATAGGGAAAGGAGACAGGGAGGTGGAGGCCTGGTGTGGAGGTAGGGGGGGATTGGAGCGGAGGGAAGTGGAGGAGGAGGGTGGTGGTTATAGGGAAAGGGGACAGGGAGGTGGAGGCTGGTGTGGAGGTAGGGGGAGGGGATTGGAGGGGAGGGAAGGGGAGGAGGAGGGGTGGTGGTTTATACGGAAAGGAGGACAGGGAGGTGAGGCCTGGTGTGGAGGTAGGGGGGATTGGGGGGAGTGAAGTGGAGGAGGAGGGTGGTGGTTATAGGGAAAGGGGACAGGGAGGTGGAGGCCTGGTGTGGAGGTAGGGGGAGGGGATTGGACTGGAGGGAAGGGGGGGGGGATGATGATGGTTTATCGGGAAGGGGGAGAGGGAGAGCGAATAGGTGTGGTGGGGTGCAGGTGGGAGGGTAAGGGGATGAAGGGGTAGAAGGCAACGAGGGGAGCTGGGGGAGGCAGAGGGGAGGGACGGATCATCGGGATAGGGAGGGGAAGCGGGAGTTTTATTTCGAAATAAAATCTCTATGGGAGATTTTATTTCGAAATAGAATCGACTTAGGGGGATGGTTGAAGGGCGATTCTATTTCGTGACACACGCATTAAATTAAAGAGTACTGCACGTGGAGTAGGGAGGTCAAGCCTGTTGGGGCTCCGATATACACACGGTCTGACACAGTCTGTAGTGCTGTGTTAATTAACCCAGTTGTGTTGGTGGCAAAAAGCAAGTAGTATTGGATAATACACTGAATTCAGTGGCGTAGACTTTGCATAAACCGATGTGAAAACGTGTCAAATTAATTTTGGCAAGCACTTCAATATGTTGAGGTCATATGATTCAGCAGTAACAAATTCTATTAACTTAGGTTAGTGTTCCCATCTTCTATTTCCTTATTAAGTGCACCACTATCTAAGTAGTATATATATATATAGAATAAAATCTAGGTACGTGTTGTTGTTCAATGATGCTTTGAAAGAGAGGGCGCCCTCGTCTCCGGTTCAAGGATACCATCAAGAGAAACCTGAAGCTGAGAGACATTAAGACTGATTCATGGATGCAACTCTCACAGCAGAGAGCTAAATGGAGAGCGGCAGTCAAGTAATGAAAGCAGTCTTTGTCGCATTGCGACCGACAGCATGATGATGATGATGATATCCTTAAAGTACTGCTATTTGCTTTATATTCATATCCAGTCCATAATCTCATACTTTCATCGGGCTATATCTCCTTGAAGGCCCAGTCAGACCTTATTGGACTGAGTACCGGACACCACCGGACAAAGAATTGTCTAGTCCGGTGGTGTTCGGTGTCAAACTGTTGCAACAGCAGCCAGACGAAACGGACGCTAAACGGAAAAGAAACGTACATTAACTAATAGCCAACAGACGAGAACCAGACAAGAACCGGACGGCAACCGAATGTCAAACAGACGGACTGGACACCAAACGGACACCAATCGGACACCAACCAGGCACCTGCCGGACACCTACCGGACTGTTCACGGATGTGTCAAAAACCGACTGACCGAATTCCCACAGCACGGTCAAGGGACTCTTCCGGATACAAACCGGACACCTAACAGATGAGTAATGGACATGAAACGGACAAAACGGACTAAACAGACTTAAAACGGACACCAACCGTACACCTCAGTCCGGCGGTGTCCGGTACAAGTTTTGTGCATGTTCAAAACTTGTACCGGACACCGCCGGACACCACCAGACACCACCGGACAGATAACAGACACACCGGATGCCAACCGTATATAAACCGTACATTGCCGTATTTCACCAGACGGTTCCTCAATCCGGTGAGGTCTGACTGGGGCTTTAAACACTGCTGGGTTTTTTATTATTCATATCCAGTCCATATCCTCCTGATTTGTAATTGGAATGCCAAACGAACTCAGAGCTATTCATTCATCTAAAAACTGAATTAAAAAAAAAAGATATAATAATTTCAAAGAAGACGTTATTTGAAGTGTAAGCATTATACCAATATAAATGTACGGCAGGAATAGAGTGTACTTATTAGTATTATTCCACTCATGTAGTTGGTGCGATTCGATCCCACCCCATCCGCATAAGTTAAATCCTGCGGATCTGGTTGGACTGTGGCGACGTGCGGTGGCGATGCTGGTAATTAGGCTGCCGGCGCTTGCATTCATTCCCGGTTTAAATTTGTTGTCTATTCCAGGAGTTACTAGTTATAAGATATACAAAAATAATAAACCCACAATAAGCAAACTAGAAACTACATAGTGAGACCTACATATTCTCATTCGGAAGAGAGTACCACGTGTCGCCATGTTGCTTCGGAATAGGATAGAGCAAGGACCGGTTGACTCAAGTGTCAGAATAGTGTGACTGAGGAGGGTATTGCATCACGAGGCCAGCGGCACGGTATCTCAATGGCGCAGCACTCTAAATCCGTCAGGATTTCACGCGGTCACAGTATCGATGCCTATCGTCACATGACCTCATATGTTGCTAGGACGTAAAACCCCGACCTATTAATGCACTCTTCCGGGAGCTATGCTGTCACTATTCTGGACTGTTGTCCCCCTCTCAATACCTCCCCCCCCTCCTCCCGTCCCACCGCCAGTTAATTGTTTACATGACCTAGAGGCAACCAGCTTGTGCGTAACAGGAATGATGGTGTCGCGGTTTCAGTTCTCCGCCAGTTTCAGTTCTCTGCATCGCTTCTGCGCATGTGTTAAAATCGAACAACATCGTCAAGGCATTGTCAATGGTCATGAGCAATCTTCATACAGAAAAAGTGAAATATCTCTAAAACCACACCACCTAGAAACAAAACGCTCAGTACACATATAGAAAACACGTTTACCAAAAAGATTATATTAAATTGATATGGTTAGGGTTCTGGACTTCTATTAATTTTGAATAATGTTTTGCACTGCACGTATTGGCAAACTCAAGGTATTGTCAAAGGTCGTGAGCAATCTTCATACAGAAAAAGTGAAATATCTCTAAAACCACACCACCTAGAAACAAATCGCTTGGTACACATATAGAAAACATGCTTACCGAAGAGATTATATTAAATTTATAAGGTTAGTGGTTTGCAGCGATTTGCGGCGATCGGCGATGGTTTGAATCTGGCTCGAATCTGGCGCAGACGATGCTGTTCGATTTTGACGCATGCGCAGAAGCGGGAAATATTGCAATCCGGGCTCGATCTGGCATCATCCGGGTGTAATCCGTGACTCATCTGGGTAGTTCAGGAGTTGTCCTGGGGTAGTTTGTGCCCCATCCGGGGCAGTCTGGGGCAGTCCAGGTGTTTTTGAAACTGGATGAGCCACAGTTTAACACGGACCAGTCCTGGACTAGCCCCGACTAGCCCCGACAGAGCCACGAACCACTCCCAGACTGCCCGGATAAGACCCAGACAAGCCGGATGACAACGGATTAACCATGGATCGCCACAGATCAGACCAGGATGAGCCCCATTTCTGTATATATGTAGCAGGAGCAAGTCCACTTCATTCATCACTTGCAGCTTGACTCTCAAAGGGTTCACATCATGGATGCATGCATGCGGTAGCAGAGGCAGCAACTACAGCTGCTGAACTTGCAATTATAGCTACATCAATGACGGAATGTTAACAACATGATTATACTCCAAGTTCTGCAGATCCACAGAAGACCTAAGAGAAGACAGAGAAGAAGTGTGTGGGTGTGTCCATGTCCTCGCCGTTCATGATGTATGTGAAGCTATAATTGCAGGGTATGCTGAAGAGGTCATCCAGGCTCCAACTACAGAACTGCAATGGAGAGGTATTGCTGAGCAGTTCTCAACAAGATGGCAGTTTCAGCATTGCCTAGGAGCCCTTGATGGGAAACATATCCCGATCCAATGCCCAGCCCATGGAGGATCTGAGTAATACAACTACAAGGGATTCCACTCTATCATATTGATGGCTCTAGTGGATGGTGACTACAAATTCTCCTGGGTCGACGTGGGAGCAATGGCTCTGCAGGAGATGCTCAAGTCTTCAACCATTCAGAACTGAAGCAATACATAGAAGAGGAACGACTTGGTACTCCAGCTGCAGAACCACTACCGCATGATGAGCAGGATATGTCTTACTTCATAGTTGCTGATGATGCGTTTGCCCTGAGGACGTGGTTGATGAAACCGTTCTCCAAGCATCACCTAACACTTCTGGAAAGAATCTTCAACTACCGACTGTCCAGGGCCCACCAAATTGTCAAAGATGCATTCGGGATTCTAGCTCACCGCTACCAGTGCCTCATAACAACCATGAGACAGGCCAGCAAAGGTTGTGTCGATAGTGTTGGCATGTATCTGCCTACATAATTTGATGTGGATGTGGTACGCAACTCATCACAATGCAGAGGTGGACCACGAGGACACCAATCACAACATCATTCCTGGAGCCTGGAGACTGAACAATCCTCTCGCCGGCATCTATGGTGCACGTGGGAATAGAATGACAATGGCTGTGAAATACCAGAGGCAATATCTTAGTGCCTATTACATGTCTGAGGTTGGATATGAGTCTTGGCAAGATGCAATGATATGAATTATTACAAAGTGTGAACTGTTAATGTGGCCGACCCACATGATATGAAATTGTGACCTGAGAATTGTACTTAACATTGAATTGTGCAATTAAATGTGTGTGCCTCTGGATGAAATATGTATTATTATTGCGAATGTGATATGAAAAGAAGCCTAGCTAATAATAAAGATATCTTAAATTAATTTAATTTGTTTGTTATTTCTTGCTGTTTATTGTTGCTATAAGAGCTTTACTCTTTAGTCCTTGTATTACATGTGCTATTTATCAAGAGGGGGATGTTGTTTTCGGAAAACAGGGGGGGACATTTGGTAATTATTTATTATTTAATTTCAGATAATAAACTCTATGATATGTACACAATCGCAACTCTGTTCACAATCACAATCACAATCACTCACGATTTACATCATAACTCAATAAACACAATGTACAGAAGTTCAGTTCACAATCACAGAGGCTGCACATCAGGATTGTGTTCCATCCCAACCATTAACGTTATAAAGCTGAGATCCGAGAGTCCCGTTAAGTTTGCGATACTGCTCGCTGTGCTGGATGGGCGTGTGGGACACGTGGTGTTCCAGTCGATGGCGTCCCATACTTCGGAGCTGTGCCGTCATCCAGTTGTGGAAGGGCCAGGTCGGGGAGTCATCCACATGGTTTCCGAGCCCCCCTGGCTCTGCCCCAATGGCTGTAATCCCATCGGCGGAACAGGGAAAGCAGGGAACCGGGCTAGTAGTTGAGGCTGTGGAGGTGGTGCTTGTGGTTGTGGAATTTGTAGCTCTTATGTTTGTTCCTTCTGTCGTGCCAGTTTGTGGGTGGTCTGGGGTCAATCCGGGGTTGTCCGGGGTCGATCCGGGGTTTCCGGAGTTGTCCGGGACTGATCCGTGACTACTCCGTGGATACACCAGGTAGTCCATGGGTGGTCCGGTTCAGTCTGGGGTGATCCGGCCTCTGGTCCATGGCTAGACCATGGCTCGTCCAGGTAGGTGTGACAGCGAGCCCCAAAATGACCAAAATAGTGATTTTTTTCAGGGCTGTCCGGGACAGTCCGGTGGAGTGGTCCGGGGGTGGTCCGGCTAAAAATCCAGGGCTCATCCGGGTAGGTATGACTTGGGCTTTAGTAGCACACAAAGCCACAGAGGAGCCACAACTATGGAAAACACAGAATAGAAATGCCACTTATAATAGCAGTAGGAACTATAATGATAATAGTTTGAATGAAATGTGGTGTCTACGCTATGCTATATTAAAAAAGGTTTTTCTTTGTTTTTGTGGTACATGACTTTATTAAGCAAATGGGATTTCAATCACAGATGATTGGTTTTCCTCACTCCACTGCTCCTTGTCCTATCCTAATAATGCCAAGTGCCAGGCTAGGAAGTGACAAGTATCAATTCTTAAGTAATTGGCTTGACTCGACCAGGGTTCGAACCACTGCCACTGCCATCAGAGGTCAGCTTGGTGGTGGTGATTGTCCTATAGGCCTTTTCCACTGAGCATGCTGTACATTGAGCTGCTATCCATAACAGTACATCTTACCCCTACCACTAGAAGGCAGGTTGGTGGTGGAAATCGTCTATAGGATCTTTTCCACAGAGCATGCTGTATAATAAGCTGCTACCCAAATCAAGTTATCACCACTGACGTCAGAGGCTGGGTTGGAGGTGAAAATCGTCTATTGCAAACATCAAACTGATTTTTACCGAATGGAAAATCAAGTCAAAGTCTGCATTCTGGAGCTGGTTACTGGGGGGGGGGGGGGGTAGGGAGGGAGGGTGGTGAAATAAAGGGGATGGGAAAGGGGAGAGGGGGGAGCAGGTAGGGGAGGGGGCAGGGGGAGGGATGTGGGGAAGTTACACAAACACAAGCAGGTGCTGGCAGGTTGAATACCGCAGGGACCCTAGGTAGTGTAAATAATTAGGACGCACTCACCGGAATGGCAGAAACACGGGTTCGAGTCCCAGCATAGGCAATATGTCCAATAGGTTTGTGTGACCATTCGGTGATCATGTAATAGAAGCCATAACCTTCAACCCCATGTACAGCTGGCATACTAGGAGAGATTATCTGCAATGTGTGTCAGCTTGATTGTTTACTACGGTTTTACATCCTAGCAACAACATCTATAGCCACATTAGGACAGGTACCGACTTATCATAGTGTGCACTCATGTCGATTCACTGGGAGACCCACTCAGTCACATTATCCCGATACTGAGTTAACCAGTCCTTGCCCTATCCCAGTAATGTTGAGCACCAGGCTAGGTAGCAACAAGTATAAATTTTGTAAGTCATTGGTTTAACTCGATCGCTTCGACTTCCACATGGGATGCCTGTGCTCTACCGATTCGGCCACCGCGTCCGGTTCCAATGTGTGTTAGCAGAATGTGGCCCCGATACACCCACGACTTTGTCATGTTCACACGTGGGAGGCCGCCATGTTCGATGATGGCATCTCACATAGCTAGCTGTTCGAGGGGCTTATATTAAATTCCCAAACAGTGCCTACACCCTGTTGCCATGGCAATGCTAATTATTCTGCTCGCCCCCCGACCCCCGTGCCTCCGTCGTATCATATTAACCGCATATCGAAAACTAGGTGGATTAGTTTGGTATTGTTATTGATTCGGATTTTATTAATGACTTTTTCATCTATATATTTTCTTTTCACTCCAGTTCCCCCTCAGGTGACATTAAAGGTAGATAGCCGATGGTTTTGAGTTTCTGTCATTTTCTAAGAGAACAAATATTAAGTTGATCGTTATAATCTAGCTTACTTTAGTTTGAACTAACTTTTATTTTAAATGGCTAACTTTCGAGATATTTGAAATTCATGGATGCTAAATTAATTTTGGCAAGCATGCTAAAACTCGGACACCATAGGTTTCTGCAGTAACAGATTTGATTAAATTGCCTCAGTATTCCCTTCTTTGTGGTGACAAATGTTTCTTTAGTGCATCAGTATCTAAGTTAGATATGTAAAATCAAATCTCGATAATTGTTTTGGTTTCGAAAAGTTTATGCTTCATCGGACTATGCAGCTTTAAGTGTTAAGTGAACTGACAAGCGCGGGAGATTGGGCAGGCCGGTACTGGATCACTCACATTGCATGAGCCGAGTGGTGATTGAGGTCATAAAGGTGTTATGGGAGTGGGGTATAATGGTCCACCGCATACTGTGAGTATTAAACAGGCCATTCTCTATAGAGCTGGTCACGTGATGTTTAACACGCCAGTCTGTTTGTTACACCAATATTCATACTTGGTATGATTTTGATTCCTGCTCACACATTTTGTTGAGTAAGCAAGGGAAAATTTGGATTCTGGGATTGTTGGTCTTCCTGTTCCACTGATCCTCGTCATTTTTGTTGTTGTTGTTTTTTTTGTAAATATTTTGATTTATCAGAATACATCATTTGTCATTCCTGAAGCACTTGTCTTCCAGTTATATCCTGGTTATAGTTATTTACACAGTTCTCTGATGATGATGATGATGATGGTGATGATGATGATGAAAATAAATGGTTTGTTTTATTGGTGGTAATCTAGTAAAGACAATTTGGATAGTAGGTTAAAGTTGCATGGTCCGATGGTTTTGAGTTTCTCACTTTTTCTGAGATAAAGATATAAGGTTGTTCATTATAATCTACCTTACTTTCGATTGAAGTAACTTTTATTTTAAATCGCTAACTTTTGAGATATTTGAAATGGAAACATGCTAAATTAATTTTGGCTAGCTTGCCAAATCTCTCATCACCATAGGCATGATGCACATGTTAAGTATTTATTGCCACATAGAAGGGAACACTGAGCCAATTTGATAGAACCTGTTACTGTTGAAGCCTATGGTGTCAGAGTTTTAGCGTGCTTGCCAAAACTAAGTTTGCATGTTTGAATTTCAAATATCTCAAAACTTATCCATTTAAAATCAAAGTTACTTTAACCTGAAATAAGGTAGATTATAACGATCAATTTAATATATTTATCTCATAAAGATTACCAAAACGGAAAACCATCGGACTATGCAACTTTAACTACACCGCAGCCACCTATTTTGGCTTCACTTTGTGATGTCTGAATGGTAACGCTGTGCTACCTTGTCCAGACTTCAATTGTCCAGGGTATTGCCAAGCCTGGTGGGAGTATTCAAGGTTAGCTCATGGGAGGCCCGGGGCTGGCTGCTCTGGCAATAGACAAACCCATGGGGTTAGAGCAGTTGGTGATAAATGAGGCTGAACCCTTGTTACTTATTGATTGACCCAGAAATAGGAATATCAGTTGTAGTGGCATTAGGACATATCGCCTATGTTATAATACACTGCGGAAAGAGAAATCCTATTTATTACAAACTGGGCATATAACAGATTCAGTAAGGGCGCTGCCTGGTTTCCAGTGTGGGAGGTCATAACTTCAAATGCCAATCGAGTAAAACCATTGACGTACCAAATTTATATTTGTCGCTACCTAGCCTGGCGCTCGGCATTAATAGGATAAGGCAAGGACTGGGTTGGTCAGTATGAGGCTTAGAACCTACATATCATACAAATGCACTTATTATATCATACTGATGCACTTATTATATCATACTGATGCACTTATTGAAATTGGGTGCTTCTGTTCAATGCAAGAATATTACCAGAGCGGCGATTTTCTTTTTAATATCTGACGTTTCCCCTCAAAATTGATATTATTTACAAAGACTCAAAGTTGACGTGGCAATACCTGAGAAACACATGTCTTTTAGTGTGTGGTCTCACTGTATGTATTTCATGGGGACAGACATAGCCTGTGTTGTTAAGTGCACTGATTGCTTCTGTGTGTCTGGGAGCACAGGAGAGAGTTAGTCTACACCTGTCTGGCACGGATTGGACTGATTGAGGTCACGTGGGGCTAGCCGTTTCCGGCGGAGTAGTTACGCAGGGGGAGACAAAGTAAATCTCTGGTCATGAGGAGCCACAACTCCTCTCGGCCTGCCTGCCTGCCGACCTCAATAGATGCTAGTCTTTATCATATGCCATAGTGATTCACAAACTGGGATACATACAACAACAGCATTGTTCTTCTGTATGCGATTTGCTACTAGTTTTAAAACACTGAGTTGCTTTCCCTCTCAGTCTTAACCTCCACAACAAGGCCCACACCTTAAGTCCGATGCGATGGTTTAGAGTTTCTGCCATATTTCTTAGATTTGGTAAATCATTACAATTCACAAGACATGGCAACAGTGGCGTAAACAAATTATTTCAGACTTAAATATTTGTTACAATAAGTCGAGAATATTGCCAAAATTTCAATTTGCAAAAATTTACAATAAATATTTTGTCATTAAAATATAGATCAGTTTATACAGGAAGACAGCAATTGACACACACATAGATTGTTAATGTTCACTTATTTATTATCGATAAATATATGTACCAGACAGTGCACAATTTCACAACTGGATTTTTTACACTCGGTCAAATACTTTTGAGAGTCAAAGCTGCAGCTGTGAATTGTTTCTTTGAATATAGCTATAAACGGAGATGTTACTAAGCCCCAGTCACACATACCCGGATCAGGGGCCGGACGAGCCTCGGACCGTGATCCGGTGTGGTCCGTGGCGATCCGGCGTGATCCGTGGCTCGTCCATGATGATCCTTGGGGATCCTTGGTGATCCATGGTGATCCGTGGCTGGTCTGGCCTCACTGTTTAAAACATCCAGGGCGGTCAGGGACATTTTGCGATCCGGGCTAGATCCGGCATCATCCCGGATGATCCAGGGGTAATCCTGGGGTGGTCCGGGTAGTCCAGGGGTGATCCGGCAGTAGTCTGTGCCGCGTCTGGACCAGTCCGGGGCTGTTTCGCCCCGTATGAGCCATGTTTTACCACGGTTTAACCCAGACCAACCCCAGACTTGCCCGGACTACCCCCGACGTAGCCACGGACCACTGCCGGACTGCCCAGATAAGACCCGGACATGCCGGATGACCACGGATTAACCACAGATCGCCACGGATAGCCACGGATGACCATGTATTACTCACGGACTACCCCAGTATGAGTCCCACATTTCAGGCTATCATCCGGGGGTTGTCTGGGGCTCACCCGGGGTGATCTGGGCTTGTAGTCTGTGGCTTGTCCGGGTATGTGTGACCGCGAGGCCAAAAATGACCAAAATAGCGATTTTATCCAGGGCTGTCTGGGACAGTCCGGGTGACTGGTCTGGGGGTGGTCCGGCTAAAAATCCGGGGATCGACCGGGTAGGAGTGACTGGGGCTTTAGTAACATACACAATCATATTTATATTAGTTTGCAGTCCTTCTATAGAGCAATAAATGCATAATGAGAGAACCAATATCTAAGTTGTATATGTAGGATTAAATCTAGGTATATGTTTTGGTTTTGAATATGTTATGCTTTCCTCGGCCTATACAGCATTAAAGCCCACTTTGACCCCCATAAACATAGCTTTCTTGCTAAAACTGTGTGGGGTTCTTGCCTTACATTAGTTTCTGAATCCGGCTATTACGATAGTGTCACTGGTCACCCAGGAAGGACTGAAGCTGCGACACCGCAAACCGGGTCGCGTTCTCTGTGGCGTTCTCTGTGGCGGAGTGGTTAGAGTGTCTGACTTTTTTCTAGGTCGGACTCCTAATCTGAGGGTCGGCGGTTCGATTCCCCATGCCCCCAGCTCTGCCAATTTGGATTTCCACCGCTGTGTATAACTTACAGCGTCATCAAAGGCCGGTTGCTCTCATACCATGTCTATGTGGTGTGGGAGGTTAAAAATCCCTTGGGTCGGTAAAAGTGTAGGCTCGGGCTTTCTATCGACCAGCAGTGGAATGAGGAAGACCAGTCGTCTATGACTGAAATTTACCCTGCTTAAACAACTAATGGACCAAAAAAACACTTCAGCTTACATGGCAGAAGGCGGGGAAGGTGGTGAATACAGATACACAAAGTGGTATTTTATCTAATATAAAATATTTGCTAGGCCAATTTCACTGCAATCTACATTCGAAACGAATGGTTTAGGTTCTATGGTGATGGGGATGGTGATGGTGATGGTGATGGTGATGGGGATGGGGTTGGGGATGGGGATGGGGATGGGGATGGGGATGGGGATGGGGATGGGGATGGTGTTGGTGTTGGGGACGGGGACGGGGACGGGGACGGGGACGGTGTTGGTGTTGGGGACGGGGACGGGGACGGTGTTGGTGTTGGGGACGGGGACGGGGACGGGGACGGGGATGGGGATGGGGATGGGGATGGCACCAATCTCAACTTCCGGTGTGTAAGCTAAAGCTGCGACCTGGCATTCTCGGTCATAACCTCAGTCTTTCTTAAGGGACCAGTGGAACTCACAATACCTGTATTGCATTGCAAGGAAATTTTGCCAGCAAATATCCAACATTAGATAAAATATCACTTCCTGTTTGTATGCGCAGTGCAGCACATGGCCGTAGCTAGAAATTCGTATTTGGGTTTTCAGATAAATTCCTGGAATAGACGAGTGCCGAAGACGTGAGGCACTAGAGGGTGGTCTGGGGGTATCCGCCAAGGAAATATTTAAATCTAGAGGCTCCGAAATGCCATTTCCAGACATTTCAGTGAGGGATTTCTGGGGTTTCTTTTTGTTGGGGAGGAGCCGGGGGCAACCTACCCCTCCCTCTTTTCACACCGCTGTTAGCTACGGCCCTGTGTGCTTCATCCTAACCAAGGGCGCCTCACTGGGCATTGTTTGTTTACTTGTTTGTTTGGGTTTTACATCCTAAGAACATCGATGATCATACCAGGGCCGATACCGACTTGTGACAGCGCGTACTCATTTCAACTTTGTAGTGCTGTCACACTGGGAGAGTAGGCCGCCGGTTCCTATATAAAGGATTCACCCGGTACTCGCAGTACACGGGTGAAGACCAGCCTTATATAAAAATGGTCGAAAATCGGGTTAATGAAATGAGTCTTTATGAGAGCCTAATTTCACAATCTAAGAAGCAACATTTATTCTTTGTATATGTCTTCATATTTCCCCGCTACCTTTGAGTTGAAAAATATAATAAAACATCTGGTTTAATAAGATTTTAAAGTGAAATCGACGGCGTTCTATGGCCGGCATCTTGTCTTTTTGCATTCTCTCCCATTTCACCAACTCTGTGTCGATATAAGTAACCATTTGACACTGGAGCCAGGCATTGTACTTCCTGTTCCATACTAAAGCTATTTTCGCCCCTATTTACACTACGTTGTCCTTCACCCGTGTACTACAAATACTGGGTGAATCTTTTATCTAGCCGGTACCATGACCCAATATCCCAATCAGTCACATTATCCTGATACTGAGCTAACCAGTCATTGCTCTATCCTAGTAATGCCGAGTGCCAGGCTAGATAGCGACAAGTATCAATTTTGTAAGTCATTGCTTTGACTCGGCTAGTGTTCGAACTCCCGACCTTCCAAGCGGGAAGCCTGCGCTCTACCAATTGGGCCACCCAGTCCGATCTGGGGGGCTGTGTTTGCAGTGAGCTGTGGCTTCTCGGAAGGGGAGCATTCTGCCCACCAAACTCATACAGTGTCGGTGTTCATTGGCACAATGCCACATCATTGTAAATGTGTGGATACAAACGCGATGGAGCCTGGACCAAGCAGCCTGATGACTTTTTAATAATAATATAATCAAATATTTATTTCCACATGATCAATGTACACACAAGTTGATATTTATATCAGTAATTTATTCACATGGAAAAGGAGAAAGCAGAAGTACAATACTTATGAGGTGCTTTCCCCATTTAAAAATAACACAGATACATTCCTTATACCATAGCAATAATAAATAGAAAAATAAAAGTTAAAAGCATTTCAACATTACCCTCAATACTGTAAATTACATCTCAATATTTATGTACTAGACTAATATGTGTTTTCCCTCTGATAAAGCTTAAATATACATTTGTTGAAACATATAGATGTTTTTTGAAGCGGAAACTCATGCTACCCAGCCCACAATGCATTAGCGTCTAGCAGTGGGGGCGCATTCCACCGGCAACGCTTAGAGTACATACACCTAAAGCTGCATAGTCCGATGAAAGAATCACATTTTCAAAACCCAAAACACTGACCTAGATTTGATCCTACATATCTAACTTAGATACTGGTACACTTATTAAACAGGTACGACTGCTAACAAGAAATGCTACGTCAATTTAATAGACCTTGTCTCTGCTAATATTTATAATGTCCAACATGTTGACATACATGCCAAAATTAATTTGGCCAAATTTACACTTCAATATTACCAAAGTTAATCAATTAAAACAAAAGTTACTTCAAGCTAAAGCAAAGTAGATTATAATTAGCAATATTACCAGCCGAGTCAAATCATTGACCTACAAAATTGTTATTTGTCGTTACCTAACCTGGCACTCGACATTACATGGATAGAGCAAGGACTGGTTTGCGCAGTGTCAGGATAAACTGACTGAGTGATATCAGGCCATGGTGCCAGCGGCCCCATCTTCCAGTGTGGCAGCACTATAAAGTGTCCTTTCACAAGTCAGTACATGGCCTGATATGACTTCGGATATGGTCAGGACGTAAAAACCCCAACAGAAAACAGAGACCTAATGTATTTATCTTAAAATTATGGCAGAAGCTCTTGGCATGACTATTGACCTAATATATATATATCTGACTTATTATGCATTATGCGAGTACCGTTGTATATTTTGTATTTACTGCTCGTGTTTATTATATATGAATAATAAGATAACATTGCATTCCTCTTAATTCGCATATCCCCTTGTAAAACATATACATATATACGAAATTAGTTGCAGTTATAAAGGACTTACCCTATGAACAAAGGCTTATGGAATTGAAACTTCCTACCCTTTCCTACAGAAGGAAAAGAAGTGACATAATTGAAGTATTTAGAATTATGACAGGTTTTGATAAAATAGATATGAACCAATTTTTCACCTTGAATAAAAGAGAAGGCAGTCAGGGACATACTCTCAAACTAGTAAAACCCAGAGGCATTTCAAAGTTAAGGCAACACCGTTTCTCCAACAGGATCATAAATATATGGAACAGTCTTCCACAAAATGTTATTGATGCCGAGTCAATAAATTCATTCAAGAACAGATTAGAAAAGGCATGGGCTGATGATCCAGGGAAATTTGACCCCTTATTCACCACATGCTACTAATTATTCCTTGTGTTGCTTATTTACTTGCACTCAAGCAAAAATGAGAGACAAATAAGTGTTTACACTTCCTGTCTACCATTCGCTATTTCGCTATATATCAAGCTATCAAATGCATTGGAAGCGGATTAAGGATTACTTTGTTAGACACTATATGTATAAAGATATATATACAGTGAAACCCCGTTATAACGCACCCCGATTTAGCGCGAATTCAGATATAACTTGCTGATTCATTGAACCCAGAATTATTTAATTCAAAGGTAATTCAGTAAACTGAACCCTGATTTAGCGTGACCCCGATTTTATTCACGATCATATGATATGGACCTGACCGACCGTGCTATAATATATATATATATATATCAATTTTTAATTCAAAGCTGAAGTATTGTATTTTTATATAATTATGTATGGACGCGTATGTTAATGGCTATTGTTATTCTCTCCCCCACTCCCAGTACTCCACCACCGAGACCACCCCAACAAACCTTCCCCTTCTACCCACTCTCGCTATCACATTATATGGCCCGTATGCATTACACGGTGTTAGCTTACACTTGGTGTGTTTGCGCTAAAACCGCTCCTTGCTTACTGAGTTTTTGCCGCTAACCTAGAAATCCCCGCCAAAACCAGTTTTGGCTCGCTAACACCGCATCATGCATACGGGCTGCAACATGTTGTTGCCAAGTCTACCTCCTACCCCCTCCCCTTGCACCCTGCAAGAAAGTCTACCACCACCCAATCATGTCAACACCAACCCTAGGATAAAACCTAGCTTGCCAATTCGGTCCCGAACCGCCCTTGCCGTCATCAACAGACCGAGTCTACCTGCACACCTCCACTTCAGCACAAAACTTGGCTTCAATGCAGGGGTGATTATCTCCCTTCCCGACAGCAGCGCCTGTCACAACTTCCGGTTTCTCACCGCCCGCCCGGTGCCGCCCTCTGAGCACAGCCCGACCGGTACACGTGACTATATTGAGTCACACCCACTCCCATCCATCCCAGCCTCAGCTGATACTAATTACTATCCATCACCAGCACTCTTACCACAACCTCATCACCACATCACCACATCACCACATCACCAGCCACCCACCACCACCACATCCCCACATCATCAGCCACCCACCCGACTCCACATCACCAGCCATCCACCCCATCATTACCACGCCACTATCACCACTACCACACCACCACATCATCACACCACTAGCCAGCCACACCACACCACCACATCGCCAGTCATCCATCACACCACCACACCACCACATCACTACCACACCACCACATCACTACACCACCAGCCATCCACCACACCACCAGTCATCCACCACACTATCACCACTACCACAACACCAGCAGTACTACCGCAACACTATCACTACTACCACCAGCACAATCACCACCATACCACCACTACTAAGTACCATAACCAGCTTCTCCCCTCCCCCCGCCTCTCCTCCCACCCCTCCTCCCCTCCTCCCCTCCTCCCCTCCTCCCATCCACGTTGCCACCACCATGATCATCTTACCACCACCACACCATCACAAGCATGACAACACCACCACTAACAGCACTACCCCAACACTGCCACCACTACCACCACCACTGCTACTACTACCAGTACCTACAATAACTTTTACCCCCCTCTCTTTCTAGTCACTCTGCCACCCACCACCACCAGAACCAAACCACCACCACCACCACACCTCCATCACCACTGCCACCACTACCAGCATCACTACCACACCATCCCCACCATCGCCCTCTGCTGCGTCCCCTAAGCCCTTCCCCAATAGCCCCCAAACACCCCAAGAGGGAAACTTAAGGACACAGCATCGCCCTCCTGTCACCGGGCATCCCCCCACTCCCCACGCCCACCAAGCCACCCACACCCCCAAAGCCCGCCTGTTCACCACCGTTCTCTTTGCTTTATGCAATCACCAACATTATATCCGCCCACGCCCCGCCCAACCCGCCCGTATGCTCACACCACGCCCAGCCCGCCCACACCCCCATCCAATCCCCCCACAGCCCGCCCGAACCCCGCGCACATTATGTACAACCCGCCCAGCCCGCCCAGCCCGCCCAGCCCGCCCGCACCACGCTCAGCCCGCCCACAGCCCGTCCACACCACGCCTACACCCAGGTAGCACAACCCCCCCCCAATTACCATCCCAGCATCATTCATCACCAGCCTCACCGTCAACCGGTTACTTACCCCAACACCCCCACTCCAATCACCACCACATCCATCATCACCTCCATCACCACCCGCACCGTCACTACCAGCTCTATCACCCACCGTCACTACCAGCTCTACCAACACCAACACCCACAACCCATCACTACCACCTGTATCACCCACCGTCAATACCACATCTACCAACACCAACACCCCCACAACCCATCACTACCACCTCTATCACCCACCATCACTCCCACCTCTACCAACACCAACACCCACAACCCATCACTACCACCCACCATCACTACCACCTCTACCAACACCAACACCCACAACCCATCACTACCACCCACTGTCACTACCACCTCTACCAACACCAACACCCACAACCCATCACTACCACCCACCGTCACTACCACCTCTACCAACACCAACACCCACAACCCATCACTACCACCTCTATCACCCACTGTCACTACCAGCTCTACCAACACCAACACCCACAACCCATCACTACCACCTCTATCACCCACCGTCACTACCAGCTCTACCAACACCAACACCCACAACCCATCACTACCACCTCTATCACCCACCGTCACTACCAGCTCTACCAACACCAACACCCACAACCCATCACTACCACCTCTATCACCCACCATCACTACCACCTCTACCAACACCAACACCCACAACCCATCACTACCACCTCTATCACCCACCATCACTACCACCTCTACCAACACCAACACCCACAACCCATCACTACCACCTCTATCACCCACCGTCACTACCAGCTCTACCAACACCAACACCCACAACCCATCACTACCACCTCTATCACCCACCGTCACTACCAGCTCTACCAACACCAACACCCACAACCCATCACTACCACCTCTATCACCCACCGTCACTACCACCTCTACCAACACCAACACCCACAACCCATCACTACCACCTCTATCACCCACCATCACTCCCACCTCTACCAACACCAACACCCACAACCCATCACTACCACCTCTATCTCCCACCGTCACTACCACATCTACCAACACCAACACCCCCAACCCATCACTACCACCTCTATCACCCACCATCACTACCAGCTCTACCAACACCAACACCAACAACCCATCACTACCACCTCTATCACCCACCGTCACTACCAGCTCTACCAACACCAACACCCACAACCCATCACTACCACCGCTATCACCCACCGTCACTACCACCTCTACCAACACCAACCCCCCCAACCCATCACTACCACCTCTATCATCCACTGTCACTACCAGCTCTACAAACACCAACCCCCACAACCCATCACTACCACCTCTATCACCCACCATCACTACCACTTCTACCACGCACTACCCATACCATGACTACCACCTCTAGCAACACCAACACAAACACCCACAACCCATCACTACCATCTCTACCACCCACCATCACTACCTCCTCTACCAACACCAACACCCACAACCCATCACTACCACCTCTATCACCCACCGTCACTACCACCTCTACCAACACCAACACCAACAACCCATCACTACCACCTCTATCACCCACCGTCACTACCATCTCTACCAACACCAACACCAACAACCCATCACTACCACCTCTATCACCCACGGTCACTACCAGCTCTACCAACACCAACACCCACAACCCATCACTACCACCTCTATCACCCACCGTCACTACCACATCTACCAACACCAACACCCCCAACCCATCACTACCACCTCTATCACCCACTGTCACTCCCACCTCTACCAACACCAACACCAACACCCACAACCCATCACTACCACCTCTATCTCCCACCGTCACTACCACATCTACCAACACCAACACCCCCAACCCATCACTACCACCTCTATCACCCACTGTCACTACCACCTCTACCAACACCTCTACCAACACCACCTCCAAACAAAACTCCCCATCACCCCCACCACCACCCACTGTGGTGGGTGGTGGTGGGGGTGATGGGGATGATGGGGTTATCATCCCCAACCATCACATCATCTACCTACACCACCACATCATCTACCCACACCACCACTCCCCATGATCCCCACCACCACCCCAAAACCTCTAACATCCCCCATCACCACATCCTCTAGCTTCACCATCACCCCCAACACCACTACGACCTCAACATCTCTATTCCCCCTACCACCACATCATCAACATTTTGATATTGGCTAGTATGGTAGTATTCATACTATTACTTATATCATACTCACATTAATTTTTATATCTACCTACTATGGACCAAAATATGTAACTACCATAATCCTGAGTCTGAAATAAAGAATTGAATTGAATTGAATTGAATTGAATCTACTCTCACCACTACTACCCATCACCCCTACCACCTCCAACGTCCCTATCACCACTTCACGCACCATCTACCTCCACCATCTACCTCCACCATCTACCTCCACCATCTACCTTCACCCCCACTCCCCACTCCCAACTACCACCACTCCCCGCCTCCACCCCCCCACCCCCCCACCTCCACCCTCACTACCACCACTCAATGCGACTGGGTTTGTGCGGCTGCGTGGTCTTGTTACTATCGATCCGCCCCACGCACTGACACCGCCCTCCCTTCCCCCCCCCCCCCCCCCCCCCCCCCCCCCCCCGCCCCCCCCCCCCCCCCCCCCCCCCCCCCCCCCCCCATCACCCAGCACCGAACTCGGTCCTCACACACTGCCTCCTGTTCTGCTTTCAGGGACGGACGGCTGACGGCTGACTGCTGACGGCTGACGACTACGAGGAGGAGGAGGTGGATGAGGAGGAAGAAGAGGAGGAGGAGCTGACCCAGTTTGACCGGGGCGCCGGCTGCGTATACATAGTGAGGGGGCAAGTCTGCCCAGTGCAGCCCTGGAGAAGGACGAGGGAGCCGCCTGCCTGGTGAGCAGCTGAGTCTGCAGCCACCGCCACCGCATCCATTGGATGCAGCAACAGCAGCAGGAGGAGCAGTGACAGCAGCAGGAGCAGTAGTTGTAGGAGGAGGCGGAGGAGGAGGCCCGACCCAGAAGGAAGGAATAGGGGGCTGACACAGAGCGCGGGAAGGTCGTGAGGGGTGCGAATGAGAGCCACGCTGGAGGTGTGGCTATGACTATGAGGGACCGTGAGGGAGTGAGCTGCTCTGACTGCTGCTGAGCCCTGCCGACCCAAGCCGAGCCGAGCCGAGCCGAGCCGACTGATCGGTTTGCCGTCGTGGACAGACAGCCCAGGCCATCTGCTTGGATTAAAGCTAGCGGAAACTGCACAGCATAAGCACTTCATTACACTGGAGGAGTCCCATTAATCAGCACACCAAACTGTCACAAGGTCCCCGCCGTCACCTGCCTGCCACCCACCCACCCATACACTCAGCCCGGAGAGGAGGAGGAGGGGGGACACCGACACGAGCCTTAGTTAGCACACCACGGAGGATGACACAGCGTGAGAAAGTAGAATCCTCACAGGGAGCACTCGACCACCTGGTAGTATAAGCGCATCGATCCCCCGGCAGTCCTTCACTGCCCCTTAACCCCCTTCCCTCCCCTCCCACTCCCACTCCCATTCCCTGACACACACACACACATAGTCACCTTTCTATACACATACTCACCCTCCTCCTCTCCCCACACTCTCACCATCCCTACCCCACTACCCACCCCGCGCGACCTCCAGAGTGGTCGGTGTGCAATCTTGTGTGTATGTGTTGAGTGCTGTGTGTACATCGTGTACACCGCGCATTGATCCAAGCAGCACCCAGTCACCGCCTCCTCCCCTCCCCCCCCCCCACCCCATCCACCCATCCCGGGCTTCCTCCACACACACACACACGCGCACACACAGGATTACAATTGTTGCTCTCCCCCACCCCCAGTACGGTGTATTCTTCATGATACACTCACCTTATTATGCTAGCTAAATTCCAATACCCTCACGCCACAAGCACCCTTTGACCGCCTCCCCCCACTATCATCCTCCCCTCATCACCTCCTCACTCCACTCACCACTCACACCGCACAACAATCCTGAGGTGGCTAGGGCACTCCATGGCGTTTATTCACCAAAAATAGAGCACTTCCCTTCCACGCCCCCGCACACACCCGCCACCCCACACACACCCGCCGCCGCCCCGCCCATACCCTCACCCTCACCCTCACCACCCTACACATCCTCCTTCCACAAACCTCCACCTCCATCACCCACCCACACACTTACCTCTATTTCATCATCTACCACCCCCATCCCCACACACACACCCTCCTCCCAGCGCCCCATCCCCTCCGCCCCTCCTATCCCCCCAAGCGGCGGCCTCTTTCAAGCCGTAGCGTTGCTTTGTCTGCAGCTGTGAAAAGTGAAAACGGCGTGACGGAATGAAGCCCGGACTCCCGTGGAGGTAGAATTGGCACTGGCCAGGTGTACGGAGCGATGCTCATACCCCAAGTTCCACTCAGCATAGACGTAGTGGTGAAGGCCTTCATCGACTGAAGGCTTCATATTTGAGAAACGCGTGAGATAAGACATTAGGATCCAGATCGAGAGGCAGTGCGCCCATTCGGACGCAAACGATAACGAAATAAGCGATAATAACAACAACAAGACCATCCACAAACAACAACATCAACAAGGTATAGAACAACAACAACGAAGAACAACAACGTATAGGACAACAACAACAAAGAACAACAACGTATATAACAACAACAACGAAGATCAACAACGTATAGAACAACAACAACGGAAACGACATCATAATTAACAACAACAACACAGGCTGAAACAGCGATAACAACACACCAGAAAGATATATATATATAAAAAGAGACTGAGACAGTTTTTCCGACGTTCCAGTGGATATTTCGCCTCGGTGGTTACCTCCCACCGCCACTACTACTAACACAGTAAAGCAAAGAAAATAAAAACACTCCTCCATGAATTTCCAACGCAATTTCTCGACGGGGATGAACTATCTCCGTCGCCGGTTCAGTTCCGGAGACCTCCAGGGTGAACTTAGGGACGCGCCGGACCCGACGCCTATTCTCAACTTCAAGAAAGGGCCCTCCCCCAGCGCGCCCAGCTCGCCTTCAAAGGGCCCGGTCCAGAGTCTGGCGCGTGGTTTGTTTAGCGGCGGTCAGAGGCCCGCCTACAACAAGGACCACTGCAAGACTGTGCTCGTCATTGATGATCCGCATACGGACTGGTGAGTGAGGCTACCTCTTCTTACAGCTGCACATTTTTTTACATATATATAATTGTTAATTGAATATTATTATTACCGTTAGTATTATTATTAATACTAATATTAGTAAAAATATTATTATAACTATAACCATTATTATTAATAATAGTATTAGTATAAGTATTTGTATTACTATTACACGACTAGTAGTAGTAGTAGTAGTACTAGTAGTAGTAGTATTAGTAATAATTTTTTTTTAAATTTTAAATAATTTCTTTAATTACTTTTTTTGGGGGAAGACACTTTATTTAATGCAATTATATATATATATATATATATATATATATATACCATACACAATTGTGATGTATAAGCAAGTATACGAGTATAAAAGCACGGAAGGGAATTCCTGTTATTATTCCTTATTACTTGCTATACGATGTCATACTCTGTGCCTGGCCCCGCCATCCATACAACCGGTGGCGCCACCACCGGCGCTAATCCAAACCGAAGGCGCGTTTCTGTATCACTCGCGCCCGGGACTTTATACATATACACATATATCCATATATACATACATGTATATACATATATAAATGAACTGCATACATTTATTCATATATCCATATATACATTTATACATAATACATACACATATATGGATAGTGATAAGCCCCTTCTCGCGTGTAATAAGGCCTGTAGTGTATTGTCTCCCCCCCCCCTCCGGGCGGGGGGCGGGGGGGGGGTCCTAGCATGCTCCACTCTCCCCCCTCCCTGCGCTGAAGTGTTTTGGACGTGTGCGGACGTGTTTCCCGCCTTACCATATATCTACACATATGAATATATACACATACACACATACACATATGCACATATACACATATACACATATGCATATATGTACATATGCACATGAATTGTGTGCACATGTGTGTTATATGTGCATATCTACACATATGAACATATATACATACACACATTCACACATACACACATACACACATACACACACACATACACACATACACACATACACACATACACATATGCACATATGTACATATGCACGTGAATTGTGTGCACATGTGTCTTATATGTGCATATCTACATATATGCATGCGTACACATGTCGAAACAGGAATGCAAAATCACGGGTGGTAAGGTAGGCCACTATTGGATAGTAGGAAGTCACTTTGAGTAAAAATCTAATGGTGTCCAAACACAATCATGATTACCTAACATTTTACCAAGAAAAGGCCGGTTGAACATCCATAACCTTAATTAAAAACCGGGCCACATGGTTTTTACCATCATTTCCTTACTTAAAGATTTGATGTATCCGAATGACAGATCATATTTAGCATGTAACTGCTATTAATTAACATATATGTAGATGTCCATCCTATTAATGTACATATGTGACCCTGTACATGATTTTACTGTACATATAGGTAGTTGTACATACTATTACTGTACATATATGTAGCTGTAATGTTATTAATGTATATATAGGTAGGTGTACATGTTATTGATCTACATATAGGTAGGTGTACATGTTATTGATGTACACATAGGTAGGTGTACATGTAATTAATGTACATTTAGGTAGGTGTACATGCTATTATTGTACATATAGGTAGATGTAATGTTATTGATGTACATATAGCTATATGTATGTGCTAGTAATGTACAAACAGGTAGGTGTACATGTTATTATTGTACACATAGGTAGGTGTACATGCAATTAATGTACATATAGCGAGATGTAATGTTATTGATGTACATATAGGTATATGTACATGCTATTAATGTACATGTTATTGATGTACATATAGGTAGGTGACATGTTATTGATGAACATATAGGATGGTGTATATGCTATTAATGTACCAATAGGTAGATGCACATGTTATTGATGTACGTATATGTAGGTGTAGGTAATAGTTGTAAAGGTTATTAGTGTAAATTGATATATATGTAGCTCTAATGCTATTAATATGCATATAGGTAGGTCTACATGTTATTGATGTACATAGAGGTAGGTGTAGGTAATAGTTGTACATACTATTAGTGCACATATATATATATATATATATATATATGTAGCTCTAATGCTATTAATGTACATATAGGTAAGTCTACATGTTATTGATGTAAATACAGGCAGGTGTACATGCTATTATTGTATGCATAGGTAGGTGTACATATCATTGACTTACATATAGGTAGGTGTACATGATATTATTGTACATATAGGTAGGTGTACATGCTATCAGTGTGCATATCGCTAGGTGTACATGCTATTGTTGTTTGTTTGTTTGTTGTTGTTTTACGTCCTAGCAACATCTAAGGTAATATCAGGACGGGCACCGACTTGTGACATACGCACTCATGGCGATTTTATAGTGCTGCCACACTGGGAAATCAGGCCGCCGGCACCATGACCCGATGTCCCACTCAGTCACATTATCCTGACACCGAGCTAACCAGCCCTTGCCCTATCCTAATAATGCCGAGCACCAGGCTAGGAAGCGAACTAGCAAATTCCTATTATTGTACATATAGGTAGGTGTACATGCTATTAATGTACATATAGGTAGGTGTACATGCTATTATTGTAGATATAGGTAGGTGTACATGTCATAGATGTACATATATGTAGGTGTACATGTTATTGATGTACATATAGCTAGGTGTACATGTTATTGATGTACATATAGCTAGGCATACATGTTATTGATGTACATATAGGTAGGTGTACATGCTCTTAATGTACATATATGTAGGTGTACATGTGATTGATGTACATATATGTAGGTGTACATGTTATTGATGTACATATAGGTAGGAGTACATGTTATTGATGTACATATATGTAGGTGTACATGTTATTGATGTACATATAGGTAGCTGTACATGCTATTATTGTACATATATGTAGGTGTACATATTATTGATGTACATATATGTAGGTGTACATGTTATTGATGTACATATAGGTAGGTGTACATGTTATTGATGTACATATAGGTCGGTGTACATGTTATTGATGTACATATAGGTAGGTGTACATGTTATTATTGTACATATAGGTAGGTGCACATGTTATTGGTGTACACATATGTAGGTGTAAATGCTTTTAATATACAGGTCGGTGTACATGCTATGAGTGTGCGTGTTGATAGGTGTGCATGCTATTAATATGCATATTATGTATGTCTACATTCTGGGCTAAGCACTTGTTGTTGGGCTGTCCCCACCCTGCCTCCCCTACAGGGAATGCCTGAGCCTGGGCACCCTTTTCACACACAACTTACTCCACCGAATAATGCATGATACATGGTCGGCCTTGTACCGCCAACCCACGCACTGGCGGAGAACCCCCAAACTGCCTGTACGCACCGATTAACGCGATGACACAATCGGCGCGCTGAAAACAATCAGAGCGCTGAAAACAATCAGCGCGCTGACACAATCTGTGTTCTGACACAATCTGCACACCTACACAATCTGCGCGCTGACAGGATCTACGCGCTGACACAAACTAGCCACTGACACAATCTGCACACTTACGTAATCTACGCGATGGCACAGTCTACATTCTGACACAATCAGCGCGCTGAAAACAATCAGTGCACTGACACAATCTGCGCACTGACACAATCTGCGCGCTGACACAATCTACGAGGTGATACGATCTACACGCTGACACAATCTGTGCACTGACACAATCTGCACACTTACATAATCTACGCGCTGACATAGTCACAATCAGTGCGCTGAAAACAATCAGTGCGCTGACACAATCTGCGCTCTGACACAATCGGCGCACTGCCACAATCTGCGTGCTGCCACAATCTGCATGTTAACACAATCTGCAAGCTGGAACAATCTACGCGCTGGTACAATATGCATGCTGACACAATCTGCATGCTGAAACAAATCTGCGTTCTCACACAATCTGCGTGAGTTGTGATAATAGATTAGCTAGTGACATTTATTTGTTCTCATCGAAATATCACTAAAAAATATGTATATTACTATAAACCCTTGTATTTTCTGAATGAACTCAATTTTACCCTGCAATCGCTGCTGTCTTCAATAATTAGTTTGAATTCAATTAGAGATTTTCAGTGGAATAGTGCAATACATTACATTCACTAGCAGAGAAGTTGAGATCACAAGTAAGACATGTTAATTTCTATCATAATATTAATATATAATCTAAAATAATGTGGGAGTGCGTGATCAAAATCGCGCCCTGAATATGAAATGGTTTATACCATAGTACAGTACAACCCCATTAAACCAAGCTCGGTTAAACCAAGCGATCGGTTAATCCAAACTTTTTTTGGCGGCCCGACAAAATACTACCATTTATCATATAAAAAAGTTGGTTAAACCAAAGTTGGTTAATCCAAACTATCGATTAATCCAAACAAAATTGTCAGTTCTAGGCCACTTCCGGTATGGTTAAACCAAACCCCCGGCAAATCCTTTTTCATGTGGTTATATAGTCATCTGAGACCCCACCGCCTCTTATAGCATACTTGTTTGGATAAGTGTTAGAGCATGAAACCTTCATGGGGGTGCTTATGCAATTAGCCGCTTATGCAATTAGCTGCAGCGGTCCTCTTACATCTACATACCGAGGCATTGTGTGAGTTGTTTATGTATTACATGTGCAATATACGCTTAGTAATTCATAATGCACCCATGTTTTTGGCAAAGCCAAGTCAAAGTCGAATCCAAAGCTCGGTTAAACCAATGATCGGTTAATCCAAACAGATTTCCAGGTCCCTTCAGGTTTGGTTTAACGGGGTTGTACTGTAATAGGACTGGGATATTTTCCTGTTTTTCATTCTTTTTAAATAAAAGAAAATATTTTTTTAAATAGGCATCGGAATGCATACCCTAGAATAACTGACGAAATCATGCCATTCAGACTAGATATTAATCCTATACATTGATGATGCATCTGTTACCATGGAGACACCCAGGATCATGGTGCATGGTGCCCTAGTGGCGCCCTCTGGGGGGAGTTTTGGGTACTTAAGTGCCAGGCCGCGTCAATGCAACCCCGTGAGAATCACGCCTGCCTTAATGTATCCCTGGTGAGGACGAGACCTGCATTATTTTACTCTGGCTATTTTTAGATTGATTTAGTTTTTACATTTCAGCACTTAAATCCATTCGCTGTGGTGTGAAATGCACATCGTTTGCCCAGTGATTGCATCAATATTGAATCCCTGTGAGATTATAGAGTAGACAATACTTGCAAGCAATTTATATATGAGACTGTCTCAAAAGGTGCTAAGCAATATGGGACAAAACTTTGTCCATAGTAACGATCAACACACTATCCACTTATGTATTTGCTCAGGATAAATTGATTTGTTTTTACATGGTGTTTCATAATCCCAATAGAATACATATTGATTTGAAGCAAATGTCCTTGTGTTTTCAGTGTAACTGTTTCTGTGCTGTTTTGTGTCAATCATTACTATGGACAAAAAAATGAAGAGTTAGCAGCTTTTAGAGCGATATAGCGATATAGCGAATTGTAGACAGGAAGTGTGAACACTTATTTGTCTCTCATTTTTGCTTGAGTGCAAGTAAATATGCAACACAAGGAGTAATTAGTAGCATGTGGTGAATAAGGGGTCAAATTTCCCTGGATCATCAATCAGCCCATGCTTTTTCTAATCTATTCTTGAATGAATGAATTGACTCAGCATCAATAACATTTTGTGGGAGACTGTTCCATATATTTATGATCCTGTTTGAGAAACTATGTTGCCTTAACCTTGAAATGGCTCTGGGTTTTACTAGTTTGAGAGTATGGCCCCGACTGCCTTCTCTTTTATTCAAGGTGAAAGATGTGTTCATATCTATTTGATCAAAACCCTTCATAATCTTAGATACTTCAATTATGTCACTCCTTTTCCTTCCGAGTTTTGAGACAGGCTCATATGTATATAATTATATATGTATATATATATAATATATGTATATATATACCACATGTGGTGGCCTAATCTGTAGATCGCAGGCTTCCTGTGCGGAAGATTGGGAGTTTGAGTCCCAGCCGAGTCAAACCAATGTCTTATAAAGTTGGTACATGTCGCTACCTAACCTGGCACACATCATTACTAGGATAAGACAATGGACTGGTTAGCACAGTATCAGGATAATGTGACTGTGTGGGATATCGGGTCATGGTGCAAGCGGCCTGCTCTCCAAGTGGGGCAGCACTATTAAGTCACCATGAGTCCGCACTGTCACAAGCTGGTACCCATCCTGATATGACCTTAGATGTTGCTAGGACGTAAAACAACAACAAATATAGATATCTATATATCTATATATATTTTTTTTTTTTAAAGGCTGCTGGTTTACCTGTAGGTTCCGCATGGGATGTATTAGTGTAGTTTCCCTCTGTGTTGGTCTTTAATGTTGGGTAATTTGATAAAGGCATCACAGTTATTGTTCAACTAAATCACTTATCTCGATATTTGATCCTACATATCGAACTTAGGTACCGGTGTACTTATTAAAGATTTATTGTAGTTTAGTGATCCTGTGATACACTGGTATGCTCGGAAATGCGTAAAGAAAGCCAATTTTCAGCATTTTGTTGTGTGCACATCGAAATTTATTTTGACATGTTTTGACGTCAAATGTCTCTCAAATTGAACTTTAAAATGAAAGTTACTTGATACTAAAATAGAATGGAGAATAATGATCAACCTAATAAATTTGACTATACAATTTTGCCGGGCAGGATAATAATCTACATAACAAAGAAGACCCTACTGTACTCGATCCTACTAAGATGAAATTGTTAGATAAAGTTGCACTCACCTCGCCAGGTATAGTTCAATCAGTAGGACTCTCATCCCGGAATGACAGAAAGATGGGTTCGAGTCCAGTAAGCTTGGGTGGTAGTACTATTGGTAGTATATTCGCTCCCGGCATGGCAGAGAGGTTGGTTCGAGTCCAGTTCCAGAAACAAACTAAGCCTGATATGACCTTAGATGTTGCTGGGACGTAAAGCAACAACAAACAAACAAACCATCACGTGATAGTCGGCACCGGAAGTGTGAATGTGAAAGCGGAATCGGTAACGGAAGTGATCCCAACCGGAAGCCCAGGGGACAGCGTTCCTGATGCCCTGGGAGCGGGACGCGTGTACAAGTAGCATAAGGCAGTGCTTTGCCATCTATCTATCTATCTGTCTGTGAAATCCAACTCTTCTGTTTCTTCGGAGGAGAGCTGGCTTGGGGGGTTATGGGGTTAATGGGTGTGAGTTGTGGGGTTAGGCGTTGACTTTGCCTGCGTTCGTTTGTTTCATGTTTGTTTAATTCTAGCTTTAACCGCTTCTGACCGCCCAACGAGACAATAAAGCAAATATTCCATACATACACAAAAGTGGTATGCCGTTTGCGATTTTGTGTTCGGCTGCCACACTGATTTCTACGGGGATCAATTCAATTGACCACACGTGCAACCATATGAAAAACCGCAGTTGTTTCCAGACATATGGAATCATGCTAATGGATCTACACTCATTTCCCGTTCCCTTGCATCTGCGTAACGCATGCCGTATGATGCTTCCATGCAAACAGAATCTTAACTTAAAGTTGCATAGTCAGATCGCGTTTGAATTTATTCCTTATTTTTTTTTAGATAATTCTATCAAATTGATTGTTATGACCTAGTAATCATTAGTCCGGAGTCATTTTGATGAAAACTGGCCAGTTTTGAAGCAAATTGAGCTGAAAGAACCCTAAATACTTTCGATAAGCTTTCCAAAAGTCCTTTCACTATGATTGGTATTGACATCTCATGATGACCACATGATGTGGAATGACCTAAATCAAAAATAGCCTGGTCACCTAACGTAGTAAATTCACTGATTATTATATATATGCTGTCCCAAATCACTTGTTAATGCACCAATATCTAAGCTGGATATATATAATCAAATTAAGATACATGTTTTGGTTTTGAATAATAAATATTTTATCGGACTCTGCAACTTTAAGGCAAGTGTTTAATACTGCATTGAGTGTCACTGACCTCTCCATGTCACATACCCCATTGGGAAATCCGGCCACCAGCACCATGACCCAATATCCCACTCAGTCATATTATCCTGACACTGAGCTAACCAGTCCTCGCCCTATCCTATTAATGCCAAACGCCAGGCTAGGGAGTGAGAAGTATTAATCTTAAAGTCATTGATTTGACTCGACCGGGAACCGAACACCCAAACTTCCGCCCGCGAGGCCCGCGCTGTTCCGACTAGGCCACCGAGCCCTGTGGATTGTATCATGGAGCTTCATTAGACTAGTGGCTATGACGCTAGACTCGGAATGGCAGATATGTGGGTCGAGTCCCACACTAGGTACAGTGTTTCACATTTTCAAAAAAACACTCCAGGTGACAGTTCTCATTTTGGCTGATCCGAGCAGGGGAATGGGGGAGGGGGGAGGGCGGGTAATCACCTGTTTTGTTTCAGGAAACAGGCTGTTCCAAATCCTAAGGCAAATCTCATTAGCTTGCTTCGATATGGACACGCTTATAGCCTACTCGTGCCTAAAACCCATATTGTGAAATATTTGTTTTTTGTAAGTAAGTGCATATGAAGAGTTCATGCACACATCGCCGTAAACCCCAATCCAACAAGTTACTTAAACATTGGAATCAAACCCTCAAAAGGGTAATTTTTTAAATTCCTATTTGTGTTTGTTTATTACTCCATAACCATTTCTTCACAACCAACATGGAATTATTGAGAATTAAAGTGACCTTCAGGTAAATTTGTAAGATTTTAAGTCAAATGTTTTATTGGTGTTTAGGGGGATTTGCGCCTGAACTATTCATATGCTTAGCCAGTGGATATATATATATATATATACAGATGCACCTCGATCCAACGGACTAATAGGGGGGAGCAGTTGTCCCTTAAAGCCGTTTGTCCGTTGCAGCGATGACATTTTCCAGGGGATCTACCCCAAGCACATTCACCTTTACCGATTGCTGTTGCTTGTTCCTTGAATGTATATATATAGATATATGTACATATATATAGGTTGTATATATATACATGAATGACCCTTTACAGAATATTTTCTAAGCTTGTCCTAAGCCTTACGGATATCACTCGAGAGTTTGAAATGTTCAGACCAGATATTCACTCTAGCTGATTGTGTCCGTTGGATCCGGAATCCGTTGCATCAGTGTCCATTGGATCGAGGTTCATCTGTATATATATATATACATTTATATTGATGTATGTGTATATTTATATATCTATATGATCTATGCCTGTATTGATATATGAGCCTAAAAGTAATGACTGTGTTTGATGTACGATGACTTTGCCACGCCTGCTCAGCTAGTTTGAATCTAATTTTAATAGACTCCTTATTCTCCAAATATATCAAATCAAAAAGGCAACATGATTGAAATGAGCATCTAAATAAGTTGGATATCGTACCCCCCCCCCCCCCCCCCCCCCCCCCGCCGCCACCCACTATCCGTTCACTGAAGAACAGCCACAGAATCATGATGGGTGTTAGGCAGCCTGAGTGGTCCTCACTTGGTGCCACATGGGCCATTCTTCATTTACCCATTCCTTTTTTTATTAAATTGATAAGCACCCCCAAATGCATTGATTTGCAGTATCCTAACACTCACGCACATTCTACTTGAATGTGTGGATTTCATATCTGAGCACTAATAATTTTAAAAAAGTAAATAATACGTAAAACCTCTTTACAGATGTAAACTATGAAACCTAAGACAACCCTGATCGAGTCAAACCAATGACTTAAAAATTGATACTTGTCGCTTCCTAGCCAGGCACTTAGCATTATTAGGATAGGGCAAGAACTGGTTGGCTTGGTGTAAGGATAATGTGACTGAGTGAGATATCACGTCATGGTGCTGGTGGCCTGGTCTCCCAGTGGGACAGCACTATAAAGTCACCATGAGTACGCACTGTCACAAGTCACTACCCGTCCTGATATGACCTTAGATGTTGCTAGGACGTAAAACAACAACAACAAAAACACACAAAACTGGACTGTATCATCTCATGTAATTTTAGTAATTTATGCTATGTTAAGGTATGTAAAGCTATGTTAAATGTTCCTGTTATTTAACATCCATTTAACCACTTCAAAATTGCAATTAAGCTCAATTTTGATGTCCGCTGACAAGAATTTCACCATTTGAGATGTTCATGTAAATTTAAAAGTAACAATTAAAAAGTAATAAACACATTTCTTTTCTCTCTTAAAACCCAGTGACAGGATAAATACTGCTACCATTTTGCAACCAGACGGGATGGCCAAGTGAGTTGAGCGTTCTTCTCCCGTTTTGGTAATTCATGGTATTCGAGCCCATGGGTTAATCGAGTCAAACCAATGACTTAAAAATATGTTCTTGTCACTTCCAAGTCAGGCGCTCGACATTATTAGGATAGGGCAAGGACTGGTTGGCTCAGTGTCAGGATAATGTGACTGAGTGGGATATCAGGTCATGGTACATGACATCGCCATGAGTGCGCACTGTCACAAGTCAGTACCCATCCTGATATGACCATAGATGTTGACAGGACGTAAAACTCCAACAACCAACCAGCTATCATTTTGATGTGATTACAGCCCTTGCTGCTGACATGGCATTATACCATAACCACTCAATACATATGGGACACCTTTTGGTGTATGCCCATCGCACGATGACGTCATCACTAAAACTATTGAGAGGGCATTCAGTGTGCCCTTAACCCACATTAACAGACCCTCAACGTTCAAAAAGTAAGACTGTAGAAGTTGCTTCAAAAGCTGCTCGCGTGTGCAGAAAGCCACACACACTAACATATTATACCCCTGTCACACTATGATGTAACGAGCCAACGTAAGCCTGACATGGTGATTTTTCGTCATTACGTTGACGTACGTTGAATTACGTTATGATGACGTCAGAATGATGTTAGACTGACGTCGAGCTATGTCACATTACGTCGTGTTACGTCGAGTTACGTCGAGGTTTTGGACATGTTCAAAACTTTCGACGTACCTCGAACGTAAGGGTTTACGTTCGCTGTACGTTCTGTACACGTTCAGCGAACATCAATGACGTTAAACGGACGTTAGTCAAACGCTGCTCACTACGTTCAACTACGTTCCACTACGTTGACCCACATTAAACCGGGTGGAAATCTCCACGCGGCGTAATGGGAACGTCAGGAGAACGTCAGGAGAACGTATGTTCAACATACGTTCAACGTTTCGCCACCGTCTCATGACCTATGTAATGTCACGTAACGTTCTTCTGGCGATGGAATAACGTTCATTTTTAATTTTTTAAATTTTTTATTGAGGCTGTATTTATACTGTCCATAGCATGTAAGCCCGGGTACCCAGGCTTGTTTTCAATGCTGGCCAGCTGTAGTTTTGGTGTTGTCTTCCCAAGCAGTAGCTGCTGATAAGTTATTTGATTGTCTGCATTTCAGTAGCAGATAGATAGTCTGTTGGTATGTTTCGTCGTATTTTTGTTCTATTCTTATTACTATGTTAGTTGTTTTCTTAAGGTTCTATGTTAGTGTTTTGGGGTTTTCTTGGGAAGAGTTTTCCGCTTTTTCTATGTAATAGATGGTTGAGTTATGTTTGTTGAATTTGATTTGATTTATATTGTTGTTGGATATGTTATCTGGCTTTTGTATTTCCGGTTGTCTCGCCCTGGGCTGTCCAGTTGGTGGGCCGTGACATATCACCTGCCCCCTTGTGGTGCAGTTCAGTTGGGGTTTCCAGTTTTTATTTTGCACAGATATTTTTTGTATGTTTTTAGGTCAGGGATTTGTCTTTCTTTCACCGTTTGGGCATTCCATGCCTTGGCGGCCATTTCCAGCGTGCTCCTTTCATGGGCTTTGATCCGGCTTCTGGTCTGCCTTAGTAGTGGTGCCTTGCTTGCTCTGGTGTCCCTTAGTGGTTGGGTTAGACGCTTAATGTCTTGGCTATATCCATATGCTAATGTTTTTAGGTGGATTATTCTTCTGTTTTCTAGTAGCTTTACTTTAGTTCTTTTGTGTAGGTCATAAGTGGGGTGTAGTTTGTCTACTTTCAGGCAGATTTTTAGGGCCCTATTTTGTAATATCTGCAATTTTTTTAGTAGCTCTTTTTTAGCACCCATGTAAATTACATCCCCATAGTCAAAGTAGGGGAGTACCATGCCTTTGAAGATTTTTATTGACATATCTTGTGTCATATAGTTTCTTAGTTTAGCAAATAGCCATAGTTTGTGGTTTACTTTTTGTATGATTTTTGTTACACACAGATTGTAGTTTAGCTGGCTATCTAGTTCTAGGCCTAGGTATTTGTAGTGATTTACACTTTCCAGTGTTTGGTTTCCTAGTGTACATTGTACGTTCATAACGTTCCGTGAGCGTAATGATGTTGTCCTCTCTCGTTGAATGACGGTATCACTACGCTTTACCGATGTTACGCTCTCGTCCACTATGCTGCATCCACGTTCAACTTGTGCCCAAATTTGCATACTTTGCCGAGAAGTTCAACGTTTTTCACGTTCTCCCTACGTTGACGTCGTAGTGTGACAGGGCCTTTAGTACGTATCATGCGAAGAGAATAGATAGAGAGCGCCTGAAGTCACTTTTCCGAATGGGCCCCGCTAGCACGCCTCTAATGTTAATGAAGTGGCGTTCGGAAATTGGCGAGGCACTTCAGTGGCGGATGTCGCGGTTCGCACTGCCAGCGGTTTGGCCAACGTAAGCTGCGAGACAACGGCGTGGGGTGTTTGATGTGCGGTGCAGTGTGTTGTTGACTGGTGCCTGGCGTGTGGGCCTATCTGTCGCTTGTGCCCGACTGGGCGCTGCCTCTGCTGGCTCACATTCCACCATAAGCATATTCAGCGCTGAAAGGAGCGCCACAATCAGCCACGTTTGAACCCATTTGAGCCCGTTTGAACCCATTTGAGCCCGTTTAAACTTACCAGAAATAGACTTTCCTCTTCTCGTGTTTGCGAGAACTCAGTGAAGTAGATTAGTTATCTGTAGCTTAATCTAAAACTTAATATTCTTTTTCAATAACCGATAAAAGTACAGCAAAATAGGATTTAAAGTATGTTATGATAGTAGAAGCTGATAATCTGGGTTATTAAAAAAAAAGCATTAAATCAACACGTAGGACCTGACGGGTCATTTTGCGAATGGCACGTCCTTTTGTCAACTCCACTCGCGGTGTTCGATTTGAAATTCTAGCAACTCTGGTGACTCAAATTTATTTGACTAGTTTCTTGTTCACAGATTATCACATATTTATGTATCTTTTGCACAGATTAAAGTGTTTGAAGTATATTTGAAATTTATCTACATCAATTTCTGTTTAAAGCACACAATATCAGTACTTACAGAATGGGAAACTCATCCTGCAAGGGTATGCTCGATATGTGACAGTGGTCACCCGTTTTTCCTCCTTTCCTCGCTGTGAACCCTTCTCCGTTCCACCGAGGATGTCAGCAAGTTTTAGGATATCTCAGGGTTAGACCAGCGCAGGCATAAAGCAGCCCGTGTTGCAGGCCGACTCTGCTGTCTGCTTTTTGCATTATACACATATATTGTATCGTCTGCTTTTACTAACGTCATACAGGTTGTTCTGTCATCTGCTTTTACTAACAACATCACACATGCCTATTGTGCCGTCTGCTTTTACATTATACACGTTTATTCCATCGTCTGCTTTTACAGACATCATTTATGGTGACTCTGTCGACTGCATTTACTAACAACATACAGGTTATTCTGTCGTCTGCTTTTAGTAGCATCTCACATGTCTATTCTGTCGTCTCCTTTTTACATTATAGACGTTTATTCTATTGTCTGCATTTACAAGCATCATACATGGCAACCCTGTCGACTGCATTTACTAACATCATACAGGCTATTCTGCTTTTACTAACATTAGGTACTCCAAAGTGATTGTCTATTTTAATGTGTCAGTGTTTAAAATTATATAGGTGTATCGACCTTATAAATCCTATTCCGGTGATATAAAATTTATATAGATATCTTGAAAAGTTCCCAAATTATGAGGTTTTAAAGATTCATTTGTTCACCCTTATTTGTGCACGTTTCCAAATTATGGAAACCTAGGTGTTTAAGGCCCCAACACAAAAGCTATGTTGCATATCATTTGTCCAATATTAAAGAATCTCACTCTCAATAGCACAAATAGTAGGCTCCATTTTTTCCCAGACCATTAGCTTTGTTATTCTTTCAGATATTTCATGCTAAACTTGCTAAATTCCTTAATTTCTACTGAATATCATCAGGATTAATGATAAATTCTTTGAAAAATCATAACTTCTGTTCTAATTACATTATGACTGTATTTTTTATTCCAAAATAATCAGAATCAAAAGCTGTATATGATCATACATGTATTGAATTAATATGAGGCAAAAACTGAAAGTTCACTTTTATAGGCATTGCTAGCTGACATTAACTTTATTAAGATGATTAAACAGATTTCCTCGGGTGACAAAAGGCTTTCAGAAATGTCTTCAAGGTCTGCCACCTTCCATACTCTAAAGTCATCATTGATGGGTGCCACATCAAGCTTTTTCTGCTGAAACAGAAGCTTCAATCAACACCATGTTCGTCGCTCCGGTGTGGGAGACAGGAAAACATGGTCATTTCTCAGACCAACCTTGACGAGTATGATATAAATCTCAACCAAATATTGTTCTGGTTAGGTAGAGGAAGACTTGAGCTTTCTGATGATATAATTTTCAGGACGATCCTGATTAATTTTCAAGGAGAATGAGCATCGGAATGTTTTGACTCCTTCTGTTCAATCAAATTTCTCACTCAAAGACAGCCATGCTTGATATGCTAATGAAGCCCGGTTTCTTCTCCATCATTCGTACTCAGCAAGGTAGCAATTTTAGTGAAGGGAGAGTCTAAGACTGGATGCAAACAGACTATGGCAAACATGCACAGAGCTGCTGATGGTACACCCAAACAAGTGTCCATTGGCTCTAATTTATTTCATCATGTTAATTATAAATCGAACACCCTAAAAGACAAAAGACCATGCTTTCACTTCATATAATTTTTATTTCAAAGACAGCAGAATTAATGGAGATGGAAGTGGTTTTAGAGTGGTTAAATTATGTCAGATTTTGCGATGCGGACAGCATATCCACCCACTTTGGAGTACCTACTAACATCATAAGGCTATTCTGTCATCTGCTTTTACTAACATCATACAGGCTATTCTGTCATCTGTTTTTATTAACATCATACTTCACTATACTGGCGTCTGTTTTTACATTATGCACATCTATTCTATCGTCGGCTAATACTAACAGCATACATGGCTATTCTGTCATTTTCTTTTACTAATTTAACTGTTCGGGTTTGTTTGATTCCATTATTAATCCAAGGTTTACGCGCGCCTGCCGCTGCCCGCCGCCGCCTCTCCGTCCTGACGCCTGTTGACTGCTTTTATTTAATGAATTCTGGGCTAAGGGCTGACAGCCTGAGTGCTACATGTCTACAGGCTGTACCCCTCCCACATTTTATGTGTATTAATTGATATTATTGTCTACAAGCTCTACCCCTCCCGCGTTCTATGTGTATTACTTGATATTATTCCGAAATAATGCAGTCGGTGTACTCCGGCGCCGCTGTCATTTATAAACATCCAAGATATTACTACTTGTTATTCAGGTTTAAGTTAAGAAGATGGTTACTAGTCCCATGGAGCGGGATAGGCTACATATGGGGAGATCCTTGTTACTCCCCCGGCTGGGCAGAAGGCCCTTGGCACTAGAGATAATAAAGAATCATTGTTGACCATAGCAGTTAAAATAATAAGGGACCTGTTCATAAAGAGTAAGGAATGCAAGGAACGTTTCAATCACATTTTTAAGAGCTCACGACTATATTTCTGTTCCTACCAATACAATCTAATTTCTCCAAACATCGCTGGTACGAATAGATACTTCTCCTCCCCTCTTTTAGAGTGTATTTCCACTTCCTGCCTTGACTTCCTCCTTCGCTGCGTATCATTGCTTGTTTGTTCTTTTTCGTCCTTGCAACATTTAAAGTCATTTCAGGACCGTTGATAACAATGTACAGAACGATTCAGTCATTGGCTATTACTAACATTGCGACTCATATATGCGACTCGGCAGCTTTGAGCAGGTCTGAGCATAGATACAAGATTAACACCGTACTTGCAGTAGGGGTGAAAAACAAGCCATTAGAAAAAGTGGTGAAAGAATGGGTAAATGAAATCCACACATTAATTCTTAATTTAAGAAGCGAAATATATTCTTCATGTAGATCTTCACTTTTACCTGCTACTTTTGAGTTGAAAAATATGATAAAACACGTTTGTTTGTTTTTTGTTTGTTGTTGTTTTATGTCCTAGCAACATCTAAGGTCATATCAGGATGGGATAAAACATGTAGTTTAATCGATTATAAAAGTGAAATCGACAGCATTCTGTGCTCGCCATCTTGTCTTCTTGCATTCTCTCCCATTTCACCAACTATGTGCCAATATAAGTAGCCATTGGATACTGGGACCAGGGATTCCACTTCCTGTTCCTTACTAAAGCTATTTTCGCCCATATATAGGTTACATTGTCATTCACCCCTACTCTGTGTGGGGGTGAATCTTTGATCTAGTCTTAGCAGTTTCAAGTCGGCATTGAAAAACGATAGACAACTTTAAAATGGTCTGAGCAGTTAAGAAAGAGCCTGCTCTGAGAAACTCAAAACAGATATGAGCATGTCTGAGCAGTTCAGAACCGACTCGCAGAAACCATGAACAACTCTCAGCAGGTCTGAACTGCACAATGATGCTTCGATTAGTTACCAGCCAGTTCTATTCAGCTCCGAGTTCGACTGAGCAGCTGCAGCTAAGACCAGTATGGGGATTGGTGTGAACATCAGGTATGTCTCTTTGAAAAGCCATCTTTGACCGGCTCTGACCATCTCAGAGCAGGTATGAGCATTGTTATGCCGTTCTAAATAACCAGCTTTGAATAACCGCACTACACCGCTCATGGCAGTTCTGAACAATTCCTTTTACTACATCACTGATGTCGAAATGCCCCGTTTGTGGCACGGTGTAAAATAATCAATCATTTGCTGCTGTTAGCGCTGTTGCAGTTTTACTGGGACTACTTTCATTTTAAGCGAGGTCTAACTGAACTAGTATAACATTGCCCAATTTCCAGCTATAAATAGTTAGTAAAATAACACCAACAGATAAATTCTACCCGACACCAGACTTGCAAATAAAACCGAGAGCTCAATCGAGATAAATATTTAACATATAAATCGGATTAAATGTCATATACTGACCGCAACCTTCAAATGTTTCTGTAATGGTGTACTGAATGTTGTTTGTGTCTTGTCTATTTTGAAATCAAGCTGCGATAGGTGTATTCTGCAACAGGTACACAAGAAAAATCATGCTAAGATATAGGCAGCTCTGATTGGCTGATTAAGCAGCGTTCCCCTGCATTGCTCCGAGCAGCTCTGTTCAGTTTTGAGCAGATACGAATTGCAAGTTCTGAATAGCTCTGCAAAGCCTCTCTGATGACCAGTTCTACAAAGAACACAGCTCTGAGGACTGGTTATGAACTGCTCGGAACAGCTCAAAACAGACATCACAGCTCTGAACAGTGTATACGAACAGCTCTGAGCAGCTCTGAACAGCTCTGAACAGTGGCTATGAACTGTTCTGAGCAGCTCTACACAGACAGCACATCTCTGAACAGCGGCTATGAACCCCTATAAGCAGAGCTCCGAGTAGCTCTAAGCAGCGCTGAACAGTGCTGAGCAGCTCTGAGTAGCTCCCGGGCCTGAATGAGTCACTCCCAGCCGTGACCGGAAGAATAATAGCTCGCGCAGAGCACTCCGTGATGAAGGCGTCGCAACCGCGCTGAACACCCCCCTAAAAGGTGATGTATGCCCACCCGGTCCGCGCCCGCTTGTTAGACCCGCCGGGTGTGTGGTGCGGAGTGTGGGGAGGGAGGGGGCAGGGAGGGTGGCGGAGTGTGAGGAAGGGGCAGGAAGGGTGACGGAGTGTGGAGTGGATGGGGAATCTAGACTAGGACTTACCGACAAGCAGCGACAAATAAGAGCTCCCCAAAGGATTCTTGGGATTACATGTTTTTGAATGTAGGTATATAGAGATATATATACACTTATCTTTATATATGTATTTATGCATATATATATATATATATATATATATATAAAATATATATATATATATTCTGAATATATATATTCTGAACACACACTCAGTCTAATTGAACTTCCCCATAATTAAATTCAAGCTCATTAGAAAGAAAACCGTCAATATTATTTCCATTTCTGGTGCTACTTTTCTTATTAATTAATTGTTTATATATCACTATTATTATTATTGAAGTACTACATATAGACACAACACAAAATACCATATTTCTTATTAAGTAATAGTAACATACTGCAGTATGCTTTGTTATTAATTTAATAGTCCATACATAAACACAAATTGATTGAATAGGCTACTTACTTTCTTGGCTGATCCTACTTCAAGACTCCCTTTATTAAAATTAAATATCTGAGCAATTTACCCTTAAACAGCTATTAATAGTGTTAATATTCTCCAGTACATGGTTATGTGCATATCTTAATGCAAAAAATGCTTTATCAGTGTACACATATATCTCCTGTATAGGGACTTATGCAAATATAAATAGTGTAAGTTCCTACACACTTGATCACCGATAATGTTTAATGCTGTGGGTGACCCAGGTAACGTCGAAGCTCACTACCACCTTCCTTGAACCAGTGCCCATTAGTACAACGCCCCTACCGACCTTTCATGAACATGCATTACAAATCTACTTAAAGCTGCCCAGACCTATCAAAGCATCAAATCCTTTAAACCAAAACACTGACCTAGATTTGATCCTCCATATTCATCTTAGTCACCTGGGCACTCATTAAAGCTGCATATTCCGATGGTTTTGAGTTTCTCTCATTTTCTGAGATAAACATATTAGGTTGTTCTTTATAATCTATCTTACTTTAGTTTGAAATACCTTTTATTTTACATCATTAACTTTTGAGATATTTGAAACGGAAACATGCTAAATTAATGTTGGCAAGCTTGCCAAAACTCTATCACCATAGGCTTCTGCAGTAACGGGTTATATTAATTGACTCAGTATCCCCTTATATGTGATGACAAATGTTTAATAAGTGCACCAGAATCTAAGTTAGATATGTAGAATCAAATCTAGATAATTGCTTTGGTTTTGAAAACTTTATGTTTTCATCGGACTATGCAGCATTAAGATCACCAACAAAGAAGTTCTCAGAAAAAAATTAAAAATAAGAAAAGCTTGTTTGGCACTATACAGACAAAGAAACTTATTTATTTTGGCCACATCATCCGTCAGAGTTCAATATACCGTACATTGTTGGAAGGGAAGGTGAATGGCAGCAGAGGGAGGGGGGGACCAAGAACATCATGGTTTACAAATATTTCACAGTGGACAGGCTTGAATTATTCACAGTCTATCAGAACAGCACAACATCGGGACAAGTGGAGAACCATTGCATCCAACCCTCGACTAGAGGATGGAACTATTGATTGATTGATTGATGCAGCATTAAGCATTTATTGCAGCTCGGTGCCTGGAAACATGTAAACAAAGCATGTGTGTAAGTATGAAACATGAATTAAATTAAATTAAAAATACTTCCAAAGTCAGTCCTTTAAAATAAACGGTACTTCAAAGTAAAGCAAAATATAACGACTGACCTAATCTATTTATCTAAACAAACTATGCCAGCAACTCAAATCCGTTAGATTTAGCCACTTTAAAGTTGCATAGTCCGATGAAGCATCATATTCTTAAAACAAAAGCACTCATGTAGATTTCATTCTGTATATCTAACTTAAATACTGATACACTTATTAAGCATAGAACTTTTAGAAGGGCACACCGAGTCATTGTAATAGAACCTGTTACATCATAAGCCTATGGTGTCAGAGTTTTGGTATGCTTGCCAACATTAATTTGGCATGTTTGTTCTTCAAATATCTCCAGAGTTAGCAATTGAAAATCAAAGTTACCACCAACTAAAGCGAGGTAGATTATGACAATCAATTCAATATATTTATCTCAGAAAAATGGCTGAATCTCAAGCCCATCGGACTATCCAACTTTAACTACCAACATATCTGAAATCAATGAATTACCAAACAAATAATAGGAGCATGCTGATTCTGCCCTATACATTGACCTCCTGGTTGTTGGTTGGTTGTTGGAGTTTTACGTCCTGGGAACATTTAAGGTCATATCACGACAGGTACTGACTTGTGAAAATGCGCACTCATGGCAACTTTATAGTGCTGCCCCACTGGGAAATCAAGCTGCAGGCACCATGACCTGATATCCCACTCAGTCACATTATCCTGACACTGAGCTAACCCTATCCTATTTATGCTGAGCGCCAGGCTAGGAAGTGACAAGTATCAATTTTATAAGTCCTTGGTTTGACTCGACAAGGAACCAAACTCCCAACCTTCCACACGCGAGGCTCCCACTTTACTGATTCGGCCATTGCACCAGGTCATTTGACATTTGGTAATTGCTACCACATTCTAACCTTATACAAGCCAATTTAAATAACCCCATTTATTAAATTTATATCAAATCGATACTAAATAGTGTTGGCAACACATACTCTGTGATGGGATCAATAACAACGTGCCCAGTGTGGTGAAGTTGGTAATGGATTGGCTTATATTTGATGGAACATCTCTTTTATTTCACTCTCTATGGTGAATTGCGTGCTAAATCGGATCTGAAAAGTGGTAAGCTTTGAAAGCTCATATGAATTTTGGGTCAAATCATTCTGTAGTCTAAAAAAAATGGAACCTTCCGTGACACTTGACAGGGCACTCATCATTGCTAGGATAGAATAAGAATTGTTGGGTAAATGCCTGGTATAGCCTCAGACTGGCAGTCCAGTCATTCGGTCCACCAAGAGTATTCAGGCAGCTTAGTTTAATCCCGCACCATGTAAAGGCCCTGTCACACTATGACGTAACGACGTCAGCATAGGGAGAACGTGAAAAACATCAAACTTCTCGGCATAGTATGCAAATTTTGGCACAAGTTGAATGTGGATGCAGTGTAGTTGACGAGAGCGTAACGTCGGTGAAGCGTAGTGATAGCATCGTTCAATGAGAGAGGACAACGTAATTATGCTGACAGTACATTATTAACGTTATTCGATCGCCAGTACTACATTGCTTTACGTTGCCTTACATTACTTATGTCATGAAATCTTGGCGAAACGCTGAACGTACGTTGGACGTAAGGTCGGCGTACATTCTCCTGACGTTCCCATTACGCCGCGTGGATGTTTCCACCAGCTTTAATGTGGGTGAACATAGTGACCAGCATTTTAATAACGTCTGTCTAATGTCAGCGACGTTCGCCAAACATGTACAGAATGTACAGCGAACGTACGGCGAACGTAAACCCTTACGTTGGAGTTACATCGAAAGTTTTGAACATGTTCAAAACCTTGATGTGCGCCGACATAACACGACGTAACGTGACCTATCTCGACGTCGATCTAACATCATTCTGACGTCATCATAACGTAACCCAACGTACCTCAACATAATGACCAAAAGTGACCTATGCCAGGCTTACGTTGACTCTTACGTCGTATTGTGACAGGGGTATAATATGGAAATCTCACAATCAAATTGAAATACCTGTTTAGAGCAGATTTCAGCAAATTAATTCTTTTAACCCGTTATTCCTCCAAATCGATTATCTGACAACCTTGCTCATACAACATTGTGTGCTGGGAACAAATTAGTCTAGTTTAACAATGATTAACTGTGTTATATATGAACATAATTTGACCGTCCGAGTTGGTCGGGATAATGCCCAGACACAGCTGGCTTATATGAGGTCAGAGCCTCTGACAGGTGGCGCCGCGTGGCCAAACCTGGAACTAAGCGATGTCATACACTAGCTGTGGTTCGCAATTTAACAATACAGATATAACTGAAGATGGTAGTGTCCTTGTTTATATTCCCATAATAGATTATAGAGCACATATATAATTATGTATATATATATATATAAATATATATAACTACCCCAAGTGGTCCCCCATTACACTAACCGTGGCTTCACTAGCTGGTCAAAACATATTGAGTTCTTATTTTGTATATATGTCATAAATGATACATACATGCATGATGCACACATGCGTGCATATATACAAACATATATATATATACAAACATTTATACATGTATACATATATGTGATGAGGTTGGTTCTCCCCACTAAAAGCTCGGAACAGGAGATGGAAACAAATATGCGGAGACCGGAAGTGTCCATACAAACTTGTATTCTATCGAGACGTCGGGCGCTGGACATGGACTTGCCCCGAGGCATGTATCGCAGGCTATTAAGTACCCAAACCTCATGAGGAGGGGTGGTCACCTGACCGCCAGTTGGTTCGGTATAAATAGGTGACGAGTGTCCTACTCCAATATTACGCTGGCGTGACCCAGGGGTGGGGGGTTGCTGTAGGAGAGCCGTCCAGCGAATTGCCAGGTTTGACCTCACCAAGCATAAAGAGTTGGTTGGTTGTTGGGAGTTTTATGTCCTGGCAACATCTAAGGTCATATCAGGATGGGTACCGACTTGTGACAATGCACACCCATCATGATATGACCTTAGATGTTGCTAGGACGTAAAACAACAACAACAAACAAACAGACAGTGCACACTCACAGTGACTTTATAGTGCTGCCCCACTGGGAAATCAGGCCGGTGGCGCCATTACCCAATGTCCCACTCAGTCCCATTATCCTGACACTGAGCTAACCAGTCCTTGCACTATCCTATTAAGGCCAAACAGCAGGCCAGGAAGCAACAAGTATCAATTTGATAAGTCATTGATTTGACTTGACTGGGAATCGAGCTCCTGATCTCTCACACGCGAGGCACACGCTCTACGGATTCGCCCACCGCACCCAGCACAAGCATGAATAAAAGACGTACACACATACGATGCACAGACGACCTTCAATGCACAGTATGACCTTGTATTGCTGAAGGTCACAGGTTGTGTAGGTTGAATGGGACGCTGAGCAGGTCAGGCTGGTTTCTGAGTCCCGGCGGCAAAGCAGTATTTCATTCCGGCATTGCCCGCTAGGTGCGTTTGGCGAGTCACAAAGTTGTGGGGTGGAGGAGGGTGGGGGTGGGGGGGTTAGGGGGGACGTAAATAGCAGTCTGAATTATTCATTGGGCAGCTTCTGTGGCCGGGTCTGATGACTTTTGCTCTCCCACCATCCTCCACCCACTCTCCGCCCCTCTCCCTCCCCCCACTCCCCGCCCAACACCCTCCCCTCCCCGACTATCCGCCTCTCCCCCTCCCCACTCCCCGTCCCTCTCCCTCCCCTTGCCCATCCCCCCCACCTCCCCTCCCCCTCCCGTCCCCTCCGTTGTTTGTGTTTTTTTGTTTTTTTTGTTTTTTGTTTTTTTTGGTTTTTTTTTTGTTGTTTGTTTGTTTTGTTTGTTTTCACTCCCCGTCCCTCTCCCTCCCCTTGCCCATCCCCTCCAACACTCCCCTTCCCCACTCCCCGTCCCTCTCCCCTTTGCGCTCCCCCTCCCACACTCCCATCCCCTCTTTCCATCCCGACTCCTCTCTGACCCTCCCACTCCGCCACTCCCGCCCCCACCCCCTTCACCCGCCCCCTGCCCACAGTCACTGCAAACTTAAAGTTGCATAGTCCGATGGTTTTGAATTTCTGTATTTTGTCAGAGATAAATATATTAGATCGATCACTAGTATCTACTTTATGTTAGTTCAAAGTTACTTTTTATTTTAAATGGTAAACTTTTGAGATATTTTGAGTGCAAACATGGAAAATTAGTTTTAGCAAGCTTGCCAAAACTCTGACACCATATATTTCTGCAGTAACAGGTTCTGTTAAATTGACTCAGTATTGCCTTCTATGCAGAAACAAAGGCTTAATAAGTGCATGAGTATCTAATTTAGAGATGTAAAATCAAATCTAGATAATTGGTTTGGTTTTGAAAATTTGATATTTCATCGGACTATGCAGCTTTAAGGACAAGCATAACATTTGGTTTTCTGGCACATTTTCTCAGAATTTGCACCCTCAAGGCCAAACATAATAACCTTTGTTTTTCTAGTATATTTCTTTTAGATTTTGCCATGGGTGGAGCTTATTTTTATTTATATATTTGTTAAATATGTGCTTTGGTTCACGAAATTTGAGAAATCGACGGTATTTTAATTTTTAATTTCATTTGGTCCGAGAAATGTGTTATGTAATTTGACCACACACTGAGATTAGATGTTTCTAGGATGTAAAAAGAAAAAAGAAAACCAATGACAAACCAGCCATTGAAATTCAATGTGGTGCGAGTTGAAAAAAAGTTGACTTTGTCTTCAAAATGGCTATTATAAAAAAGGGGTGGGGTGCCAGACTTAAAATTACTGCGGCGATGTCTGAGAAACAATATTTTTCTGTTTGGCCTATCGGCTTATCCACTCAGCAGCCCCCCCCCCCCGCCCCCCCAACCTCACTACACCATCACCTCCTCCTCAAACACCGAACACACACAGCAATACCAAATCGCCACTCCAATGCTTTGGTACCTGCAACAACCAATGTATACCTAGAGTGGATAGCCGAGTGGATAGAGTGTCAGCTTCCCATGCCGCAGGTCATATAGGTCAGTGGGATCTCCAAAGGGTTGGCTAATATACACCCCCCCCTACTCCCATCCCCTCCCCCTCCCCCCATTACGTCCACATATTGCCTGTTACCGCCAAAATATAGACAGATGGCCCACTTTGTTGTTGTCATGCCAACCTAGACGGGTCTTCACAACCTGCTACATTAAAGGGACCGAAGCACAGCATGACTAGTTATGCTGATTTTTACACCCTGGTGGCGCATGCTAGGTTCCAGTAGTTCCCAGTTCTACTAAAGGTGGGGCATGGTAACAACCTGTGGGGACCTCAGTGGCCTAGAATGGTCATGTTACATTCAAACTCTATTCTGACCCAGTTTTGAGTTTATAGAGGTCACTAGCCAAGTTAACCAGATTAGACTTGTACTGTGAAATACTTCTCACAGCCTCGTTCTATTACTTGTTTCCAGACAGATGTTGTGGTAAATATATATATATGGGTCAGGATCACGAAAAGAGGCCAATTGGTGGTCAATGTCGGCGTCGAGCTTGGATATCGGCGTCGATCGGTATAATTATAATTTAGAATTGACATAGGTGTTGGAAAGTCTTTAAATTTATCCTGAATGTAAAGGTCGAGAAAGTACAACAACCTGAATTGTTTTTAGGATAATATAATATAAAACAAAGAAATGTACGAGTCTTTAAGAATTGCGACGCCGATATCTGTTAAAGTTGTCGGCATCGATGATTGGATGTCGGCGTCGATCAGGATAATTATGATTTAGCATTGACAGAGGTGTTGGAAAGTCTTTAAATTTATCCTGAATGTAAAGGTCGAGAAAATAAAACAACTTGATTTGTTTCTAGGATAATTTAATATGAAACAAAGAAATGCACTACACTTTTAAGAATTGCGATGCCGACATCTTCACTTGACCACCGATTGGCCCGTTTTTGTGAGGCTGACTCATATATAAATATATATATACATATATATGTAAACAGTTGGCCCCTGGTAAGACAGAATAACAAAAGACCGGAGTGGTTGAGAAAGAATATATTAAATGCCCACCTAAAATTAAAATCCGACCGTCTGAGCGGGTCTGGCAGCAGTAGTGACCAGACGCAGCTGGTATCAGGGCAGTGAGGAGCCACACACAGGTGGCAGACTAGTGGAGGATGAAGGAACTAGACTAGGCAGCAGCACATTAAGTAGTAACTAACTCAATGACAGTAGTACAGTAGGAGTAACTAAATCACATGACAGTACAGGATGTAGTAACTAATAGAGAGAGAACCGCTAGGTGGTCGTGTCCTTGTTCATATTCCCATAATAGATTATAGAGCACATACACTTGCAAATACATTTTGTGTATGTATAACTCAATTTCTTGTTGAAACACCTAAGTTTCACCGTCCCTTCTCTCTCCATTCTCATCCAGCCATTTTTAAAACATCAGGAGTCACATATTTGGTTATATAAACAACAAAAGACTAATCACGGGTTGTGCTTGGAGAACACTGACTACAGCACTATCCCTGACTTAGTTCAGACTACCTGTCTCTAGCACTCTCTCCCCACATAGTTGGTTGTATAAACAGAAACAAAAGTAACCAAAGTTCAGCTTGGAGAGCACTGACCACAGCACTCTCCCTGACCCAGTTCAGGCTAAGTGACTCTAGCACTCTACCCCCACATATTTGGGTATATAAACAGAAAAAAACACTAACCAAAGTTGAGCATGGAGAGCATTTGTCAGAGTACAGTGGCCTATACCGGGTCTCTTTAACTTCTCAACAGACTCCCTTTCCTTCCAAAGACTGCTTGTTCTTGGCGACAATGAGAAGGAAGTGAGTTTGACTTCCTTCGCTTACAATAATTGGACTGTTCCGGGAGTGGAAGCAGGGCCGGAAGTGACGTCAAACAGACGCGGGGGTTCAGGTCGTCCGTTTGCCTCAGCTAATCACAGGCGACAGAGAGGAAGAGTACCGTGTTGCAAGACTGAAAGTACGCCTCAGACTAGGCGACAATTTGACTTGAATGTCGCTTGGTGTGAGATCATCAATCTGGTATTCGATTCAATTGGGATCATTTCTTTATGAAAGTTTCACCGGGCACTTTGGCCGAATTGGTAGAGCACGAGCCTCACGTACGCAAGATTGGGAGTTCGGCTCCCGGTCGAGTCAAATCCAATGACTTATAAAACTGATACTTGTCACTTCCTAGCCTGGCACTTGGCATTAATAGGATAGGGCAAGGACTGGTTGGCTCAGTGTCAGGATAATGTGACTTAGTGGGATATTGGGTCAAGGTGCTGGTGGCCTGGTCTCCCAGTGGGGCAGCAATATAAAGTCGTCATTAATGTGCACTGTTACAAGTCGGTACTCCATCCTGATATGATCTTAGATGTTGCTAGGACGTTAAACAAAAAGAAACAAACAAAAACTCCTACTAAATTCTCTTGCAAGTGAGATGGCTAAGCTGATAACTGAATTTAGGTGTCGAGAAGTGCGTCTCCTATGCACTAATACCGGTGGGTAGTGGGTTCTTTTTACTTCACCGCCACCAGTAATCTCTTGGCCCAGCTTGGCTCGATGCCAAGAATTATTGACTAACTTCGACTATGGCCGGTAGGATTCAATAATAGGCTACGATCAGCAAAATTGCCGTATTGACGAAATCTACCTGACGCACTGAAGTAGTTTACAATGCTTGTGATATTTATGGATATCCTTTGAAAAAAAATCGTGTTTGTCATTAACCAGAACACGAACTGCATTCAGAACAATTTGCACAATCTAATGCTTTTCAATATTTAGAAAGAAATCAAATTTAGATGATTATATTAGGTTGATCGTTATTATCTACTTCACTGTATTTTCAAGTGATTTTTATTTTAAATGGTAAACTGTGGAGATATTTGAAATGCTAGCATGTACAGGTAAAATTGATGTGCACATTGAAATGTTGAACACAATAGGCTTTCTTTGTTTGTTTTTGGGAGGAGTAGAATGTCACATGAGCACCAATCTGAAAGCTACACTGGCACCTACCTGTGTGGCGTTGTTTACCCTTCTTTGATGCACACCTTGCAGCAGTTTGTTTGTTGGAGTTTCACGTCCTGGCAACATCTAGCGTTATATCAGTACATGTAAAGACTTGTGACAGTGCATACTCATGGTGATTTTATATTGCTGCCTCACTGGGAGACCAGGCCATTGGCTCCACAACCTTATATCCCACTCAGTCACATTATCCTAACCAGTCCTTGCCTTATCCTACTAATTCCAAGCACCAGGCTCGGTAGTGACAAATATCAATTTTGTAAGTCATTGGCTTGATTCGGACCGAATTCAAACTCTTGATCTTCCGTATGGGAAGCCTGCACCCTTGCGTGATTCGGCCACCACATCTGGTCCCATACAGCACTGACAGGTTTTAGTAAACTGACTTAAAGGTGCTGTCACACATCACCGGATTGGGGAAACGGAAAGAAAGCAAACAAAGTCCGTTGATATCCAGCAAAGTCCGGTTTGTGTCCATTGCATATCCGTTGCATATCCATTGCATATCCCTTGATATCCGTTGATATCCAGCCCGATCTGTTACATTTTTGAACATGCACAAAACTTGGAACGGATGCCGCCGGATTGACGTCTACAGTTTTTGTCTGGTTTGAGTTTGTTTAGTCTGCTTATCGACCGTTCGCTATCCGTATGTCCATTTCATGTCCGTTTCATGTCCGTTTCATGTCCGTTTCATGTCACTTTCATGTCACTTTCATGTCACTTTCATGTCAGTTCGTCTGGCGGCCTTTGACCCAATATCGCAACATTTTAATACATTTTGATACTTATCACGCCCGAACACCGCCGGACTAGACAATTTTGTTCGTTGCTCAACCCGGCATAGTGTGACAGGCACCTAAAGTTGCATAGGCAGATGAAAGCATAACATTTCCAATACCAAGCCAACATTGTTGAACGCATTATTGCTGAAGCCTGTGGAGTAAGAATTTCGCTGTGCACACAAACATTTATTTAGACTAAAGTAAAACCTCTCTAAATCGACCCACCATGGGACTGACAATAAATGCTCCACTTTAAGGAGGTGGTTGGATTAGTGATGTATTTTCATCATTACAATGGTAGTGTATGGGCGATCGTTTGGGACCCAAATAAAGCGATCGATATAGCATAGTGGTAAATCTGTGCAGGTGGTCGGTTAGAGAGGTTTTACAGTAAAAAGACTCCCTTAACCGACCACCTCCCTAAAGTTGGTCCCATAGTCGGTCGATTTAGAGACGTTTTACTGTACATAAAAGTTCATGCCAGCCATTAAGGGCCTGTCCACCACTCTTTAACACTTCAATCAGTTTAAAGCTGCATAGTCCGATGAAATATCAAATTTTCAAAACCAAATCAATTATGTAGATCTGATTCTACATATCTAACTTAGGTAGTGGTGCATTTATTAAACATTTGGTTCTGCATAGAAGGGAATACTGAGTCAATTTAATAGAATCTGTTACTAAAGAAGTCTATGGTGTCAGAGTTTTGGCATGCTTGCCAAAACTAATTTAACATGTTTGCACTTCAAATATCTCAAAACTTTACCATTAAAAATAAAAGTTAATTCACACTAAAGTAAAGTCGGTAATAATAATCAATCTAACATATTCATCTAAAAAAAATGGCAGAAATCCAAAACCAGCAACCTTAATTCTCTTCTTTCGTTATTTTTCTTTTCATATTAATGGTGCATCAATTTTCCAACCAAAGCATTTGCTTAAAATTAGATTCTGTTGGTTGGGTGTTTTTTGGAGCTTTACGTCCTGGCAACATGTAAGGTCATATCAGGATGTGTACTGACTTGTGACAGTTCACATTCATGGCAACTTTATAGTGATGTCCGACTGGGAGACCAGGCCACCAGCACCATGACCTGATATCCCACTCAGTCACATTATTCTGACACTGAACCAACCAGTCCTAGCCCTATCCTAATAATTGAACAACGTGAATATTTGGATTTTTTAATGCACTAGAATGGTAATCGTACATGCGTGAGTATAATGAGAGAAGGCCCTGAGATGCTTTAGCCCTATAGTTCTAGTCTCTTATTGTGGGGTGGGCGGGATGGCAGAGTAGAATGTCCGTCGCCGTCCGCCGCGAAGTTGTAGTGGCCGAGTTTCGGGTTTTGCTTGCTTTATATAGCAGCTAGCCGGGCCGAAAAGTCAAGAGCGCGCCAATCCTATTAATGCCGAGCATCTGGTAAGGTATGGATAATTATCAATTTTGAAGTCATTGGAACCAAACTCCCGATCACCTTCACGAAAGGCCTGCGCTCTACCGATTCGGCCACGGCGCACGGTCCCCTGGTTCAAACGATCACGTGACACTTACCCTGGGTGTCATGGCGGCGGTTTGGGTCACCTTGGCGACTGATTCATTGAGTTGCCTTGTTGACAGGATTATGCCTCACCCTGGTTACCCCATACCCCCTACCCCCACCACCCTCACCCTGCCGCTAATACCCCCATCACACCAATCTAGTTCTCACTACGTTCTTGAAAATGTTGCTGAATGGGCTCAATCTGTGTGCGAACGGAATGGACGTAATAACAACTTTTTACAGTCTGTTTACGAACGGAATGGATGGGCTAGAATGGAATGGTGCTCCAGAACATTGAGCATGCCCAAAATTGTCTTGCAGTCATGTTCTACCCTGACCACAACCCCTTTTAGAATGGGGTCGGATGTTTTGAAAACTAGTTTGGTGTGATGGGGGTGTAAGCAGGCTCGTTAAAGTTGCATAGTCCCATGGTTTTGAGTTTATGTCATTTTTCTAAGATAAATATAATAAATTGATTGCTATAATCTACCTACCTTTAGTTTGAAGTATATATATATATATATCATGCGTGTGCTGCATAATGCATTATGCGAATACAATATAGCTGAAAGAGCATTGTATATTTTCTATTTGATTTAAATGTCTATCTAAAAAGAGATAAAAACATTTTTACATTGGCTGTGAACTAACTTTCAGGTGCTGATTGGTTGGTTGGTAGTTGCAGTTTTACGTCCTGGCAACATGTAAGGTCAAATCAGGATTGGTAAGGACTTGTGACATTGCTCACTCATGGCGACTTTATAGTGCTGCCTAACTGGGAGATCAGGCCACCAGCACCATGACCTGATATCCCACTCAGTCACATTATGCTGACACTAAGCCAACCAGTCCTTGCTTTATCCTAATAATGTTGAGCGCTTGGCTAGGAAGCGACATGTATAAATGTTTAAACCATCGGTTTGACTCGACCTTCAGATGCTGATGATATAACTATGCGGTGTCGTCCTCTACGGCGTTTTTGTGTGACCGGGTGTGGTTTTATTTTGTGAGTTAGATTTCACTGTCAGTTGACACAAGTCGAACCACTTCAAAATTCCATAGATGATTTTGTTTTTGAAAATGTGATGCTTCATCTGACTCTGCAGCTTGAATGTAACATTGGTTGCTCTGCTGGAAGATCACCCCTTGGGGAAGCGATACAGTTAGTTACCTTACTACATGTTTGTGGTTAAATAAAACTCAAAACTCCTTATCATAATGGCAATTTTAAGCGCAATAGCATGCAGACGTGTCAAGGAAGCCATCACCAAGATGTCAACTGTGAGGGTGCAGGTGATCTAGTGCTACACTGATGGAATCTGCCATGTGTGTCTTGTGATGTGACCCACCTGGAGGCGACAGCTGGCAATCTGCCTCGCAATCACAGCCCGCAGGCCAAAACATATTGCCTCCATCAGCCCGTTGAGCCCTGAGAGGGATAGCCGACTGGGTAGAGCACCCGCCTCATATACGGGAGGTCGTGGGATCAATCCCAAACTGAGTCAAACCAAATACCTACTAAATCTATATTTGGCGTTCTCCATTATTAGACTAACACAAGGACTGGTTTGTGACTGTGTGTGATATCGGGTCATGGTGCCGGCTGGGTAGCACTATAAAGTCACCATGATTATGCGCTGTCAGAAAATTAAATACCACCCCTGCTGTATGACCTGAGATGTTGTTAGGATGTAAAACCCAGTATGCAAACAAACGCGGATGTCCACCCTGAACAAAGCGGAAGCAGAATACAGAAACAAGTGTTTTCCATCACTGATGCTTGTTCGTTCGTCTGCTCCATTTAAATGTTGTCTGCTTCCATCGATTTCACTTAATGAAGACCTAACAGGCATTGGCATTTATCGATATCTCGGGTTGTGGCTTTTATGGACCAAAAGCGAGATATGGACTATAGACTCTCGGCAAAGTGGCAAGGGGGTGGTGGAAATAGATAATATTCTACTTTGTATTACTATTAGATAATATCGAATTTTATTTTATTTTAATACTCGAAAATCTTTTTGTTTTTAGAAGAAGAAAAAAAGAGGAAAACATTGATTTCAACTGGTTAAGCTTTATTATGAATCGGGACATTGTTGTAAATTGGAAAATTAATATTTAAAACAAGTAGTAACATTGATCAAAGATCGCTTAATCTCTGTCTTTTTAATGCAAAGTTTACACAACAAAATTGGCATAATCAAACATGGTAAATAAAGCCTAGTTCCAATTTGATAAAGTGAAGAAAAAGATGAATCCATTCAGTCAGGGACCCATAACGGCAGGTAAGGGTGGGGAGGGAGTGTTGGTGGGGGGAGGGAGGGAGGGTCGGGGAGGGAGGATGGGTGAGGGAGGGAGGGAGGGCGGGGAGAAGGGGGAGGGAAGGAGGGTGTAGTGGTGGGCATTGAGGGTGGGAGGGAGGGAGGATGGGGGGAGGGAGGGAGGAAGGCAGAATGTGCTTGCTCTGAAGGTACTCCCCTTTGCAACCTCTAGTGTGAAAAATGTCAAGAATGCATCATGCCCATATATGGAAGTGGTGACCTTTTCATGTCCACCATCGAATAGTTCCCCCAGGAACATTGTCGGGCCTGGGCATCTGAAGGCTGGCGCATGTTAGCTGGCAATTCGACCTGAGCCTATTGGGAGTTTGGTTCCTAGTGGAGTCAAACCAATGATACTTATCGCTTCCTAGCCTGACGCTGGGCACTAATAGGATAGGGCAAAGACTGGCTTAGCTCAGTGTCAGGATAATGTGACTGAGTAGGATATCGGGTCACGGTGCTGGCAGTCTGATTTCCCAAGTGGGGCAGCACTATAAAGTCACCATGAGTGTGAAATGTCACAAGTTGGTACCCATCCTGTATGACCTTAGATGTTGCCATGACGTAAAACCCCAACAACCAACAAACTTACCAGCTAATGCCAAGCACTTACAGGTGTGTGTACAAGGGGCTTTGGTTGCGGGTTATATCAGATATGGATCAAAAGCGAAAAGCGAGAGGCAGAGCCTATAGGAGAGGCTTGGCATAGCGACAAGGGGAGACGGAGATGTCAGCAGTCCCAATGGAAGGGAATCCATCACAGTGCTTTCATGGTCTATTGATTTCTGGTCTATCCCGACAGACTGCACTGGGCGAGCAGAGGCGAAGACAAAGGGAAAAACCCATTCCAAGGTTATTTATATATAGACCAGTCTTCTTTTTTTTTTCCCCATGATTTATACTGCCTATCATGGATAAGTCTGAATAGACTTCTTTTCACCATTAGACAGTTTGTCGATAGAAAGCCTGAGTCTACACTTTTACCGACCCAAGGGAATTTTAACCTCCCACACCACATAGACATGGTATGAGAGCAACTGGCCTTTGATGACGCTGTAAGTTATCCACAGCAGTTCAAATCCAAATTGGCAGAGGTGGGGGCATGGGGAATAGAACCACCAACCTTCAGATTAGGAGTCTGACTAGAAAAATGTCAGAGGATGTGCAGGGAGGGCCGTCAATGGCCGGGCCTGTCACATCGTCTGCTCCCACAAGTGAGTCGTCTGGTTATAACTTGTAATGCAATCTACCCCGCAGTGAATGCTTTTACTCCCCACCAGGTGGCAGCACCACTGTAGGTTCCCACATACATACACCGATAGGTTTACCCCTGGAGCCAGGTTGTTCTTCTTATGAATATGTTTGCGATGTTGTCTTTGAAGGCGGGAAATAACTCTGTGCTTCTATGCGTTCGTCATCATCATCATCATCATCATGCTGTTGGTCCCGATGCGACAAAGACTGCTTTCATTACTTGACTGCCGCTCTCCATTTAGCTCTCTGCTGTGAGAGTTGCGGCCATGAGTCAGTCTTAATGTGTTCATAATGTACATATATATATAGTTATTATATATTGTACAATATATATTACAGAATATAGAATATATATAATATGCATAAGATATTTAATATGTTTAATATGTTTAATAAATATAATATATATAATATATGCATAACATATTTAATATATATAATGTATCTAATATATAGTGTATATTATATATAGTATACATTTACATATATATTATCTATATATTATTACCGGCTGCCTGCAGCCCATGCCTATGACACCCTCTTCAATACAACCAACCTGATCACCAAGCTCGTCCCCGTCCTGATATGACCTTAGATGTTGCTAGGACATACATCAACGACAAACAAAAACAAACCAAGCTCGTCACTCGGCCATTCCGTCTGGTGAGAACCGTCTTTGTCAATGCTTATCACGTCAAGTCGCGTAATTACCAGGGCCCCCACTGTGCACACTGATAAGGACGGAGATTGCGACGCAGTCAGTCTGGGACGGAGGCTGTGATTCACGCACGGTCTGTGATCGGGAGAATTGAATCGGGCAGGACTAATGAGATGGGAGTTGGTATGTAGGGGTGTGCGAGTAGATCTGTGCCTATCGCCCCCCCCCCCCCCCCCCCATCACTACCACCACCACCACCACCACACACTCTCGGGCACTAAGGCGATGGAACGTTAATATAATTGGGCCAAATCGCATTAACAAACAGAAAACTCCACCTGGATAATCCCACTTGTCTAATCTAGTACAAGGCATAATTTTGCGGGTTTTACACTAGGATTTGGATTCTCAGATTATTTATCATATATTTGAGTTAATCAGCGCCAAAATGTGTCTTGCATTTCGCTGCCTTGCAAGTAGTCTGCATTGACCTCTCAAGCAAGGAGCCACATAAACAGGTGACATCAGGGAGCTTAGGTGGTGTAATGGTTAGCACATTGGCCCGGAATGTTCGATTCCAGCTCTAGGTGCAATATTTCCCATTTTCATTACCCCCATGACGCAGCCAATGTTATTTACGTTCGTGCTATAACAGGTTGTAAAATGGCTAAAGCTCGAATCTGTTATTGTGTAGGCAGGCTATAGTGAAATCAATACAGACAAAGAGAACAGAAGAGTATAAAGTGTACAGAAGAAGAGAGAGTCAAGCCCTCTGGTTTATTATTTATATGGTTACATGGGTTCATTGTACAGTATCACCCCCACCCCTTTCCCCCAATGGGAAACAAGCATTCTTGGCCCTACCAATAGGGATCCAGCATTCCTGGTCCCCATGGCTACCAGTGGTCTGCTCACCACCACCAAGCTGTGTGGCCCCCTTGGCCACCACCAACCTTGCCCTTTGAGTGTGGTGATCACTATCCCAGCAGAGGGGGTAGGCCCTGAGTGTCCTCACACTCAGACCTGCCAGCACCACTATGTCTATTCACATCCCACTCAGGCACCACCAGCCCTTACACATATATATACATACTTGTGCCTGGTGACGTACACCGATCAGTAATAGAACATTTGCATTCCCCCCCTATGCCGTATATCGGAATATTTTACAAGTGCACTGACGTTACTTATGAATGAGCGCGTGTCTATATCGGTTTCTTGCATCGAAAATAGTCACAATTCTTTTTTGTTGTTGATTTCCGGAGAACCTTGGTGTGTTGTTTACTAGGTCATGGTGCTGCTGAAGTAGTTTGGGTTTAAAGATCTGGTCACGTGATTTCACCATGTATTCCTTACATGAATATTTTATTTGTCCTAATGAAAGATTACACTTAAAAAGGTTTGTTTGTTTGAGTTTCACGTCCTGGCAACATATAAGGTCATATCACAACGCATACCGACTTGTGACAATGCACATTCATGTTGAATTTATAGTGCTGCCCCACTGGCAAATATGGCTGCCGGCACCATGACCTGATATACCACTCAGTGACATTATCCTTACACTGAGCTAACCAGTCCTTTCCCTACCCTATTAAAGCTGAGTGCCAGGCTAGGAAGCGACAAGTATCAATTTTAAAGTCATTGGTTTGACTCGACCGGGAACCAAACTCCCGACCGTCCGAGCGCGAGGCCCACACTGTACCGATTAGGCCACCACGCCCGGTCACTTAGAAAAGACTAGTTGAGCTTGAACACAACAGGGATAATGATGTTCTTCAATTTGCTCGTGTCAGTATTCGTTATCCGCTAGAGGCATGTTTTTGTATTGTCTGTGACAGCAACGAAAACGCTGTGCAGTGTAATGTAAACCCATCACCACCCCCCCACCCCCACCATACCTCCACCATCGTCATTACTGGCATAAGGGCAGGGAGGAACGAGGAAGCAGTGCTGGGAATGACATAACTTTATTCTCATGACAATTTCATCCAACGCCATTTTCGGTTACATTACTGGATGTATGAGCAGGCCCGGGGGCAAAGTCTGACATGAACATGAAGTTATGCAAGTAATTAATGTAATCATCAACAACATATGTACAATGTTTTTATGAATGTAGCAGTTAATCAAGTGAGGGAGATAGATCACAATATATCAATAATCATGAGTCAAGTGACTGAGATAAATCATAAATCATATAAGTAGTGATCAAGGGGATCAATGAGTTTTTATGGTAAATGATCACTTTTAATTGATCTTAGTAAATCATATATATTAAGATAGTGATGAATGGCTAGTAATAGGAGAAATTAACCTATTCACAGTTCAGGATAATTACAGTGAGGAGATTTTTGTATCATTAAATGTTTTTGTTTTTATTTGTCTTGTTGTGTCTGATTTCTATCGAGAAAAGTGGGAGTGGGTGGGTGGGTTTTTAGAGGAGATTTGTAGCTGACAGGTGTCAGTGGAAGAGTGAGGAGGAGAGTGCGATGCAGAGTCGGAGGAAGAGTGAGGGAGGGGGGGCATGTCATTGGCTGGAGACGATTAGGCCATCAGGATAGTGGTGGGCTAGTGATTGACAGGTGGGGTGGCTGCTTCACCGGCTCTCTCCCCGCCCAGGTAATGACAGCAAATGACCACCTCCGTGGTCATTTATCTCCATTAATTGACCTCATTAAGAGGGAAGGTGGCATGCAGTATTCCTGATGACCATTTTGTAACACCGGACGCTGTGGCCGAATTGGTAGAGCGCGGACTTCCCGTACGGAATATCGAGAGTTTGATTCCCAGTCGAGTCAAACCAATGACTTACAAAATTGATACTTGTCGCTTCCTGGCATCATTAGGATAGAGCAAGAACTGGTTGGCTCAGTGTCAGGATAATGTGATTGAGTGGGATATCAGGATATGGTGCTGGGGGCCTGGTATCCCAGTGGGACAGCACTATAAAGTCGCCATGAGTGTGCACTGTCACAATTCGGTACTCATCCTGATATGACCTCAGATGGACATAAAACTCCAACAAATAACAAACTTACTTGTGACTTGTAAATTCTGAATATTCCTATTCGTTATGTTCAGATACATGAACGGTCTCGCTTTTTCTGTGCATTGTTGTTTATACCGGAAGCCTGCCTTCTCACGTGACATGATTACCAGAAGTTTATATCATAAGGACGTAGTTCTCAACTCACCGCTGAACCTGGCTCCAGGTTTCAGATTTGTTTTTCAATAAACTTACCATTTTAACTAGCCTGGTTGTCTCATTTTGTAGCATGTAGTGATTTACATATTAAATTTAATTTTAACTAAATAAACCGTCTTTTTGTATCCTTTCAGGAGCAAATACTTCCGTGGAAGAAAGATATTCGGGGATTGGGATTTCAGAGTGGAGCAGGTGTGTATTAATATAATATAATAAAATATTTACAGCACTAATTTATTACCAGGCGCAGTGACCGAATCGGTATAGCGCATGGTTCCGTGCGGAAGGTCTGGAATTTGAATCCTAGCCGAGTCAAACCAATGACTTATAGAATTGATACTTGTCACTACCTAACCTGGCACTCGGCATTAATAGGATAGGACCACAACTGGTTAGCACAGCGTCATGATAATGTGACTATGTGACATCAGGTCATGGTGCTGGCAGCCTGGTCTCCCAGTGGGGTAGCACTATAAAATCACCAGGAATGTGCAATGTCACAAGTCGGCACCCATCCTGATATGACCTTTAATGTTACTAGGACAAACAAACAGCACAAATTTAAATCAGCGGCGTCGTGAATGTGACGTGGCATGTTCGTATTTTCTGTATTCGTTCTATATTGCGGTTATGATATTTCTGTAATAAATTTACATATTTTTTTGTGCATGCACAAAACTTTGCCGACCCCCTGACACACGATGCCGTATCTCGATAAAGTTCGAAATACATTTACGTATACCAACAAGCACCTAACGCATGCAAAACGGCAGAGTGAGAGGAAACCGGAAGGAAGCAGGGGGAGGCAGGGGACCAGCGGCGGCACCAGCGGTGGGTGCCGGTGCCGCCACCTGAAGGGAAGTGAGGAGGGGAAGAAGGAGGGGAGGGCGGCGGTGACGCCGCCTGGAGGCGGAGGGGGAAGGGAGAGTAGGAGAGGGGAAGGGAGAGATAGGGGGGGAAGGAGGGGGAGAGGAAAAAAGGGGGGGGGGAGAAGGGAAGAGGGGGTCCGCCTCAGTTTTCGAATTACCCATATTGCCGTAGCAATATGAACAATTCAAAACATGAGGCGGCAGTACATAATGTGGAAATTTATTCAGAGTAGTAATCAGGTAATAGTAATGAATGTAGGTGTAGGAATCGATAATGTGAAAGAGTAACAATCAATCGTCAATAAGTGATATGGTGTGAGGTCAAATGTTGAAGTAGTAATAAGTCAAGAAATAAGCAGTAATGTTAATGAGTCAATAATCAAGGTAGAACAATCAATCGTCAATAAGTGATAAGGTGTGAGGTCAAATGTTCAAGTAGTAATATGTCAAGAAATAAGCAGTAATGTTAATGAGTCAATAATCAAGGTAGGGAATAAGGAAGTCTCTGGGTGACCCGGGCCTCAACCAAATAAAGTGGAGAGTGCCCGGGTCGCCGCGGTGAAGGAGTGGGCTGGTACATATTGGTGTACGGCTGAGGATCGCCAGTGTCCAAGGTCCTGGACGTCCTGGAGAGGTGCACTGGCCGCTACGCAGGCCTGGGCAGCCCCTCGACGGAGGCAGTGTAGGGTATAATGATGGAGAGCAGCCTGAAGCGCGGTGGTGAGAGTGGGGACGGTGAGAGGAGAGCCTTGGGGGGTGAGGAAGGCTGGGGAAGAAGGGGACGCCCTGGTGGTGGTGTCGGAGCGGCGCCAGGCTCGTACAGGGCAGCAGTCCGAGGCGGGTATGGTTGGGATCGTAGGCGTCCGCCCGGGATGTCGAGGTCTTGGTCGACCGGACGTAGATGGTTAGGTGCGTGCCTAGGTCGATGATGTTGGCATGTCGGGGAGTGTGTCCTGGGTCGTGAGGTCGACCGGTGATGAGGAGGTTTCCCTGCCTGAGCAGGGAGAAGAAGCTGATGAGTATGGCAGAGGTCAGGACTCGGGCATGTGGGCCAGCCCGGCGCAAGTATCGGATGACCCCGATGAGGTGGTGGACGGTGAGGAGTGGAGCCTGTCGTGGACAGTGGGAAGAGGTCCGGACGATCCCCCGCTTGACGATGGTTATGAGATAGGTCTCGAAGCTGTGGGTTTTTCCGTCCTTGAGCCTCACCCAGGTCTTGGCCGCACTGAGGTGGTTCATGATCGCGCCGGGTGACCTGAGCGAGGTGGAGAGGTGGGCCAGGTAGGAGGCTACGTCGAGCTGGGTCGGGCGCAGGGGGTCATAGTCACGGCTATGGGCATGCGCCTGGTAGACGCTGACTTGATGTTGCTTGTTCCGCCATGTCCTGTGGGCGAGTCCGGTGCGGAAGAGGTCGATGACGTCCTGGTGATCCTGGTGTGTGCCTGGAAGAGAGGGGCAAATTAATGTCTCTTCCAGGCTAGTCACTGTCGGTCACAAGTGAGGAGTCATGGTGGGCGCGTATGTGGGTGAGGCCCATATCATCGACAAAGCGGTCGGCTCTAAGGCTTGCGGCGTGATCGAAGGGCGCCCTGCTGAGAGCGTCCGCGAAGGCAATTTCGGCACCAGGCTTGTGGATGACCTGGACCTCACAGGAGTTAAGGGCAGCGAATCGCCAGATCGCCTGGGCGCAGGCACAGAGGGTTGGATCCCTCCCGGCACCGGAGTCGAGGACGATCTGGGAAGCCTGGTTGTCGGTGTTGATCATGATAGCATAGTCTTGGGGGTTTGGAGGGGTGAGTGCGTGGAGGGCGACCACCAGGTTTATAGCCTCGAGCTGGGCGATGTTGTGTCCTTCGGCCAGGAACCCGGGCTGGTACTCCTCGGTCATGTAGCCTGCCGGTGAGTGCGCTCCACCGGCGAGGAGGGAAGAGTCGCACTCGATGACCCACTCGTGCTTGGGGGAAGGACGAAGCAGAACAATGCCGTTGGAGGCGTGCGCATACTGCCTGAACCATAAGATGTCCCTGGTCATCTCGACGGTAATGGCATGCTTCCCGGTGTATGGGGCATTCCTGAGGGCATCGAGAATCCTGTTCATGAAGCGCCTGGCGGGTCGGACGCACTTTGCCACATGTTGGAGCCTTCCAACGAGGTGCTGGAGGTCCTTTCTGGATGCCTTTGTGGTGGGCACACAGGAGGCGCACTCAGTGACGACTTCGTCCAGTTTTGCCGGCGGGATCCAAACTATCATGTTGACCGTGTCCACCTCGAAGCCGAGCCACTCGATGCATTGGGTGGGCGACACACTTATGGGGCGACAGTGCTAGACCCAGGTCAGCGGCGAGGTGAACGGCGTCGAGGTAGGCGAGGGTGGCTTCTTGTTCAGAGGCGGCGGACCCGACAAAATCGTCCAAATAGCAAAGGACGAAGTTTGCCCTCGCGGCGCAGGAGACATGTAACAGCGTTGGTGGTGCGGGCGCATGCCATGGACGATGTCCGGCATCCGAAAGGGGGGGCGATGTCATAGTAGGTGTCACCGTCTATTGTTATTCCGAGGAGGGGGACAGACAGGGGGCATGTCCTCAGCTGTCTGTATGCGCGGGCGAGGTCGATCGTCCATATGTAGGCCCCTTGCCCGAGGCGGGGGACCTCGTCTGTGAGGTTGTTGATGTTGGGGAGGGTATAGGTGACGGGCCTCCCTTGCTAGTGCCCTTTGCGTATTCCTGCGTTGACGCTGGTGCCCCTGGGATAGCTGAGGTCGACGATGACCCGGCACTCGTCGGTGTTCTTCTTCGCCCGGGTCATCATCGGGCTCGTCTGGACCCAGGAGGCGAAGGGAGGTTGGTGGAAGGGTCCGAGTAGTGCACCCTTGGCCGCCTCGTCCTTGACGTACTTGCAGATCCATCATAGGTGATCAGGGTCCTCGCAGTGGTTGGCGGTCGACGGGACGGGGGGTGAGTCGGCGGTGTAATCGACCGGCCACCCAAGCTCGAGAAAGTTGAGTAACTCGACATCATGGTAGCCGGAGAGGAGGGCCCTCCAGTGGTCGATGTTGAGGTCTGAAGGCACTGGTATGCATGCTGCGACATGGTTAGGAAGAGCAGTCGCCCGAACTTGGTCGTATATGTGCCTGTAGACTTCATGCCCCCATGCCGTGGGGGCGGTGGTGGGCCATATCTTCTGTAGCGTAGGCTTGTAGGAGAGCGGGGTCTGGGGCGCGTTGTAGGGGGGCGAGGGGGCATCGACTTGATCGCTGGTTATGTCGTCGATGTCTTCAGTGGTGTGTGCCCAGTCCTGATAGCTGAGGAGGGCATCAGGTGCCGCGGCCGGGTCGAGTTCATCATCAACTGGCGGGGCGATGCGGGCTCTGGCGGCGGTGGGTTGGACGCATACGATGGTGGCGTCACCCGGCTCGTATCGTACCATGACATCTGTGGTGATGGAGGTGTGTGGGCGTTGTCGGGTGTTCGTCTGTGTGCGTGGCAGGACACGGGTGGTGGTCACAGCGGGGGTGGGGGGGGGGGGGGTGGTTGGTCGCGGGGCCTTGGGGATGGAGGGCGGGGGGGGGTCAAGGCAAGGGCTGGGGGGAATGGGTGGGGGATGGGGTGGTTTTGGGGGGTGTTGCCAGGGGTCGCAGTTGGAGTGTGGGTGCTGACTGGAAGGAGGCAGAATTCCATTTCAGGTTCCAGGTGGGGGCTTCCGGCCTCTGTGTTCTGGGCGGCATGTGTCTGAGAGCGCGTGATGCCTGCGGTGTCAGGTAGGCAGGCGGCGTAACGACCTGGACCCATCCAGGGTGCCGCGGCAGTGTCTGGTCGGCGAGCACCGGCATGGCCATTAGCGGTGTCATTAGTGGCGGCATCGGCGTCGGGGGTGGCGGCTGATGGGTTGGCGGCGGCGGCATCTGAGGGAGGAGGGTAGTGGTCTGTGTCCGGCGTGAGGCGATGGTTAGGGGTGTCGAGTGACGTGTGTGTTGAGCTGCTCCAGCTTGTTTTGTCGGGAATGTCGGCTGGTGCCGCAGTGGGGGGTCCCCCGTCCGCATCGGTCTGGGCCGGTCTGGCCGTTACGCCATGTGGTGCGGTTTTGGTGGGAAAGGGGTCGCAGCCCACGTCAGTGGGTGCGGGTTCTCCCTCGGTGCCGTATACGTATATGGGGTTGGGTCCCAGGGCACGGGTACCGGAACAAACCTGCGTGAGGAGGACACGAGGCGCAGCACGGGTGGGGTCGGCTGTAGCGTATCGCGTGCGTCGTCTGGGGTGGCGTTTTCTCCGGCCTCACCAGGGCCGCTATCTAAAAAGCCGTTCTGGCTGAGTCTTCCGTGTCGAGTGCCGCTGCTTTGCGCTCAGTCTGGTGCTTTTTGTTGTTGCACTCCTGTTCTCTGTGTGGGTTTGATTTTTTATATTTATTAGCGCACCAGGCGCACACATGTGTGCGGCGGTCGCTCCCAGTGCCGTGCGATGCAGTGTGGCCACAATCCGTTCCCCAGTTCCATTTGTGGCATGGGCATCCGTCCGTTTCAGTGTTAAACTTTGGGCGTCTGTACGGTGCATTGTTCGTGGCTGTCGTCTGTTCGTCAGTGGGTGGTTAATAGGGTCTGGTCGTGTGGTCGATCTTATCGGCTCGCCTTTCTTCCTCCTTCCGTGTACCTGCAAGGCACGCTGTGCGTTGCAGATCTTTGATGGCCTGTTCGTCGCGCCAGGCCTTAGGGAGGCGGCCGTCCTCTATCATAGAGAAAACTTTCTCTGACCATGCGAGGCATGTCTCCCACTTCCAATCTGCAGCCATATCAAACATCTCGTCCTGGTGGCTGAGGATAGGTTTTATCCAGGATTGTGGCACCTTAGGGTCTTTGCGCATGCGTGACAGGGCCGCCAGGTACTCATGCCACATGCTCTCCCCGGGACCCACCTTACCCTTGCGCTCGTCCCTGATAACGTAGGTGTGGGGGAGGAGTTGGGTCCTACCTCTTTTGTCCTGCTGTCCCTCTGGGTTCGTTCCGATGATGGCATCGATCACGTCCCTTTGCTGGCAGTCGTCGTCACTCGAGGATATGGCGGTGGCACACCGGGCGTGGCGCGACCTCCTGTGTCTTGGCTGCTCTTGTGATTCTGACCTGTTTCGTCGATCCTTTTGGGTGCGGTGGCTGCGTGGTGTCGGTCTGGGCGATCTAGGTGATCTGGGTGAGCGTGCGTGCGAGGACCTAGCATGTGGTGTTGGTGGAGATCGGTTTGAGTCGGGGGTGCCGCGTTTCCTGCATTTGGGGACGGGCCTGTCGTCTGACGAGTTGCTCTGTGAGCGCTTGTCCGTCCTGCGCATCTCCAGTGCCTTGATCCTGTCCGACATCGCTTTGGCCAGGTCGGCCTGCTGGCGTATGGAGTTGGTAACAGACTGTCTGAGCATATTGAGCTGCTCGGCCGCAGACATGTCGTCGTCGGTCGTTTCATCCGCCATGGGTTTGGGTTTGACTACCACAGAGCGTGGTCTGCCCCGCTGGCATGGTGTGCGTGTGGCATCATCAGAAACGGCGGCGACCTGGGGTGGCTGCTGTTCATCGGGTTGTCTTGCGTGGCGGCATGGTGGCGGTTGTCCGGTGTTCGTCGGTGGTGGTCAGCCAGGAGGCGAGTTGAAAGTAGGTGTTGGTGGTCAGGCATGTGGTTGAGAAGTGGCAGAGTGAGAGGAAACCGGAAGGAAGCAGGGGGAGGCAGGAGACCAGTGGTGGCACCAGCGGTGGGTGCCGGTGCCGCCACCTGGAGGGAAGTGATGAGGGGAAGAAGGAGGGGAGGGCGGCGATGGCGCCACCTGGAGGCGCAGGGGGAAGGGAGAGGGAGGAGAGGGGAAGGGAGAGGTAGGGGGGGGGGAAGGAGGGGAGAGGAAAAAAGGGGGGGAGAAGGGAAGAGGGGGTCCGCCTCAGTTTTCGAATTACCCATATTGCCGTAGCAATATGAACAATGTGACAGCCCCTTTAGGAAGCCATGCAGTTACCTTACTACATGTTTGTTGTTAAAGGTGCATAGTCCGATAAAAGCATCGAATTATCGAAAGCAAAACAATTATGTAGATTTGATCATACATATTTAACTTAGCTACTGCTGCATGTATTAAGTATGTGTTGCCACATAGAAGGGAATGCTGAGTCAATTATATATATATATATATATATATTTATATATATATATATAAACTGTTACTGCTGAAGCCAAAGGTGTCAGAGTTTTGGCATTTTTGCCTAAATTAATTTTGAATTCTTGCACTTCAATTATCTCCAAAGTTAGTCATTTAAAATTAAAGTTGCTTCAAACTAAAGTAAGATAGATAATAACCATCAACCTAATATATTTATCTCATAACATGATAGAAACTCAAAATCATCCAGACTATGCAACTTTAAATCAAAGTGAAATCAAATCACGTCTTGAAAAGTGTTTGAGGGCTTTTGAAAATTTGATCCTTTAATCGGACTATGCAGCTTTACGCTATTACATTGATAAGCTGAAGTGCATGGTATTTACTATGAGTAGAACAATACATTTGAAAGGCACTTCTTTTTCAGAAACCCAGAAAAGAAATGAGTATGTACCTAATAAACACCCTAGTTATTTGGGGAGGAGGATGAAATTATGTTTTCGCAGAGGTTGGTGGCCGGGCTTCATGATTTGTAAATAGCATTTATATATATGTAAGCACCTTTTTTTATTAGTTTAATCAAAAATAAAATTCCAATTATTTTATCTTTAAAAAAAAAAAAGTAGGAACCAATGATTACAGCATTAATAGGATAGGGCAAGGACTGGTCAGCTCAGTGTCACAATAATGCGACTGAGTGGGCGGCCTGATTTCCCAGTGGGGCAGCACTATAAAGTCGCCGTGAGTGTGCACTGTCACAAGTCGGTAGCCGTCCTGATATGATCTTAGATGTTGCCAGGACGTAACACTCCAAAAAACAAAACAATTGTATAAGGCCTAGTTGGCAGTGTCACACGTGACATTCTCATTAATCCTAACGAGCCTCTCCTATTGGTCCCGACAGGCCGAGTTCCGTGAGATCAATCTAGCTGCATACTCCGAGACAGGCACCGTTGTTGACATTCAAGTATTAAGGAATGGTACAAAGGTCGTCAGGTAAGTCAGAATTTCGCCTAAATACGCTGTCATCTCACTTGGGAGGTTATTCACATTATGTTTAACCACCGTGTGACCCCCCCCCCCCCTAATAGCCGATGTTTACTTTTTGTGTTGGGGTGGGGGGGGGGCAATTTATCTAGATTATTGATTTGGAGCGATCTTTGCGGTAAAAAAATATTTCTCATTGAAAAAGGTATGTGTGCACTACAAGAGCAACTTATCTAGGTTGTCAATGAAAATTGTTCTTACTGAAACAGTTCTCGTACACTAGAAAAGCAATATGTCTAGTTTGTTTCTGTTGTGTTTTTTTTTTTGTCACTAGATATTTCTCACTGAAGAAGGTTACTCCACACTAAAAGAACAACATATCTATGTGGTTTATTTTAGGGGTCTAGCTTCGTTAAATATTTATTACTAAAAAATGTTCCCCTGAACTAAAGCGGCAGCATATCTACAGTCTTGTTTTTTGGTCAGAGTCTGCCATCACTAAATAATTCTCACCGAAAAAGGTTAATTCACACTACATCAGTCACTTATCCAGGTTGTTGTTTTGGGAGTTATTGGCAGTTACTAAATATTTGTCATTGGAAAATGTTCCTGCACAATAGAATAGCGACATATCTAAGGATTTTGGGTGGTTATTTTCCATCACTAAATGTTGTCTGGTGTTTCATAGCACTGACTAAAAGGTAATATAAAACCACCGAAAAGAGGTATTCCTTCTTAGAAGAGCAAAACCATCGCACTCTGTCACATTCATTAGGAGCAGACGACATTTAGATGTGTGGCGCGCAATGCTAGAGATCTGATGAAAGCCGATAGAAAAAGTCTTATTTTATTGTTCTATTTTGCTGCTGACACTATGATGGAATTGGGTCATGTGCTCGTTAATTTCGTAGAATGTTTATTAAAATTCACTTATGAATAAGTTAAGAACACCTATGCATCTTTTGATAGTTATAAAATATAAAAAGTTATAAAATGTCAAGAGCGTATATCACTAATTACAGTTTGTACATTTTAAAACTGTTCTCTGGGTGTTTTATTGTGTTGGTCTAATCTGCGGGGTGGGGGCTTCTGAAGTATGTGACTTATTGTTTGATGATTGATTGGTGATATTTTAAAGCCGTCTCACACATATACTTTTCCATTGTCAGCTGAAATCTTATTTGAAGGATTTTCTCATTTTGAACTGATGTGCTAATTAAGTATGTTTCTGCTAGTTCCCGGTGTGTGATGCAACAGACACGTGTGCAAACAGGTAACCGGTGGTGGCATTTATATGGAATAGATTTAAAGGCACCGGATCTGGACTAAGATGGCAAGTTCTTTACACAGACAAATGCTCTGTAGCATTATGTATAGAGCATTTGTCAGTTAAGTGACACAAAGCAAAATCTCTCTCTATATATATATTATATATCTATATTATGTATCTGAAAACCCATCAATATGTAAATATATGTAAATATATATATGTAAATATATGTGCTTAGATATCTTTATATATTTATATATAGATAATTATCTATATATAAATATTTGCATATAACACTATATAAATATTTATTATGTCTATATATAGATAATTAAATATTTAGATAGAGAGAACACCAGATATATATGTAAATATATATGGTTATTTTGGTGCAATGAAGTCTTTTCCACTTAAATTCATATATGTATATATATGTATATATGTGTATATATGTGTATTTATATGTATGTGTATATATGTATATATGTTTATATGTATATATGCATATACTTTCCAGCAGATTGTTTGAATACATTCCATGGTTTTATAACAAAACATGTGTTGGAAGAGTGCTAGAATGCATAACGGTATAACCATACAATTTCTGTTTTGCTTATTTTGAATTCGATGCATATATATATATATTGCATTCTTTTAATTTTGCTCAGATGGAAGCCTACATACTTAGCTTGGTATTCAAATGAAAATAAAGTTGCATACCTTTCTGAAATATAGATGTGCAAAAAGAATTCAGTATAAAACTGAATATATGTACATATATACATATATATATATACATATATACATATATCGATAGACATACATATATATACATATATACATATATACATATATACATATATACATATATACATATATATATATATATACATATATACATATATACATATACATATATGCATAGACATACATGTATATATACATATATATACATACATATATGTATATATATACATAAATATGCATATATGCAAATATACACATATACATACATAGTATAATGAAGTAACTCTTCTAGTCCATATCCTGCTACCTTAACTTTTAATAACTGGTATTTTACAGTTTGGATTAATTTAATTCCGGTTTTTTTTCTGGAGAACTGTCGTCGATTATTTATCTAGGTAGCGGGAACACATTTGTTAAATTCACATTACGGTGGAGGTATTTCTTGCCGTAAATACGGTAATCTTATTAAAGCTGCACAGTCTGATGAATGTCCACATGTCAAGTCAAGGTAGCCAACTTTTGAACAAACTCTCTGCCAAAACAAGAAATGCAACAATGCACCTACAATTCAAATCAAGATTAAAGCTTGAGAACCCAACATATACATACATTAATAAATCTACCTGGTTAGACATAAAGAGTTGAGAACAGAAATACAACATAATCCTAACCCCTCCCGACCCTGTCTCTTCTACCTTTTCCTCCTATCAAATCACCCCTGCCTCCCACTCCGCCCACACCCCACCAAACACAATGTAAACTTTTCCGATATTTAGGATATTGGTTATGGAGAACTATTCTAAAATAAAATGCAAATGGTCTATATAATAATAAATGGTATGTAAAAACAAAGGCATATGGGATTGTGTGGAATTGGTAATCCGTTCTGGAGTTAGTATGGAGATTATGTATTAATATAGATAGTGAGAGAGGGTCACTTCTTGACATGAGAGAGGGTCACTTCTTGACATGTGAGAGAGTCTTTGGAACTCTCCTCACATACCACCTACACCCCCCCCCCCCCACCCAAGTGTTATTTACGGATCATTGCACACCCAGTCACAACAGGGCACTGTAGAACTACACACCATGCCTTGGTTACAAGGTTCTAGACCCTCATTGGTTGATTTAAGAATGCCTGATATTGATTGGAGGATTTGATCATGTGTGTACCACCATCTTGATTCCTGAGACTATATATATATATAATAAATGAGGGAGTCTAACTCTCCTACCTTTCACTCTATATCTGCTTTCCTCCCTTGCCTGTAGTGATTTCCTATTAGCCTATCTACACCACTCAAACTGCCAGCCGTCGACTTTACAACAAGATTAAATAGTCACATCAAAAACTACCAAAGTATAACATCCACCCTGTCACACCTGACCAAACTAATAAAACATATACTAACCACAAAGCTATAGTTGACAGAGAGAGTTGTTAACTCTGCCATTAGATAGCGCCACCGACATGCTTTACCGCATAATGGTACAGATGGATTCCACCAGATGGCGGCACTATATTGAAACAGGATCATGCACGAGTCCGGAATATAGCAGAGAACATAGATCTATAAATGGTCTCTGAATATAGTCAGTAACCGTGAATATATATATAATGACAGCTCAACATAATATTGGTCATGGGATTGATGCGAAGCATAGCTTTAACTTGTGCTGCGCATGGGTTAAAGCTGTATATATATATATATATATAACATATTTACATGTATATATATATATATAATCAGATAAATGCGTTAATAATGGCTGTACTATTTGTTATGTTGCAGATCTTTCAAACCAGATTTTGTGCTTGTTCGTCAACACGTTAGAGATGCCAACGAGGACTGGCGCAACATAATTCTGGGCCTTCATTACGGCGGGATACCTGCCCTCAACTCCCTCCAGTCAGTCTACCAGTTTCTGGATAAACCATGGGTGGTACGTAGCCTCACCTCTACCATATGGTGCTGTCACATTACAACGTTTCTCGCCAACGCACGTCAATGTGTGTCACTTTTTGGCGAAACGTCGGGAGACGTCTGGAAACGTTACGCGCGCATTAGGCGCGCATTGGTAATCGTTGATGGACGGCGACGGTGGGCGATGCGTGTCAGGGTATCGGCGAAGTTTTGTGCTTGCACAAAACTTTCGACGTGCGACAACGTGCGGGTGCTAACATTATGGTGACGTTAGGGGGGACGTCGAGATACGTTGCACGCGCTGGAATGAATTTATGCGAATGGTAGCCACACGGCGCGTGCATGCGAGGCTCATTGCGCCAAACTGTTGCTTTTTTGTTTGTTGTTGTTTTATGTCCTACCAACATCTAAGGTCATATCAGGATGGCTCGCCAAACTTTGTTCGTTTCTTTCTCACAACGTCGGCCGCGCGCTACCAATACGTTGCGCTGACGCCGAAAAGTTTGACGTCTCTCGATGATTAAAAGTGATTTTGCGCGTTGGCGCCATGCCGGCGAGATACATCGTAGTGACAGGGCTAATACACGCACTTACAGATGGTACATTGTCGATTGTTTGATTGATTGATGATGGGTTTACACAGTGTCGGCATGTGTCAGTGAGTGAGGGAATGGGTGAGTGTGTGACTGAATGAGTCAGTGGGTCAGTGAAAGAGTGCATCAATGAGTGAGTGACTGAGTGAGTGAATGACTGAGTCAGTCAGTCAGTGAACGAGTGAGTCAGTGAGTCAGTGAGTCAGTGAAAGGGTGATTCAATGAGTGAGTGACTGAGAGAGTGAACAAGTGAGTCAGTCAGTGACTGACTGAGTGAACGACCGAGTGAGTGAACAAGTGAGTGACTGATTGAGTGAGTGAGTGACTGAGTGAACGAGTGAATCAGTGAGTCAGTGATCAGTGAGTCAGTGAACGAGTGGGTCAGTGAGTGTGTGATTGGGGTTTTATGTTACAGCAACATCTTAGGTCAAGAAGAGGTCCTCCGCGTTGAGAGAGCGCATACTCATGTCAGCTTTATAGTGCTGCCTCAGAGGATTCTGACTCCGCACATTGTGTATACAGGTCCTACTGGCTTTTTAGTGCTCCCCCACAGGATTCCAACCCCACATATTGTGCCTTTGCTCCCCCACAGGATTCCAACCCCGCATATTGTGTCTCCAGGTCCTACCATCTTCAGACAATGCAAACTCATGTCTGCTTTATAGTGCTGCCTCACGGGATTCCGACTCCGCACACTGTGTCTACGATGACAATGCACCTTTGTAATTACTTTTTCTTTCTTTCTGTTTGTAATGGTCGAGCTCATATAGATTTTTCTTTTAAAAGTAATATACTTGAATTAGTGTAATGCTAGGTACACACCTACCGTTTTTCCGCACCCACCTACCGTATTCGATCTAAAATTGCCCAAAAGTCTTGAGGTGTGCACTCCCCTAGCACACCTACAGATTGCGATTCACGACTTAAAACTCAATTTTAGGGCTAAAAGTGCTTCCTTAAGATTGCGATTCATGATTCGAAAAATGAATCGGCCCGTTTTCAGTTTTAAGCGGGTTGGGTCAGGTCGCGAGTTTTAGTGTGTGAGTCGTAAACGGTAGGTGTGTACCTAGCATAATACCACTTAAACGAGACCCATTCATTAGTGACTAATGAGAGTGGAGGTCGGGGTGGTGGGTATTTCTTAAAGCTGCATAGTTCGATGAACGTATCACAATTTCAAAACCACAGCGCGTAGCTAGATTTTATTATGCATATTTAACTTAGATACCAATATTACCATTGCAGTTATTAAAGTTGCATAGTCCGATGGTTTTGAGTTTCTGTAATTTTTCTGAAATACATATATTAAACTGATTGTAAGAATCTACATTTCTTTAGATTCAAGTATGAGTTATTTTAAACAGCTAAGTGTTGAGATATTCGAAGTGCAAACATGTCAAATTAGTTTTGGCAAGCACACCAAAACTCTGACACCATAGGCCTATGCAGTAACAGGTTCTATTAAATTGACTCAGTATTCCCTTCTATGTGGCAACAAATGCTTAATAAGTGCATCAGTATCTAAGTTAGATATATTGAATCAAATCTAGGAGATTGCTTAGGTTTTGAAATGTTGTGTTTCATCGGACTATGCAACTTTAAGTATCTGTATAGAAGGGAATCTCTATAGAATCGAACTGAAACACGGATTAGTAATTTATAGAGAACGTTTCTACAGAAGTAGTTCACTTTACAGAATTTCCCAGGGAAAGTATGTCGGTTGGTTGTTGGAGTTTTACATCCTGGCAACATCTAAGGTGATGCCAGGACGGGTACCGACTTGTGACAGTGCACACTCATGGCGACATTAGAGTGCTGCACCACTGGGAGATCAGGCCACCAGCACCATGAACTGATATCCCACTCAGTTGATACTTGTCACTTCCTAGCCATGCGCTCGGCATGATTAGGATTTATCACAGATAGGGCAAGGACTGGTTGGCTCGGTGTCAGGATAATGTGACTGAGTGGGATATCAGGTCATGGTGCTAATGGCCTGGTTTCCCAATGGGGCAGCACTATAAAGTTGTCATGAGTTTGCACTGCTACCAATCGGTACCAATCCTGATATGACCATAGATGTTGCCAGGACGTAAAACTTCAACAACCAACACTTCAAGGACCATTCTGCAGTCAATGCATAGGAAGAGGAAGCGGAGGTGATGCCCTTCTGGCCTCTTTTCGCTTTGTACCATGTGACCAGAAGAGGGTGGGAGACGATAAATAAACTGTGACATTGTAATCTCCCATGGGCGATAATAAGTGCACGGAATGGAATGAAGTGCCATTTGCTGCAGCATTGATCTGGTGCTGTGGGAGTGCTACATCACCACCATATTGACCTATATATATACATAGCCTGGCAGCGCATTATAATCTATAAATAGAACGACATCGCTGTATGTCGGTGGGAATGGTGATGGTGATAGTGCTTATTTATGCATGGTCGAAAATGAGGCTTGTGCAAGTTCCGCTTGTTTGTTGGCACCGCAAGGTTACTACTATGCAATATGTATTGAACTAATTAGTAAAAATCAACATGGATCGTGGTTTGGAGCTATTTAATAAACCATTTCCATGGAGCATGCGCACTCAATTGAAACTCGAGTTGTGGAAGTGAGTAGTAAATTTGCATAGATCATCTATGTAAATCTCCTACTATTAGATGCATTAGTTAAAGTTGCATCGTCCGATTAAGCATCAAATTGTTAAAACAACAAAACTCACCTAGATTTGATTCTACTTATCTAACTTAGATACCCATACACATATTAAACATTTATTGACAGATAGAATAGCACACTGAGTAAATTTAATAGAACATGTTCATTGGTAGCAACCAGACAGGATGGCCGAATGAGTTCAGTATCCCCCTTTCGTTTTGGTAGGTCATGGGATTCGAATCTCCGGGTTCAAACCCCTGGCTGAGTGAAACCAATGATTTAAAAATTGATACCTCGTTTGATACTCAGCATTACCAGGATAAAGCAAGGTGTAGTGGACCTTAGATCTCATTGTTTCATCTCCAGTTCACTCTCTGGGCACGGTGACCGAATCGGTAGAGTGCTGGCCTAACATGCGGGAGATCGGGAGTTCGGTTCCGGGTCGAGTCAAACCAATGACTTATAAAATTGATACTTGTCACTTCCTATACTGGCGCTCAGCATTATTAGGATATGAGAAGGACTGGTTAGGACAGTGTCAGGATAATGTCACTGAATGGGATATCGGGTCATGGTGCTGGTGGTCTCCACTCCCAGTGGGGCAGGACTATAAAGTTGCCAGCAGTGCGCACTGTCATAAGTCAGTACCTGCCATGATATGACCTTAGATGTTGCCAGGACATAAGCTCCAACAACCAACCAACCAGTTCACACCCCTATTTTGAAGTTAACATTGTGTGTGCCATTGTTCCTCTTCACTTTGCACTCCTGTTTCAGATTTGACCATCTTCAAATTTGTATCTATCCAATTCAGATTTGGATCTCTTCAAATTTGCACATCCGATTCAGATTTGACCTTGACCTTAGAGATCTCCTTGTTCCTTTTGCAGTTCGCACACTTGATTCAGATACAAAACCGTGTGGGAAAAGAGAAATTCCCACTGATCGAGCAGTCTTACTACCCGAACCACAAGGAAATGGTGAGTAACATGTGGGTGAGTTGACTTCATTCCTCTTCTTCTATGCGACGTAATTTTTTAATATTTTAAAATATTTTTTTATAATAATAATTTTTTTCACGGTGCAATACTAATTAACCCTGAATTAAAAATACAACAAAACAAACAACTCTAATCACTTCTTTCGACACATCAGCATCGACCAGACAACACTACGCCGTGACCTCAATTCCAACACTCACTCTCCAGCGGAGGTTTGCTTGTTTGTCCGGCTGAATTTTGCGTTCCCGCGTGTTGACATTTATTTTGTTCTGGGGGTTCAGCTTGTTTGCGGCCTGTTGCCATTTGCGTCGCTGTCACTGGTTCCTCCTGGGTGATGATGCTGGTTGTGGTGGTGGTGGTGGTGGTGGTAGTGTTCTATTTTTCTTTCGTTTTTCTTTTGTGCCGTCGTTTTCAAGTGGATCTGGTTGAGATTGGGTGTTCTGTTAAGGACAGTTTTGTGTCTGTGTGTCTGTGTGTCTGTGTGTCTGTATGTCTGCCAGCATTGTTATTTCTCTTCAAGTTTTAATTTTGTGAACAATGTTGCTGTATTTGCAGTCAATGCAATACATATAAATTTGCTAGCATTGCTATTTCTGTTCAAGTTTTCATTCTGTGAACAATGTCGCTATATTTAGAGTCAATGTGATACATATGAATTTGCCAGCATTGTTATTTCTGTTCAAGTTTCATTCTCATTCTATGAACAATGTCGTGGTATTTGCAGTCCATGTGATGCATATGAATTTGCCAGCAGTGCTATTTCTGTTCAAGTTTTTATTCTGTAAACAATATCGCTATATTTGCAGTGAATGGAATACATCTGAATTTGCCAGCATAGCTATTTCTGTTCAAGATTTCGTTTTGTGAACAATATCGCTATATTTGCAGTCAATGCAATGCATATGAATACGCCAGCATTGCTATTTCTGTTAAAGTTTCATTCTCATTCTGTTAACAATGTCGCTGTATTTGCACTCAATTCAAAACATATGAATTTGCCAGCATTGCTATTTCTGTTCAAGTTTTCATTCTGTAAACAATATCACTATATTTGCAGTCAATGCAATACATATGAATTTGACAGCATAGCTATTTCTGTTCAAGTTTTCATCTGTGAACAATGTCGCCGTATTTGGAGTCAATGTAATGCATATGAATTTGCATAGACGTTGGTGGTTGAACTTCCGCCTTCCCCACATCCATCTCCATCCACACCCCCACCACCGCCCCCCACCCACCCACGAACAATGCAGGCTTGTTTCAGTAAGCCCACACACGATGCCACTACACCTGTGACCCACATTCTGAATACAAATGTATTTGGAAAAATGGTCGATATCCTTTGTGAAATTCTTTAAAGAAGCTTTCAACTTTTTGAATTCACCAGGATATTATCAAACTGCTTGCTGGAACTAGGTTCACTTATTCATTTGTAATTAATCTCTTGCTTGAAACCATTCTGATGACTGGCGTCTTGTCAGGCTGAGCTGTTGCGGTTATAGTGTGCATTGGATGGTTGGTTTCCTTGGCAACTGATATTCGTTGGTATTTTCTTGAACGACTACTATGTCTAAATCCGAGCAAAAACTGCTGCGGTTGGCATCAACTGTAAGCAAGTTCTGGAAGCACTGGTTCCAGCATGTTAGTGTTTACCTATGTTGGCAGAGAATTGATGAACTGTGAGAGAATGCCACAATGCCAAGATGGTGGCCACTGGATTCTTTCCATTCAAGTTTTTATAGTTGACTAATCTACGCAATTTAATCAATTGTGCATTTCAAAAGTAGCAGGCTACGACAGATCAATATTTTAGTTATTTAACTTCTTAGATTTTAGAAATCATGTGGCTACGTCTATGACCCAACCATCTAATACTTTTTTCTATGCGGGTTTCCAGTATTGCAGTGCACATTGCAGGGTTGCAAGAGTAACTTGGGGAGGTGGTGAATACACATACTTAGAGTGATATTTTATCTAATTAAAATATTTTCCAGGAAAACTTTATTGCAATCTAAATTAAAAACAAATATTTGCAAAAATCTTACCAAGTTTGGTCAATAGGAGGCATGTGATTATACATGCAATGTTAGTTTAAGACATAGGGTTTATAGTCATGGATAGGGCTGGGAGTGACACCAACCCCAACTTTCTGTGTGTAAGCTGAAGCTGTGACCCGGCGTGCTGGGTCACAGCTTCAGTCCTTCCTGAATGACCAGCGGAACTTAGAATACCTGTCTCTGAGATCATCCAAACCGACCCATTCAGACTATGGCATATGTGTATGTGTAGGTAAAAAGACATTTTGAAAGCATGTTTTTCAACTGTGCTATAGGCGCCATATTTGTGTTTGTAGGAGAAGTGCAGGTACGCAGCTGGCCTTAAGTCAGGCAGTGACAATAACACATGTAGCCAACAGTCTTTGGAAACTAAAAATGTAAGTTACATTCTCGAAGCTTTTCCAGGGGCTTCCTTCAATATATCTTAATTATACTCACTACTCTTCTCCATCTCTTCAATTTATTTCCTATCAACACTTTTTCTTTTTTTCCATTTCTCTTTTGTATCTTCTTTTTTGTTTTTATATCTTAGCACTATCTTCCAGGATACACTACACTGTGTATGTGTGCGTGTTTGTGTGGATATCAAAGTGCACAAATTACAAAGGAACAACCTGATCAATGAGGTTTTACCTGAGTTCACAGCTTTGGTCTATAAGGGAAGGTTGGGAGAGGAAGCCTAAGAAGGTTGGGGAGGGGAGGTGTTCTGTTAGGCCCAACAAAATAATCTAGTACCTGGCATTAATAGGATGAGGGAAAGACTAGTTTACTCAGCATTTCAGTGTGCACATTTAAATTACTTTTATATGTTTTCATTTTAAATATCTCCAAAGCTAACCAGTTAAGATAAAAATTACTTCGAACTAAAGTGGCATATCTTATAATGATAACCCTGATGATATAGTTATCCTAAAAAGAAATTTATTTAACGCCGCCTCTAGCGCACATTGAATTTTATCATAATTTTGTCAAATATATGGTCATTCTCACATATTTCTTTGGAGGAAACCGATTGCTGCCACATAAACTACTCTTTCCGATAAGCAGCAAGGGGTCTTTTATATTCACTTTCCCACAAACAGGACAGCACCAGTCTGCCACTGAAAAGACAAACCAACTTAAACGATGTTGTCTTTGTCATATTAAAACTGCATAGTCTGATGAAGCATCAAATTTGTCAAGACCAAAACATTCAGCTAGTTTGTATTCTACATATCAAACTTAGATACTGATGCATTTATTAAGCATTTGGTGCCGCACAGAAGAGTCAATTTAATAGAACCTGTTTCTGCAGAAGCCTATGGTGTCAGAGTTTTGGCATGCAAAATTAATGTAGGATGTTTGTACTTCAATTATCTCAAAAGTTATCCATTCAAAATAAGTTACTTGAAATTGAAGTAAGGTAGATTATAAGTCAATTTAATATATTTATCTCAAAACCCATCGGACTATGCAGCTTTCGGGACTTCAGTTGCTACACTGAGGCGATAGTGCACTGAGCATGTGTCATCATGTATTAATACCAGGCCCGTATGCATGACGTGGTGTTAGCTTACACTCGGTGTGTTTACGCTAACACCGCTCCTTGCGTACTGAGTTTTCGCCGCTAACCTAGAAATCTCCACCAAAACCAGTGTTGGCTCGCTAACACCGCATCATGCATACGGCCCCACTGGTGGTGCCACCACCTGGTCCAAGGCTATGTCTCTGGGTGTGGTTCTGCCATTGGCTTCTGCCCCGTGAATTACCCATGTTAGATATAACATGAACAGTGGCGGGTGTAATGCAATGCGCCTGCGAGTTGTCATACCTTACTTTTGTTATTGATTGGTTGGTGAAAGTTGAATAGTCCGATGGTTTTGAGTTTCTCTCATTTTCTGAGATAAGCATAATAGGTTGTTCATTATAATCTACCTTACTTTAGTTTGAAATAACTTTTATTTTAAATCGCTAACTTTTGAGAACTGAATGAACCAAGTATTGAAATGGACGTTACATAGATATATGTGTGTGTAAGTATAGATATATATATATACATATATATTTATATATATATATATTTTTATATATTTGTATATATTTTTATATATTTGTATATATTTATATATATTTTTATGTATATTTTTATATATTTATATATATATATATATTTATATATATATATATTTATATATACATATTTATATATATATTATTTATATATGTATATATATTTATATATTATATATTTATATATTTATATATTTATATATTATATATTTATATATTATATATTTATATATATACAGTAGTGAGACCTACCTGTCCTCATTGACCTACCTACAGTGTCATGTGTTCAGGGACTTCTGTGGTTGGTGAATGCTTGCCACATGCAAACTGTATTTTATCTCATTTAACTTCCCTTCCCAGTGGCAGGACACCTGGTATATCAGTACATTAGTTTGGATGTTGTGTTGTCCACTAAAAAGAGTACGTAAATATATACATATATATAATATATTAGCCTGTCTCAAAAGGTGATAACTCTTTTTTTTTGTCCATTATAACGATTAACACAAACCAGCACAGAAACGGTTACACTGAAAACACAAGGACATTTGCTTCAAATCAATATGTATTCTATTGGGATTATGAAACACCAGGTAAAAAGCAAATTAGTTTATCCTGAGCAAATGCATAAACAGATAGTATGTTGATCGTTACAATGGACAAAATGTTGTCCCATATTGTATAGAACCTTTTGAGACAGTCTCATATACGAGTTACCAATGCCCACAATATTAGTTCTTCCATTAACACCAGAGGGCAGGTTGGTGGTGGAAATAATCTATTGGCCAAACAAACACTAACTTTGACCACTTACACTAACCCATTCACACCATACCCGCTCTCTATCCACACATATACCTGTGTTGTTGCAGTTTTCTCTGGCATTTTTTCTTTGTTTGGTTTCTATTCTATACCTACATTTGGAGACGCCATAAATACAGATTTGTCAAACGGAGCATTGAATTGTATTTATAGTCATTTACAACAACAACCAAAAACTTATAAGTCATGATGAATTCAAATTCAAAGTCTATATATACATATGCATAGTCTTATTTGTACATTTTGTTTGAAATCATTTCAAGATGTGTGCAATTTGTTAGGCGCCATCTTGGAATTATATCTGTACTTGTGTATTACATAATGAACTTTTTTATTGTGTGTGTGAACATTTGACTAAATGTTCACTTGTTGTTAGTCCCTTCCTCCTAGACACCATTGTTGATCTATTGGTCTTCATGAGAAGAGAGAGAACCCATCCATGCGTGACCAAACATACTCAGTTCTACTTGGGTGCTTCTTTCTACTACTCAATTCTCGCCTATGACGTCAGATACTCCAGTGACCTTCATCTTTCCTGTCCAAGGTCAGATTATTCTCTTCACAAAACTCTGGGTAGGGCTCGACCGGCTCCCCGTTGTCAAAACTTCCCCAAACACTCTTCACATTCTAGAGATATAAATGTCGCAAAGAAGATGAAGGAAATTACAGTCAACACACTTCCTTAACTGTGTCTTACATTGTCTCCTGTATAAGAAACCATTGTTGTTATTGTTGTTTTTATTATGCATATAACACGCCTATCTTTTCTTATTCTTGTCGAAGCGTCGGATGCATATATAATGATTGGATGTTTATATGTGTTGTTGAATATTATAAGGCATGATACGATGTATATATATATATACATGTATGTAATAATATGTACTCCTCTCCCTCTTCATTGTTTTCTGAAATTGTTATATGTCAGACAAATACCGCCTGAAATGCTTGCCCCCCTTTAAAGCTGCATGGTCCGATCAAAACATCAAATTTTCAAAACGAAAACAATTATCTAGATTTGATTCTGCATATGTAACTTAGATACTGGTGCACTTATTAAACATTTGTCGTCACATATAAGGGAATACTTAGTCAATTTAATAGAACCTTTTACTGCATAAGCCTATGATGTTACTGTTAGAGTTTTGGCAAGCTTGCCAAATGAATTTCACACATTTGCACTTCAAATATCTCAAAAGTTAGCCATTTAAAATAAAAGTTACTTCAATCTAATATAAGGTAGATTATAATGATCAACCTAATATCTTTATCTCAGGAAATAACAGAAACTCTAAATCATCGGACTATGCAACTTTAACATCAGCTTCTAGACCAACTTAGCGGTACTCGCATGCCACAGGCCGAATACACACACTTCCATTACCTTTATCCGCATCCGCATCCATATCCGAATCCATATCCACATATGTATCTGCATACATATCCATGTATGTATCCGCATACATATATGTATGTGGATAAAGATATGTCTGTATTCACAGACATATCTGCACATGTATCCATACTAGCATACATATCCATATCCGCACACATTTCCGCATACCTATCCATATCCATGTATGTATCTGGATATGTATATGTATGTGGATCCAGATATATCGGTATTCACATAGGTATCTGCATATATGTATACATATTAGCATACACATTTGTATCTGCAAAATGTATCCACATACGTATGCATATCCGTATCCGCAAAAATGGTTTCTTCCCCACGGAACATAATATATCCATTTTCTTCCATCCATGTTTAGTTGCAATAACAAACTTTTTTTTATGGATGCGGATGGTCGGAGGGAGGTTAACCTGACTGTCATATTTTTGTTGTTTTCCCTCGTTTGAAAGTGTTTTTTTTTATATAAAAGTGTTATTTCCTTGACACCGGCATAATATACCATGCACTCCGAATTGCATTTGGTAGAATTCACTAAGGCGGAGACAGCAGTTCCATACAGTGGTTTTTATTTTCTTCATTCAGAGGTTTACATGTCGGGTGTTGTCTTATTTGGGTGCTAGTCCTTAGTGGTTCGTTCGTCCCGGGGGGTTTTTGGGTCCCAGTGGTGGTATGTGGGGACCGGATTCGAGCCCTTTACCCTTCCCGTCTGGTCTTTGTGAGGTGTGGGTGGGTGGGTTGAAGTTAGGGTTGGAGTTGTCCGATCGGGAGCTGGAGGGGTTGTGCGGCCGTGGAGGCGGGTGGGGTTTGAACGGTCACGTGTTCTTTTGGCGGGAGTGGGTCGCGTCCTCCTCCTGTGGGTGGAGGGGGGTACCCAGGGTTAACGCTAGGTGGCGGCAGAGTGCTGGGAGTATGGGTGTTCTATATCCCAGGCGGGGTGGGGTCGGGTCTTGTCGGGGGTTCCGTTTCCGCCCAGTGAATTAGACATGTTACGTTAACATGCACAATTCACTAAGGCGGAGACAGCAGTTCCATACAGTGGTTTTTATTTTCTTCGTTCAGAGGTTTACATGTCGGGTGTTGTCTTATCTGGGTGCTAGTTCTTAGTGGTTCGTTCGTCCCGGGGGGTTTTTGGGTCCCAGTGGTGGTATGTGGGGACCGGATTCGAGCCATTTACCAAATATGGAGGAGAGGGCTCGTGGTCCGGCGGTGATTTGGCCCCGTGGGACGTATGTATGGACGGAGGCTGAGGACCACGTCCCCAGCTCCATGATCACCCCGAGGGGGGGCCCCGGATGCGGTGCAGGCCTGGGCCCCCCCTCTCCTGAGGCTGTGCAGTGTGTACTTGTCTGCCTGTTGGTCATCCTGAGCGCTCCTAGGAGCGCCGGGGTGAGAAGGGGAGCCCCACCCCCCACCTGGAAGGCCGGCCCGAGTGGGCATGGCCATTGGTAGGCGACGTAATCTAGCCAGGCTGCTAGTGGGCAGCATGGAGACCCAGGAATGGCCGGAACTAGCACCCGGTAAGTCTGTCCTGTCCTCCACCTAGTCTTGGTGGAGTGGCCGGTGATGGTGAGAGCGGTCGGTGACGGGACAACGTTTCGGGCCTGGATGGTGTGGCCCGGGTCGGTCGTTGCTCCTGTGTGGGCGAGATTTCCTTGACGGAGGAGGGTGTAGTATCCTATCAGGATCGCCGTCTTGAGCACCTTTGCTGTGGGGCCCGCGGATGTGAGATATCTGGTCACCAGGAGGAGGTCATGGGGTGTGAGGGGCGGGGCTTGACGGGGGATGTGTGTGGTGAGCCGCTGCACCCCGCACTTCATTAGTGCGACGGGGTAGGTGCTGAATGCCGAGACGTCTCCCCCGCATATCTGCACCCAGGTCTTTGCCCCGCTCACATAGTTGAGGACCGCTCCTGGCGTCGATAGTTTTTCTCTCAGGTGTGAGATATATGCGAGTATGTCGTAATGGGTGGGGGCAAGAGGGTCGGCCTGGTGGTGGTTTGCGAAGTCGATGTACTGCTTTGCTTGGGCCGCTTTGTTCCTCCACATGCCTGCTGATAGTCCTGCAAAGTACAGGTGGAGGATGCGTTCGTGTTGTTCATCTGTATAACCTGGGGAGGGAGAGCAACCAGGTTATCAACAGTCCCGCGGTAAATACACTGTTAAAATTCACTTTAATTTCAGTTATTGCTAGGTTTCTACAGAGTGTGGCTGCGACGGCCTGGGTTTTGCTGTCTGTTGCTCGCCTGCTCAGGGCATCTGCCAGGATGAGTTCAGAGCCGGGCTTGTGGAGTATCTCTACTTCGCATGAGTGTGTTGCGGCAAACAGCCATATCTCTCTGGCGCATGCTGTGAGGGTCTTATCACGGCCGGTGCCGTTGTTGAGGACCTGCTGGCTGGCGGCATTGTCCGTGTTGATGGTTATGTGGTACTTGTCGGGGTGTGGGGGTGCGAGCGCCTTCAGTGCCACGACTAGGTTGATGGCCTCAAGGTGAGCAATGTTCGTCGTGCTGGCCTGTAAGCTGACTGGGTATTGCCGGCCGTAGTACTCGCTTGGTGAGTATGCCCCGCCCCCTGTGAGGGATGAGTCGCATTCGATCACCCATGGAAGTTTGGGGTCACTTGGGAGTAGAACCAGGCCGTTGGAGCATCTGGCGAACTCCAGGAACCAGCGGATGTCGGCCTGGACTTTGTCGTGTACCTGTTGACTGCCGCTGAAAGGGGCCTGCCTCAGTGCCTCGCGTATCCTGGCCATGAATCGCCTGGCGGGGATGACGCATTTCGCCACATGTTGGAGGCGGCCCACCAGCCTCTGAAGGTCTTTATGGGTGGCCTGTCTGGGGGCGGCCCATTTTTTGCACTCGGTGAGGGTGTCCTCTAGCTTGTCCGTTGGTATGGTGACCCGCATCCCGTCGATTTCTAGGCGGAACCCGAGCCACTCGATGACCTTCGTGGGCGGGGTGCACTTCTTTGGGGAGAGGGCCAGGCCGAGCCGGGCTGTGATCTCGAGGCAGTCGTTGTACGCCCTCTCCGCCTCTTCCTTGGTGGGTGCCACGCCCACGAAATCATCGAGGTAGCAGTGGACAAAGTGGCCCCACTTCCTCAGGAGGTAGACGACTGCATTCGTCGTCCTGGCGCAGGCCATTGACGATGTGCGGCACCCGAAAGATGGGGCCACGTCCGTGTAGTACTGACTATCGACCGTTATGCCAAAGAGAGGTGTGGAGAGGGGGCAGGTCCTTAGTTGCTGGTATGCCCTGGCGAGGTCAGCCCCCCATGCATATGCCCCTCGCCCCACCAGGGCCACCTCGTCCGCTGCGTCCATTATCCCGGCTAGGGTGTATGTGCAGTGGCGTCCTTGGTAATGGCCTCTCTTTATTCCGGAGTTTATGCTGCCCCCTTTTGGCCAGCTGAGGTCGATGATGACCCGCCTGTCGGTAGTGTTCTTTTTGGGGCGAGTCATGATGGTGCTTACTTGTGACCAGGGGTGGAAAGGGGGCTGGTTGAACGGTCCGAGGAGTGCTCCGTGGCCTTTCTCAGTTGCTATATAAGCCCTGATGGCGTCCAGTTGGGCTGCGTCCCTTGCATGGTTAGTCATGGTCGGTGTAGGGGGCGTGGCGGCAGCGTAGTCTGCCAGCCAGCCAAACTCGAGGTAGTCTACTATCTCGTAGTCATGGTATCCGGTGAGCATCCTCCTGCATTGTGGGATGTTCAGGCCAGAGGGTATTGGTATCCTGGCTCCCATATAGTTGGGGAGGGCTGTCTGGCGTACCGTCTTGTATATTGCGAGGTATTCTGCATGGCGGGTCCACTGGTCCTCCAGTGGGCATGGCCAGATGGTGTCAAGTGTGGTACAGTAGTGTTGTGGAGATACCAGGGGGAGCGTCGCGTATCCTTGGCTGTCTTCGTCTGAGTCGGGTGTGTCTGAGGCTTTGTGCTGTTCACCCATCATTACTTTGAGGCGCTTGGTGCGACGTCTCGTTCCCCTGTCCGAGCTGGTGCTTGTGTTGGCGTCTGGGTGGTCGTGGGTGTGGTCGCCTCTATGGGGGGCGTGCCCGTGTTGTGGGTCAGCGGGGTAGTCGTGGCTGTTGTTGTTGTCACCTCGGCCGGCCTCTTTCCAGGTGGCGCCACCTGTGTCACCGTGTGTGCGGTGGCGGCCATGTTCCTCCTGGCTATCGCAGCTGGTGCTGCCCCCTGGTGTTTCAGGGGGCAAGTAGGCGCCGGCGTCCGCAGTGTAGTTTGTACACACACCCTTACACACGCCGGGACAATCGTAGCGGGGGCGTTTCCTCACGCTGCCTCCGCTGACTGGTTTTGCCGGTGTGGCGTCGTGCCCACCGGTGCTGCTGTCGTCGCCGTCATCCGTGTGGAGCTCATCTGTCACATCATTGCATAGGCTACAATCCGAGACCTCGGCACACACACAATTTGAGAGGTCAGTGTGGTGTGCGGTAGGGCTGGCCTCCTGGTCGCCGGCCTCATGGCTGCTGTCGGTATCACTGTCGGTGGTGGCGAAGTTGCTGTTACACACGGTGTAGTCTGAGTCATCCGCGCAGATGCAGTTCGTAATATCGTTAGTATTCGTTGTGGTATGTAAGGCACTGCAGTCCATCCCGTTGGTGGCGTGGTTTCCGCTGACCTTGTTCGCCCTAGTGTTAATTAGGTCACCGGGGGTGTGGGGGGTACTGCTACGCGGTACGTTGTCAGGTTCGGGGGGCGTCTCCTCCAGGCGGGGCCTCTGCTGTTGTCGGGCCCGCCTGGGGCGCCACCGGTTGGTTTGTTTACTTTGTGAGTCCTGCACACCGTGGTGTATCCGTCCTGGCGTGCGCTGTCACCTGGCTCCTTGCCCGTGCTGTCAGCTGGCGGGGTGGAGCCGCCTAGCAAAAAACCTGGCTCGTCTGCTGGGTGGCGGCTTCAGAGCTCGACAGTGTCTTTCTCTCCATGAACCGCTTCTTGTTCATACACGCGCGTTCCTGGTGGCTGTTGGACCTGTGGTATTTGTTCGCACACCACGCGCATATATGGACTTTTTGGTCGGGGTGTTGGCCGTGCGACGGCGTGAAGCCACAGTCGTTACCCCAGTTCCAGATGTGGCAGGGCTTCCCATCTGTCTCTTTATTAAAGTCTGTTTTTGCGTCATTCGTGCTGTTAGTTGCGTACCCACTCGACTTTCCACCATTATAGTTAGTGCGTTGGGTTTGTTTCGTTGCCAGACGTGTGCCCACTACGCAGGCATCCCTCTGGACGTCCTTGATGGCGTACTGATCCGGCCATCCGTGTGGAAGCCGACCGTCGTCAATCATGTCGAACACCTGCTCGGACCATTGCCGGCAGGTGTTCCAGTCCCAGACCGTGGCCATTGTCATCAGCTGATGGTGGTGCTCCAGCATGTGTGGCTTCCAGTCATGGGGCACTGCTGCGTCCTTCCCCATCCTGAACAGAGCCGCGCAGTACTCGGGCCAGGTCGCAATGCCCAGGCCTACCTTCTCGCATTTGGTGCCACGTATCACAGAGAGATGAGGAAGGAATTTTGGTTTACCTCTTTTACGGCCGAGTGCTGATCCTGCCGCTGCGAGCATCTCGTTGATGGCTTCTGCGCAGTCAGTGCTGTGAGTCTCATAGTCCGGCGCGACGTATTGGCCGTACCCTGCTTGTATATTACTATCCTCCGTGTAAGCATCACTGAAGTGGGTGGCATTGTGGATTGTGGGGTGTGCAGCTAGGAGAGGCTGCCGTTGGTGGTAAGTGGCCTGGGGGGCCGGACACGTCACGACCGGTGTGAGCGTGAGCTGAGCCGGGGGACTGTTGACGGTTGGTGCTCCGACTGTTGAGGCTGTGGTCGGAGGGGCGCGTGGCGTCACTCCTTGTGCTCGGTGTTGCTGGATCGTAGTTCCAGTGGTAGCGTCCATCCTTGCGTCCACTGTTGCAAGTATGTCCGTGCGGAGGTCCTTTATCTGATCGGCCATCATCGCCTGTATGGCCTCCAGGATGCCACTACCCATGCCGCTAGCACCCGCCGAGGGCTGTGGCGGTTCTTGTGACAGTGATTGTTGTGACTGCGGTGGTGGTGACAGCGTCTGGTTGTCGGCTGTGTTATCTGCATCGCACAGATTATCCGTGGCTTCCTTCCTCCCGGTGGTAGTTTTCTTTGGGCGTCTTTGCCTTTTTGGTGGGTTGTTGTTGCCACCCTTTTTTGGTGTGTTACGTGCTGATTTGCGTGGGGTCGGCATTATTTCCGTTGCGTTGCGTTACGTTGCGTGAAGTTAGGGTTGGAGTTGTCCGATCGGGAGCTGGAGGGGTTGTGCGGCCGTGGAGGCGGGTGGGGTTTGAATGGTCATGTGTTCTTTTGGCGGGAGTGGGTCACGTCCTCCTCCTGTGGGTGGAGGGGGGTACCCAGGGTTAACGCTAGGTGGCGGCAGAGTGCTGGGCATATGGGTATTCTATATCCCAGGCGGGGTGGGGTCGGGTCTTGTCGGGGGTTCCGTCCCCGCCCAGTGAATTAGACATGTTACGTTAACATGCACAATTATATACATTAAGCATAGACATGAGTTGGTGCCTGATATTTTATTGCATCGTGAAATTTATGAGCAGTTGTGAATATCAGGTCAAAATGGTTTCTGAAGTCTTTTGTTATCAGCACCAACATTAAGTCAGCCACATGTAGCTGGCTGTTATACAATGGACAATATTTATGACATTATGTTAGCTACCAGTTCATATGCTGACAGCTTTATGGGAATTATATATATATATACATATATATATACATATATATCTAGAGAGAGAGAGAGAGTGTGGTGCGAGTATACAATTCCCCAACGGGTGAGGAGTGGGCACTCCACTAATACGCCTATGGAGGAAGTAGCAAAGTATATATGTTCCCCTAGGATTTATTATATGTATGTATATAGACATGCATCTCTATGTGCATATATATATAATATATATACAGTAAAACCTCTCTAAATCGACCGACCATGGGACCGACTTTAAGTGGACCACTTAGGGGGTGGGGGGCGGTTTAGAAAGTTAGAATATCCTTACAATGGTATTGTGGGGACCCAAATAAGGCGATTGATATAGGGGAGTGGTCGATCTGTAGAGCTGGTTGGTTAGAGAGGTTTTACTATATATAGATAGTGGCTAGCTTTCCCTGTTCATTTATTGACATAGAACTGTAGGTGAATGAGCAAACCTGATCTTCTTCCAGGAATTTTCTTTTCTTTTTCTTTAAAGTCAGGGAGAGAGAGATGTGTAGTCAGAAGCACAAACAGTTTAATGTGTAAAACGCGCAGGGTCCAAGCTTCAGTACAGCCCCGGCTACTCAGTATGTGTGCCTTTCCCCAGCTTCAGGGTTCTCAGCGGAAGTGTACACTCTGTGGGCCTCTATGTCTGACTGTGAGAACCTAAGCATTGCAGTACCTAGATAAAAGATTCACCCAGTACTTGTAGTACACAAGTGAATGACAACGTACTGTAAATACGGGCGAAAATAGCTTTAGTATGGAACAGGAAGTACAGTGCCTGGCTCCAGTGTCAAATGGTTACTTATATTGGCACAAAGTTAGTGAAATGGGAGAGAATGCAAAAAGACAAGATGGCGGCCATAGAACACTGTCAATTTAACTTTTAAATCTTAGTAAACCAGATGTTTTATTATATTTTTCAACTCAAAGGTAGCGGGGAAATATGAAGACATATACAAAGAATAAATGTTGCATCTTAAATTGTGAAATTAGGCTCTCATAAAGACTCATTTCATTAGCCCCGATTTTTCGACCGTTTTTATATAAGGCTGGTCTTCACCCGTGTACTGTGAGTACCGGGTGAATCCTTTATCTATGCAGTACCATGACCCCAACAAACACAGTAACGCGATAGGCTGATACTGTGATAGGTAGGTGACCAGGAGACACTGACCTGCTATGCTGTCTGGCAGGTTAGTGTGGTACTAGCAATTGGCAGACTGCCAGCGGGAGGTGGGGGGATGTTAGCATACTATCCGTGACATTTTTTAAGTTTTAATATATTTCACTAAATATAGTTTATTCAGTGAATAATGCCTTTTCTCAGCACCAGAGCTTTGGTCTTCCGGCCGTTCAGTACAATTTGTTGGTACATAAATGAAACTATCAGTTGCAATAATAACCACACTCAAATCCTGTTCGATAACAGAAGCATTAGTTGTAATAGTAGCTGCATACAATTCCAGTTCAATAAAAAAAATTATGCATTTGGTGAAGTCTGAGATTGCAGTGGGGACGTAATTACATCTGACAGGTTTTATGTCAATTTCAAGGAAAATTTTGCTGCATAGAAAGAAATACAAAGGCAATATTTGTTAATCTGTTATGGCTGAAGCCTGGCATGCCAGAACGTTGATGTGCAAACCAACATTAATTAGTGCATGGTTTTACTTCAGATATCTCGAAAGTTGGCAATTTAAAATTCTTTTAAAGTTATTTTATACAAAAGAAAGGTAAATTATAACGATCCACTTAATATCTGCCTGATTATATTCAGATATTTAAAAGATGTCATGACCTCAAAAGTATCGGACAATTTTCTTGAAGATTTATACTGGCCATCATGGATAAGTCTGAATAGACTTGTTTTCACCATTAGACAGTTTGTCGATAGAAAGCCTGAGCCTACACTTTTACCAACCCAAGGGATTTTTAACCTCCCACACCACATAGACATGGTATGAGAGCAATCGGCCTTTGATGATGATGTAAGTTAATCACAGCGGTGGAAATCCAAATTGGCAGAGGTGGGGGGGAAGGGGAATCAAACTTTAATATACACAGCGAATATAACTAGGTGTCCGATGAGCCAAAGATGACACACCTTTATAGAACTATTTGTTGGAGTGTGTTCAATCTCTCCTAAAAAACAATGACTTCTAAATATCATCTGCAGTATTGTCATTATTAATGATAATCGCGAAGCAATAGTCAATACATATAAATATGGCTAGTTGTTCTCTATCTCACGGGATGGAGCCTTATCTAAGTATTTAGTGAATAATAGCTGCTGCCAAATGAAATTATATCTTCATTCATCAGAATAATCTTCCGATATTAAATGTGTGCATTGTTGCCTCCCTCATATATAAACAAACACAAATCTTCACTCAGGAATGGAGTTAAGATTTGGAGTTGCATATATATATTTATATATATATATAGATATAAGCTGTCTTTAATTTCCCATAATGCCCATAGATTGAAATAGTTACTGATAACCAGTAGTTCTAGTTTTGTTCCCTTAAACCAGCAAATTCCGGTGAAAAAGATCAAATTTCTGAAACCCAAAGCATCTACTTAGATAGATAAAAAAATTCACCCTCTACTTGTAGTACACGGATGAACGACAACATAGTGTAAATACAGGCGAAAATAGCTTTAATATGGAACAGGAAGTAGAATGCCTGCCTCCAGTATCAAATGGGTACTTATATCGGGACAGAGTTGGTGAAATGGGAGAGAATGCAAAAAGACAAGATGGCAGCCATAAAACGGCATCGATTTCACCTTTAAATTCTATTAAACTATATGTTTTATTATATTTTTCAACTCAAAGGTAGCGGGGAAATATTAAGACATATATAAAGAATAAGTTTTGCTTAGATTGTGGATTTAGGCTCTCATTTCATTTACCCGCTTTTTCGACAGCTTTTATATAGGGCTGGTGTTCACCCGTGTACTCCGAGTACAGGGTGAATCCTTTATCTACTACTTAGATTGAGTCCTACATTATATTTTCCAACTTAGACACTAACTGACTGAATAAATAATTATTGCAGTTGAGTGCTCCTATGCTAGGGTGTTATGTGCTTGAAAAAAAAGACATGTAAAGGAAGTGCATCTCCATATTTTCAGTGTTCACCCCGAATTAATTGTGTATGTCTTTATTTGAAATATCACCAAAGTTAACATTTTAAAATAAAAAATCTTGTTTAAGTAAAGTAACGTTGGTTCTACCAATCGACTTACTATATTCAGTATTTATTTTAAAGAAATCTCAAAACTATCGGATTATGGAAACATTTATATATGCTTTGCCTGAAATACCAATGAGACGGTAGACTAATTGAAACATTTGAAGGCTTGTGTTATATAATAAACTGAATATAGTCCAAATTGGAGAGTTCCTTATTTATGACAAAGGCCCTTCAGCAGATTTTTCCATATCTTTCCTGTTTAAATAAATAAGCATAATTATGTTAGGAGAGTGACAGGAAGTACAAATACATCATCATGTAGTTTTTATCATTTCTCTCAGTGTTTTGGGTCGGGTTTTCTTGGGTGGGGGGATTTTCTTTTCTGGGGGGGGGGTAGTTATTTGATAAAAGCTTCACCATGCCATTTCTGTCCTGCTCTGTGTGATGATTTATTGTTATTGCATGTAAGGTCTGTTTTAACTGCATTGCAATTAGGTGAATATCGAACCATTGACTCAGTATTCAAATGAAGCTCAACTCAGATATAATTAATACCTCTCAGAAATATTGGTGTGCAACAAAATGAATTCCATATATATGTAATATATATTATATATATATATATATTTAGCATTGTCATGTGCATATCAGATTAGTTTAGTTTGTTATCAATCCATGATAGGTAAGTCCTGTAATATTATTGGTGGAAATACCTGTTAATTAGTCCATCACACCACTCACACCATCCTGGTATTTTCTTCATTAATAGCAGAGAGCGTGTATAGATGAGAGGGACAACTCTCATACTAGACCATGTAACAGCTGCCGACTCTGGCGCTCCAAGGGGTGGTTGTTGAACAGTATGACACAGCTGGATGCGTACTGGCAAACTCAAGGCATTGTCAATGGTCGTGTGCAATCTTCACACAGAAAAAGTGAAATATCTCTAAAACCACACCACCAAGAAACAAATCGCTTTGTACACATATAGAAAACATCTTTACCAAAAAGAGTATATTAAATTTATAAGGTTAGGGTTCTGGATTTCTATTAATTTTGAATAAAACTGACATTTTGCACTGCGCGTACCGGCAAACTCAATGCATTGTTAATGGCAGTGAGCAATCTTCATACAGAAAAAGCGAAATATCTCTAAAACCACAACCCCTAGAAACAAACTAATTGGAATACACATAGAAAACATGTTTACCAACAAGATTATATTAAATTGATATGGTTAGGGTTCTGCATTTCTATGAATTTTTAATAAAACTAATGTTTTGCACTGCACATACCGGCAAACTCAAGGCTTGTTCAACAATAACCGAGAGAGGCGCCACTGTAGCCTGTGTTACCGATTTTCGCGGGAGTGGTCCCTCTCATCTATATACACGCTCTCTGTTAATAGTTAGAAATACCTAATTTGTGATAGTTTCTTTTTAAATGAATACTTAACTTGAAATGAACAAGGACTACCTTGAATCTTGTAACTCAAACAGTATGCGTACCATTATGAGAGAATGATTAAAGACTTTGTAGGGCACTGAAAACTGCCCCGTTTGGCTTCGATGGTGTAACCAAAAACTGAAACCCCTGAATATATCTGATATTTTGTTTAGTGCCACCTAAGCTAAGTGACCTGTTAGTTGCCTGCTGGGCAGGACCGGCTGAAGGTACCAATAACGCGGGAAGTCACGCTAGGGGGCGCCAAATAGAATTTCTAGAAATTCTAGACGATCCTGGTATACCAAAGTTCAGCGTTTCCCAGGAGGCGCCCACAAAGCAAACCCTAGGGCCGACACCGCCGCTGGGCATCGCCATTTAGGGCTCCCAGTTGAAGCGTGCCTTGCTGGATTTGTCGTTGGCGCTCCTCATGCACTTTGTGAATACACCGCGGCGAGACCATTTACACGATCTGCTCGAGGGGCTGACCTCATTGTTCTGCTGGCCAGGCACACAGACGGCATGGTCCCTGTAGCACTGCTTTCGGTTGTAGTCCCACGATGAGCTGATCCTGCAGCTATTGTTGCTGGCATGCTGGGTGCGCATGCTCGTCTCAATCTGGTCAGGGGAGGTCAAATGGGAACAGACAATGCATTAGTTGTGAGCGATATTATTTAACTCCTACGTTACGGAGACAAGACAAGATAAGAAGTTCTCTGGCTGGCAGGTACGAAAAAGGCCCTAGCGTTTAATTAAAATGAAAATTTGAATGATGAGTGGTGAGCAGCGGTGCGAAAGTGGTGTGTGCGTGCTGCTGTATTCCCAGGGGCTGAATGGCTGCAGCCAGGCAACGGACTGAGGGAGGTTATGCAACCTTGCTGCTCGAACACACAGGGTGGGAGGGAGTAAAAGAAGACAGTGGAAGCAAACATAACATAGATGTGAACAAGGTACATTAAGTAGTACAGGGTGACCACCACATAGATATGAGTAATGTGCTGACAACGATAGTGCGTATTTGCATTTCCAAATAATTTGATAGCTTGTGTAAATCATCATCATCATCATCATGCTGCCAGTCGCAATGCGACAAAGACTGCTAAACATTTCATGAAAGCTGCCTGCACAAGTGTTGAAGTGCTGCTGGCTTTTGCAAGTTACCAGCGGCACTCTCTCGAGGAGCAAATAGAGGTTTCACACTGGCAAGAACATGTCCAGGCAGGCGCAAAACTATTTGTCCCTGCAGTGGCTGGTCAGGAGATGTTGGGAGTTCCAGATATCAACTGCCCTTAATGCTGCCACAGTGACATGGTTTTCTGTTTAGGGTTTGCTCCCTTAGCCTTCGGTTCTGTCAAGAACCTGTACCACAAGGCAATGGTTTACAACTCTGCAGGGCAGGTGCGTCAAACTCCCTGAGGTATTGCAATACCTGCAAGACCTGCATATCCAGATATTTGCGCTTGTGTAAATACAGTTCCATAAACAGAATAGGTATTATCCCAACCACGGATAATACCTGCCTTCATTTTAAAATAACACTTGCATAATAAAGCATCGGACTATGCAGTTTTAATAATTCCTTTTTCTAAAACACCTGTATAAAATTGAACAAAGAAGGATAATAAACCTAGATAATGGATTTACATCCAACACGAGCGCACAGAGCCCATCGATAGAGAGAGAGGGAGTGCTTCCCCGACGTGTAGCCTGAGACCGAGACCATAGCGATAAATTCAGCCGCCAGTTAATCTGGGAAGTACTCGAATAGAGTGGTTCCAATTATAATGTCGGAAGGTGGGAGAGGTGGTGAATACACATACATTGTGATATACAATGGTGCATCTTATATAATGTAAAATATTTGTTATGACAATTTCAATGCAATCTACATCAGAAACAAATGTATGGAAATAATTTTACCATGTGGTGTTCTCTGTGGTGGCGTGGTTAGAGTGTCTGACTTTTTCTAGGTCGGACTCCTAATCTGAAGGTCAGTGGTTCGATTCCCTGTGCCCCCCACCTCTGCCAATTTGGTTTTCCACCGCTGTGTATAACTTACAGCGTCATCAAAGGCCAGTTGCTCTCATACCATGTCTATGTGGTGTGGGAGGTAAAAAATCCCTTGGGTCGGTAAAAGTATAGGCTTGGGCTTTCTATCGACAAACTGTCTACTGGTGAAAACAAGCCTATTCAGGCTTATCCATGATAGGCAGTATAAATCTTTAGAAAAAACAAAAACATGTTTGGTCACCAGGAGGCATGCCGGTTATCAGGGATATGTGAATACAGTACAATCCCGTTAAACCAAGCTTGGTTAATCCAAACGATCGTTTAATCCAAACTTTTTTCGGCGGCCCGGCAAAATACTACCATTTATCATATAAAAAAGTTGGTTAAACCAAAGTCGGTTAATCCAAAATATCGGTCAATCCAAACAAAATTCTTTAAACCGGTACAGTTAAACCAAACTTTCATGTGGTTTTAAGGTCATCTGAGACTTTTTGTATATGATAAATGGTAGTATTTTGCCAGGTCGCCGAAAAAAGTTAGGATAAACCGAGCGTTTGATTTAACCGAGGTTGGTTTAATGGGGTTAAACTGTATATACATAAAAAAACAATGATCATAGTACCAAGGGATTTGTTTCTAGGTGGTGTAGTTGTAGAGATATTTCACTTCTTCTGTATGAAGATTTGCTCACGGCCATTGAATGGAAGTGTCCCTTGCAAACTGGTGTGCCGCGGAAACTGCAACACCGGGTCCCAGCTTCAGCGCTTCCTGAGGGACCAGCGGAAGTCGGAATACCCGTAATGGTACATTGAACCTTCACTCCCCCCCCCTCTCCCCATACACACTTCATAGTGCTGCCTCACTAGATATACCATACCGCTGGCACTATGCCGTGATATCCCCACTGAGTCACATCCTGACACTAAGCCAACCAGTCCCTGTCCTATTCTAGTAATGCTGGTATCGCAGTAAGATTAGGTAGCGACAAGTTTCAATGATGTGTAAGTCCTTGGGGGCTACATCGACCTGTCCTAATAATGCCAACTGCCTGACTAGGAAGCGACAAGTATCAATTTTGTAAGCCATTGGTTTGACTCGACCGGGAATTGAACTCCTGACCTTCCGCACTGAAGTTGTGTAGAGTAAGACTAAGAGAGGTGGTGACTTACTGTGCAGAGGCAGTTCTTCTTGTAGAGGTACTTGTACCCCATCCTTACCACGGGCGGAATGCTGAGCCACTCACGGGGGGTGTCGCACAGACCGAACCTGAGCAGGCCTTTTTCTGACAGACCTAGCAATGAATGAACAGACTGTGTGTATGTTGGGGGTTTTAGGTGCTAGCAATATCTAAGGTTGGTTGGATGTTGGAGTTTTACGTCCTGGCAACATCTAAGGTCATATCAGGATGGGTACCAAATTGTGACAGTCCGCACTCATGGCAACTTTATAGTGCTGTCCTACTGGGAGACCAGGCCACCAGCATCATGACCTGATGATCCCAATCAGTCATATTATCCCGACACTGAGCCAACCAGTACTTGCCCTATCATAATAATGTTGAGCGCCTGGCTACATAGCGATAAGTATCAAGTTTGTAAGTCATTGGTTTGACTCTGTCAGGTTTTGAATCAACGACCTGCCACGCGCGTACCCGATTAATTCTCTCATCCTGCCCTGATGTAAATAGACTTGGTGGTTTATAGATGCACTAATGCAATTAAAATCAATTTCATATATTCACATTTATCATGATCAAGCATCACTAATGTTGTTGAAGTGTTGGAAACATATTATATATATCTATTTATAGATATTTAGAATACTTCATTTCACATATAGTATTTCAATGCAGGCTGAGCATTTTGCTCTGTTTTTATTGGGGTTTTACATCCCGTCCTCGCAACATCAAAGGTCATATAAAGACATGCACGGACAGTCACAGCATACATTCTTGACAACTGTATAGTGTTATCCCACTGGGAGACCAGACCTCTGACACCACGGCCCAAAATCTCACACAGTTACATTATCCTGATACTGAACAAACCAGTCCTCCCCCTATCCTGTTAATGGTGACCGTTAGGCTAGTTAGTCACAAGACTTTAGTATCAATTTTGTGAGTTTTGGTTTGAACTGCCTTCTGCTTTCTGGAATAACACTAGTATCTTGTGGCATATAGTCACTAAAATAGAGTTCTGTAGCAAATAGAAAATTAACCAATTGCATAGGCATTAAAAATCGAAAAACACAATTTCTTTTATATTTGTCACCATTTTCATAAACCTTATGGGTAGTTGGAGTGCTCCCAAAATGATCCTCAGCCTTTGGCGTTAACTCATTTAAAACCACCCCACCCCCCCACTCAGACTATTGTTGACCTTGAGCTGACCTTGAATGTAGTAGGTGGTGTTTAACTTGAGACTTGCACCGCAAAGACTGTCGAATGGCGCACTGTAGAGCTTTATGAAGGACCCCTGTACCAAGCGTTGCTTGCCCTCCTGAATCAAGTACACCACAAAAGTAGGCCAGTCAGACGCGTAGTACACATAATATAGAATGTTATATGAAAATCGACCGTGTGCGAATGTGTCACTGCTTCTACCCTTTTGTATGTAGTCACAGACAATCATGTTGTTATGCAATAAATAGTGTCATGTTTACTACACGACACAAGAGCATTGTGAGCATGAACAATATTATCGTATTACAATATTAACAAGTAGTCAGGTTTAACAACTGTAGTTTATTAAACTCAACAGTTTAAAAAAGCACACACACCGCACAAACATAACCAAATCGCTATTTATTTGACCAGATGAAAACAAAGGAAAATAGTGATCCTCATTTTCGATCTAGCACCTCTCTGATTGATTCATAGTCGAAAAATGCTACACTTTTGCACACAGTCGATTCTCATAGCGAAATAGCGAATGGTAGACAGTAAGTGTGAACACTTATTTGTCTCTCATTTTTGCTTGAGTGCAAGTAAATAAGCAACACAAGGAATAATTAGTAGCATGTGGTGAATAAGGAGTCAAATTTCCCTGGATCATCAGTCCATGCTTTTTCTAATCTGTTCTTGAATGAATTTATTGACTCGGCATCAATAACATTTTGTGGAAGACTGTTCCATATATTTATGATCCTGTTTGAGAAACTGTGTTGCCTTAACTTTGAAATGGCTGTGGGTTTTACTAGTTTGAGAGTATGGCCCCAACTGCCTTCTCTTTTATTCAAGGTGAAAAATTGGTTCATATCTATTTTATCAAAACCTTTCATAATTTTAAATACTTCAATTATGTCACTTCTTTTCATTCTGTAGGAAAGGGTAGGAAGTTTCAATTCCCTAGGCCTTTGTTCATAGGGTAAGTCCTTTATAACTGCAACTAATTTCATTGCACGTCTCTGAACCTTTTCGACCTCCAGAATATCTTTCCGAAAAATTGGGCTCCAAATTTGTGGACAGTATTCCAAAATTGGCTTAACAAGAGATTTAAACAGAATGAGAAAATTGTTCTTGTTGAGGCGATGGAAAGTTCTTTTAATTATTCCTACTCTCTGGTTAGCATTTGAAATAATAGTCCTCATGTGTTTCTGAAAGGAGAGTTGGGAGTCGAAGGTTACGCCCAAGTCCTTTTCATAGCTGTCTTGTTGCAGGACAGTGTTCTTCATATTATAGGCATAATGAGGATTATTTTTCCCGTAATGAATAATTTTGTAGCACTTCTTTTCATTGAAGGGCAATTGCCATTTCTCGGACCATTGTGCGAGTTTCAGAATATCCTCTTGCAAGAGATTTTTATCTCTTACATCTTTTATGGCTCGAAAGACTTTTGTGTCATCCGCAAATATTTTTAGGTTTGATGAGACACTGCCTGGCAGGTCATTTATAAATATTATAAATAATATTGGTCCCAGCACACTTCCCTGGGGTATTCCTGAGGTGACATTCTTAAAGGAAGATTTTTTATTACCTACGACTACCCTTTGCTTTCTCTCAGACAGGAAGCCCTGTATCCATTCGGAAATTGATCCCGATATTCCCAGAGCTTTGATTTTGTTTAATAGTCTTTTGTGGGGCACACTATCAAAGGCTTTGGAGAAGTCCAGATAGATGGTGTCCCATGCCAGGCCATGATCCAGCCAGTCAGTCCAAATTTCCATTACTTTCATTAGTTGTGTCAGGCAAGATTTGCCTCCAGTGAATCCGTGTTGGTTTGGAGATATCAATCCTAGTTTTTCCAAGTGTTCTATGACACGATCTCGGATTATTCTTTCTAGCATTTTACAGCATATAACAATGCAATGGAAAAGGGAGTCCATCTTTCATGGATTGGCATGCATATAACATTGAGCTTCTCTCTCTTCAAACCTAGCAGTGAGTGGGGTCTTATATCCTAGTCTCATTTGAGTTCACATCAGGACAGGTACTGATTTATGACAGTGTGTATGTGCAGCGGCTTTATACCATAAGCCGATGTGATGAGGTTTGTTCTCCTTACTCGAACCTCAGAAGTGAAATAAAGGCTCAAACACCGGGGTGTCGGTTTGGATCCTTATTCCTCCGCCCTGAGCCCTGAGATGTCAGGTGCTGGTCACAGGCCAACCATGATGCATGTGTTATTGGCTCTTTAATATCCCACCCTAATAAGTAGGGTTGGTCACCTGACTAAAGGTTGTCGAACTGCAGCAAACTATAAATAGGTGACAAGTCGCCTACACCAACACACCCCTGTTGTGACAGACATTGTGTGCTAAGAGATCAGTGCAGTGACCAGGCATATCTGGCCTCATAACAAATGATATCCCATGCAGTCACATTCATCCTCACACTGACTAATGACCACTAACACAACATGGTGAAGGTAGTCAGGGAAAGTAACCACAGGTAACCAAACAACTATCCAAATGTAGAATTTACACACTCACGGAAGGTAAGGGTGATCTATGAAAATACTTACAGACAGAGAAAGAATGCATGCAGTAGATAGCTACACAACAACTGGAAGTGATAACATAAGGAGAACCATGAGATTATTACTGCCTGGCGTTGAAAACAAGCTTAGAAACCTAGCAGTGAAAACAAGTTATTAGACTTTACTGTTATAAGCAGCATGAATAGACCATCACCAAAAAAAAACACCATAAAAACCACTGAACCAGCTAATACATGTCTTACACCAGAAATGCCGAGCACCGAACAACGCAGGAGCAAATATCAATGTAAGATTTGGGAGATTTGAGCTCTAGACTCACCTTGAACACTTTGCTTATTTTCACTCCATAAAGCCTCAACTCTTGCTGGTAGGTGCTGGTTGGGTTTTTAACTAGCCGGTTAGTCTTCACCTTTGCCTTGATGGCTGAAATCAGAACAATTGAGAACAATGAATGGAAAATACACAACACATATTGGCATGGATAAAAGATTCACCCCGTACTTCCAGTACAAGGTTGAAAACCAACCCATTAGAAAAACTGGCGAAGAATTTCGACATGCTGGGGAAATTAACTGAGCTGGTAAATTCTTAATTTAAGAAGCACAATATATTCTTTATGTACGTCTTCATATTTACCCGCTACTTTTGAGTTGGAAAATATAATAAAACCTATTCTATAATGCAATTTCAAAGTGAAATTGATGGCGTTCTATGGCCGCCATCTTGTCTTTTTGCATTCTCTCCCATTTCACCAAATCTGTGCCGATATGAGTGTCCATTTGATACTGGAGGCAGGCATTCTACTTCCTGTTCCATACTAAAGCTATTTTCGCCCATATTTACACTACGTTGTCATTCACCTGTGTCCTACAAGTACAGGGTGAATCTTTTATCTAATATTTGCATAGCAATAATAAAATCCAGAATGATTTATATTATTATTTTCATATTTACATTTCATTCTTTTTTTTCTAGTTCAATCAATATTTATTAAACGTATAAATCTTTAATGAATTGTCAATATAAAAAAAACCAGCAATTGACTGATGTAACCAGCACTACAGTGCCTGGAGGTTCCCTCAGTTGCACATAGGTGGCGCCATGGTCACCTATCTTATTGAATGCAGTTCAACTACTCCTGATCTGCACTGCCTGTCAGTAGTAAATAAGATGGGGGGGTCATAGAACTTAGAATAAGGTCGAGATAAAAGGCTTCAAATATGTAGTTGTTCAAAGAGGCTTGATGAAACATTCTTAGCTAACTTTCTATTATACAATAAAACCTCCCTAAGCGACCACCTCCACAGATCGACCACTCCCCTATATCGATCGCTTTATTTTCGTCCCAACAATACCATTGTAACCATATTTTAACTCCCTAAACCGACCACCTCCCTAATTGGACCACTTAAAGTCGGTCCCAAGGTTGGTCGATATAGACAGGTGTTACAGTATTTCTATTGAGGTGATGTTTATAATCCTTCACTAAAGTTAGTAAACTGAGAACCTAAATATATTTCTGTATTAGTCCTATATCGATCAGTGCAAGTGTCCCTTACTCTGCATCACTGTTCTAGACCAGTTCACTGAGGAGGAGTGTCATTATGACTGACTGACCCTATTAATCCAGCTTCATCTCAAAGTCCCCCCCCCCCAACTTTCATCCCTCCACATTCAGCCTATTGTGGGGAATACATCATCTTCGAGAATACTAACTATAAGTACCCATATCCCAGCACATGCTACTAATAAATATAATAAATATATCAAATTTCGCTGGTCATGTTAGTTTATCTTCATGCCCCAGTCACATACACGTTAGTGAAAGTAGTTGAACGTAGGTGAACGTAGTGGAGGGTAACGCGGGTCAAAAGTGGTGTAAGTACGTCAAACTATGTTGAAATACGTTAAGGTTTGGCAGGTTTTAGTATGGATAAATATGGGTTTTTGTTGTTGTTTTTTTTGTAAATATTTTATTCATTTGAATACTTATTTTGTCAGCGCCGGGGCACTGGTCTTCCAGCCATTGGAGTGATCGCATTTGGTCTGTACATAGTGGAAGTGGAATGCGTTGCATTGCATGCAGCGCAACCCATTCTGAACATAAAAAGAAAGTGGGGGAGCAGCCTATGCTGCATAGTGTACAGCATAGGTAGTCAACATAGTGCACGGTATATGCATCAAGATGGTACGGATAAATACGTTACGGTATGGATAAATACATTACAGTATGGATGCCGGTACGTTCAGCTATGTTCAACTACGTCCAACTACATTAGCCTCCACTATGTTTAACTACGTCCACTAACGTGTATGTTACCGGGCCTTCAAGGAGGTTAGCTGAACACAGACAAACTGTGGCCAACAACTAAGCTTTGTCTGGAGACCCCTGGTGGCAAATGCAGGCACTATTGATGTTGTTGGCTCGAATGACATAGCATGCAGTGAGGTGGGGACCCTGGATACACGGAGTGCATTTGTTGGTTGGTTGTTGGAGTTTTACGTCCTGGCAACATCTAAGGTCATATCAGGATGGGTACCGACTTGTCACAGTGCACACTCATGGCGACTTTATAGTACTGCCCCACTGGGACACCAGGTCACCAGCACAATGACCTGATATCTCATTCAGGCATATTATCCTGACACTGAGCCAATCAGTCCTTGCCCTATCCTAATAATGGTGAGCGCCAGGTTAGGAAGCAACAAGTATAAATTTTTAAGCCATTGGTTTGACTTGACCAGGATTCGAACCCACAAACTCATGGTTTCGGATCTCCCGATCTCCCAAAATAGGAGAAACTTCATCGGACCTATGCAGCTTTAACTTTAGTTGGCGATAATTTAAAGTAAAGCTTGCTTTATTTAACAACGCCTCTAGAGCACTTTGATTTTTATTATTAGCTATTGGACATTGATTTTTATCATCGGCTATTGGACGTCAAACATATGGTCATTCTGACATGAATTCTGACTAGTCCTTACCCCAATCGGTGGTGCAGTATGCGGACTGTGGATGCCTCAGTACGCAGGAACACGCATCCACTGGCGCCACCTGGTGGCTCAGAAACATAGCCACAACTGTCGTCAACATCGCAGAGAGGCACGACACCGAAACCATGATGGCAGCGAACAGGTAGATTATCTGTAAATAAAGAAATACCTTATTTTGATTTTATTAATTACATTTCATTTTATCATGGTATATATATAATAAGTATATATAATTATATATATATATCAATCAATCAATAGTTCCGTCCTCTAGTCGAGGGTTGGATGCAATGGTTCTCCACTTTTCCCGATGGTGTGCTGCTCTGATAGACTGTGAATAATTCAAGCCTGTCCACTGTGAAATATTTGTAAACCATGATGTTCTTGGTCTCCCTCTCCCTCTGCTGCCATTCACCTTCCCTTCCAACAATGTACGGTATATTGAACTCTGACGAATGATGTGGCCAAAATAACTAAGTTTCTTTGTCTGTATAGTGGCAAACAAGCTTTTCTTATTTTTAATTTTTCTGAGAACTTCTTTGTTGGTATATATATATATATATATATAATTATCATGGTAGGTCTTGGGATTCGAAACCCCGGGGTCAAGTCATTTCTCTTTGTACAGTCTCTTTGGTTTTTCTAGTATGTCGATGAGGCTAGACACGCTGAAGACCCTTTTCCGTGTTTTCTTATTTTGGGGTGGGTCGGACGGCAATTTAAGGGTTTAGAAGTTGTAAGCCTGGCTCCAGTGTCGAAGTGAGCTGATCAATGCATGCTTGGGGGTGGTTTGTAACCATACGATGGTTACTGGTTGGAGAACTGCAACATTTATAAAGAGGCTCTGATAAATCGGCCCAATCTTTGGTTGAAGATTAATCTTCAGTAGGGACTGTTGTAGAAGCTGGGGACATCTTTACAATGTTGTAACGGCAAAGCGTTGAGGCGGCCCCGAATCTCTTCGGTCCGGCGGTAGTTGAGCACTTGTATCCAGTCGACAGCAGCAAGGGTTGCTGGTCAATGGCGAGGAGTCGCCTTTTATTGAGAATTTTAGGGTTTAGCCGAAAGATGGCGTAACATAGATTAGTTTGAATAATCGATATAGGTGGCGAGCTGTCGTCACCCTTGTTTACTGGACGATCGGGTGGCGTAGTGCCAGAAGTAGCTGCTAGTCGGCATTAACGGTGTATATTGAGATTAACGTAAGAGAGATCCGCTAGTCAGCGATAAAGTCAATGCATCCATTTAGTTACTGGCCCCTCGGTTGGCTGTATTCACGCGTCCAATTAAAGATGCATAGTCCGATGCTTTTGAGTTTTTGCTATTTTCTTAAATAAATACATTATACTAATCGTTATAATCTACTTTACCTTAGTTTGAAGTAACTTTAATTTTAAATGGCTAAGTTTGGAGATATTTGCCATATTATGCCCTTCTATGCAGCAACAAATGTTTAATAAGGGCACCAGTGTCTAAGTTGAATATGTAGAATCAAATCGAAATAAGTGTTTTGATTCTGAAAATTTGATGTTTTCATCGGACTATGCAACTTTAATTACCCGCGATGCCTAAACATCACCGACAATGCATTATATAGAAGACATACACACATATATATGTATATATCGATTAATATATAGATAACTATATAAAGTTGGGCTACGGCAAAGAGAGAGACAAGAGGAGGTGAGGGTAGGAGACTTTATTTGCGTCAGGGCAGCAAAATATAGGCTACCGGTAAGAATTTTTTTTTTTTTCAAAGGCAGGAGAGAGACTGACTGCCCGGGCAAGTAGTGCCAAGAACGCCCCGGTGGTGGCGCTGGGGTAGGCAAGGACCGGGGCAAATGCGGGCAAGTCAGCGATTGGACAATAATAATTGGAGAAATAACAGAGGAAATCGTGATAATATTATAGATAATCATGCGAGAGCTCCGCCCCTTTTATATACGTATAATAAATTATACTCTCTATATAGCTATATACAGTTTTTAAGGGATATGTAGTTTAAAACCAGATCCTGATATTATGACCTTAGATGTTACTAGGACGTAAAACAACAACAAACAAACTGTAATTTAAAATCCTACACGCTCTGCTGGTTGATAATACATGACTGTTACACGCAAGTCTGCAGGTGGCGCCACGGTGAGAGAAGTTTGATCTACTCGACGTTGCATATAATATGCAGCTGATTTGAAATTGTGTAGGTTAACATGGAAGCAACTGATGAAACCATTGGCATGATACGGAGATTACGGTCCCCTATTCTTCGTAAAATTTTGTAAGTTAAAAAAATAAACTCGTTTTCTCCACACCCACCCTCCCTCTTTTTAACGTCTACTATGCAGGGGTCCTCCCTCTTACGGCTCCCCTCGATCAAAGACCCTATAATACTAAGACAGCTCACTCCCTATCTCTCCCATGGTAATGTAAATTTCGCCCAGCCCCCTTGTGGTGGGTTTGATCAGCCCAGCTTGTGGTTGGTGTTTCACATGTAAACACATACAATAATATTATACATGAGATAGGTAAGTATGAATACACATCAATTTGAAATTGGTATGAACAAATACACATCATCATCAGCATCATCATCAGCATCATCATCAGCATCACCATCAGCACACATCTTTCACATTCATATATACATTTATGCATATAATATAGCACCTGTTTAACCAAGAGAACGGCCAGCACACCAAGTGGTGGGTTTGATCATATTGATTACACAGTACAAAGTGAGCTGTCTTAGTATTATAGGGTCCTTGCCTCGATATCAAGGAGATTGACTGATCCTGTACTTCAATCAATCAATAGTTCCGTCCTCTAGTCGAGGGTTGGATGCAATGGTTCTCCACTTATCCCGATGTTGTGCTGTTCTGATAGACTGTGAATAATTCAAGTCTGTCCACTGTGAAATATTTGTAAACCATGATGTTCTTGGTCTCCCTCTCCCTCTGCTGCCATTCACCTTCCCTTCCAACAATGTACGGTATATTGAACTCTGACGAATGATGTGGCCAAAATAAATAAGTTTCTTTGTCTGTATAGTGGCAAACAAGCTTTTCTTATTTTTAATTTTTCTGAGAACTTCTTTGTTGGTGATCTTCTTTGTCCATGATATTTTCATCATCCTTCGATAAGTCCACATCTCAAATGCTGCTAAACGTTTGTACATTTTCTTAGAGATTGTCCATGTCTCTGCCCCATACATTAGAGTAGACCACACATAACACTGAAGAATACGCTTCCTTGTTTGTATTAATATCTTACTTGATGTTAACACTCTATACATTTTGGAGAATGTTGTTCGGGCTATTGTTATCCTTCTTTTAATTTCTTCCTCACATCTCCCATCATTTGTAATCTTTTGTCCGAGATATATGAATTCGGATACTTGTTCTATGTTTGTGCCATCTATGGTTATATTGACATTTGGTTTATCTGTCTTTTTACTTATAACCATTGTTTTGGTCTTCCTGGCATTCATCTTCATGTTGAATAGTATTCCAGCTTTATTGATTCTATTCACTATATCTTGTAGGTTTTTCTCACTGTCTGCTAGTATTACACTGTCATCGGCATATCTAAGATTGTTGACGTTCATGCCACCTATTGTCACTCCCTTGCAATCTTCAATGTGTCTGAAAATCATCTCTGTGTACAGGTTAAATAGACATGGTGACAATACACACCCCTGTCGAACTCCTCGTTTAATCATAACTTCATCCGATAGGCCCTGCTCCATTTTTATAAATGCACGTTGTGTCCAGTATAAGTTCACAATTAGTTTAATGTCTTTGCCATTGACACCAATATCTTGTAAACATTTGATTAACAGTTCATGATTGACTCGGTCGAAGGCCTTCTCATAGTCAATAAAGCAGGCATAAACATCCTGGTTCACTTCACAATAACGTTCACAAATCATTCTCATATTGAAAATCCCTTCACGTGTACCTCTTCCAGATATAAACCCACTTTGTACGTTACTGATTTGTTCTTCAATTTTCTGTCTGTTTCTCAGTAAAATTATTTTCAGGATCATCTTCAACATATGACTCATCAGGCTTAGTGTTCTGTACTCAGTACACAATGTTGGTTTTAGCTTCTTTGGTACTTACATAACCCTAAATAAACCTTTTTCTCCCAAGTTTGTGCCTGGCTCCCCTCTGGCCGAATCAGCCCACCGCCCCTCAACCTTCTCTCCCCTGACTCAATTACTGACTTCAATACTGGTTCAAGGTGTTTTATGTCCTGGTAACATCTAAGGTCATATAACGCCCAGAAGAAAACGAGACATATTTCGTTGGTTCTGCTTCATGCAATAAATAGTGAGAAATTCAAGTGAGACATAAAAGTATCAGATATATATGCACAGTGCAATTCAATGAGTGTCTACACAGTTTCCAGTCTAGAACAATGGAATCTGCACTCGTTTGACCACCACAAAAAATCTATCGCGCCCATTTGTTTTGCTCGGCAACTTCTACTTTATATATATATATATACACATATATATAGTATGGATATATATGTATATATAGAGAGATTTGCATATCAAATTAGCAACCATTAGTTTATATATAACGTTAGTTGTTTGTTTGTTTGTTGTTGTTTTACGTCCTAGCAACATCTAAGGTCATATCAGGACGGGGGATATAACGTTAGTATATACCCTTAGTTTATATATATATATATAAATATATATATATATATATATATAAGCTAACAGTGTATATATGTATAAACTAACAGATTAGAAAGTAAGCGATGCTAAGTTTATCAAATATATATATGCATATATGCATATCCTTTAATGTTCTGCTTTATTATATTTTTTGGATATTTGTGTGTCCATTATGTGGATTTGTTGTCCCTTTTTTTGCTTCTTGTCCATTATGTGGATTTTTTGTCCATTCTATTGTTTTTTGTGGCATTTTCATCTCCATGTACAACGTTGGTTATCCAACCCTCTCACTATTTGGACATAATTTCTGGCAACAAAGTAGTCCGCATTAACAGGGGTTGACTGTTTATAAGGTGATGCATATTAGCATAAGGACTTATGCGAGTACAAATAACGGTAGGTTCCTCATGCTGACACTGCCATGGATTATGTACCGGACCGGACCGGTGGCACTACTGCGGTGCTCTGCCACACTAACGGCTCCCGACCCGGGCGTGGTGGACTGTATTCACAGAGGTCACGTGATTAGTTACACAGATTCGCCGTTCTCATTCCGAGGCCCGATCTTTGCCTGCTGGCATAATACGCAACACCGGCATTACATCCGGCTTCACTTTCGGACGTTAGAACAGAGTATGTTTGTTGGCGTTTTACATCCTAGCAATATCTAAGGTCATACCAAGACATCTTATCGACTTGTGACAGTGGGCGCTCATGGCGACTTTACAATGCTGTTCCATCGGTAGACTGGGCCTTGTGGAACTGTGATCAGATATCCCACGCAGTCACATTATCCTGATATGGAACAAACCAGTCCTGGCCGTATCCTATTGATGCCGGGTGCCAGGCTAAGTCTAGGCTAAGTAGCGATAAATGTCAATTTTGCAAGTCATTGGTTTGATTCGGTCATGGTTCACCTGTTTATGTTATCCACTGTTGTTGGATGGTTGTTGGAGTTCTACATCCTGATAATATCCAAGGTCATATCAGGCTTGAGAGATTATCAGGACGGGTACTGACTTGTGATAGTGTGCACTCATGGTGACTTCATAGTGCTGCCTCACTGGGAAATCAGGCTGCTGGAATAATGAGCCGATATCCCACTCAGTCACATTATCATGACACTAAGCTAACCAGTCCTTGCCCTATCCTATTAATGCAGAGCACCAGGCTAGAAAGCGGCAAGTATCCATTTTAAAGTCATTGGTTTGACTCGACCGGGAACCGAACTCCCAACCTTCCGCTGCGCTCTACCGATTAGACCTCCGCACCCGGTGTTTACGTTATATGTATTAAGACAGTAATTATGTCATATCAGGATGGGATAGCCGAATTATTAACACTTCTGGACTGGCTTCCTGTGGAAGAAATCATGGGTTTGAACCCTGGCCGAGTCCAATTAATGACTTATGACATGTAGTACGTTTGTCGCTGCTTAGCCTGACGCTTGGCATTGATAGGAATTGGCGAGGACTGGTTTATTCAGTATCAGGATAACGTGACTGACGGGTCACTGTACCTGGGACCCCGGTCTCCAGTGAGGTAGCACTATAAACTCGCCATGAGTGCACACTGTCACAGGTCGATACACCTGTCGTGATATGACCTTAGATATTGCTAGGACATAAAACCCCAATGACAAGCAAAATCGGCAAAAGTAGCGGCAAGTATCAATTGTGTAAGCCTTTGGATTGACTCAACTGGGGATTGAACAAGCCCACGACCTCCCACAAGAGAGGCGGGCGCCCTACCCACACTGCCATCCCGTCTGATGCGGGGTTTTGAGACCTAGTGGATGTCATCTGTTTCCATACTTAGGTGATCATATTTTTCACCGAAGAGAGAAAGATAGTGGGAAGAAACCCGTGGAATTCCACCTTAAAGCTGCAATCCGATAAAAGAATCAAAATTATCAAAACCAATGCGATTATCTAGATTTGATTCTACATATCTAAATTAGATATTGATGCGCTTAGTAAGCAGTTGTTGTCAGATATAAGGGGAATACTGAGTCAATTTAATAGAACCTGTTACTGCATCTGAGAGTTTTGGCATGCTAGCCAAAATTAATTTGGCATGTTTACACCTCAAATATCTGAAAGGTTAATCATTTAAAATAAAAGTTACTTCAAACTAAAGTAAGGTCAATTATAACAATTAATTTAATATACTTATCTCAGAAAATGACAGAAACTCAAAACCATCGGACTATGCAACTTTAAGGGCAACATGATCCAACCATGTTTGTTATTAACCTGGCTCAACAGAATCGCCCTGTTCGCCAAATCCTGCATTGTTGCCACAGTCGTTCGTGTTCTATAAGTATATAGAACACGATATATATATACTGTATATCTAACTACTTATTTTTATCTTTTGTTGTTGATGCCAAGTCACGTTGATGGTTAGATAAAGGATTCACCCTGTACTCGTAGTACACAGGTGAATACCAGCCATATATAAAAGCTGTCGAAAAAGCAGGGAAATGTAATGAGAGCCTAAATCCACAATCTAAGAAGGAACATTTATTCTTTGTATATGTCTTCATATTTCCCCGCTACGTTTGAGTTGAAAAATATAATAAAACATCTAGTTTAATAAGATTTAAAAGTGAAATCGATGGCGTTCTATGGCCACCATCTTGTCTTTTTGCATTCTCTCTCATTTCACCAACTCTGCGATATAAGTACCCATTTGATACTGGAGGCAGTCATTCTACGTCCTGTTCCATACTAAAGCTATTTTTGCCCGTATTTACACTACATTGTCTTTCACCCGTGTACTACAAGTACAGGGTGAATCTTTTATCTAGTTGATGGTGAGCTAATACAAACCAGACCCTTCCTTCAATGGCAATCAGTAATCCAATTAATTCATGAATCATTGGGGAAGGGGCCTTCACACCTAGCAACATCTAAGCTTAACTGAAATGTGCCTGTGTGAACTTCTGGCAGCTATATACCGCATCCACACATGACATACCATGTGTGTCATCGGCGACTTTTGCCACATGTGTGTCATCAACGACTTTTGGCAGCGTGCGCTCCTCATGGCATTATAGCGTTGCCAAGTTGATATGCCTAGCCATCGGCATCATGATGTAGAATCTCACTTAGTCCTGACACGGAGTCAAATATCTGGCGCCAAGCAAGGTAGCGAGAAGTATCCACTTTGTAAGTTTCTAGTTTGACTTAGTCGGGGATCGAATTCAAGACTTTTCACACGAGAAGTGTGTTGTTTATTGGAGGGGGGCTTTATGTCCTAGCAACCTCTAAGGTGGTATCGGGACAGGAGCCAACTTGCGACAGTACACATTCATGGCGACTTCATAATACTGCTGAACGAAGAGACCAAACTGCCGGCACCATGATCTGATATACCACTCAGTAACATAATCCTGATACTGAATAAACCATCCCTTGCCCTAGCCATGAAGGAAGTGGGTCCTGTCTCAACTGGTTTTATAGTTGATGAATGTCTAAAACCATGATCCCACCCTATTGTGAGGTCATAATACTACAACACAGTGGTTGGTTGGTTGTTGGAGTTTTACATCCTGGCAACATCTAAGGTAATATCAGGACGGTTACCGACTTGTGGTTACCCACTTGTGCGCCGCTCATGGCGACTTCATAGTGTTTTCTCACTGGGTGACCAGGCCGCCAGTATCCTTCCCTGCTAAAGTGATATCCCACTCAGTCACATTATCCTGACACTGAGCCAACCAGTCCTTGCCCTATCCTAATAATGCCGAGCGCCTGACTAGGAAGCGACAAGTATAAATTGTTGGTTTGACTTGACCGGGAATCGAACTCCAATCTACCGATTCGGCTACCGCGTCCAGTCAGTTACAATGGAATCAGCTAGGCTAGCTGAAGCGCAACATTGGCAATATTCACAGGGACGAGAAATAGGCTAATGGGTTGTAGATGGTAGGGACCTGAGTGAGATTTAATGGCTGTAATTCACATTTAAACCTGCCATACTGGGTCAAGTTCATAAGGGGGTGAGAATGACGCCATGGTAACGCCCATGTGACCCGAACTACATATAATGTTTCACAATATATACATATATATATATACATATATATACATATATAATATATGCATATATAAATACATATATATATATATATACATGCATCCATGTATACATGTATATATCATACACATGTAGGGCCTATGCTAGATAAAAGATTCACCCCATACTTCCAGTACATTGGTGAAAACCAGCCTTATATAAAAACAGTCGAAAGATGGGGCTAATGAACTGAGTCTTTATGAGAGCCTAATTTCACAATCTAAGAAGCAACATTTATTCTTTGTATATGTCTTCATGTTTACCCGCTACTTTTGAGTTGGAAAATATAATAAAATGTATACTTTAATGCAATTTAAAAAATGAAATCAATGGCGTTCTCTGGCCGCCAGCTTGTCTTTTTGCATTCTCTCCCATTTCACCAACTCTGTTCTGATATAAGTAACCAGTTGACACTGGTGCCAGGCATTCTACTTCTTGTTCCATACTAACGCTATTTTCGCCCATATTTAGAATACGTTGTCGTTCACCCGTGTACTGCGAGTACAGGGTTAATCCTTTATCTAGTCCTACACACGCATACATATACACATGTATACATACATATTTACATTATGTATATATATAGACCTATATACATATATACACACATACACAAACACAACCATACACACATACACATACTCACATGCGCATAACTGTTAATAGTGATATCTACCATTGATGCTTACTGCATCTGAAATAATATTTGTATATGTTATACCTCAGGTAAATGTATATCAACATGAACACACTATACTCACCAGCTGTCGAAGTGTTATAGACAATGTTATATATCAGTAGCCTTGCATGGAAAGTGCCCACAGAATGAAGCCGCCAATGGGACTGTCCGTGCTATACCGCGTGGTAGCTCCCAGTGTGTTCCGCTGCCAGCCGCGTGTCTGTCTGTGTGTGTGGTCGGTGCCTACTCTGCCTCGGGGAGTGCCCTGAGGCCCGCCTATATAATACACTCAGTGGACCCGTGCTCCCATCCGGAGGTCGGCATCACATCTGATGCCCATGCACCGACTCCCCGCCGTGTAAATGTAGATATTTACAGTGGAACCCCAATTGTGCGACCAGTTGTGGGTCTGCTAAAAAATAGGGCGGAATGTTGGGGTGGCTGTTATTGGCGTTTGGGACTGACTTCCCTGAGGCAGCTGAAGTTAACATCTGAGTAATCGGAATGTGTTAATAATAATATGCAGGCTTTGTTTGCTTTTTGTTTGTTGTTTTACGTCCTATCAACATCTAAAGTCATATCAAGACGGGTACCAACTTGTGACAGTGTGCATTCATGGCGACTTTATAGTGCTGCCCCAGTGGGATACCAGGCCACCAGCACCTTGATCTGATAATCCACTCAGTCACATTATCCTGACACTAAGCCAACCAGTCCTTTCCCTATCCTAATAATGCCGAGTGCCTGGCTAGGAAGCAACAAGTATCAATTTTTAAGTCATTGGCTTGACTCGACCAGGATAATAGGGAGGAGACGTTGGTTCAGTATTAGGGAGACAAACTCCATATGTATAGGTGACGCTAGTCTCTCTGGGTAATATGTTGTACATGGACAATATAAAGAAGGACATGTGTACAGAAGCATTACAGTAACCATAATAGCGGAGTGGCCATAATAGTGGAGTGTCCATAATAGCGACCGGGCGCGGTGGCCAAATCAGTAGAGCACAGGCCTCGCATGCGGAAGATCGGGAGTTCGCGAGTTCAGTTCCCGGTCGAGTCAAACCAATGACTTAAAAATTTATACTTGTTGCTTCCTAGCATGGTGCTCGGCATTATTAGGATAGGGCAAGGACTGGTTAGCTTGGTGTCAGGATAATGTGACTGAGTGGCATATCAAGTCATGGTGCTGGCGGCCTGATTTCCCAGTGGGGCAGTACTATAAAATAACCAGAGTGTGTACTGTCACAAATCAGTACCCATCCTGATATGACTCTAGATGTTGCTAGGATGTAAAAACACCAACAAACAAAACAAAACAAAACCATAATAGCGGAGTGGCGAATGGTAGCGGAGTGACCATAATAGCGAAGTGGCCATAATAGTGGAGTGGCCATAATAATGGAGTGTTATGAAATATAACTAAATGTATTTCCAAATTTGGCCTATATTACGGGTTGGCCTTTATATTTGGTTGACCACAATGCGGGTGTCTACTGTAGATATATATGTGAATATGTACATAAACACACGCCCAGCTTCCGGGGCTTCTGCGTAGGACAGAGTGGGCGGCGACGAGCACAGCGTGCAGTGGGAGGTTAATGGGTGGGGGGGGGGCGAATTGTTGCAGATTGGTTGTTGGAGTTTTACGTCCTGTCAACATCTAAGGTCATACTAGGACGGGTACCAATTTGTGACACTATGCACTCATGGCAACTTTATAGTGCTGCCCCACTGGGAGACGAGGCTGCTGGCAGTGATATCCCACTCGGTCACATTATCCTGACACTTATCACACCAGTCCTTGACCTATCCTAGTAATTCCGAGGCACCACGCCCTATCGATTCGGCCACCAGATGCCAGGTTGGTTGGGTGGTTGTTGGAGTTTTACGTCCTGGCAACATCTAAGGTCATATCAGGACGGGTACCGCCTTGTGACAGTGCGCACTCATGGTGCCTTTATACTATAGAGCTGCCTCACTGAGAAATCAGGCCGCCAACACCATGACCCGATATCCCACTCAGTCACATTATCCTGACACTGCGCTAACCAGTCACCAGATGTCAGCACACATATATGCACAAACATGCGCGGCGTCACGTGACCGGACGCGCCGGCCACGCCGGCCACTTGTTCGCACATGCTACACATTTCGTACATGTTGCGCAGAATGACGCCGGCGATGTGACATCACATGATCATATCCTGGTTGTGTCATCTTCCTCCACAGCAACCACCGAAGGAATGATGCATAAGTGACACCTGAAACAGTGCATAGATGAGTGGATGGAGGGTTTCCATTATGAAATGGGGCCATTCAACCCTAATAACTGTCCTCAGTAAAGTTGGCTAGGGTTTGTTTGTTGTTTTCTGTTGTTGTTTTTTTTTTAAATTTTGTTGGTCCATTAGTTGCTTAAGCAGGGGAAATTTCAATTGTGGACGATTGGTCTTCCTCATTCCACTGCTCCTTGCCCTATCCTAATAATGCCAAGCGGCTGGCTAGGAAGCGACAAGTATCAGTTTTTAAGTCATTGGTTTGACTCGACCAGGGTTCAAACCTACGACCCCACGATCTACCAAGCATGGGAGACATACGCTCTACCTCATTCGGCCATCCCGTCTGGATGTTCGTTGTTGATTTACGTCCTAGCAACATCTAAGATGATATCAGGCTCAAGTAACCCATTCGAAATGTGAGATTTTATTAAAGTTGCATAGTCCGATGATTTTGAGCTTCTGCCATTTTCTGATATATTACTATATTATTAGATTGATCAGTATAATCTACCTTACTTTAGTTTGAAGTAACTTTTATTTTAAATGGCTTAAGGCCCAGTCACACCTCACCGGATTGGGGGAAACAGACAGAAACCGAACAACGTCCATTTTGTGTCCGTACAAGTTTTGAACATGCACAAAACTAAGAATGGATGCTGCCAGACTTATGTCTATGGTTCTTGTCCGTTTTGAGTTTGTTGCGTCCGTTGCTTATCCGTTCATGTCCGTTTCATGTCCGTTTTATGGCCGTTTCATGGCCGTTTCATGTCCGTTCGTCTAGTGTACTTTGACCCGATATTGCAACATTTTGACACATTTTAATACATTTTGATACTTATGACGCCCAGACTAGACAATTATTTCAATCCGGTGATGTGTGACTGGGGCTTAACTGTTGAGATATTTGAAGTTAAAACACACAAAATTAATGTTGGCAAGCATGCCTAAACTCTAACACTTTAGGCTTCTGCAGTAACATGTTGTGTTAAATTGGCTTGGTGTTAAGGGATTGTAAACCTGTGCTGAGCAAACCAACCCTTGTCATATCATGTTAATTTGCAGCGCTCGGACACAACGACAATGAAGGGTTCAAATCATTTATTTTGTGATGACTAATTACTTATCAATTCAAGTTATCTTTAATCATCATTATATCTTAATAGATCAGATAATACAATTCACACAGTAAAGGTCGGTGCCACATAGGCAAGTGAGGCTGGATCATTGACTGGTGCCTGGCACCGAGATGCTGGAAGAGCTGGCTTCCGTAATGTCATGGACTGGGTGATGTAGCTTATCGGATGCGACTGGGCATCTTTCTGAAGCAAAATTAGACAGACATGTAAGGTAACATCGAGTCAAATGGTGAAATCAGCACTAACCCCCACCCATGTCATAACAAATAGTACCATCAAAGAGGGTTGGGTGGGTGGGAAAACTGAACTGGTTGGTCTGAGTGGGCGAGGTGAAGTGAGAGAGGGCAGGGAGAAATGGGTCACGTGAAAACTCGAACTAGGTCACGAGAAAGTAATTAGGTCACGTTAGCCTCGCTCGCAAATTATCAATGTTGCCTCACCAACATATGTAATTTGCAGCGCTCGGACACAACGACAATGAAGGTTCAAATCATTTATTTTGTGATGACTAATTACTTATCAATTCAAGTTATCTTTAATCATCATTATATCTTAATAGATCAGATAATACAATTCACACAGTAAAGGTCGGTGCCACATAGGCAAGTGAGGCTGGATCATTGACTGGTGCCTGGCACCGAGATGCTGGAAGAGCTGGCTTCCGTAATGTCATGGACTGGGTGATGTAGCTTATCGGATGCGACTGGGCATCTTTCTGAAGCAAAATTAGACAGACATGTAAGGTAACATCGAGTCAAATGGTGAAATCAGCACTAACCCAACCATTTTAGGAGTGCTGATTGAGCCAGTGTTATCGGGGTTCTATAGAGTATGTTTCTATTAGGTCACTGGACCCAGAGCCAGATTGCTTTATGTCTGGTAGATGACATTTTTCAGCCAAGCAGGCCTGGGCAGCACCTGGTCTTAGGTTGTGGAGGTCAGTGCCAGAGAGATGAGTGAGGCTGACTCAAATGCGGATGACTGGCACCGTTATTAAGGAAGGATTGCTTCCTTATTGTAGATCAATTGGCTGCTGTAGTTGGCAAGTACGGCCGGACATCTTTCTAAAGTGAGAAGAAAGATATACTTACGACCTAGTACTAGAGGCAATTAGTGAAATCAGCACTTAACCCAACAAAGTTGAGAAAGTGCTGATGAAACTAGAATGAGTGGTGTCAGTTCTAGATCTGATTTTATGTATGGCTGGATATGGCCGACAGCCCGGACAACCAGCAAGCTAGTTATATGACAATCATGGGCAGCCCGGATCTCAGTAGATGAATATCTCTAGTAACTATCATTCTGAAGGTAGAGTTTCATCATGCCAGCTTAACCTTATTTCATAGGCATGCATAATCCGTTATCCTTTCAGGGACTGTTGTCCATGAACTGAAAAATAATCATTTCGGAAAAGGAAGATGTAGTGGCAGCAGAGCAGGGAGGAGCCACTTGTGTAACGCAAGAGATGTAATTTACATTATTGGGGTGTGTTCAACATTGACAGAATTCTACACTGAATATATTGTGTCAGTGACTGCTAGTCTGAGATTACTTTTGGGCACTACAGCCCTTCCAATGCAATGAATTAGCTCATATCAGTGTCATAACCTGTGTACATAAAATGCAGGGGCTGGATATCATTTCGAATTTTTAGTAGTAGAGTCATGGTCCCAGTACCAGTGTAATTATAGCATTCTGTGCGCTGGAACGTTATAACTATGCGCCCCTTGTATAGATAAGAACATAACTATGTGTGATATTATGAATTGTATGTGTCTGAATGAGGAATAAATAGTGGCAGTGGAGCATGTAGGAAACAATTGTGTACCCACCAGACATGTAGTTTCAGATTATCGCTGGGTATTCAATAGTGAACGAATTCTAGACTTAACAAATTGCGTCAGTGACTTCAATATGTGAGCTGCCAGTGTGCAATGTTAACAATGTGCCCCTTGTATAGATTCTAGCATGCCTATGTATTATATTCTGAATTCTGGATGTCTGCAATGCCTATGATGTAGTGGCAGCGTAGCATTTACGTGGGAAGTTGTGTCCCAACAACATGAAAGTTACATTATCTGTGAGAGAGTCAATATTGCCCGAGAACTACAGTGAATATCGTGTGTCAGTGACCAATATTTAGGCAAAATAGATTATAATCGGTGAACAGTTACTATACATCATGAACGAATCATACATAATGAAAATGGTACACTGGAAGTAGTGTGTAGTGGATATAGTTTACATTACCTGCAAAGTAATCAATAGTGATAGAAATCTATACATAATATATCGCATCAGTGACTACTAGTCTTGTCTAATATTACTTTAAGGCGCTACAGCTCTTGCCAAACAATCGTTTGCTCATATGACGTATCATCAGCTGTGTATCTAACATGCATGTGCCGCCTATCAGCTCCAAATTGTTACGAGTCGACTGGCATGCTACCGATACCAGTGTGGAGTTATGCAGTATGCGAAATGTTGTATTGTACCATGCGCCCCTTGTATCGATGCAAGCGTGGGTATGTGTAATATTACGACTTGTGCATTTCTTAGAAAACATGTAGTGACAAGTGAGGCTGGCTCAGTTATGGGTGGCTGGCACCGAGATGCTGAAAGAGCTGGTTTCCGTAATGTCATGGAGTAGACAATTGTGAAACCGCACGACATGCAGTTTACATTATCTTCGGCTAATCAATAGTGACCGCATTGTACAGTGAAAGTATTGAAACAGTGACCATTGGTGTGTCTAATATTACTTAAGGGCGCTACATCCCTTGGGAAGGCAATCATTTAGCTCATATCACGTGCTACCTGTATATATAACAATGCGCGGGGGCGGATAACCGTTACAAATTTTACTAGTAGACTGACAAGCTACCGATACCAGTGTGCAGTTTCGCCATTATGTGAAACGGAATATGGTAACAATGCCCCTTGTCTCGATGCAAGCGTGGCTATTTAATATTATGAATTGTGGGTATCCAACTGAGTAACCTGTAGTGGCAGCGGAGCAGGCAGCGCAGGACTTGAGTCCCCACCAACATGCAGGTTAGATTATCTGGGAGGGTGTTGATATTGCATGAGAGCTAACTGAAAACTGTGGGCCAGGTACCATTATTTTTAGGAAGTATAAATTGTGGTATCTTGCACATGCAGTTTAAATAATCAGGGAGTATTCAATAGTGAAATGCTACACTGAATTAGTGCTTGGAACCAGGATGCAGATATATTTTAGACAGTATAATGTATTACTATCGGTCAATAACAACAGGCGAGAACCACGGTGTCCACCAAGAATAATACTCATCATGCAAAACGGAGATGCAGAGTTGCAGAGGAGACAGCCTCGGAGTTATGGAATCTCGCTTCTACCACACGCCCTCGGCATCTGTGACCGCGGAGACAGCTGCGCCCTCCCCCTGCGCTTCTTTATTCGGTGTCATCCATAAGCAGTGTCTAGGAAGAAAACGACTTGCACCAGCCTCCGACAACAAAAGAGAATAAAGAATGTCATTATCACCGCCTGACAATGTTACTGGCGTACGAGAAATAATACTTGCACTACCTCAGATGACATTCCCTTATTTACAATGAGTCAAGCCAACAGGAATTTCTTTAATTCATGAGGATGACTAAATTATGTTTCTATATAACCACTGCAAGTGCGGCTGTGTGTGAGCAGAGGTAGGAAACAGTGTGACAAAGTTAATAACATAACAAAAAATAAGACCACTTGGGCTACTTTAGAAAAATTATGTTAATTAAGACGAGTGATTGATGTGCCTAATTAATATTAGAGTGCTAAGTGAGAAAATGAGCCGCCCAGCAGCGGTCACTGTCACCTCGGAAAAACGAATGGGAAAAACGAGAAAGAACAATTGCCGTAATAAACATTCCACTGTTTCACTTATGTTATTTTAGGACTATTCACTGCTAATAATAAATAGTGTCATTTAACGGGTCACCTCGCCCACCCGACATTTGTATTGCGGGGTGTACCAGCCAGATAGCCGAGTATCTGTCATTATCACCGGGTAAAACCAGTAATGGAAAATAAAAGAAAAATATTGCAATACTTCAGACGAAATCTCTTAATTAGGATGAGTCAAAACTGAGAGCAATTTCTCTCATTTGTGAGCATGACTAATTATAGCTCTATATACTAGACTGCCAGAGTGACTGGATGTGCCAAGGTCAAATGACTGTCATGACAATGCACACAGGCAAACAATGTCAACAAGCAAGGAATCAGCCTGTAGGAATACTTCAAAACTCTATTTGTGACTATTCACTGCTAAAGTTAGACAATTCAATTATGAACATGAGCTAAACGAAACAAAATTAAGTAGTGGCAGTCTTATGACACCGACGGCGGGTGCCTATTGCAATGGTTCAAACAATTCTCAGAGTAGCGAATACTCACTGCTAATATTAACAGCCGTTAAATATTCACTGGTATGATCAAAGTCAGAACACACTAACATGAAATCATACTTAGTACGAGGAAAAAAGGTGGCAAGTGGCCACGTAACTGTCACGCCGAAAACAAGGTAGGTAAACAGCGTGAAATGTTCACAATATGCAGTAGTACTAGTAGAAGTAGTAGTCTTTTGCAGCGACGCCGGGTGACGCCCCCTTTTCCCCGTGACACAGCGCATGAATAGCGTATGCGAGTGCACATGAATAACAACGACGAACGTGACAAACAACAGTATCAAATGCTCAGAAGCTCAGTTCTGCTAGATAAGAGTATTCAAAGATAATAGCAAACTCTGTAATGTGTGTGCATGACTTCCAAGTAGCCGGCTGGCAGCAATGTTAATGCTATCGCGATGTGTAGCAAGGAAAGCTGAAATAAAACTGAACTGGTTGGTCTGAGTGGGCGAGGTGAAGTGAGAGAGGGCAGGGAGAAATGGGTCACGTGAAAACTCGAACTAGGTCACGAGAAAGTAATTAGGTCACGTTAGCCTCGCTCGCAAATTATCAATGTTGCCTCACCAACATATGTAATGCAGAGCGCCAGGCTAGCTAACAACAAGTAGCAATTGTGTTAACCATTGCTTTGACTCGGCCTGGATGGATCATGAAAACTGCGCTGATACTAGCTTCTTTTATTTGTTTATATTGTATATTATTTTTACAAATCTATCATATCCTCTTGCCATATAGGATGCAGTATGAGATGAATACCATTCGTTATCCCGAATCGTCAACAGATCTCAGAAGCTGGGCAATAAGGGGAACTATGCCCAGAATGCAATGGGCACACCGGGCGACTTCCGCTATGTTTGCGTGGGAGTCTAAGCCGGATACATATATATATATGCATATATATATTTATATGATTCTCAGAAACCTCCTGGATATATATGTAAACCTGATATATATATATATATATATATATATATATATATGTGGGTCGTTCTCTGAAGCTGGGTACCACTTTTCTGACATGGATGCGAATACTGAAAGCACCCCAAATAATAGCAGAAAACATTCCAAACAATATCAGAATCTATTTTCATATGAAGATTTACATGCTGTCTATGTGTCAGAGTTGAAAAAAAAGCCATTTCACTTTTTGATTTTGATCTTATAATGAATTACAATAGAGAATATATCCTATGTATGATGGAAATTAAACACATGAAAGTGACCCATCCATAACATAATTTTTAATATACACAACACATTCAAACTAGATTTCTTTGATTACAGTTAAGCAAACAAAATGATGTCTTACAAGAAAAAAGTAGGAAAAAAAACAAGTTTGTGTAAATTTTAGTGTTAATGTGTAAAATTTCATATTTTCACTTTAGCACAAAATCATATGAACTGGCCTTTGATACGTTTTGTGGTATAGATTAAATACATATAGTATGGCTAACATACTTAATAACTAAAGGCAATCATAATAATTTACTTGCTATTAAAAAAAGAAAGAATGTATTATATCCTATGTAACACAGATACCAGATATGTGGTACCCAATTTCAAAGAACGACCCACATATATATGTGTATTATAATTAATTATAATAATATAAATAACGTAGATCGAGTTAAGGTTCTTTTATTCATCATGTTACGCTGTATACCTGTATTAGGAGTCACGCACCTGTACCAATCTGAGCACGCGATTATATATATATAATATACTTTTCAGAAACCTCCTTGACAATTCACAGGATCGAGAAATAGATGCATATTTACAGCGTCACCCTTGCTTCTTTCTGTTTCAGTTGAGGGTCTTTTTTTCTTTCGGTTGTGTGAGCGGTGTTTTATTTTTGGACACAATGTTTAGATACACAACATGCTCAGATTGTTAGAGTCCATTTATGCTTAAGCGGTAAATGCATGTGCTTCAAAATGCTAAACACAATAAACATTTCCATGTTTAGCTAAGCATATTAACATTTGAAAATGCTTAGAAATTCAAATGTTGAGGAAGGTTTTAGGTGTAGCTTTTGAAATGTTTGACACAACAAGTTTGGAGAGACCAGACGGGATGGCCCAATGAGTTACATGTCCACTTCCAATTTTAGTAGGTCATGGGATTTGAACTCCCAGGTTCGAACCCTGGCCGAATCAAACCGATAACTTAAAGATTGATACTAATCATGACCTTACTATTAAAAGGTTATATCTGACAAAATGGTGCTTTCGGGATAATGAGGACTGAAGCTATGTAACTGCATGATATCAAAACAGATAGAATAATATTATTTTTAATATATCTCAGTGAAAAATACCACTTGAGAAACAGTTGTGTAACTGCATGATAGCCTTTTGTAGATAGACCATTGTTACATCCATAACACCAATTCGGTCACTTTGTCAGATAGAACCTTTTCATAATAAGGTCACGAAGACGTGTCATTGCCTAGCCTGATGCTTGGTATTACTAGGATAGGGCAAAGAGTAATGGAATGAGGAAGGCCAATTGTTTGCGATTGAAACATCCCCTGCTTATTCAATTAATGTATCAAGAAGAAGAAGGAAAGCGAACAAAAATGCAATATATTAGACATGTATGGATAGGATGCGTCATGCACTTTAAGGGCCGACCAAAAAGTATGTTATGTTCAATTTTGTCAAATTGAAATCTCCCCACCTTTATTTATACTTGCAGCATTCACACACACACACACCCAAGCAGTGGATATATCATCCCCTCCCTGCTCTCCCCAACTCACCCTCCCGACCCCTCCTCGACAATAAGCGCGATTGTTGACATAACATCTCACTGGGGCAGCACTATAAAGCCACCAGCACCACAACTCCTATCCACAGATATTGGTTGTGGTACTGAAAATAGATGAGCATATGTTGACATAGCATCTCACTGGGGCAACACTATAAAGCCACCATCACCACAAATCCTATCCACAGATATTGGTTGTGGTACTGTAAATAGATTAGCATATGTTTAAAACATGGTGTTTTACCAGCCAGCTTAAGTATGGTATCCCACTCGGGCAGCACTATTAAGCTGTATTAAATGAACATATTATCTGGGATATGATTGTAGTCATAGATACCCATTTTATCTGAAATATGATTCTAATAATAGTTACCATTTTTATCCTGGATATAAATCTAGTCATTGCATCCCTTTTTATGCAGGATATGATTCTAGTCATAAATACCCTTTCAATACGGCATACAATTCTATTCATTATGACCCTTTTTATATGAGATACAATTCTAATCATTGCTACCCTTTTTATCCACGATATGTTTGAGTCATAGTCACCCTTTTGTTTACCCAAGATATGATTTTAGTCATAGTTACCCTTTTAATCTGGGATACAATTCTAATCATTGTTACCCTTTTTACCTAGGATAAATTCTAGTCATTGCTACCCTTTTTACCCAGGATATGATTGTAGTCATAGTTACACTTTTTATCCGGGATATGATGTTGATCATAATTCATCATTGTGGGGATAAATAGCCTCTACTATGAGCACCCTATTGGAAATTTCATATTTAATTAGATCAGCATAATTTGAAATTTGATTTGGAAACAATGAAGTTATAATGATTTCAATTGATGCTCAAGAACTGGCATTGGTGTAAACACAAATTGTATAGTGGACCTTCTTTAATTCCACGCAAATTTGATTGGGAAATAATAACGTTATAATGATTTCAACTGATGCCCTATCATTTCTTTTGGGCTGAAAGAGCAATTATTTAATTTCTCCAGGAAGTGGCTGCAGCTGAATTGTCTTCAGTAACTTCAGGGTAAAATGTATTAAAGCATGCTTGTCTGCGGGCGTGTTATAATACAATACATCACATTTGACTACAGTTACAAAAGTGACTGTCAGCTTAATGCAATACTTGCCTATTTTAATTTAAATCTGTACATAATTTTCCTAAGTACAAAAGATTGAGGTGCTAAACAATATGAAGCACACATTTGACGGAAAACATCGCATTCAGTGGCGAAAACAAGAAACCTGTGATGAAATATAATGCATTCAGAATTTGTCGCTAGCTTCGCCGAGCTGCTCCTCCACCGTGGGGGGTTGGGGGAGGTGGGGGGGGGCATCTCATGGCGCGCCTGGTGGCCCTGCCGACGGGATGTGATATAATGTTTGTCTGATTCACGCATCTCCCTTTTTAACCTGAGTGCCGAAGTTGATGGGGCTGTGTCGTGGGTTGCGGCGGTGGAGTCAGTTGTCACCAAATTGAAGTTAACGGTAGAGTGTAGTGAGGCCAAATGGCGATAGTAGGTCAGTGAGGTTTGTCTCTGCCGCTTGGGGTGTGGTGGGTAACCGGCTTCCCTCCTCGAATCAACCACATTTCGACAATTATGCGCCAATGCAGATAAACTACTGAATAGTTACTAATTGTTTGTTGTTGTTTTACGTCCTACCAACATCTAAGGTCATATCAGGACTGGTACCGACTTGTGACAGTGCGCACTCATGGAGACTTTATAGGGCTGCCCCACTGGGACACCAGGCCGCCAGCACCATGACCTGATATCCCACTCAGTCACATTATACTGAAACTGAGCCAACCAGTCCTTGCCTTATCCTAATAATGCTGAGCGCCACGCTAGGAAGCGACAAGTATCAATTTTTAAGTCATTGGTTTGACCTTACCAGGATTCAAACCCACAAACTGATGGGTTCGAACCCACAAACTCATGGGTTCGGATCTCCCGATCTCCCAGAACAGGAGACTGACGCTCTACTCATTCGACCACCCCGTCCGGTCCGAATAGTTACTTCCACTCAGGGATGTAAGTGTTGATAGCCTCATGACAAAAGATTACTTGAATATTACAAATAAGCAGAGTGGAACTAAGCTTAAAGTTGGCCCTGATGCATCGACTGCTGGATGATTAGTGAAGAGATTGGCAATAGCATGGCAGCAGGTTCTGGTGGGAGGTGACAGGTGGCGCCTCAGGCGAGCAAAGCCCATGGCAAGATTCCACAGAGAGGAAGGGAGAACAGCCAGCGCGGTTCCACCCCCCCCCTCCCCACCCCCACCGCTACCATGAATCAGATGCAATGCCATGCATTGTGCCTCAATTTAACTAACGAATTAGAGTTAGGCAAATATCAATAGGTAAATAGAAATCATTTTCAAGAAATTGTTCATTCACATTTAAAAGCAAAAGTTAAAAAGGAACAAAGAAACTGGGGATAAGAAGAGATAGCTAAATAAGAATGAATAGTTTTTATAAGCAGACTATCAAATAATGTTAGGGGAAGACTATGAAATAATTAATCAACAAAATAAAATTCATATTTCATCTCATTATCATAGGTATGCCCATCTGACATGGGATAAACTAGATGGGATGGCCAAATTGGTAAGACTATTGCTGCGTTCATAGCATCCTGGTGAATATGGTGAACTTCCCACTTACTGCCAGTGAACACAACCATGTAAACTGAGAGTGTTCATTTGACAACCTTACCATGCAACTTTTCTCCATTCGCTGCCATTTTTTCACAAGTGGTGAATAACGAGCCACCTAAAAAATCTCCAGTTCACAGGTGGTGTTCACCAGTTGTGAAGTGAAGTGAACGCAATTCACCAGTTGTGAAGTGGGAAACACCATATTCACCAGTTCATATGAACGCAGCATTAGAGTTTGTTTGTTTGTTGTTGTTTTACGTCCTAGCAACATCTAAGGTCATATAGAGCATTAGAGTGTTGGCTGGTTTCCCATGTCGGAGGTCATGGTGTTCGAAGTCAAAGAGTCAAATCTGACTTACAAAATTGATACGTGTCACGAACTAGCTTGACACTCAGCGTTAATATAATATGACAAGGACTGGTTTGCTCAGTATCAGAATAATGTGACTGAGTAGGATATCAGGTCCTAGTGCCAGTTGGCCAGTAGACCTCCCAGTGGGGCAGCACTGTAAGTCGTCGCTATGAGTGTGCACTGTCACAAGTCTGTACCCATCTTGATATAACCTTAGATGTTGCTAGAATGCAAAGCCATGACAAACAAAACTATGATGGATTTAGCTTTGTTGAGTTTTGCAAAGATAAATTGCTATATCAGTATGACTATCTCTGGGTATCCTGGGTATTTAAGATCAGAAGAACCCGATTTGCAGGAATGTAGTTATGGGTCTGACTGAAAATATTGTTTTACTATGTAAATAACAATGGTCAATCTGATCATCCATCAACAACTGTCAATAACACACACACAAGTGACTGCTTAATGTTAAAGTAATTGTGTACGTTTCTATTGTTCAACAGGAGAACCATTACATATATATATATGTATATGTATATATATATGTGTGTGTAGATATACATATATGAGTAAATATATATATATAGGTATACATATATGAATAGGTATACATAATTGTGCATGTTATTAGTAACATCGGTAATTTCGGGTGGAGGCGCGGGTACGGTATGGTGGAGTCACCTTGTGGAAAATACCCGAACTAGCCTTAGAGACCCGGCTGCAGAGTTCCCGCCAAAAACGCGATCACGCGCCCAAGATTCAAAATCAAACCCATCTCCACTCCGCACTTCTACTACTGCTCCCGATCAACACGGACTGCCTCCACACTTTCTTCATGCTATGCCCGAGTACTTTGAGGCTTTGATTAGAATGGGAAAAGACCCGGCCGTCCCACACACATGGAAAGACCCCATACTGGAGCACCTACACCAGATGGCAACCATGGCCACTACCTGGGACTGGTACACAACGCATCTGTGGTCAGAGAGAGTCTTCTCGATGATTGATGACGGACGCCTGCCGCACGGATGGGCAGATCAGTACGCGATAAAAGATGTCCAAAGGGATGCCTGCGCAGTCGGCACCCGTGCGGATCCGGTCAATCAGAAGCGCGCAACCAACAACCACCAACGATCAACGTACCTTGCAACCAACTACAGTGGCCAATCAACACACCAACAGGACAGCAGGATCGGCTATAACAGGGAGGCCGATGGAAAACCGTGCCACCCCTTGAACTGGGGGAACGACTGCGGTTTCACGGCGTCCCATGGTCAGCAACCTGACCGAAAACTACACATATGCGCATGGTGCGCTAATAAATACCATAGGACAAATCCCGACCAGGAGAAGGCGTGCATAAACAAGAAGCGCTTCATGGAGAGGAAAGGATCACAAGCGCCGACCACAGCTGAAAACCAATCGAACGAGGGTTTTTAGCTACTGGCTCCACGCACGGGTGACGCCATATAGACGAGGAGCTGGATTACGACGCCCTTGGCTGGCCTGACCACTACGGTTATGGTGGTGGGCCCCGCCCCCCTGACAACAACCGTGGCGGCAGCCACACTAACAGAGTGATGTCAACAACAATGGCCGCCAACCATAAAAACAACAACAAACGTGATGACACTGACAGCTGTCACTCCAACATAGGTAACTGCCACGAGGACAGCACACAAGACGTCAACACCAGCATGGACTTCAGTGACGAAGACACACTAGCAACACAGACAGCGAGTGATACAAGCAGAAGCTGTGAAAGCAATGATGTTGGTGCAATTGATCAAGTTGATGCTGTCGATGTAGTTGATATCATCAGTTTTGGTGAGGTGGGCGATGACGGACCCTACACGCCGTGCCCACTCAGGTCTCCGGCAGAATACATGCACGTTCTTAATGAGATATGGCCACACCCAACACCCTCAGCAAGGGACCAACACCACAAATATTTAGAAATATTTGACCGTGTCAGGGCCACGGCCCTCCCCAAGTATATTTGCGCGAGGATACCTGTGAGATCCGGCCTCAACATACCGGAGTGGAGGAGGATGTTGGCAGCATACCATGACAGACAAGTTGTGGACTTCCTGGAATTTGGCTGGCCTACAGACTATGCTGCTGACACACCACCCGTCTCTACATTAACTAACCACGCCCGTGACGAACAACAACTCGAAGCCATACGCGAATATGTGGAGAGTGAACTGCAACATGGAGCCCTACTAGGACCTTTCGATGACCCGCCGTTCACCCCCTGGTCCCAGACCAGCCCATTGATGACACGCCCCAAGAGAAACACTACCGAGAGGCGGGTCATCGTGGACCTCAGCTGGCCCAAGGGTCACAGTGTGAATGATGGAATAAAAAGAGGACACTACCAAGGTAAACAATGCAGCTATACTCTACCCGGAATCATGGATGCAGCAGACGAAGTGGCTAGGATTGGTGAGAGTGCCTACTTGTGGGGCGCCGACCTGGCGAGGGCCTACAGGCAGTTACGCACATGCCCCCTCTCCACCCCAATCCTCGGCATTAAAATCGATGGCAAGTACTATACCGACATTGCCCCTCCATTTGGATGTCGCACCTTCTCGATGGCATGTGCCCGGACTACAAATGCTGTGGTATATATCCTCAGGAGGAAAGGCCATTTCGTCCACTGCTATCTAGATGACTTTGTGGGCGTGGCACCTACCAAGGAGAAGGCAGACCAGGCATACATCGACTGCATGGATGTCACTGCCCAACTCGGACTGGTCCTCTCCCCAAGGAAGTGCACGCCGCCCACAAAGTCCCTGGAATGGCTGGGATTCGACATAAATGCAGAAACCATGCAGGTCCCGATCCCAAAAGAAAAACTATACTTCCCAACAAATTACTATGGACAACGATACCCTGAGAGTCTCACCAGCCAGACAGCAAACATTGCCCACTTAGAGGCAGTAAACCTGGTGATAGCACTCAGGTCACTGGCCCCACGACATCCTAACAAATTCACCATCACAGTGAACACGGATAATGCAGCCAGCCAGCAGGTCCTCAACACTGGTGCAGGGAAAGACCCTATCCTCACAGCATGTGCCAGGGAAATCTGGCTGTTTGCAGCCACAAACTCCTGCCATGTCAATATAGTCCACAAGCCTGGCAAGAAGCTAGTCCTTGCAGATGCCCTAAGCAGGAGGTCATTTGACAACAACGCCAAAAAGAAAGCAGCCAGCCTCTGCTCACAGCTCGCACTAACTCAAATTCATGTACCATTTGATAATGTTTTCACTCCAGGACTTTGAGTATCCTGGGAAGCTCAAACTTAAAACTGCTCCTCTCTTCCCAGGTTACTCAGACGCTCAACACGAACGATTGCTGCAGGTCTACTTTGCAGGGCTCACCGCGGGCAAATGGAGGAACAAGTCGGTGCAAGCGAAGCGCTACCTCCAGTTCTGCCAACACCACCAAGCCGGACCCCTGAGCCCCTCGCCATACGACCTGCTTGCATACCTACTTCACCTTAAAGAATCACTCGCTTCTACGGGGGCGGCGATGAACTACCTTAGTGGAGCAAAGACCTGGGTGCAGCTACTGGGTGGCAACATACAAGCCTTTGACTCCTACTCCGTCTCTCTGATGAAACGAGGGGTCCAGAGGATGTCATCACACATCCCAATACAGGCACCACCTCTCACCCCGGCCCACCTCCGCTCGGTCATCGCCTTCCTTGCCACACTCGGCCCGTCAGCTTGGGTCCTCACCGCCGCCCTCTTAATAGGGTACCACACCTTCCTACGACAAGGGAACCTGCTTGCGAGCCTAGCCCTCACTGACCCGGGCCATGCATTGCGAGCACGAGACATCGCCATCACTCCAAGCAACCTCTCCATAACCATCTGGACGACTAAGACGCGTTGGAGGCCTGACCAGGCCTACACGGTCCTGGTCCCTGCCAACCCCAGCTCCATCTGCTGCCCCAGGACAGCCTGGATCAGATACTCGTCACAAGCCCAACCACCCCCATCCGGCCCCGCCTTCAGGCTGCGGCCCTCACCGAAGCACTCAGGATGGCTCTCGCCGCAGTGGGAGTGGATCATCCAGCCTCCTACACCCTCCACAGCTTGAGGAGGGGGGGAGCCCAAGCTTGTGCGGCTTCCGGGTATTCACTCCCTAAGGACCTTGTCCGCACCGGGCCTCGAACCCTCGCTTCCCGTTTGGTTGAGGGTTCGAGCCCGGCCCATCAGAAAAAGGACACTGCAAAAAATTACTCTGGGGGGGGCGGGGAGTGATCCGAAAGTGACCAATTGACCCGAAATAACCTGTGAATGATTGACCTGAAATGACATGTGAATGATACCAAATGTTTTTATGCTCGATAAAGACCGATTTAACCCATTCCGCCTCCACCTTCGTAATTGTGCATGTTATTAGTAACATCGGTAATTTCGGGCGGAGGCGCGGGTACGCTATGGTGGAGCCACCTTGTGGAAAAAACCCAAACTAGCCTTAGAGACCCGGCTGCAGAGTTCCCGCCAAAAACGCGATCACGCGCCCAAGATTCAAAATCAAACCCTTCTCCACTCCGCACTTCTACTACTGCTCCCGATCAACACGGACTGCCTCCACACTTTCTTCACCCACCCACCCACACCTAAAATAAGGTACGAGGGCAGGGTTGAGGGTTCGAGCCCGGCCCATCAGAAAAAGGACACTGCAAGAAATGACTCTGGGGGGGGGGGGGCGGGGAGTGATCCGAAAGTGACCAATTAACCCGAAATAACCTGTGAATGATTGACCTGAAATGACATGTGAATGATACCAAATGTTTTTATGCTCGATAAAGACCGATTTAACCCATTCCGCCTCCGCCTTCGTAATTATACATGTGTGTATATATGCACACAGTATATATGTGTATACTGTATAGATAATTATATGTGTATGCTATATATGTTTGTTATATATGTATATATGTATATATGTATATATGTATATGTATATATGTATATATGTATATATGTATGCAGTGTTCAAAATAAGGCTTACTTGCTTGTCTGAGTCAAATGAGATTGCACACGGACAAACAGAATATGCCTTGAGCTTTTCCATTGGACAAGTGAAACAGTTTGGCTGAACAACATTTATTTCACGATTTTGTTTGCTTTCTGTTATATATAATATATGTATATTATATATATTAAATACATGTATATGCAGATGTCAAATACAGGAAAAGTGAAAAATTCAGTCAGACAAGTAAAATCACACAGACTTGTCCTGTGGACAAGTGAAAAATGTTGCTTATTTCTATCACTGACATATGTATATATTATATATATGTGTATATATGTGTATATGTATATATATTCGTATATATATCTATATATATGTACATATGTACATATATATGTAAATATATATATTTATATATGTGTATATATGTGTATATGTATGTATGTGCATGTATATATATATGTATGTATATGTATGTATGTGTATATATATGTATATATGCATATATATGTACTGTATATATGTAAATATATATATGTACATGTATATGACTATCTATGTATATCTATGTATATATATATATAATCTAAAAGTATATCAGTATATGTGTATATGTATATTATATATGTATATATTATGTAAATGTATATATATGTATATATATGTATATATATATTATATATGTATATGTATGTATATATATATGTATATATATATACATTATTTAGAAGAGTCAGTAGTCCAGTATCCCTTTGTATCAACAGCGGATTTATCCACTGAGATTCCCTGTAACTTTTTCGCCCGCTCTTTGACTAAATAAATACCTTGGCTTAATTTCCGCAGATGTGGGGCTTAGTGGATAAATCGGCCACGATGCAACAAGCACAGGTACCCTAGCCGCTCACCCTATACGCCCCCTGTTGGAGGCGATGGAAAGTAATATCCCCTAGTGCCGGTAGTCACCACAGCCCCTGCTTGTAGGGATAGTGACGATAGCACCTCACCCAGCTGCCACTGTGTACATGCTAACCTTAGTACAGACATGTACAGAGAGATTGCATGAGTGTAGTGGTGGTGTTTACTCTTGGTGCTAAGCCTTGTATGGTATTTGTGTGACATTTTCCTTTTTGATAGTATTATATACTACATTGTTTCCAGTTTCATTCAACCATTTGGGGCCAGGAGCGTGCCGGGTACGCCCACAAGTTCCACAGGCTTACAGCCCGGGTACGCCTGTTGTTGAATTGCATTTCTAGAAATGTTTTAGGGAAAAATTGTAGATCATATCAGAAATCAAGTGCTACCCGATTGCGGGCAATTTCAGGCGCTTCCAGACTGTAAGCGTGCATAACCCACAGGCACACCTGGGTGGTCCCGGCCCCAAAGGGTTACCTCTAACTGGACAACCAGCGCGCGTGTGTGTGTGTGTGCATGGCGATTCATATTTAATCCGCGCCAGTTTGCAGTCAATCATCTACATTTACAGACACTGGGTGTCAACTAGGATGGTCAGATCTGGCAAATGCTGTCCACCATGTGTGTGTAGCCAGTGAGGTATGTTTAGGTGGCACAAAGCTAAATCCTGCATATTCACCGATCCGACTTTAATCATCTTCACATTGATTATCCCTGAACAGGGTCTACGTTCAATACATCATATTTGGAATATTAATCTTATGTTATAAACTGCCTTTTTTATTCGTCAAAACACACACGTAAATAGGACAAACCGCCACAACAGAAACAGAAACTGACATGGTTGTGCTTAGACCTTTGCGCTTATTTGCACTCTCCTAACACATGCTTGGTTATGTGAACTGGAATTTAAAGTCACCGGCTATACCTCACCCGGATACAAACGAATCCAGCATCAAAAGCTCTCCAAACATACCTTTGCTTAGTTTGTTCAGTTCGGCTAACAGGTCCAAGGCCTATTATAGGTGTATCTTATTGATGTCACTGAACATGTGGGAGGAAAGTTGAGGTCTGTGATATATGAATGACATCATAGGTGGGATTCCCTCATCATATGACCTAGAGGGATTCACCACACACAGGGGAAGCCATGGCAACCACCAAGATGGCAGCCACAGAAAGCTCTCTATTCAACTTTCTATTAATCTACATGATTTAATCAATTATTCACACAAAAAGTAGCTGGTTATGATAAATAAACATCTGAACTTTATATTTATCATTTTAGATTGCAATTTCTAACATTATTTTTCTCTATATAGTTGTCTAAAAGTGTCAGTGCTGCTGGACTAAATAAAACACAACAGAAGCAACCAATGTTAGCACTCTCACCCACATATGTAGTCGCATACACTGAAAACTGGCAAACATATGCTTGGAGAGCATTTGTCAGAGTATGGGTAGTGTCTAAGCGACATATATCTGGTCTCTTTAATACGAAAGATCCGCTAGAGAGTATTATCTGGAGTGTTAAACTGGCCACCCTAGTCTATATCTAGCTCATTTAAGTTCTGTGCTGCGAAGAAGATGTTCTGTCCAACTTCCAACCCCCTCTCCTCAACTCCCCCCCACCCCCCATCATTTAAGTTCTGTGCTGCGAAGAAGATGTTCTGTCCAACTTCCAACCCCCTCTCCTCAACTCCCCCCCACCCCCCATCTTCTCTTTCTTGACCCCCCCCCCCCCCAACAGAGAATCATGTAAACTGTCAATGAGCGGCAATTTAGAAGAGCTGCAAATTAATTTCGTTTTTGATTCCTCAAAACTGACTGCTGCTGTATCACCCGAGACCAAAATAATAACATTTCATTTTTAGACAAATGCTTGGCGATTTTAGGTAAGTTTGGTGTTTTGATGCAGAGAATCTTCATCACGACGTCATAGAGGAGATAATGGACCAACGCACAACGCGTCTAGAACCAATTGAGGGTGTTGCCTTGTGAAAACTATTGTCTGTGTGAAGTTGGAGAATTCTTTGGTTTTAAACCCACCATTTAAAAATCTATATGCATATAAAATTACACTTATATATGACATATTGTGTCCAATATTACATATACTATCTTAATCATGTTCTGATGAAAGAGCTTTGTTGTGATTACTGACTGGTTTAGTCAATAAAGGCATGTTCATTGTTGGCTTATTGAGTGCTGACATGTTCAAGCCTGACATGTTCATTACCAACATGTTCAGTTATTGATATGTTCAGTTATTGATATGTCCAGTTATTGCTATGCCTTAGCCTGACATATTTAGAACCAACATGGTTAGTACCAACATGTTCAATTCCGATTTGTTGACTACCAATATAATCCTGCTAACATATTCTGTACTGACACAATCCATACTGACTTATTCAGAATTGATATATCTCGAACCATAAAATACAGTTCTGGTATAATCAGTACTGACCTACTCAATATATAAATATATAAAAATTTAATGGCAACCTATTCATACCAACATATTCATTACCAACATATTCAGTACTAACATATTCAGAATCTACATGTTCAGAATCAGCACATTCAATACCAACAAGATAGAGAGAGAGTGAAAGAGTGTGAGAGAGATAGAGAGTGAAAGAGATTGGGAGAGAGTGAAAGAGATAAAGGGAGACAGGTAGAGACAGAGACACAGAGACATAGAGGCACAGAGATACGCAGACACAGAAAGAGACAGGGAGAGAGACAGAGAGACACCGAGAGACACAGAGAGACACAGACATACACAGACAGACAGAGACAGACACAGACAGACACAGACAGACACAGACAGACACAGACAGACACAGACAGACACAAACAGATACAGACATACACAAACAGAGCAGGACAGGGGAAGACAGGGAGAGAGACAGGGGGGGAGACAGTGGAGAGATAGGGTGAGACACAGAGACACAGAGAGACACAGATGGAGACATATAGACAGAGCGGCAGAGGGACAGGGAAAGAGAGAGGCAGAGAGACAAAGAGAGCCAGAGAGCCAGAGAGCCAGAGAGAGACAGAGCGGTAAAGAGAGACTGAAATAGACATATAGATAGATAGATAGATGGATGGATGGATGGATGATGGATGATGGATGGATGGATGGATAGATAGATAGATAGATAGGTAGATCGATCGATCGAGACTGAGAGATGCCAAGAGACAGAGAGAGACTGTGGGAGGCAGATAGACAAAGAGAGACAGAGATAGACTGAGAGAGGCAGATAGACAAAGAAAGACAGAGAGAGCGAAATCCACACATTTCCTTTTTACCCAGTTGCATACAGCCGATTGTATACCACCCGATTGTACTGTGTCGATAACTCCGCTGTCATGTATTAATTCTATAATTGTCATTGATTACTCAATTCTATTCGCTCTGTTTTGATTGACAGGGGGTAAGACCGTCAAACCTCTTTCTTGGAAACTTCCATTCCGATAACTATTCATTTGAATTTATTTAATTTCTGGGCACAAGGGAACATTCCCTTCCCGTTGATACACGAGTACCTTCCATCTACACTAGTGCATTCCAAACATATTCAATATTATGCAGCAGTAACCCGAGCACAGAATTAACATAGAGTGGGTGAAGCGCATATACTTGTTGACGTTTTTCAACCTTACGAAGCTTGCACATACTGGAATTTCATTGTCTTAAAAAAATCCTTCCACTAGATACAATGCTAACAGTTTTAGTAATGTAGTGGTTTTTTAAAAGTTTGTCTGTGAATGCTACACTTATTGGCTATACTTCTTTGCCGGCCTACCTACCTACTACATATGCTATGGTTTTGATTATGTACAGTAGCGGCCCTGTCAGTAACACAGATTAGTAGCGAGCCTGGTAATGGTAGCAGTACTCAATGCACTTATATTGTATGTATGTATCTAGTGGCACTGTAAACACTAACACGTTGTGGTATGTCAACACTGCGAAAAAAGCAAGGTTCAATGGTGTGTTGTGAACACATGGGCACCACAGCAGTATATATATATATATATATAAATATATATATAGTTATTTTATATATGTGAATATATATCTATCAACTCTCAACAGTCAAAATATATTTGGGCGGTTATATTTACATATATATATATATATATATATACATTTATATGCATGTATATGTATCTATATATATAACTATATGTGGATCTATATATGTATATATCTCAATGTCTATATATTTGTTCATGTGTTTTATCTTTACATATGGATATATATGAATACATAGACATATGTATGTGTATTTATATATATTTATATCTATTTAGTTCTATCTATATTCATAGATCTATTTAGTTCTATATATATGTGTGTTTATACATAGATCTATGAATCTATATATATACATCTTTATATACGGTTCAGATCTATATAAATCCATATAGGTATATGTATATATATGCAGATATATAGCTATAGATATGGAGATGCATAGCTATATATCTATATATAGATACACATAGAGATATATAGATATATGTATATAGATATATAGAGATATATAAAGATAAATAGAGATACATAGAGATATATAGATAAGGATATATATAGATATGTATATATATATACACATAGATATATATACATATGGATATATATAGATATATATATAGATTATGTAGATGTGTATATATAGATGTATATATATATATATAGATGTATAGATAGATATTTATACACATAAACTATATGTTTATGTGTTATTAGTGTCTAAGCGACATACTAGCATTCATGTTCAGTGGTGAAGGGTTGCCAACACTAATTCACATTGTTGCCATATTGGTTTGTCTGACAGTTGGTTCTGTAATAAAGTGTTATCGATATGGACTAGGTTGGCCAGTTTTCTATGCCAGCAAACGCCCTTCGGTGGTGAGCTAAGAATCATTTAAGTAGCATAATGCAAACAACAAAGCAACAAAACAACAAAAACAAAGCATGTCCTTCGTTCAGTTCTGAACCCTCTTCAATGAATGGCCATATTCTTGAATGAGAAACCCATCAAACTTGATTTTGGATTTGGCATATAAACGCATCGAAATACTATAAAGAGAAGATGCGCAGAGCCACCACAAAACTCCCACCCAAAAGCCAAGTGGGTTAGTGTACTGTCATATGGGTTAGCACTCTCCAAACACATCTTTGGTTATATAGATGGGAAAGCCAGGAAAAGATCTCCTCGAGAGCATTCATCGGAATTCAGAACTAACTATGCTAGTCCATATCCAGCTCCTTTAATTAACTAACTAGTTAAATACTTATTGAATGCACTTATAGGTATTCCTTTATTGAAACAGCAATTAACTAATTATGTATTTCCATCATAGCTATTGCTTCGTTTAAATGGCAACTACCTGATTAATTATTAATTGCAATTATATATATTTGCTTTATTGAATTAGCAATTAACTCATTATTAATAACAATTATAAATATTGCTTTATTGAAATTGCTATTAACTAATTATTAATTGCAATTATATTTATTGCTTTATTGAAATAGCAATTAGCTAATTATTAATAACAATTGTAGCTATTGTTTTATTGAAATAGCAATTAACTAATTATTAATAATAATTATATTGATTACTTTATTGAAATAACAGTTAACTAATTACGAATTACAATTATAGTCATTGCTTTATTGAAATAGCAATTAACTAATTATTAATTACAATTATTGCCATTGTTTTATCGAAATATCAATTCGCTAATTATTAATAACAAGTATGGCTCTTAATTTATTGACATAGCAATTAACTAATTATTAATTGCAATTATTGCCATTGTTTTATCGAAATTGCAATTCGCTAATTATTATGCCTCTTGATTTATTGAAATAGCGATTAACTAATTATTGATTGCAATTATATATATTGCTTTATTGAAATAGCGATGATCTAATTATTAATTACAATTATGGATATTGCTTTATTGAAGTAGCATCGGCATGCAGTAAGCTTAGAGCTTACACTAACGTGCCCTCAGCTCTGCCAATTTGGATTTCCACTGCTGTGTATAACTTACAGCGTCATCAAAGGCCGGTTGCTCTCATACCATATCTATGTGGTGTGGGAGGTTAAAAATCCCTTGGGTCAGTAAAAGTGTAGGCTCGGGCTTTCTATTGACCAGCAATGGAGTGGGGAAGACCAGTCGTCTGTGACTGGGATTTCCCCTGCTTGGGACAACAAATGTACCAAAAAAACAAAAGAGAAACAAATAAGTGTTCACACTTCCTGTCTACCATTCGCTATATCGAAGTGAGTGGCAGGCGGCTATGTTGCCAATTGATGATGAGGAAGATGGTGATGAGGATCCATCACTTTGCTTCCAAGATATACACATTGGCAAAACTTCCTTTTCATATTACCTCAATGAAAACCTCTACGCAGGCATATGCTCTACTTTAACTGATCGAGCAAGCGTAACCTATAAATTATCTATCCCCCCCAATCTTCATCGGTGTTCGAATTAGTTCCACAGTTTTCATCATGTGCATGACGTAATATCATCCAGCTTTTTCAATCCACTTATTGGAGATTATTTTGTCTTCGGCATTCATAACATGAACTTTTAGATTTAGTCTCGCGACATTGGTGTGATTGTTGCAAAGTGGCGACCAAAGCTAAATTAGCATTAATATAGATCCACCTAGACATCATGGTTGTTAAGCACAGTTGATATTTCACTTGTTCTACAAAATGTATAAATTAGGGCCAAAAATAGCTGGATCGTCGCTCAATGTTGACTTTTCTTTTTGAATCGATCTGGATTGCATAAATATTTCACCGAAAATAAAATAAAATAAAAGTACATGTGTTTCATCTGTAATACTCTTAATTGTTCTTTCTTCATCGTTATTAGGCTTGCATTCTGCAATCAATTAAAAAGAAATTAGCTAACTTTGACCGGCATCAATAGAATTCTGAGTGGCCCCAGTTGTAAGCACCTTTTACTTGTTATGTAACAATGTAAGAATGTATGAAAAGTCCTGCTTGTAGTTGGTTGTGTAACGCGCCTTGTTTTCTTTGTGTCATTTCAGCTCATTACACCGAAGTTCCCAGTGGTCGTGAAAATAGGACACGCACATGCAGGGATGGGCAAGGTAACTAGCGATGCATGGTAACAAGTGTCGTGTTTTAATGTGTGTCTTCAGAAATAGTGTCCACTGGTCGCTGAAGAAACACTGCAGGCGAGAAAGCATTGTGCTTTAATATGGGTTTTCTGAATTGGTGTCCACTGGTCCCTGAAAAAACAATGAAGGCGAAAAAGCACTGTGTTTTAATATGGGTTTTCTGAATTGGTGTCCACTGGTCCTTGAAGAAACACTGAAGGCAAGAAAGCACTTAGTTTTAATATGGGTTTTCTGAATTGGTGCAGACCGGTCCCTGAAGAAACACTGATGGTGAGACAGTACTGTATTTTAATATCCCTCTTCTTAGCAACTGGTCCCTGAAGAAGGACTGAATGAGAGAGAAGCAGTGTGTTTTAATAAGGGTTTTCTGACTTTGTGTCAACTGGTTCCTGAACTTAAGATGAGGCAGTCCTGTGCTTTAATAGTAATAATAGTAATATATCCACCTCATATTTACTTTTTATTTATATCGGCCATAATCGGGATATTTAGTAGATAAAGGATTCACCCAGTACTTGCAGGACATGGGTGAACGACAATTTAGTCTAAATAGGGGCGAAAGTAGCCTTAGTATGGAACAGGAAGTAGAATGCCTGTCTCCAGTATCAAATGGGTAATTATATCGGCACAGAGTTGGTGAAATGGTAGAGAATGCAAAAAGACAGATGGCGGTGATAGAATGCCATCGATTTCACCTTTAAATTCTATTAAACTATGCGTTTTATTATATTTTTCAACTCAAAAGTAGCGGGGAAATATAAAGACATATAAAAAGAATAATTATTGCTTCTTAGATTGTGAAATTAGGCTCTAAATTAACCTGTGTACTGCAAGTACGGGGTGAATCATTTATCTAGATATTTAGTAGCCCTGTCCTGGAGACAGTGCTGCTGGAGTAACGATGATACTGCTACCAAATAGATTCTATAGACCCAGTATTTGATCCATCCGATCTACAGTCATTCCTCGTGAACATATGAATACGCATCCATCGCCGTAGGAGCAGTGAGGTCAAACCGGTGTTGCAGTTTCCGCGGCACACCACTCACAATTTTGCGAGGGACACATCCATTCAAATGTATTGTCAATGGCCGTGAGCAAATCTTCATACAGAAGAAGTGAAATATCTCTGCAACCATACCAACTAGAAACAAATCCCTTGGTACACATATAGAAAACATGTGTGCCAAAAGGATTATATTAAATTGATAAGGATAGGGTTCTGGATTTCTATTAATTTAAAATAAAACTAATGTTTTGCAGTTGCACTGAGCGTACCGTCAAACTCAAGGCATTGTCAATGGTTGTGAGCAATCTTCATACAGAAAATACAGCAAAAGTAAAATATCTCTAAATCCACACCACCTAGAAACAAATCGCTTGATACACATATAGAAAAGATCTTTACCTAAAACATTATATTAAATTTATAAGGTTAGTGACGATGCTGTTCGATTTTGACGCATAGCAAATGGTAGACAGGAAGTGTGAACACTTATTTCTCAAACGGCCACCTACGGCAACTCATATTCTCAGGTGGTCACCCATCCAAGTACTGACGAGTCTCAACGTTGCTTAACTTTGGTAATCAGACGAGAACCGGTGGTTCCAATGTGATATGGCCGTAGACTGCGCAGAAGCGATGTGTCCCTAGCAAACTGGTGTGCCGCTGAAACTGCAACACCGGTGTGGCATGCTCAGCCATGTACCGTGCTCAGCCATGCGCATACCGTCAAACTCAAGGCACTGTCAATGGTCGTGAGTCACTAACCTTATAAATTTAATATAGTGTTTTTGGTAAAGATGTTTTCTATATGTGTACCAAGCGATTTGTTTCTAGGTGGTGTGGTTTTAGAGATATTTCACTTTTCCTGGATTTTCTGTATGAAGATTGCTCACCACCATTGACAATGCCTTGAGTTTGATGGTATGCGCAGTGCAAAACATTAGTTTTAATCAAAATTAATAGAAATCAAGAACCCTAACCTTATAAATTTAATATAATCTTTTTGGTGAAGATGTTTTCTATATGTGTACCAAGCGATTTGTTAATAGGTGGTGTGGTTTTAGAGATATTTCACTTGTTCTGTATTTTCTGTATGAAGATTACTCACGACCATTGACAATGCCTTGAGTTTGACGGTACACGCACGGCTGAGCACGGTACACGGCTGAGCAAGCCACACCGGCAATGCAATGACTTTTTTAAAAATGTACTCTCAAATCTCGTTCAACTCTCATACATCTCGCGATTCTCGCGCTTTCTCAAAACCTCTCAAACTTCATGTGGCGCCATCTATCGGACCACTATGGACCGACAGTGAGAACTCAAACAAGCGACCTGCCATCTAGCGGAATAACAATGCAATTCCGACTGCAGTTTGCCTGGTAAATCCTGTAAATAATGTAGGATGTAGATAAAAGATTCACCCCGTACTTGCAGTACAGGGGTGAATGACAACGTAATCTAAGTACTGGCGAACACTGCTTTACTATGGAACAGGAAGTGCAATGCCTGGTTCCAGTATCAAATGGCGACTTATCTAGCCACCGAGTTGGTGAAATGGGAGAGAATGCAAAAAGATAAGATGGAAGCAATGAAACGCCGTCGATTTCACCGTTAAAGTTTATTAAACTACATGCTATATTATATTTTTCAACTCAAAGGTAGTGGGTAAATATGAAGATGTATATAAAGAATATATTTTGCTTCTTAAATTAAGATTTTTTCGAATGGATTGGTTTTCACCCCTACTACAAGTATGGGGTGATCTTTCATATATGTAGGATGTAGATGGGAAGTACAAAGTACTGACACCTGTCTTCTCATGTGTCAGCGCTCGCCTAGGGCGTATTTGATTAATCAACTCGGGTCACCCGAAACACTTTTTGGCGCATGCGCATATCCTACAGACTTGGGTTGAATAAACGAACACGCTTCTTCACGTTTGGGGTGGAAAAAATGCTGGCGTAATCCAAAAGGCATTAAAACAACACGTAGGACTTGTACTGGTAGCTCTTATCCTACAGGTACCAACACAAATGTGACGTCATCGCTCCTAGCCAACCCCAGCCAAGAGGGGTGTAATCGATTAATCAACTCGGGTCACCCGAGCCACTTTTTGATTCATGCGCACATCCTACAGACTCGGGTCAAATAATCGAATACGCTTCTCCACGCTTGGGGTGGAAAAATTATTTCTTTTTTTAATAACCAATAAAACTACAGCAAAATAGGATTTAAAGTATTTTATGATGGCCTAGTTTAGCTTTATTTCCATTTCATTAATCTTGGTTATTCTTTTAAAAAAAAACATGTATGTCTGGTACTGGTAGGTGTTATCCTGCAGGATGATACCAGTGCAAATGTGATGTCATCGCTCATAGCCAATCCAGCCACGAGGTGGGTTACTGGAGTCAGATTGTTTTGCACACGGCACGTGTATTTGTCGACTCTACTCGCGGTGTTCGATTTGAAATTCTGATGACTCGGGTGACCCGAGTCGCCCGGGTCGTGTTAATCGATTACGGCCAAGGTGGGTTACTGGGGTCGGGACTTTTTGCACACAGCACGTGTATTCGTCGACTCCACTCGTGGTGTCCGATTTGAAATTATAGCAACTCGGGTGATCCGCGTCTCCGGGCCATGTTAATCGAATACGGCCCTACTGTATGTGTGTGTGTGTGTGTGTGTGTGTCAATTACTCAAACGCTGCTTTTGTTCTTGCAGGTTAAAGTAGACAATCATTATGATTTCCAAGATATTGCCAGCGTGGTGGCCGTGACTAACTGCTATTCAACGACAGAACCCTATGTAGATGGCAAATTCGACACTCATATCCAGAAGATTGGCAGCAATTACAAGGCTTTCATGTAAGTCCATATCAGCATATTCACGAATGCAGCCTTATAGAAGAGATGGCAGGCATCCACATTTGGCTACTCTTTTTTTTTCTAAACATTTTAATTCACTTAAAGGTACATCATCCGAGGTTTTTTGTTTCTGCCATTTAAAAAAATATTTTAAAATAAATAAATCAGGTTGATCATTGTAATCTATGTTGTTAGTTTAGAGTAAATTAAAAATTTGGTAATCTATATTATTTAGTTTGGAGTAAATTTGATTATAAATTGCACTTTATTTTCCAAATTCACTTAAAGGTATATATGATTTTTAGTTTATGCCATATATTAAAAAAAAATATATATGTGTGTCAAGTTGATCATTATAATCTATTGTTAGGTTAGTTTAGAGTAAATTTGATTATAAATGACACCTTTTTTCGAATTCACTTAAAGGTGCATAATCTGATGGCTTTTAGCTCCTGCCATACCTTTTGCTTGATAAATATATCAAGTTGATCATTATAATCTGTGCTAAATTAGTTTGATCCTTACCAACTTCTGTATCCCACTGCAGACAGAGCCTGCATTAATGCATCCTTAGTGCAGACAATGGAAGCACCCATGTTTGGCCATTTTTTTATTATTTCTTATTCATTTAAAGGTGCATAAGCTGATGATTTTTAGTTTCTGTCATATATCATTTGGAAAAAATATATCAGGTTGATAACTATAATCCATCTTAAGTTAGTCTGGAATAACATTGATTATAAATGACACATTTAATTTAATTCACTTAACGGTGCATAATCCAAACGTTTTTAGATTCTGCCATTAAAAAAAAGTAGATATCAGGTTGCTCATAGAGTCATAATAATCTTTTTTAAATTACTTTAGAGAAAGTAACTTTTGCACCAACTCATACTTAATGAGTGCATCAGTATCTAAGCTGGATATGTGTAGGATCAAATCAATGACTTTTGTTGGTTGTTTTTTTTAATGTTGATGCTTTTATCAGATTATGCACCTTGAGAGCCTGAGTCACACCTACCCGGATGAGCCCCGGATTTTTAGCCGGACCACCCCCAGACCAGTCGCTCGGACTGTCCCGGACAGCCCCGGATAAAATCGCTATTTTGGTCGTTTTTGGCATCGCAGTCACACCTACACGGTCTAGCCCGTGGTCTAGAATGTGGTCGAGCCCCCGGTCTAGCCCCCGCTTTAGCCCCCGGTCTAGCCCCTGGACTAGCCCCCGGTTTAGCCCCCGGTCTAGCCGGACCACCCGGACTACCCGGTGTACCCACGGTGTAGTCACGGATCAGTCCAGGACTGGAAGTGGACTTGCTCCTGCTATATATCTACAAAAACGGGGCTCATCCTGGACTGATCCGTGGTAAACCGGGATATCCATGGCGATCCGTGGCTGATCCATGCACATCCGGCTTATCCAGGTCTTATCCGGGCAGTCCAGGAGTGGTCCATGGCCATGTCGGGGCTAGTCCGGGGAAGTCCGTGGCTGGTCCAGGTTGAACCGTGGCTAAAACGTGGCTCATCCGGGGCGAAACAGCCCCGGACTGGCCCGGACGCGGCACAAACTACACCGGGTCCACACCTGGACTACCCGGACCACCCCTGGATTACCCCTGGATCATCCCGGACGATGCCGGATCGATCCCGGATCGCAAAATCCCCCAGACCGCCCCAGATGTTTTAAACATTTTAAAACATACAGGGCAACCACGGATGAGCCACGGATCACGCCGGATCGCCACGGACCAGGCCGGATCGTGGTCCAGGGCTCGTCTGGCCTCTGATCCGGGTAGGTATGACTGGGGCTTAAACAGCTTATATTGTAAACAGGTGAGAGGCTACTGTATAAGCCTTGTTTCCAGTCGCACGTGAATAAGGTGTGATGAAGGACCCTGTTATCATTTGTTTATGTTGTCAAGGCAACCAATAAAGCAACCTTGTCTTTACCTTACAGGAGAAAGTCTATATCTGGAAACTGGAAAGCCAACACAGGGTCTGCCATGCTAGAACAGATAGCCATGAATGATAGGTGAGTAATAGCTGGGTGTTTTTTTTTTACAATAACAAGCTGGCATTTAGAGGCCCAATAGGGCCTGGATCAGCCAGAAGAGGATCTGTAAGTTAGTGTGTACGTGAGTAAGGATTCCCACGTCCCCTACCTTGGTACTGATTTCCGAATGAAAATAACAACCTAGGGCCGTAATCGATTAACACGACCCGGGTGACTTGGGTCATCCGAGTCGTCAGAATTTCAAATAGAACACCGCGAGTGGAGTCGACAAATACACATGCCGTGTGCAAAACAACCCGACCCCAGTAACCCACCTCTTGGCTGCGGTTTGCAAGGAGCGATGATGTCACATTTGTGCTGGTACTGTCCTGCAGGATAACAGCCACCGGTACCAGTCATACATTTTTGTTGTTGGTAATAACATAGATTAATGAAATGGAAATATCACTAAACTATGCCATCAAAGAAATATTTAAATCATATTTTGCTGTAATTATATCGGCTATTAAAAAACAAACAAAAAAGGGCCACCATATATTTCACCCCAAGCGTGGAGAAGCGTATTCGATTATTCGACCTGAGTCTGCACGATGTGCGCATGCGCCAAAAAATGGCTCGGGTGACCAGAGTCGATTAATCGATTATCCCCCCTGTGATGCTGTTGAAGGACATGGTTTTACATATACGGGGATCTAGCTTGGGATTTACAGGTGATACGTAGATGGAATAACGTGCTATTGGAATAACACGCGATGGAATAACACATGATAACAACAAAATCGTATACTTTTTTATTTTTGTTAAAGTATATATTTTAGCAACTCAGGCACGTACCTGTGTATATGGAAGCCAGGTCCCTGATTTAATATTCTGAATGAGTAACTTCCGGCTATCTTACTATTGGAATTGACAGTCTAATTAATCTAAGTTTGGTCAGTGCTGTATTAGTCACAGCACCGATCCTGTAGAATTAAGGGAGTGGCTCCTGCTGTATAATGTACAGCACCAGTCACTGTGGTTCATGCCAAAATGGGGAGCAGGACCGAGTAGAAGATGTAGTTGGCCTAATGAGTCCTCTTCTCTTTCTTCTGCTGATTTAGATATAAATTCTGGGTGGATGAGTGCAGCAACTTCTTCGGTGGACTCGACGTGTGTGCCGTTGAGGCCATCCATGGAAAGGATGGACACGAGTACATAATAGAGGTGAGTGTTGTGTATTAGCAACACTAACTACTAACTGCTGTTGCCATATTGCTATTGAACTTGTGAGTAACAGAATTACATTGTGTTATATGTTGCAAATTGGGTGTTCAACATATATGGTATACCCTACTCAATATACTAGATGTCCCTGTGTCTACACTCAGATCATAGAACAATTGCGCCTTCTGTGTGGTGGGTCCCTCTTTATGGAATAGGTTACCAGAAGATGGAAGAAAACTAGTATCTTTCTGATCTGTCCTCAAGTCAGTGGCTGTCTATTCTGGACTTGACAAATCACTGACTATGACAACACCCCATTCTGGTTCCACTTGAATAGCACTGACTATGACATCATACCCTACTGGTTCCACTTGAATAGGCACTGACTATGACAGCACCCCATTCTGTTTCCACTTGAATAGGCGGTGACGATGACATACCGTATTGGTTCCACTTGAATAGGCACTGACTATGACATCATACCCTACTGTTTCCACTTGAATAGGCACTGACTATGACAACACCCCATTCTGGTTCCACTTGAATAGGCACTGACTATGACATCATACTCTACTTGTTCCACTTGAATAGGCACTGACTATGACATCATACCCTACTTGTTCCACTTGAATAGGCACTGACTATGACATCATACCCTACTGGTTCCACTTGAATAAGCACTGACTATGGCATCATCCCCTACTCTTTCCACTTGAATAGGCACTGACTATGACAACATTCCTTTCTGGTTCCACTTGAATAGGCACTGACTATGACAACATCCCTTTCTGGTTCTACTTGAATAGGCATTCACTATGACAACACCCCTTTCTGACCAGATTGAATAAGCACTGACTATGGAAACATCCTTTTTTGGTTCCACTGACTATGACAACAGCCCTTTCTGGTTCCAGTTGAATAGGCACTCATTATGACACCATCCCTCTGTGGTTCCAGTTGAATGATTCTTCAATGGCACTATTGGGAGAAACCCAGGAAGAGGACAGACGACTGATTGCCGACCTGGTGGTGCACAAGATGGAAGTCTACTGCAAACCAGTGCAGTCCAACATCAGGTATGGCCACACAATTCCAGCGAAACCCCAATTTTATGCGCCTTAATTTAAAGTTCCATAGTCCCATAGTTATTAATTTCTGCCATTTTCTGAGATAAATACATTAGATTAATCGTTAGAATCTACTTTATTTTAGTTTGAGGTAACTTTTATTTTGAATTGCCAACTTTGGAGATATTTGAAGTGAAAATACGCTAAATTAATGTTGGCAAGCACATTAAAACTTCGACACCAATAGACTTCAGTAGTAAAGGTTCTATTAAGCTCAGTGACAAGGCAAGACATGTAACTGATATAAAAATCAAATCTCTTTTTTATTAAATAACAGAAACTATGTTGCTTGCTTGACTGTTCCAGAGTGCAAGGGAATACTGCTTGGATTTCTGAATGTAGCTTTACTCGGGTCGCTCCCCTCCATGTGGTGCCTAGCAACTAATTAACAATCATGTTCTTTAAAGCATCACACTCCGATAAAAGCATCACACCTGCTAAACAAAACACACCTAATTTTCACCATACATATTAATTTAGACATGGGGGCACCTATGGAGCATTTATTGCAGCTTGGTTTCGATGCTGCTACGCTACAGTGACGTTGTGTTGCTATGTTTGAAAACGGGTGAACAAATGTTATGTCCAATATATCTGTTGTATCCACTAAAATTAACTTTAATTGTTTTCATTTCAAACATACCGAAAAGGTAACTCTATAAAAGAAAAGGTTCTTTAAACTAAAGTAAATTAGATTATAACAACCGGCCTAATCTATTCAATCTAATGACAATACTACAGCGGAAACTCAACACCATCGGATTATGCAACTTTTAGCTAGAACCTGGAAGTCACTTCTCAAATTAATGGTGCGCGTTCCACTCTGAGCCGACGCATGCGCTAATTGAAGGGACTCTAATCGATGCACATTTCCCTGTTTTGCTCCAGTGACTCGTCGAACAGGCAGACCACGGCGGGAGGGATGATGCAATACGCAATGAATGGGGGAAGACCGGAACCAGCTCCTCCCAAACCGGATATGGGACCAATGGGTGGGGGAGGCCCACCCCCGCAACAACAACCGCCTATGCAACAGCGCGGCCCACCCCCAGACAGGTGAGTGGCTACTCCCGGTAAAATCCCACTCATGTAGCCCACCCATATTTGTATATATATGTATATATATATTTAGTTTTTTTCATATATATATACAGACATTCATAGATATGTATGTATATATGTATATATATGTATATATATATATACATGTGTATATATGTATATACATGTATATATATATTTATGCATATATATATACATATATATGTATATACATGTATATACATGAATATATATGTATATATATATGTATATATATATGTATATATAGTTATGTATATATATGCATACATATATGTATATATATGTATATATTCATATATATGTATAAGTATATTTGTCTATATACATGTTGTTAACATTTATATATGCACATAGGCATACATGTATATATGTATATATTTATATATGTATACATATGTATGTATATATGTATACATGTATATATGTATAGACTTTATATGTATATGTGTATATATGTATTTATTTGTATATATGAATATGTATATATATGTATATATTATATATGTATATATATTGCCAACCCAGATTTATATTCATTAATTATCCATTCAACTGCTCAGTTCAACGTGCCCTCTACTTATCAGGCATGTCCACAAATAGCAATGGCAGCAAGTCTTTTAAGTTGTAGATTTCAAATAAATCCCCGTAGACTCCCCCTTCCTCCCTCCAACCCCGATAGGTGGCGCCACTCCATCACTCCGCGTTCAGCTCTTCTCAGCCATTTTCTTATTTTTAGTTTTTGTGTGTGTTTTTTAACGGAAGATCTTTTACATTATCAAAAGCTGATTAGTTTAATTTCAGTCACATGACTTGTAATAGCCCTTATTCGCGCAAACAAACGAAAGCGAGACTTTGGCGGCATCTGAAAACAAAATGGTGAGAGGGGTTTGAATTGCATCACGCTATTTGTATTTGTAATACGGTAACAGTCATATTTTGGTGTTCAAAAATCGTAGGCCTGCATGACAATATTAGGTTGGTTGATTGTTGGAGTTTTATGTCCTGGCAACATCTAACATCTTATCAGGACAGGTATCGACTTTTGACAGTGCACACTCATGGTGACTTTGTAGTGCTGCCCCACTGGGAGAGCATGACCTGATATCCCACTCTCCCATTATCCTTACACCTAGCCAACCAGTCCTTCCCAATCCTAATAATGCCGAGCGCAGGGCTAGGAAGCAACAAGTATCAATTTTATAAGTCATTGGTTTGACTCGACCGGGAATTGAACTCCCGACCTTCCGCACGGGAGGCCTGCGCTCTACCGATTTGGCCACCGCGTCCGGTCACATAACAATATTACAACAACAACAACTTAATTGGGACCCGTCCTGATATGACCTTTGATGTTGCCAGGATGTAAAGCTCCAACAACAAATCAACTAAATTGGGCGGTGCACACTGTGACTTAAGGAATCACTGAGCTTAGTGTGATCAAATTGGCGAAATTGTTATTTAAAAAAATTAATTGACACTGGATACTATTTCAATGGGTGTTAATTAAGCCTAAATAGGTTTCCATGTACAACAATTGGCCCCTTTTCTTCGAAGCACCCCGTGGAAGGCCGTGTAATCATAGACTGTTCCCATGTCGGCCTGTGGTGTGTTCCCTTGTTCAGTGTTCCCTTGTGACCTTGTGACAAGCCACATAGACAATGAACATCTTCATTCTCTATGTTCCCAGTCAGTATGTCACATGCGCCATGCACAAGGCCATGGATTCAACCTATGGGAGCGGCCACTCAGCAAAAGGCAAGTTCATTGTCTGTGTGGCGCGTCACATGGTCACAAGTAAACATGGAACAAGGGAACATGCCACAAGGAAACAGTCTGTGTATACACGGCCTTATATGCCACACCATTATGTTAAATTCACACTGTTATGTGTTTATAATGCATATGAGCCTGTCTGAAAAGGTGATAACTCTTTTTTTTGGTGTCCATTGTAACGATTGACACAAAACAGCACAGAAACGGTTACACTGAAAACACAAGGACATTTGCTTCAAATCAATATGTATTCTATTGGGATTATGAAACACCACGTAAAAAACAAATCAGTTTATCCTGAGCAAATGCATAAGCAGATAGTATGTTGATCGTAACAATGGACAAAGTGTTGTCCCATATTGCTTAGCACCTTTTGAGATAGTCTCATATTACATAGTGCCATTGTGCTGTACGAGCCTTGTTTTCGATTGTGCGTGTATGAGGTTCATTTTCTCTCAATCCGTAATCTCTAAACCCTAACCCATAAATGCTTTATTAATTCATTCTTTATCTGCCATATAACACAATCAGTCCATGCTCTCTGACTTAAAGTTAAATCAATAGTACTATAACATGTCAAAGCCATCTATGCAAGCCATGCAATCTATTAACAAATCTGTACAAAACCATAGATAATTCTTCCTCCGACAACTAACCACCCTTCTCCCGATGTATTTAACGTATGCGTAAAGTTGCATAGTCCGATGGTTTTGAATTTTTTCTGAGATAAATATATTAGATCAATCACTAGTATCTACTTTACATTAGTTCAAAGATACTCTTATTTTAAATGGTAAACTTTTTAGATATTTTGAGTACAAACATGGAAAATTAGTTTTGGCATGCTTGCCAAATTCTGACACCATAGACTTCTGCAGTAACAGGTTCGGTTAAATTGACTCAGTATTGCTTTCTACACAGAAACAAATCCTTAAGAAGTGCGCCAGTATCTAAGTTAGATCAAATCTAAATAATATGTTTGGTTTTGAAAAATTGAAATTTCATCGGACTATGCCGCTTTAAATTCACTCCTCCTTTCAATTAACAACAATGTGATCGTAAACTCTAAAATAACTTATTCTAATGCTGACTGTTTCTGTTTCTATTTATAATAGATTTTTAAACTAATATAGATGTTAAATTAACCCAAGGGGGGGGGATTAATCTACTATTTTCCATGTACACTTAATTGACTTACTGGTTCCTGGCCCATTTATATATGGTACCGCTTACTAGTCTTAGTGTTAGTAGTATATTTGACAAAGTTATGGTAAGGCTTAGCCATATTGTCTTGTAATATATATAGGGCCTGCCAATAACAAGCTAATACCACTAACTACAAATGCACTAATTACCCAACGAGCACATTGACATCTTAATGTTTAATCTTCTCTGTTCAGAGCTTCTAACTGTGCAGCAGCTTTTTCATAATAACAGCCCAATATTTTAACTAAGCATTTTTAAACCCGCGTCTTCCCCCATTGACATCTCATGGTATAACCGAAAGATATGATTTTGCCTATGTGTATGCATATGAGCCTGTCTCAAAAGGTGCTAACTCTTCGTTTTTTTGTCCATTGTAACGATTGACACAAAACAGCACAGAAACGGTTACACTGAAAATACACGGACATTTGCTTTAAATCAATATGTATTCTATTGGCATTATGAAACACCATGTAAAAAACAAATCAGTTTATCCTGAGTAAATGCATAAGTAGATAGTATGTTGATCGTTACAATGGACAAAGTTGTGTCCCATATTGCTTAGCACCTTTTGAGACAGTCTCATATATGGCATATAGTGTGAGTGGGTTGAGTGGAGTGATTTCCGAAGGCTGAGATCCATTTGAAATCACTCACCCAGGGCCCATGAGGACTATTACATGCATATATGGGTCGTTCTCAGAAACTGTGTGCAACTTTTGTGACATGGAAACCAAAGGTGAACACATTCTAATTAACAGCAGAAAGCACTCTAAATAATAGCAGAATCTATCGTTATATGAAACTTTATATGTTGTGCATGTCAGAGTTGAAATTTCTTTTTTCACCTTTTGATTTTAAGCTTATACAAATTGAGAAAGCCGTTGAAATTACCTGTACAGCAATACTAACATCCATCCATAACATCATTTTAGCACACATCCATAACATCATTTTAGCACACACAACAAATTCAAACAAGATTTTATTAGTTACAGTTAAGCAAAAAGGATTGTGTCTTACAAGAAAGAAAAATGGAAAAAAAATATTTGGGTAGATGCATGGTGTCAATATGCAAATTTTCATGTTTTCACTTTCACACAAAATCATATAAAAATATTTTGAATACATTTTGTGGAATATATTAAATACATGTAGTATTGCTAAAATACTTACTACACAGACACAACAATAACTATTTGACTTCTTCTTGAAGATTTATACTGCATATCATGGATAAGTTTGAAGAGGCTTGTTTTCACCATTAGGCAGTTTGTCGATAGAAAGCCCAAGCCTACACTTTTACCGACCCAAGGGATTTTTAACCTCCCACACCACATAGACATGGTATGAGAGCAATGGGCCTTTGATGACGCTGTCAGTTATACACAGCAGTGGAAATCCAAAGTGGCAGAGGTGGGGGCACAGGGAATCGAACCACCGACCTTCAGATTAGGAGTCCGACCTAGAAAAAAGTCAGACACTCTAACCACTCTGCCACAGAGAACACTTTTTGTGTGGCTAAAATACTTAATACACAGGCACAGCAATAACTATTTGACTTACTATCCTCCAAAATAAGCAAAATCATTAACAATGTAATGTCAAAACCAAATATGTGGTACAGAGTTTCTGAGAACGACCTATATACTTAGGCGAAGTGAGGCCTTTCGATTTTTATTTTATATGTGCTGAGATATTTCATAAGTTTCTCCATAGCTATTCTCTAACGACTTCACATATCACCTGTGTCATTCAACAGAACAGAACGCACTCCGATATCAAGATAACACATATGTAATGCACTCCTTGTGGTTGTTTTAACAGACACAACATTGCTATCATAAATATAACAACATACTAATTGGATTTTGCAGCACTATTAAGATGGGTAGTCCAATGGAAGCATCAATTTAACAAAATAACAACTGGATTTGGCATTGGTTTTACTAAAGCTGAATAGTCTGATGGAAGCATCACATTTTCGAAATCAAAACATCAAATTTGATTGAACATATCAAGCTTAGGTGCAGATGCACCTATTTATCATTTGCTGCGGGAATAGAATGGAATAAATTACTAATTCAGTATAATAAAACATGATAGTACTGAAGCATATGGTGTTCGAATTTCGACATGCAGAGCAGCATTTGCATGTTCGCACTTCAAATATCTCCAAAGATAGTCATTAAAAATAAAAGTTCCTTCACCCTACATTAAGGTAGATTAAAACAAGCAACCCTGTATATTTATCACAATACATGAAAGAAGATAAAAACATCGGTCTAAGTAGCTTTAATAGAACAAAAGAACGAAAAGTGGCGATAAGTGAGTTGTGTAGTAGAGTTCATAACTTATATCATAACCCATACTATACTACTTAAAGTTGCATAGGCCGATGATTTTGAGTTTCTGTCATTTTCTGAGATAAATATATTAGGTTGATCGTTATAATCTACCTTACTTCAGTTTGAAGTAACTTTTATTTTAAATGGCTAACTTCTGATATATTTGAAGTCTAGACATATCAAATTAATGTTGGCACGCATGCCAAAACTCTAACACCATAGGCTTCTGTAGCAACAAATTCTAATATATTGCCTCAGTATAGTATTCCCTTTTATGTGGCGACAAATATTTAATAAGTATACCAGTATCTAAGTTAGATATGTAGAATCAACTCTAGATAATTGTCTTGGTTTTGAAAAGTTGATGTTTTTATCGGATTGTGCAACTTGAAGTGCTTGGGGCGATATTGTTTTGGTATTGCACTGCATTGATCTGATCTCAACATGGCGTACTTTGTTTCCCGGTGTCATTGTGATGGTGAATAGTGGTGGCAAAAGGTATGAGACTACTCCTTAGTATCTCGGCTTCCTCCAGAAACCCAGAGTTAACAACCCTTGTGTGTTGTTCACTGGCTACCCCTCTCCCCCATCAAATACAAAAGGTTCATGCATGTTCCCAATACCTTTCCTCCAGTGAAAATTAGAAACATGAACAATAATAATATTACACTGATCTTACATCTATTCAGAGATAATACATATATATATTAGTGTCCACATAAATATAGATATCAAATATAGTATCTATATATATCCATTTAAATCCATTTATGTATGGATATATATCCACATATATGAATATATGTATATGTGTATAAGTATGTGTGCATGTGTGTATATGTGCATATGTGTATATGTGTATATATGTACATAGGTGTATATATGTACGGATAGTGATAAGACTGTTATCGCATGTAATAATCTCTGTAAGTGTCCTGCTACTACCCCCCACCCCCCTTCCTGGGTGGGGTGGGGACCGGCATCCTGCACTCCCCCCCCCATCCGGGTGCTCTGCACGACACTCACTCTGAAGTTTGTTTTATAGATGAATATCTGTATGTATTTATGTATATATGCCTATATAGTGGATAATTGGGTTCATATGTATATATATGTATATATGACTGTATATATGTATATACATGTATATATAAATGTATATATGTACGTATGTATATATGTGCATGTATATATGTATATCCATATATATTCATATATATATATCAATATTCCCATAAATATATCCATATTATATACTCCTTTTATATTCATATATATATATATCCATATATATTCATACATATCCATGCATAACCATATATATATCTATATGAGTAGGAAGCAAATAGATGCAGAGAGCCCATTGGCCAATAATATAATATCGGAATAACATAATACAGTTTAATAAAGACATAGGAATTCCCTTACACAGCTTTATACTCGCATAATGCTTATGCATCACATATATCCTTATGTATGCCTAACCTGAGTTGATAACTTATTATCTATGGGGATATTCACTTACCTGCACGGTTACAAATCTGTCCAAATATCAGCTCATGTTCACACTGGTTGTCAGGCCACCAGACCGCGAGCACCTCATCCTGCCCCCACCCCACCAAAACCGTCGAATCTTGCTTGATGTGAACAGTCTCCATGCCTTGTTGTTTTTAAGTGTTACACTGATCCAGAATTGTTTTGTTGTTGTTGGTTTCAATCATTGTGGGTAAATATGTGCATTTAATAAGTGAAGTATTCAACTATATTTGATATGCAAACTATGGTGTATATTAAGGCACGTCGTCTAGACATAGCATGACTGCCCATAAGGTATGTGACAAACCAGCTTCTGCTGATTGAATAACCAACTGAAGCAAACACAAACATGTGCTGGGAGAGTGTAGTGTGGCAGTTTCATGTCTCTACTGAACACGGATATTCAAACATGTGCTGGGAGAGTGTAGTGTGGCAGTTTGATGTTTCTACTGAACGCTGGTACTCGGAGTTCTACTGGTCCCTCAGGAAAGACTGAATCAGCGACCCCAACATGCCAGGTCACAGCTACAGCTTAAGGCCCCGTCACACTATGACATACAGCGTCAGCGCGTGCTCAGCGTTCGAGAATTTGCCAGTACGTCGGCATTCGTCAAACTTTTCAGCGGCGGGGGATAAAAATGGGTGTATACACAATGCACACAACGTTCACACAACGTACGTAACATATGCAGAACGTATCTCTGACCTATTACTAGGATATGAGAGCGTTCATGTGCCTCGCAAAACATTTGCAAAATGCTCGGATACACTTACGGAATGCTGACCAACATTACATACGTTACTTCATTGCTAGAAGTATGGCATATATATTAAATACGCTGGAGATATCGCAGGCATACGTTCGAAGTACGTTAGGAGTACATAATGTATCCATTGGCAGTATGCGGACTGTACGTTCCCACCAGCTGAACGTATAGCTAACGTGCAGCAACGTATACCAACATATCCCTAACGTACTCCCAACGTATGCCAACGTATGCCGACGTATCCCAAATGTACATGCACTGTACGTTCAACGTACGAGCCACACGTCGACATACATTGTACATTTTTAGCATGCACAGAACCTTTTCTGAGCCTCGACACATGGCAACATAAGATGACGTATAATGACGTACCTGGAACATACCCGACGTACACCCAACATATACGTAGCTTATGATGAGGTACGCCAACGTTTTGGTCAAAAATCACATACGTCGGCATACACTAAGGCTATACGTCGTAGTGTGACAGACCTGTAACACAGTGGAAGGCAGGGTTGGGGCCACTCAGCCTTACCCTTCACTCGAGACCACAGATTTAAACTTGTGTTATACCTATACCAATGCCTCCTATTGACCAGACTTGTTAGGGTTATCACCATACATTTGTTTCTAATGTAGATTGCAGTGAAATTGTCTCGGCAAATATTTTACATGAGATAAAAACATGACTTACAGTATCATGGTGTACGTATATTCACCACCTATCCAAACATCCCAGTGTGTAAGCTGTAGCTGTGACCTGGGCCGTGTTCAGGGTCCGTCTCGGAGGCGCCTCGGCGACGCTTTTTGGCTTATTTCCGTTCAGAGTGCGTCTCGACGACGTCTCGGAGACGCCTCTCTTTCCAGACTGGAGGTGAAAAGCGCCTCGAAAATGGCCGCCATATTCACTGGTTTCAGCCAATCACAGCACAGCTTTACCATTGCAAATGGCCACCGCCTATGGAGGCGGCCATTTTCGAGACAACAAACTGCCTTTGCCATTCAGACTAGCCTGACGTCAGGCCCGTCGCCGAGGCGCCTCCGAGATGGAGCCTGAACGCGGCCCAGGCAAGCTGGGTCGCTGATTCAGTCCTTCCTGAGGGACCAGCGGAACTTGGAGTGCCCGTATTGGAGCTTGCGACCTATTTAGCACTGAGTAATCCGACAATGGTACAACTTCATTGTCTGTGTACAGTGAGGGTAGTGAGTGATTAATTGCTAGCTAGCTCAGTCTACTACATATTACAGTCAGTTAGGAGAATTTTACCATTTTAGGTAGATTCCCGATTTTGTTCTTGGGTTATATAGGCCATTTTCTCACTGACAAATTCACCAGAAGTCAGATTTCCAGGTTGTTGTCGTTGTTGTTGTTATTTGTTGTTGGAGGTAACTCCCATTCCTATAAGGTTGGTGTGAATCCTCCCTGTCATAACCTGATGGCCTTTTTAGGCAACAGTAACAAAATATACAGCAGTGAGTAGGAAGATGCGTTGTGTTTTTGTTTCAAATAATTCTACCCCTTTTTTAAAAGAGACAGAATCTAAATAAAGCAGCAAATTTTCGAAACCAATAAATTGACCTAGATTTAATTCTAAATACCAGCTTAGATACTGCAATACTCATTAAGCTGCGTAAAAAGTAATAAATCCTAAGTCAATTTAATAGAACCTGTCACTGCTGAATCCTATTATGGCCAGCATTTTGGTCGCTACGCAACAAGTAATGTTCCATGTTTTCACTTCAGCTATCTCCAAAGTTAGCCATTATTATAGAAGTTACTTCAAAGTAGAGTAAAGTAAGTTATCATAATCAACCTAATATATGAGAAGCTCTAAGCTCCCAGACTATGCAATCTCAAGTACAAAACAAAATTACAATTATCTTCACCAAGTTGACTATCCTGCAATGTAGGGAATACTACCTGAGTTCCCACAGAGAATGCTGAAATGGTCATTTGGTTCCCTAGCAACCGCTAAGCAACTGTTGTACTTTAGCCTAGCAACGAACAACAGTACCAGATTGTCAAGATAAAATGCACTTTTCGTTCACCTAGTCAAACATGTTAATTGGTGCGTTCGTTGCAAAATATTTGCTTAGATCGAAAAGACAACAAATATATTCTAGCTAACTTTAAAAGTTTAATGCTTGCCAGACACCTTTCCGAGGTAATGACCATGCATGTGCTACACCAGTGTCATTTCGCGACACCCTAACAATGTGGGGAAGAAATTCTACATTCTAAATGGCCAACCTTTGGAGATATTTGAAGGGAAAACATGTTGTAGTTAATTTGGGCATGCATGTAGAAATTCGTACACCATACGGTTCAGTAGTAACAGGTTCTATTAACTGGTTTAAACATCTCTTTCCAAGCAGTGAAACATGATTAATAAGTGGCCCAGTATCTAAGTTGGATATGTAGGATCAAATCCAGATCATAATTTGTAACTAAGCTTCCATGGGACTATGCAGCTTTAATTATGCAGATTTCTCCAAAGCACTATTTACTGCGCATGTGCATCACGGTAACTAGTTTCCCCGCGTCTCACTCACTCACAGGCCAAAGTAGGCCATTCGATAAGAACACATATCCCATTAGTGTTTCACTAAGGAAATGGAGAAACTCTACAGATTGATATAAGTAAAAGATTGTAGGAGATCCTGTCCTCAACTCCACCTTCACTACTCGATGTGCTTTCTCTATTTGTGACTCCATTGTTCCTTTCTCTGCCATTGAAACCTTTAGACCTCATCCGCCCCGCCCCGCCTCGCCTCGCCCTGCCCTGCCTCGCTCCACCTCGCCCCGCGCCGCCCGGCCTAGCCCTGCCCCGCCTCGCCCCACCCACCTCGCCCCGCCCCGCCTCGCCCCGCCCCGCCTCGCCCCGCCCCGCCTCGCCCAGCCTCGCCCCGCCTCGCCTCGCCCCGCCCCGCCCCGCCCCGCCTTGCCCATCCACACCGCTAATATTCCAAATTCCAACTGTCGTCTGCTTGCTAATAGTGCGACACACACATGCGTCACATGTCTGATTTCTGAGTACACTTCTCATTCAGAGTCATCATAGGCAATTTGGGCTAAAACAGGCGGGGTTTGTTTTCTTAAGGGTTTTTGTTTGTTTGTGTTATCTTTATTTTTAGTTTAAATGACACAGTTGAAACTGATATCATCATAATATGAATTCCAGGTAGAGAGAAAAAAGTGACGTTGTGACTTAGTAAATGGTTGGGGAGGTAATACAAACACATTGGGCTTACTTCAATATTTTGCTGGGAGTGTGTATGTTAATTTTGAGGTTGAGTAAATGGCCACATAATCTTTGCCATCCAAAGTTATAATCGCGATCATAATGACGAAGATATATAATACATGGTTATCTATATATGAACCTATTTACCATAATTATCACATTTTATATAGTGATACAGATATATGTATATATATATCATTATAAATATGATATGCGTTAGTTATGCAGTTATGTGAATGAGGCAAAATCAAACCCCAAATATTGAGCTTTAGTATTTTACATCCTACCTAAATCTGGGAGTAATTATCACAGTGCACTCTCGTAGTAGTTTTATAGTGCTGCCCCATTGGGCCACAGTGCTGTCAGTATTATGAGCCAATATCTCACTCAGTAAAAGTATCGCATTAGTGAGCCAACCATACCATGCCTCATCCTAGTAAAGTAAAGTGTCAGGCAAAATAGTGACAAGTAGCAGTTTCATAAGTATTTGGTTTCACTCTGCCCTAGATCGAACCTATGACCTCCCACGTGGTAAGCATTGTCTGCCATCCACTTATCCATTGACTCGTGGAGGATAAAAACACTTAATGTTGGGAGATGTGTATACATTCCACAAGATTTGTTCTGATACCAATGTGACATAATGCAACCTTCAATCAACCAATCAAATACACGAAAGATAGCTTTTAATGAGGTAGTATTTCTATATATTTCATGATGAAATCAAGATCAGGAATGCACTCCATAATGCCGCAGGCTTCTTTGAAATATATCGAACACTTGCTGGGAACTTAATGGGGGTTTGGAAATGCAAACTATATTGTTTTGCCTGGGGTGTAGAATAAATAGCAGAGAAATTCCTTTACATGTCATAGTCTGCAGATGTTAATTTAAATTAAAATGCTACCTTATGGGTACAATAATGTATTTTCCACAATATTCAATGAACCCTTTCAAATTGATGTGCTGAAGCTGTAACAACAAAAAAAGAAGTAGCATTGACAATATGGCTTACAGATCATCTAACATCTTGTTACATTTGGCGCAGACAAGAAAAATCACACAAAAATTCATTAGTGTTGTATTTTTTTACTTTATGCCGGTGACCAGTTCATTGGATAACAAACCATTTGAGAGGTTCCACATGAATGCGGCATTGCCTTAAAGTTGCATAGTCCGATGAAAACATCAAATTTTCAAAACCAAAACAATTATCTAGATTTGATTCTACATATCTAACTTAGATACTGGTGGCCTTATCAGATATTTGCCACCATGTAGAAGGGAATACTGAGCAATGTAATATAACATTGTGCTGCTATTGCTCAAGCCGATGGTGGCAGTTTTTTTGCATGCTTGCCAAAATTAATTTTGCATGTTTGCAGTTCAAATATCTCAAAATGCAGTCATTTAAAATAAAAGTTACTTTCAACTAAAATAAGGTAAATTATACCAATCAACCTAATATATGTATCTCACTGAAACTCAAAAACTATCGGACTATGCACCTTTAATAACTCCAGAGATCTTATAGGACTAGAATTGGATCATTCCGAGCAAGCATGTACAGACACTAACATGGCTCATATCCTCTTACTACCGATGATGTAAGCCAATGTTCTTAAAATCAAAATTGTCTTAAACACCATCACTCAGCACTTTTAAACCCCCCCCCCCCCCACCCCCATCCCACCCCAGAAATGTCTATGAGTCCTTTACCGTACTCAAAGGCCGACTTATCTAATGGACCATTCCGTATTTTGCCTGTACAAAAAAAGCCTCTCTAACTGACCACCTCCACAGATCGACCTGTCCCCTTATATCGATCGCTTTATTTAGGTCCCAAAGATCGCTCAGGCAATACCATTATAACAATTTTAAAAAACTCCCTAAACCGACTACCTCCCCAAGTGGTCCATTTAAAGTCGGTTCCATGGTCGGTCAATTTAGACAGGTTTTACCGTATATCTATCACACACACATAAAATATATATTTGCATGTGAGTCGCTTGATGTTGTGTATGCGCCTGCACACCCACTCCATTTGCAAGGCGCTGAGTAGATAGAGGCGGCAGTGAAGGCGAATGGAATGGAGTGCTGGTGCATTGCTTTACTTAGTTTGCCTGCTTTGGCTCCAGAATGCAACAGCAGCATCCGCCGCCCAATATGTACCAGCAAGGCCCGCAGCACCGACCGCCGATGGGGCACAGCATGGGGGGCCCTGCCCCAATGGGAGGCCCCATGGGTGGGCCCATGGGTGGGCCCATGGGTGGACCTATGGGTGCCCCAATGAGTCGCCCTATGGGAGGTCCCATGAGTGGGCCCATGGGTGGACCAATGGGTGGACCTATGGGTGCCCCAACGAGTCGCCCTATGGGAGGACCCATGAGTGGCCCCATGGGGGGCCCCATGGGCAGCCCCATGGGAGGTCCCATGGGCAGCCCCATGGGAGGTCCCATGGGAGGTCCCATGGGAGGCCCCATGGGTGGGCCCATGGGTGGGCCCATGGGTGGCCCTATGGGCTGGGGGTCTGAGGGCATGGGCCCCCCTATGGGCGGGATGAGAGGACCCCCGCAGAGGCAAGTCGAGGGCCGGCTGACCGCTTCTTTTCCTACCGTTTCTCCTGTTTCTCACCCTGCTCTACCTTATACCCCGGTCACACTTCACTTGCGATCGCTAGCAACCACTTTGTGACCGCCAAACAGGGGTCGATCGCAAAATGGTCCACAACTGGTCGGCAACAGATCAACGACCTCCGGGCGAACAATTTGGTCATAAGGAGGTTGCAGATACTGCACCAAAAACTTTCTTGTGACCAACGCAGTCTCCAAAGGTCCCCAACCATTTTCAGCACTTGCGCCCAGTCGCCGATCGGTCGCCAACTAATCGCCGATTGATCACCTACCAAACACTGACTATTATTTTTCTCGTTTTTTGGGGGGCTTTGGTCGCAAGGAGGTCGCCGGCTTTTCGTTGCAAAGTGCTCGCAAGTGGTCGCAAGCTGTAGTGTGACTGAGGCCTTAGGTTCTCACGGGCATTACGTTCCACTAATGCCTTATTAATAGATACATATCTATATATATATGCTTCACACAGCTCCCCGAACACTGCATGGCCTGCCAGTATTAACCACAATAGCACCTTTGGTTCATTTCCCAGGCTGTTATCTGTGGCTCAGAGTTGAATGTTATAAATAATTGTGCTTCATAATAATAATAATAATAATAATATACGCAGTGGCTTTTGTCTCTGAGCACAATAGCTGCTGGGTGTTTGAATGGTATATAAATAGGGCATTTACTAACTAGAGATGCTTTTAGTCCAGACACATTCAATTGCATTATCTAGGGCCTTGCTCCGAATGGCATTTTGTTGAATTATGGACCAGTAGAACTATGGATTGAATTGTTGTTAAGAACTGCAGATGTATATATATCCATATCTTAGGCACGAATATGACTTTTCCTTGCTGCACACATTTCATCATTTCCATTCTGGTATGTTTCCGGTACAGTTCCCTCATTTAATTCAATTCTCATTTAATTAATGAATCAATTAATTAATCATCAGCGGTTCGTTTAGTAATTACCCCTGGGCCTTCTGTAAAATGTTTATGAAACATTTTCTTAATCTCCTTTTGAGCAGAGTGAACATATTCTGGGTAAAACTGGTCAATCATAAACAGGTTGAAAATTGCAAACTTAATGACTCAACCTTCCCCCTTCTCCACCGAAATCGAATACCACCCCCCCTCCCTACTCTCTGTCAATCAATGCCTCCCCTTAACAAATTAATCCTGATTCATATAGTCTGCACTTAACAGCATTTTGAGTGCATGCAACCACTGTATAATTATGTACAGTTCAGCAAAGGCCCGGTCAAATACACGTTAGTGGACATAGTTGAACATAGTGGAGGCTAATGTAGTTTTACGTAGTTGAATGTAGTTGAATGTACCAGCATCCGTAGTTCTCTGGTACGTTCAACTACGTTCAACCACTTTCAACTATGTTAGCCTCCACTATGTTCAACTATGTCCACTAACGTGTATGTGACCGGGCCTTTAGAGTGTATTATTTTCTGTTCTTAAGGGCATTTGTTTTTGTGTATACGTATACCTATGTTAGATATATATAGCTAGGTACATATATATATATATATATAGTTATTGATAAATATATATATATATACATAAATAGATCCATACATATATATATATATTTATATGTGTATACGTATATGTTATGTATATATATATATATATATACATATATACATGTATATATATGTATATATGCATTCATATGTATGTATATTTAGATATCAATATATGTATATATAATTATGTATACGTATATGCATATATATGCATGCAAATACCTATGTACATATAAACATATATATATACATATATATATATATATAAATATATCCGTATGTATGCATATATCCATGTATCTACAAATATATACATATTCATATATACATATATGTACATATATGTCTATGTACATATATATAAATATATATACATATATACATCTATATAAATATATCCATATGTATACATATATCCATGTATATACAAATATATACATACGCATATATACATACATGCACATATATATATGTCTATGTACATATACATAAATATATATACATATATTATATACCCATATATATGTATATATAGAGATCATCCATATATACATGTATATAGATTATATAGATATATATATATATATATATCCATATATGCATGAATATAGATGTATATAGATATATACATATATATAAGGTTGAAAGTTAATAATAGGGCCGCGTTTTGTATATGTCAGAACACTACACCCTGGAGATTCTCGGTATGCCTTTCACTGCATGTCTAACTCACATGATGCGTAAATGTAGTGCGTGTGTCCACGGGTGGAGCTAGTAGTCCACATAGTAGTGTGTCCATGTAGTTCCAAACGGCGTGGTCAGTCGGCGGTTCTTAGTCCATCAAGTGTAGCTCTAGGAGCACTAGTCACTACTTACTAACTAACCCTCACTAGACCTAGACATTACCTTCTATGTAAAACAAAAAAATATATATATAAAAAAAGAATTTAAAAAAAAGTAGAGTTACATCTATCTTGTGCTTTTCTTTTTTTTCTTTTCTTTTTGCTTAAAAAAAACACCCAACTAACTGACATCTATAGCCACCTAACCCCTCACTGTGACTTGTGTTTGAGACTGTCAACTAAACAAATCAAGGGCTGCTTCATAAATGTCCGTAGACTATGCACTATCAATGAACGACTCTTGATTTAGGAACCAGCTCCATGTCTTCTTGCTTATCTCCATGTAGTGCCATCCTCAGTTGAGGTGATGAGTTTTGATTGGTGCACTTGTTAATTAACACAAACCATGTGATGGTGACTTTGCCCGGATTTTGTGTGTAGTGCTATAATCGTGAATGACATTTCTATATTTGTTGGCCTTTTTTTTTCTTCTTAAAAAAACCAAAAAAAACGTAAGCTGTGGTTCTATCAATTCAGCGACTGATATAAGTGCTGACATATGCATGCGGAAGTGCACAGAGTATGTGCACACAAACTTGCATAGTTGATCATTGCATTACCTATTTACATAATGTACACAAGTGTTGCAGATAAAACGAAGGTGCACACTTCATCAGGAAGATATTTTTGGGCAAAATGTAAAGTTTCAGTCGCTCACCGAATGTTAATGTAACTGTTCTGTCTGTACTTGTAATGTAATACAGACATGTTGGTTTTTGAAAGGTGCGAGGAAATGCAATGCATCTTAACAACAGTGCAATGATTATATAGATGGAATATATATATACAACAATTGTTTATTATATATATGATCAGAAATAAAAATTGTAAACTAAACTTTCATAAATAATAGCAAGCAAATGGATCTCGCTATGTGTTCTATTGATTTTGTAAAGGAGATAATTTAACCAAAGATAGCAGACTGTAGTTATAATTGCCTTATTGATTAATTATTCCAGTAATACATTGCCTTATAATGTATTTTCACGGTTTTTATTGGTTAAATGTTTAGAATGTTTCACCTAAATAATAAGTTGTCCGTATGAATTAGATTTAAAGTAATATCCCTTACACAGCCATATTAAGTTCATGTCATACAGTTGTGTGTACATTCTCGGTGAAGTTATACATATATATTATACATATATGTATACATATATTACTTGTATATAAGCATATGTATGTATGGATATATGTGTGCATATGCATACAATAGTACCTGTATTCAGCAACCCGTCTACGAGCGATGGACGAACCCCTGCCAAATATAAACAACTTTTTTTCTGGCGTTGACAGGACACCTCTAATATAAGGACAAAATTTGTCTGGGTGCAGAGTCTTCATTTGAAGACAGATACTTCTGTGTATATAATAACATGTATGTGTATGTACATATGCATAGCTATATTATGCATACGTATAACTATACATATTTCTGTATATAGTCGAACCTGTCCTTAAAAGGCAGCTCTGAATCCAGAACAATGTTGTCCTGTCATTGGAGGGACATTAAAATGAGCCGAAATAGTTCGCACATTGAATTATTTTTGTATATGGCACCATGGGTTCATTACTAACAGGGGTCATTGAAGACAGGTACTATAATCACACATATATATATACACTAATACATATTCGATATAGTGTATATATATATGATAATGTATGATCCATATACAAGCATATATATAAATGTGCATATGTGTATATGGATATATGTAGTATATATTTTTTTATATTTGTATATATTTCATTATATGTGTATACACTTGTATATATGTGTATACATATATATATTTACTTCTATGTAATTGTATACATTTATATATATATATATATACTTGTATATATTTGTATATGTGCATATACATACATGTCTATATATGTGATATGTGGATATGTGTATATTAATGTATACATGCATATATATGTATATTTACATGTGCATTTATATGCATATATAACCACATATCTATAAAAACATATATGCATATATATATATGTATATATATATTTGTATATATATCAATATTTATATCCTCATGACATGTAGTGAACTGCTTCTGCGTCTAACATTCTGCTCATTTGTTCTTTTCCCCACCCACCCGCCTCGCCATCCTCACCTCCCTCCGCCTCCCTCCGCCTGCCGGTCGCCTCCCTTCTCCCGCCTCCCCTCTCCCTTCTCCCTCCTCCCCTCTCCATTCTGCCATCACCCTTCTCCCATCTCCCATCTCCCTTCCCCTTTCTCCCTTCCCCCTTCCCGCTTCCCCCTTCTCCTTTCCCCCCTTCTCCCTTCCCCCGCGCCTCCCTCCCCCCGCCTCTTGCCGCGCTCACCCCCACACACAGCCTGCCGGGGCAGCCCTCGCCCCAGGCGATGCAGCGGGCCCCGGGCCCTGCCTCACCGGGCACGGTCGAGGCGATCGCCCGGGAGCTGGAGGGCGACAGCGGAGATCAAGATACGATGAAGGGCCTGCGGAAGACTTTTGCGGGCATCTTCGGCGACATGTAAACACGAGTAGCAATGGGCACTGCATATAGTCGCATCCTGGACACTGCTCCTCTACGCCGCCAGGTGGCACCACCCCCACACACCCCACAGTCTGTGCGGCGGTTGCCTATGTGAATGACACTACTGCCTCGTGATGCTACTCTCTTCTTTGATTGGTTGCGCCATAATCGTTAGCTTCAAGTGTATTATAAACATAACATATATATACATGTATATATATGAGTAAATATATATATATATGTATATCGGAGTAAAGAAATTGCTAAGAAGTCGATGTGAGGAGTAATAATTCAAGTAGCAACAAAAATAAAAGGAACAAAGGTGTTACCTGAGAATTGATGCACCGACTATGGTGAATCTTTTCTTCTTTTTTTTCCTTTTTTTATTACAAAAAAAAAAGATTTATCCGTTAAGGACGCCACCTGCATTTGTTCATCTCTCCTGGCAGAGCACTACCTGAATGTATTTATCGCATACATGTAGACCTATATATATGTTACTTAGACTATTGTGAAAACGAAGATCTGACATTAAACATATACTTATGTTAATAGATTTGGAACTATGGGAACGTGTGAAAATATGATATGTTGCCATTAGATGTGTTTGTGATAAGAGTTCTGTGAACAAAACTTAGTAGTAGCATTAATGTAGCGGTAAACTGATAGGCGGCACTGTAAATGGGTTAAACCAGATCATATTAACGCAGTGATGAATTGAAAGGTGCCGCTGTAAATAGATTAAACCAAACCATACCAATGCAGTTGTGACCTGAAAGGTGGCGCTGTGAATGGGTCAAACTAGATCATGCTAATGCAGCGGTGACCTGATAGGTGGCGCTGTGAATAGATTGAACCAAACCATACCAATGCAGTGATGAACCGATAGGTGGCGTTGTGAATGGGTTAATTGAAATACACACAAATTAAATAACAAACAGTTGATATCTTGCATACAAGGGAAACACAAAATAAGCCTGTGTTGTTGTTCACAATTGAACCAAAGTGTAATAACGTGAAACATAAATCGGATTTGTTGTTGGATCCGGCGTTCTACTTGTTGTGTCTATACAAGCGACAAGATAATTCTGAAAGCCTGAAGCGTTGACCCCATTCAGGCATTCTGATGGACTGATAAAACCCCTAAAACCAGACACTGGACATGAGCATTGGAGGTGACCATGCCATGCACAGCAGACTCCCAGCCTCTTGGGGGCACAGCCGCACTGAGTTGGGTGATCCTGTGTTACTTCCACTAGATATGGTAGGTAGGACCTCACCAACCACTGCTCACGTTTGTAGTTAGTAGAGACAGTCATGTGAGTTTCTGCAGTAATAAGAGCGGACAACATGATTGAGTAGTGGTAGTAGCAGTAGCAATTGTAGTAGTAGTAGTCATAGTGCTGCAACTGTACTAAGGCCTAGATGAGCTATAAATACCCACCCATGCTAGAAGTCCCTTTCCATATATATATATACATATATGTATATATGGAAATTATATAGATATATATATATATATATTTACATGTATATACATATATATACATATATATACATATATATACATGCATACATATATACATGCATACATATATACATATATATACATATATATATGTATATATTCTTATACAGATATGCATATATATAAGAAACATTATCTAATAAAAACCCAAAATGTTAGAATTTGAAGCTATATGTGAGAAAACAATGCTTACACCAAAACCAACCCAACATCTACTTTCATGACCGACCGAAGCACTGCACTCGGCAAACTGTGTTCTTGCGCTGATCTCTCATTTCCGCAAAGTAGTTCCGTCGTTTTGAGTAGATCGCCCGTATGTTAGTAGCAGCGGTAGTGTGTCAGGGGGCCAATCATTTTATCTTTACCTAGTTGACCGCTGTGAATGTGAACATGTCAGTCAATCATCTGAGGTCTTATTTGTCCTTGAAACATGGACGTTGTGCTGACCAAGTCCCACAGTGTTGACAGCTGCACATGTAGCTGTCACTATAGTGTCAGTGTGTGTCATTGAGTGCCACTGAGTGTCATTAGGAAGGTAGTACAGAGGATTAACAGAATTCATAGTATGAGTGAGTCATACTCAATAATCAACATTCCTGGTTCCTGTTAGACATTCTTGTCAGGGAAATAGCGCGACTCAACGACCATATGAAATAGTTAGTTACATCTATGTGAGTTTCAGACAACAACAACAACAATAAGGATAAAGGTTACACAAGTTATGTGTGATTCTTTTTATGGGGCATTCATGCTGACTTCTAGCCAGATTAGAAACCGCCTTGAAATGACCTCTTTTTGAGAAGATAAACCTAGTAAAATTACTGATACTCTGAACTGAGAAATTCACATCGAGGCCATAAATATATATGCATATGTATATACATACATAGATGCATCACATAGAAACCACACATATATTATGTATATATACATATTGTGTGCATACATATTGTGTATATACATTATATGTATATATATATACACATATTGTGTACATACATATAGTGTACATTGCATATATGTACATATAGGTATATATGTATGGTTTGTACATGATTCACCAGAGATCGTATATATTATATATATACATATATACATATATATATATGGAATCAACATGAATTTCCCAATAGATATATACATTATATACATATGCATAATATATATGTATATACACTCAAAGATTTAGTTTGTGGGCGAAGGCATTTCAGCCATTTCGGAATATATGCCTTCTCTGTTGACGTGTGCAAGTTGTTGCCATGACAACAACGTGGGGTTCCAGTGGGTCCGATTGTTTGCGCGCCTTAGGCCTGCTTGGTCTGCTTGGTATTCGGTCCGTAATGCTCTAGTAGTAATAATAATAATAATACCAGTACTGACCTCCATGTCAACATGTATGGACACTCTCAAAGTCAACCGTGGTGTTTCTGAAGCTCAGGTTGTGCAAGTAAGAACACGAGGTGTGAGTAATCACAAGATAGCCGAGCTGTCGTTCTTCGGTTCCAATAAAGGTTTTCGTAGCTCCGCTGGTTCCTCAAGGAGGGTTAGGTTGCGAACCAGCACGCCGGGTCGCAGCTACAGCTCACGCAGTGGAAGATATGTAAGGGAGGTGGTGAATACGTACACATTCGCCAAGTTGTATTTTATCTAATGTAAAATAATCGGTAGGACAATTTCACTGTGACCTACATTCGGAAAACAAAATTAACGTATGGCAAGCACCGTACCAAGTTTGGTCATCAGGAAGTAAGTGGTTATAGGTGAGTTTAATAGGTTTGGTGCATAATGAAAGATAGGACTAGGGTTGACGCCAACCCAAACTTGCACCCTGTAGATCTAAGTTGAAGCTGTGACCTGGCATGCTGGGTCGCAGCTTCAGTCCTTCTTGAGGGACCAGCAGAACTCGGAATCCCCGTATTACTAAAGTTCAAGTCAATCGATCAATGCCAATTCACTTGGCTTATCATTTTATTTAGGTGACTCCGAAACCGTTGCGGATTGTTTGTTGCTCAGTGATGGTGAGTGTTAACCTTGTGCTAATAAAATATTGTCGATATTAAACAAATATATCAATATATGAATCTATATATATATATATATACCGTATCCATATTGAGAGTGATAACTTTGTTGATTATATTGTTCATTTCATCATTTGTTAAGCGTTATCATATCGTCTGTCCGTTGGGGGATATCAATTATCATATATTTTAAGTCTCAGACCTATGCATTCCCAAAGCTGTAGTTCTAGTTAAGCCTACCCTCTTGTGACATCACAAATTACCACTAACTAGAGTAGCTTTCTGGATTTTTGAAGACAAGTGCATTTAATGATAGTCCTGACTGATACTGCGTTCCCATCTGTGCACTGCGCATGTGGTGTTGTGTTGCGCATTTACTGTTTTGTGTGCAACCTGCAGTAAAAAGTTAATTATGTGGTCAAAACACTGCTACATTCCCTCTGGTTGTCCCATAAAACAGACGTATTTAACATTTAAGTGATGCAGATCACTCAGCATCATGACTGGTTCGTACACACAGCTCTTGGCCAGTGCATGGTTGTACAAAATTGTCAACAGCAATTAAAGGTGCGTGATATTGATTGAGTGGTGGGATGTGATCAGCGCCGCGCTCCAACAAACGCTCTATAACATTGTGTGTAAAGATATATATCTATATATATATATTTAGGTGGCACAATGCAAATGGCAAATAGATACATATAGTAGGGTCTACCTAAAGGGGTATTTCCACCATTGGAGTGACAGGACACACCCATTGTGGATTGAGACCTTGATATTGCACACTCAATGTATGCATATAATCATGTTAAATTACACACATAGAATTGACACATGGGGAACACAGCTTATAAATAACCCATTTAAATTGTAGATAGTCTTGCCAATGTAGATCTATGCCCCAACCACCCGACCCCCGCCGAAATACATAACCCACATCCACATCGACTCATCCAAAATATGCAGCATAATTAATTGGGCAATCACTCCCACCCCCTCCCACACACCCCACCAGACATGACGGTTATCATCACACATTTACCCAAATCGCTGTTTAACACTTTGCATATGTGGCTAGATGTTAAAATGGCCAGGTTTCCTCTTAAATAGTGTGCTAAAACAGAAACTGAATTGTGGAACCATGTCTGCATTGTTGAATAACAATGTTAATAATCCCCACAAATTAGCTATTGCATATATGTATATATATATATATATATATTCACCATTAATCCTTTTCTTTGCTCCCCCACTCATTATTTGTAAGGCATAGGTAGCGTGTCACTGTCAGTAGTATTTGAGTCGGGCATTGTACATTGCGTGAAACCTGAACGTGTAAAACGTGTGTACATAGGGCACTCGGTTCAGCAATTATTCCAAGCGGCATATATAGCCTTCACCATGTTGCACACGCCCTGTCTATTTTGTTAAAAGTGTTTATTGCACAGCGCTAACCTGCTGTTAACCATTAACAGATTTCATTGGAGCAATAACTTACTTCTTAGATGCGCAAATTATATTTACATATGTGAACATTAGATATATATACATACACATATATGTACATATATGTACATATGCACACATTATAATTGATATATATACAGGTATTCCCCACTTAGCATTGTTTCACAATACCGCTCTTTTATTCACTTGACCTGTTCAACCGTTTTATTCACAATTCCTTCACAACATGAAAATATTGGTATCCCAGTGGGACAGCACTATAAGGTTGCAATGAGTCCGCGTCAGCACCTTATGAAATAACCTTATATGTTGCTAGAATGCAAAGACCCAACAAACAAACTCTATTTATGTTGTGTTGTAATTCCCCCTCATACTGTCATAGCGCTGATTCACATAGCGTTGAATTTTTAGGAAATGTCCAGAGCGCTAAGCGAGGTATTCCTGTATAGATGCGCTTATATATATAATGTATATATATAATATATATTATATATTAGATATTATATATATTATATATATATACATATATATAATATATCATATATGTACATATATATAATATATTATATGTGTACATATATATTATATATGTACATATATATTATATATTATATGTGTACATATATACCCATATATACACATACATATATATACTTATATATAATTATATATACATATATATACATATATATACATATATATACATATATATACATATACATGCACATATACATACACACATATACATATTATATACAAATATATATGCTGTATAAGCCATACTACGAGCATAATAAGGCCGGAAGCTTCAATCTGCTCATACATATATATATACACATATATATATATATATATATACATATTACATATATAGACATCATTCACGCTCTGTTTTCTCTTGTGGAGTGTGTTGGTGGTTTTGTTTTGTTACCACCCACCCCGACTGATGAGTCAGTGGGTTATTGCGTTATTGAGTGGCCAACCAATGGCGCTGGTGAACATCGCACTGTCGAAAACCAATACAAGCACGCCCTGCATTCTTTGTTAGTATCACGTTGGTACAAGCAATGACAGACAGTGGCGCCTAATTAATGTTGACTCTTTTCATTTTTGTGTTATTCGTACTGCAATCGATGATGCTGATGTCGATTTTGCTTGTAACCAATATTATGTATTCATATATATACAAATATATATATACAATTATATTTACTTATATATAATTCACAGAATTGCTCGACGTACATATACATACATTTGTACACGTATTAGGAAGATGTTGCTAGGAAGTAAAACAACAACAAGCAACCAACATATTAGGAAATGTTTGTGCATTTTATGAGTTTACTGCTTTTGGATTTGTGTTGATTCATTTTTCCTGCTTTTGTTTTTTCCCCCTTTTTTTGGTTTGCTTTTTGGCTTTGCGGATATGATGGATATTGCTGTTTGAAGCGCTAGAAATCCCCCCAGCGAGCTTGATTATTATGAATTATCCGATGTAGGAACAATGTGAGGAAAGATTAAAGTTGCATAGTTCGATGGGTTTTGAGTTTCTGTCATTTTCTGAGATACACATATTAGGTTGTTCATTATAATCTACCTTACTTTAGTTTGAAGTAACTTTTATTTTAAATCGCAAACTTTTGAGATATTTGAAATGGAAACATGCTAAATTAATTTTGGGAAGCTTGCCAAAACCCTATCACCATAGGCTGCTGCAGTAACAGGTTATATTAATTGACTCAGGGTTCCCTTCTATGTGCCAGTAAATGTTTAATAAGTGCATCAGTATCTAAGATAGATATGTAGAACCAAATCTAGATCATTCTTTTGGTTTTGAAAATTTGATATTTTCATCGGACTATGCAGCTTTAATTTTCCATAGTTTTTCACTAAAAATATTATTTTAAAACTCGTTCTGTATAATATATATAGATCTATTTGTGTATGTGGAAATCTCACATTAAAAATGTGTAATTTTTGTGTGTGCTCATTTATGTACTACAATAAAAAAAAGAAAGCAATACAACTTATGTCTAAAGATCCATGTGACTGTACAGACAAACAAAAACCATGTGCTTACCCTGAATCTTCAGGGCCCATTCTAGGATGCCTGAGTTGATAGACGTACGGCTACTCGTTGCATAGAGCAAGCTTTAGATATGTACTCTTAAAAACAACACTTGGATGGCAACCACCTTCGTTGCTTGATTCTGTTATTGTGTTGTGCTGTGCAACATGTGATGATGTTAATGTGTTAAATCTGAACTATAAGTATGTATCTGTTCAGCGTGTTATTTCCACCAGGTGGCGTCGTGGTAGTGTAATTCCTACCAGCTGGCATCGCGGTGGCTGTGGTGATGTCATTCCCACCATATGGCGTGGTGGTGGTTGTGGTGATGTCATCATTTCCACCAGGTGGCGTGGTGGTAGCGTAATTCCTACCAGCTGGCGTTGCGGTGGCTGTGGTGATGTCATTCCCACCATATGGCGTCGTGGTGGTTGTGGTGATGTAATTTCCACCAAGTGGCGTCGTGATGGTTTTTGGCGGTGGGTCGGTCCTTGTGAAATGTGACGTTGTGAATCGTGTACTTTTCTGTCTTCTCAAACTAAAGATAACACATTCTATGTGAGAACTCACTTCTTTCTGTAAGATCAACAGAGACTCAATAACCTAATCTAATCTATCAGAGTAATAGATTACGAAATTTGAATCTTATTGCTTGTGTGCATCAGGATATATCTTATAATAATAATAATAATAAAAACTTCAACGGAAGTAAATTAGCTATGGATTCAATTGAAAGGATAAATCGGGTGCAATTAACTAATTAATTAATTATAGCTGTTTCGTCCCCTTCTGTGACCCACTCGTTGTTACTATATAAAGCATGTATGTAGTGTTAGACGGCATTAGTGTCATCACCATAGTTGTAGGCCTAGAGTTGGAATACGCCAGTGCAGTAGCTGCACACAACCGCATACTGAATACTGCACGTGAACATTAAATGGCAAGTTAGCGAGTGATTTAGGTGGATTTGGAGAATAATGGTGCCTCCTTCAACAGTCTTTTACACATCCCTGAGGAGAGATTAGAAAAGCATTTAGTGGCACCCATGGAGAGAGTCCACTCTTGATTTCCTGGGGGGGGGGGGGCATCTGGTGAAGCAGTGAAGTAATTGTCAACAGCAAACATAAAATGAAGCTTAGCTTACTGATAAACCAAATGTGGAATACAATAGACGAGATCACCAGTCCGAGTGTGCATGCGCTGGAAATGGCGTTGGCAGCAAAGCAAGGGCGTATGACCATTGAGTTTGCCGATACGCATAGGGAAAAATTTCGATTTTATTCAAAATTAATCAAAATACATAACAATTTGGCACAAACATGGATGGATGGATGCAATATAATAATATAACGAATGTGTTTACGACACATACAATTTCACTTTACAGGCTGATGTTTACATCACCATTGATTAGACATATATGTATAAATATATATATATATAAATATATATAAAAATATATATATGTATATATATATATATAAATATATATATAGCTGATTTCCATTAAACAAAATCGTGGATTCACCCCTCTAAGACTGCCCATTGACACCAAGGCCACAGTGTTTCTACTGTTAGTGTTACTACAATAGTTCTGATAGCACGCGGGGATTGTGGTGTGCACCACTACCCCCCTCACACACTGTTAATACTAGTAATAGTAATATCATCTAAATAGTTTAACACTTGTCTTACAGCACGGTGAATAAAAACCATTGAAAGCATAAGACTAGAACCTTAAACAAGCATTGTGTGCGGAGAATGCAGGTCAATTGTTAACAGATTATGCGGTGGGATTGAAATAAATATATATATACATGTATATATATATCTATATATATATGTATATATCTATATATATATGTATATCTATATATATATGTATATATCTATATATATATATGTATATATACATATATTGATATCGATATACATATATATATAGATATATACATATTTATGTATATCTATAAATATATATATATATATATATAGAGAGAGAGAGAGTGAGAGAGAGAGAGATAGAGACTGCAAAATCATGTCGTGTATAATAATAATGATAGCGTGGCTAGTAGCTCTTCCATACTCCTCCCCCGTATATGGGTCTCAAGTATAAGCAGGATACCCTGTTGGGTGCTGATCTCCAGGCAGGTCGTCAGCTTCCTCTCCCCAGTGATGATCTCCTTTATCTGTGGCAAGGCGGCATTTGGAACTCCCCAGCAGCCTCTAATGCATCAGTGTAACGTAACAACTTCAGGTTGATGTATCATCGGTCAAACCATTCTCGTCTTACCGTACCAATTCAGAGACTTGTACATATGGAAAATGATCAATTGGTGCAGGTCCAATGGAAGATAACCATATATACTATAATACAGACAAAATAAACAAAATATACCAATAGAACACAGGCGTTGTACATTGTCTATGCCTAGGTATAGAACGTTACATGAAGGGTTCAGGCACACCAAAGACCCTATAATACTAAGACGGCTCACTCCCTATCTCTCCAATGGTAATGTAAATTTCGCAGTGCCACCTTGTGGTGGGTTTGATCAGCCCGGCTGCTGGTTGGTGTTTCACATGTAAACACATATACCTACAATATTTATACATGAGATGGGTAAGTATGAATACACATCAATCTGAAATTGCTATGAACAAATACACATCATCATCAGCATCATCATCAGCATCGCCATCATCACACATCTTTCACATTCATATATACATTTATACATATAATATAGCACCTGTTTAACCAAGAGAACAGCCAGTGCACCAAGTGGTGGGTTTGATCATTTTGATTACACAGTACAGGCTGAGTGAGCCGTCTGAGTATTATAGGGTCCTTAGGCACACACAATAAACTTCACAACAAATACCATCCGGGCAGAAATTAAACTATGACTACCACATTTGAGCCGAAACTGCCATCATTCCGATAATCAGATCTGGTGCTTTTTTGTTTTTTTAAAGCTTCGACATCCCCCATATAGTTCCCAATCCATATGCAATTGATAAACTTGGACTGCAAAACACACTATATTCTATTTTACAGAAAACAAATCAAATGGAATTGTCAGTTTTGGGACTTGAACCCTCCATAATATATCTCCTTCCTTTCCATCCCCCATACCCTGTGCTCATCATTTTCACTTACTTTCCCTCATCCCGCTAGATGGCGCCACCATAGCCTAAAGGATAGCTAACTAACGTTACAGTTTTGGAGATTTACTGTATTGGTGGAAGCTCCTTCCTTTGTTTATTAAGGTTTTACATCGAGACAACTTCTAAAGTCATACCGAGATTGGCACCGGTTTGTGACAGGACGAAGTCATGACTACTTTATAGTGCTTCCCTCACCAGGTTACGGTGCTGCTGGCACGATTACCCCATATCCTACTCTACGCAGCTACATCCTCTGTCTACACCATATTATACCATGCATATTCTGGAATATATACAAGTGTAAGTGGAGATCGCATGGGGATAGCCTCACCCTGGGTGTGGTGGCCGAATCGGTCGAGCATGGCTTTCGCCTGCAGAAGGTTGAGAGTTTGGTTCCCAGTCGAGTCAAACCAATCACTTGTCACTTCCTAGCGCTCAGCATTAATAGGATAGGGCAAGGACTGGTTAGCTCCATGTCAGGATATCGAGTGGGATATTGAGTCACACTGACAGCGGCCTGCTTTCCCAGCGGAGAAGCACTATAAAGTTTCCATGAGTGTGCACTGTCACAAGTCAGTACCCATCCTGATATGAGCTGAGATGTTGCCAGGACACAAAACTCCAACAACCAACCAATCGGATTCTTGTCGAAAGGCAGAGAACTGATATCCGACCATGATGGCAGGTGTCACCACTCCTAAAGTGATTAGGCTTTGATGCTATAGTATATGTATATATATATGTATGTATATATGTATATATATGTATTTTACCTCAGTATATAGCCTCTGGCTAGCCACAGGCTAGGGAGAAGGAAGCACTTCCGGTCCAGCAATTAGCATAAGCAACTCACAACGAGAGGACGTTCGCTGAGTTGCTCCGGCAGGATTTATCTACTAACCGACTAAATCTAACTGTAAGTATTGCAAACTTAGTTAACTTATAAGTGATGCATTATAGCATCACATTATGAAAGTTCAGAACTTTCTCAGGTCCCTTTTGGACTTTAAACGTGTTTTTTAACACGAGGATAGAACAATGCTTGCTTGTGTCACGATCGAAACCGGGACTCCTTTGTTCTATCGACACCTGTATACAGACAGGGAGAGATGTTGACCCGAGTCACATCTCCTAAGGAAATTCCTCCGAACCCTATAGAGGGTTTTGTTGGGGATGATCCTGGGTTTCTTTTATAGACTCCCCAGACCGGATTTTTGAGGCGAGCTTCCAAGTTTCGTAATATTTTCTCCAACTTGCTGGCGCAGAAGCCGCGGGTGACCTTAGATGTTGCCAGGACATAAGCTCCAACAACCAACCAGTTCACACCCCTGTTTCGAAGTTAACAATGTGTGTTTCCTTGTTCCGCTTCACTTTGCACACCTGTTTCAGATATGACCATCTTCAAATTTGTATGTATCCAATTCAGATTTGGATCTCTTCAAATTTGCACATTCGATTCAGATTTGACCTTGACCTTAGAGATTGCCTTGTTCCTTTTGCAGTTTGCACACCTGATTCACATACAAAACCGTGCGGGAAAAGACAAATTCCCACTGATCGAGCAGTCTTACCACCCGAACCACAATGAAATGGTGAGTAACATGTGGGTGAGTTGACTTCAATCCTCTTCTTCTATGTGACGTAATTTCTTTTTTTTTATAATAATAATTTGTTCATGGTGCAATACTAATTAAACCTGAATTAATAAAACAACAAAACAAAAAAGTCCAATCACTTCTTTTGACACATCAGCATCGACCAGACAACACCACGCCGTGACCTCAATTCCAACGCTCACTCTTCAGCGGAGGTTTGCTTGTTTGTCTGGCTGAATTTTGCGTTCCCGCGTGTTGACATTTATTTTGTTCTGGGGTTTCGGCTTGTTTGCGGCCTGTTGCCATTTGCATCGCTGTCGCTGGTTCCTCCTGTGCTGATGATGGTGGTTGTGGTGGTGGTAGTGTTCTATTTTTCTTTCTTTTTTCTTTGGTGCCGTTGTTTTCAAGTGGATCTGGTTGAAATTGGGTGTTCTGTTAAGGACAGTTTTGTGTCTGTGTGTCTGTGTATCTGCCAGCATTGTTATTTCTGTTCAAGTTTTAATTTTGTGAACAATGTTGCTGTATTTGCAGTCAATGCAATACATATAAATTTGCCAGCATTGCTATTTCTGTTCAAGTTTTCATTCTGTGAACAATGTTGCTGTATTTGCAGTCAATGCAATGCATATGAATTTGCCAGCATTGTTATTTCTGTTCAAGTTTTCATTCTGTGAACAATGTCGCTATATTTGCAGTCAATGTGATACATATGAATTTGCCAGCATTGTTATTTCTGTTCAAGTTTTCATTCTGTGAACAATGTCGCTATATTTGCAGTCAATGTGATACATATGAATTTGCCAGCATTGTTATTTCTGTTCAAGTTTCATTCTCATTCTGTGAACAATGTCGGTGAATTTGCAGTCCATGTGATGCATATGAATTTGTCAGCAGTCCTATTTCTGTTCAAGTTTTTATTCGGTAGACAATATCGCTATATTTGCAGTCAATGGAATACATATGAATTTGCCAGCAGTGCTATTTCTGTTCAAGTTTTCGTTCTGTGAACAATGTCGCTATATTTGCAGTCAATTCAATACATATGAATTTGCCAGCATTGCTATTTCTGTTCAAGTTTTCATTCTGTAAACAATATTGCTATATTTGCAGTCAATGCAATACATATGAATTTGTCAGCATAGTTATTTCTGTTCAAGTTTTCATCTGTGAACAATGTCGCCGTATTTGGAGTCAATATAATACATAGGAATTTGCATAGCCGTTGGTGGTTGAAGTTCCTCCTTCCCCACACCCACCTCCATCCACACCCCCACCACTGCCCCCACCCACCCACAAACAATGCAGGCTTGTTTCAGTAAGCGCACACACGATGCCACTAAACCTGTGACCCACATTCTGAATACGAATGTATTTGGAAAAATGGTCGATATCCTTTGTGGAATTCTTTAAAGAAGCTTTCTACTGTTTGAATTCACCAGGATATTATCAAACTGCTTGCTGGAACTAGGTTCACTTATTCAGTTGTAATTATCTCTTGCTTGAAACCATTCTGATGACTGGCGTCTTGTCAGGCTGAGCTGTTAGAGTTATAGTCTGCATTGGATGGTTGGTTTCCTTGGCAACTGATATTCGTTGGTATTTTCTTGAATGACCACTATGTCTAAATCCGAGCAAAAACCGCTGCGGTTGGCATCAACTGTAAGCAAGTTCTGGAAGCACTGGTTCCAGCATGTTAGTGTATACCTATGTTGGCATAGAGTTGGTGAACTGTGAGAGAATGCCACAACGCCAAGATGGTGGCCATTGGATTCTTTCCATTCAAGTTTTTATAGTTTACTAATCTACGTGATTTAATCAATTGTGCATTTCAAAAGTAGTAGGCTACGACAGATCAATATTTTAGTTATTCAACTTCTTAGATTGAGAAATCATGTGGCTATGTCTATGACCCAACCATCTAACACTTTTTTCTATGGGGGTTGTCCAGTGTCGTAGTGCACGTTGCAGGGTTGCAAGAGTAACTTTGGGAGGTGGTGAATACACATACTTAAAGTGATATTTTATCTAATTAAAATATTTCCCAGGAAAACTTTATTGCAATCTAAATTAAAAACAAATATTTGCAAAAATCTTACCAAGTTTGGTCAACAGGAGGCATGTGATTATACATGCAATGTTAGTTTAAGACATAGGGTTTATAGTGAAGGATAGGGCTGGGAGTGACACCAACCCCAACTTTCTGTGTGTAAGCTGAAGCTGTGACCCGGCGTGCTGGGTCACAGCTTCAGTCCTTCCTGAAGGACCAGCGGAACTTAGAATACCCATCTCTGAGATCATCCAAACTGATCCATTCAGACTATGGCATATGCGTATATGTAGGTAAAAAGACATTTTGAAAGCATGTTTTTCAACTGTGCTATAGGCGCCATAGTTGTGTTTGTAGGAGAAATGCAGGTACGCAGCTGGCCTTAAGTCAGGCAGTGACAATAACACATATAGCCAACAGTCTTTGGAAATTAAAATGTAAGTTACATTCTCGAAGCTTTTCCAGGGGCTTCCTTCAATATATCCTAATTGCATTCACTACTCTTCTCCTTCTCTTGTTACCCTAGGGACGGCGGCGGCAATTTGTTTACTTTACACTCGTCGATTTGACACTAATAATATCGCCGCAAATGCGGTTCGGCATGTGTCTAGAATCCAAATAGTTACTCCCAACAGTACTGTCTCGGTGACATTATGGGTAGGTTGAATGTTTCATCTCGGGTCAAAATCATGAGTCTGACTTAAATACTTTCATTTGAAAATGACCGCGTGACCACGACCTGCTGTATTATCACCCGCACGCTATCGGCTGAGAATGACTACGGAAACTACGGAAACTATCATCTCAAACGGCACAAGCCCTCACACAGATTAACAGAAGAACAAACAAATGCCACTGTCATACAGACAATATTAATATGAGGGCCACTCAAAAACTGATTACTAACCAATGGGGTTAATAACTAAACTGTGTAAGACTGATGGTGGTTGACACAGTATTATCACATAGGAACAATTAAAACTAAGATTTACTATAGCAATAATCCACAAAACAACAAGGGAAATCGCACCATTCAGTGAATCAAAACATTACAGTGACAGTGATTGCGTGGCTAACCCAAACAAATCAAGACAGTGCTGAACTATGTGTGGGGTGTGTCCGGTCAAGTAGCACCCCAAAGAATGGTCAACTAACTACTATGAAACTGATATTAAAATAAGCACACTTGCAGTTGGCTCAGTAAATTGGTTTACGGTGAGGAATGGACTTGTCTATGACAACAAATGGATCGTTAAAACATGAGTGTTTAAATTAAAATAAAATAAACACCTTTGTAAACTTTACCAGAAGCAAGCGCGTCAAGTACCCACTAATGACGAGTAACCATTAACAAGTTTTGAATCAGAGTCCGGAAATTAATATGTGTACAATTTGTGAAGAATTTGCTGGAAGTGGTTAGACAGTCTGTGACACGGTGTGGCAGCATGTGACAGTGACATTGTGTGACCGGTGACTGGCAGTTTGGAATAGGTATTGGGTGACCACTCAGTTGGAAAACAATAGTGCGGCTGATTGACTTGGCCTAAATCCTGCCAGCCTGAGCCAAATAGCACACTCAGATATAAATTCAATTTGTGTGAGCACCACTCATCCATGATGTCACAAAAAACTGCTAGTGAGAAATCCAGGACGCGTGGTAAGGCCACAGTGGGATCAGCTTCTGCATTCCCCAATACTGCCCCATCCCCATCAGTAACTGGGTCACCCATCAGATCACCACACAAAACAAATGAAGCAATAGCTGACTCAGCACTTACCCAGATCTTGGTGAGGTTTGATAAAAATGGAGGCAAGGGTGGATGATAGCATTAGAGAGGTGAAATCGATGGCCGGAGAGACAACTGCCGAAGTAGCAAGGTTGTCGGTTCTGTTAGTAACTAGCAACCAGGAAAGGGAAAAGGACAGGCGGTCTCTCCACATCATCACCCATGATCTTAAATTAACATGGCAGTCTAACAAACTATTGTCCGAGCGGGTGAAAACTATTGTCCGAGCGGGTGAATGAGTTGGAGAATAATGCAAAGATATGCAACATTAGACTGGATGGAAAGAAGAAGATGAGACAGAAGACCTGAAAGCGTACATGACAGATCTGATCAGATTTCTTAGCCCCACAGGTGTTGGAATGCCAGACATAGGAGCAGCATATAGGATCAGTAGGAAATTACCAAATCGCACATATGCAAATCAAGCTACCTCACATAGGAATGCTCACACGGGCACCAGACCCAGACCAATCATGATCATATTCAAGACTGTACTTGCTAGAAACTCCTTCTACTTTGCTCGGGCCAAGCTAAACAAGTCAGATCGATATGCTGGCATCTACCTTAATGACGATGTGACCCAGGCCACATGCAAGTGCCGTGAGGAATTCCGGTCAGTGGCAGTACTTGCTAGAAGTAGTGGTGCGGAGGTTAGGGTGCACAGCGACGGCATTGTCATAGATGGTCACAAATTTAAGCATGCTGCCACCCTCCCAGAAAAGTTCTCACTATCCAAGGCTAAAACAGTTGAAATACATGAGGAACTTTACTTCCACTCGGAATACTCATTCCTATCTAACTTCCACCCTTCGCCGATCAGTGATGATAACACAGTTTATCCAACAGCCGAACACTGCCTCCAGGCAGCAAAATGCTACTTGGCAAACGACAAGGTAAAACTGGGTCAGGTGCTGGCTGCCCAAACACCAATGGAAGCAAAGCGCATCGTGGAACAGATACCAGAATCGGCTGAATGGCGACACAGCAGAGAAGCCATCCTAACAAGGGTCATTGATCAAAAGTTTGATCAAAATCCTGACTCGGCAGACATGCTTGTGGCTACTAGTCACATTAAACTAAATGAAGTGACCAACAACACATATTTCGGAATTGGAGCCACCCTTCATAGCAGAGCCCTAAGAGATAGATCCTATTCTGGGCTCAATAAACTGGGACATACATTGGCAGCTAAGCGAGACAATATCAGGACTGGCAGGAGCCATAATAAATAAAGAAAAACTGAGCGATGGAACAAGCAGATAATTCCGTAAACAGCATCACACAACCGACTGAGGAAAGCAGGAACAATAGTTTGGACACTTGTGTGATCATTCATTTGGATGCATGCATAGGCCACCCGGACAAGGAGCGGAGTGCATGCCTACCTTGAGTGTACTTATCATCGCTAATATGTACAGCCCAGCGACCAATGCCATGCTAACCTACATACTAAGCAGTACTGGGCCAAGCAGATCACCAAGACGGACAGGGCCATCCTACTATTGACAAACAACTTGGAATGCCCTGCCACCAACATCCCGAAGCTGAGTAGACTTATGATCTTTTTTCTGCACTAGATTGTCATCTAGCTCCTAACTGTCCCAATCTACTGTGTAGTTGTTGCATATGCAGCACTATCTTGCCAACCAGCATTTGACTGTTCCAATGAACTGTACAGTTGTAATGATGCCTGTTTAATAAAAAATAAAATAAAAATAAATGAATAAAGATAAATAGAAAATAAAATAAATTCTCATTTGCACTACCTTACCAGCTACTATTTAGATATTCTAATCCACTATGTACTGGTAGCATACAACACTATCTTAACAACTAGTACTTGACTGCTTCTATCAACTATATACTTGTAATTCTGCCCGTGTTGTTGGTTTACAAAAATAAAAAATAAAAATAAAAGAAATTAAAATTCACACTTGTACTTCTTGAGCTTGCATCATATTCCATTATATGGTTGCGATCTAGGCAACCTAGAATCAAAATACTGCCAATGTTTTCCCACTTTCCATTCAGTAGAGCATACTCACGAGCAATGCCGATCACCACCATGCCTGCCCGTCGCCAGTGTCACTGCCCGTCATCATTGCCAATGCCAAGACCAGAAAACATTGCACCCCCTGTATGACACCGCTACCAGCACCAGAACTCCGGGAGTGCAGCATCAGGATCGTCATGACCACAACTCACTGACCGATCATCTCAAACACTGGACTCTGAAACAGCAAGTAGACTAGCCTACTAAGTGCATCAGCGATCTACTATTTGGGTTATGTAGTCTGCTGATCCAAACCATACTTGAGTTCTAATCTGCCAATTACCTATTCGGCTGGCTTTTACATGTATAATCAGCATGCGTGATCAGTGTATGCGCCTAGATACACACACTCTTATATGTCAAACTCTGTGTGTATATGCCCTTATGGTTGTGATCATCAATGGTGGCACCTGAACTTACCACTGGACACAACTAAGGCATTACTGTCTATGACTCTAATCCCATCTGTATGTATTCAATGCTCTATATGTTATTGGCAAGCACTGTTACCTCTGACCTGGCCCGCAGACCATGGTGTTTTATGTTTGCAGGTTATTATTTGTGTGAGGGCCATAAATTGATTGACCTTCTGCACCACTACCCTTACTTATGTACAACTACTGTACACCTTGATTCTGCTTTGGAATCTGCTATTGGGGCATGTCAGTCAGCTGGCCCAGACCATTGATCCAGTTTGGATCTACAAATTGCCTATTTGACTGCCCTCTATATGTATGGTCTGCTAGTGCAGACTTGACTGGTATGACTTAAGGAACACAAATTCCCTTGTCAGATTTATTAAGCTCTCCTTGAACCCTGCCCTTCATGTGTAACGTATATGCCTGAGAGCACTATGTATGGATGCCAAGCTATTTGTGCATGTGCCCTTGTTGCTGTGGCCACTTTCAAGCACAACCAAAGCACTATTATGTAAACAACTTTGCTTCAAACTGTATATAATCATGCCTTTATATGCTAAGGGTAGACCTCTGACCGGAGCCCACAGGTAACACCGCTTGATATTTATTTGTATGTTAGAAATTGATGGACAAAGATTTGAATACTACTGCTGCACCTCAATTCATGGTGCTGATGGAGCTGGTCAGTGTGAGCTTCGTGCTGATGGAAGGGCTGGACTCAACCTTTGGAACTGGTACGCCTTGTAAGAATAACACGTTTCAACACGGTGAGTGGAGATGCAAGACTGGTTTATTCTTAGCTCGCTCACGTGCACCCCGACACTCGCCCCAGCGCTCTCCGACCGGGGTCACATATATTACATCTTCCTTTTTTTCTTCTTTTTAAAAAAAATACCATGGTTGTTTGTAATACTTATATTTATAGGTACGATATATCGACGGTGACGTACAATGATACGTCGTCCGCGCCTATTTCAAACATCCAACAAATCAGCATATTCTCTCTATCAGAATGTCATGAATGCCTTAAACTAGGTGCAATTCTTACGACTAACATCCTTTTCCTCTCATCAGGTACTATGTTATAGATCATTTCCCTGCGTTGAAACACAGTGTCCAATATTCACATCATACTCATTTTAGTTGGTGACTCTCTACTAATATCATCACATTTTACTTGATTGAGTCTGTTTTTATACTTTCAAGGTTACTTATATATCTTAATCTAACATCGTAGCTTTTCATTTGCCATACACATTTTCATCGTTTCAACACTACTATTTTCATTGTATTTGTCGCTTGTCATATACCATCCACAGACCTGTTGGTTTACCAACTGGTATGTTGGTGGCTTTTAGCCTTGCACTGGTTCGTCAGTGCACGTGTCTAATTGTTTGTGTCTCGTTTCGCCGCGTGTTTGTCTGGACTTGAGTGATTGCCCTACTTCGGATATCTGACCTCGCCTAGTCTGATTGGTTGTTTTACTATTCGACCAAATCTGGTGACATAGTTTGCTACTGGCGGCTGCCTTCTTTGAATTGTTTTTTTGCTGGGTGGTGTGTTTTCTGTTCCTATTCTGTCGTGTGGATTTTGTTGCGTTTTGAATATATGCATTCTGTTCCGTTTTATTTTGTTCCCTTGACGATTTATTATTTCATAATCACGCGGCCCTGGGTTATTTATTTTTTTAATTTCCCCATCCACCCATTTTCCTTCATGAGTGATGTATTTTATTGAGTCATTTACCTGCAATCTTACATGTTCTTTGCCTGTTCGTTTGTTATAGTATTCTTGTACTTTTTGTATTTTCCTTATTTCGCATGTTTTAGGCTTCGGAACAGAAGGTTTTAAATGTTGCATGGTTGTTGGTGTTTTAGACCGCAGTCGTCGGTTCATCAACAGTTGTGCCGGTGAGGCATTTATGGTACTCAGCGGAGTGTTGCGGTAATTTAACAATGCTAGATTGTAGTTTACTTTTGAAATTTGTGCTTTTTTTATGAGTTTTTTGATTGTTTGGACGTATCGCTCGACTTGTCCATTAATTTGTGGGTAAAGGGGACTCGATGTTTTATGATTAAATCCGAACTTGTTTGCAAATTTTCTAAATTCATGACTCGCGAATTGTGGACCATTGTCGGAAACGACAATTTCTGGGACTCCATGAATACAGAATATCTCCAACAACGAATTAATTATGTCTTTGCTTGTGGTTGCTGATAATTCTCGTACTTCGGGAAATTTCGAATAGTAATCAATCACTAATAAATATGTTTTATTTTCAATTTGAAATAAATCGGTTCCAATTTTCTTAAATGGACTACTTGGTATTTTGTGTGATATTAATGGTTCAGCATGTGGCATATTACGGCGCTGTTGGCATGTGGAGCACCTACTTACTATGTCTTCTATTTGTTTGCCCATGCCCGGCCAAAACACATTGTCACGGGCAAGTTGCTTGCACTTAATTATTCCCATGTGCGTTTCATGTATGATTTGCAATACTTCTTTTTGTAGACTTTTTGGTATGATTAATTGACTTCCTCTGAAAAGCCTGTTATTCTCAATAGTTATTTCGTCTTTAAATGTAAAGAATGGTTTAACGTTTGGTGGGATTTCTTTATTACTTGCCGGCCATGCAGTTTTGACTATTTGTGTGACTGCTTGGAGCGTTTCATCTGTTCGTGTGTCGTTCTCTACGCGCTGCAGTATGTTTGGTGCTATGTCAATGGTGGCTACTGACAACTGGTTGTCGAAGAGGTTGTTTGGCGCGGTGTTAGCGGTGTGTGCCCTGGATAGTGCATCTGCAAAATACATTTGACATCCATTTATGTGTATGACATTGAGATTGTAATTCTGCAGATGCATCCGCATTCTTTGCATTCGTGCAGATAACATATACAATGGTTTGGACATTATATTTACTACGGCTTATGATCAGTTTCGATAGTAATTTCTTTCCCGTACACATACTCATGAAATTTAACACATCCAAAGCAAATGGCCAAGAGTTCTTTTTCTATGACAGCATAGTTCGCCTGCGTGTCGTCTCGAGCTTTCGACGCCATAGCCACGGGTCTTTCCTTTTGAAACAACATAGCTCCTAATCCTGATTTAGACGCGTCTACTTGTATGGTAACTTTCTCATGTACATCATAGTATTGTAATACTATGATGATACTAACAGTGTTTTTAACAAATTAAATGCTTCCTGCTGCTCATGCTGCCAGTGCCATGCTACTTCTTTACTGAGTACTGACCGTAATGGTTTAGTTATTTCGGAGAACCTCAGAATAAATTTGCTTATATATCCGACCATTCCCAAAAACCTTTGAATGCCAGGTTTATCGGTGGGTTCTGCCATGTCATTAATTGCTTGTACTCTTTCTTTATTTGGCAATAGTCCATTCTGTGTTAATATATGCCCGACATAATTAATGCTAGTTTGACATATCAGTGATTTTTTTTGGATTCAATTTCAAATTTGCTTCTCGCGCTCGTATCAAGACTTGTTTTAAATTATAATTATGCTCTTGTACGGTGGCCCCAAATACCAAAATGTCATCAGTTATTACATTTACTCCTGGTAAATCTTTTAGAATAACATTCATTTCACTAATGAAAATGTCGCCTGCTGTCTTTATGCCAAATGGCAGACGCGTATACCTGAACCTGCCCCATGGCATGTTAAATGTACATAACTCCGAACTCTCTCGGTTTAACTTGATTTGCCAATACCCACTATTGGCGTCTAGCACGGAAAAGTATTTGGCTTTGGATGTTTTTGAAATTACTTCTTCAATTGTGCGTATTGGATATGGTGTACGTAATATTGCTCTATTTAACTTGGTAGGGTCTAAACATATTCTAATTTTGTTCGGCTTTTTTACGATGGTTATCGATCTAACCCATGGGGTAGGTTCTTCCTGTTTTACGATAACTCCTAGCTTTATCATACTATCTAATTCATTTTTAACTTTGTCTGCAATGGCATGTGGAATACGACGAGGAGGATCGATGCTTGGGCTTACATTCTTATCGATATATATATTGGCATTCGTTTTAATGGTTCCCAACCCTTCAAACACATCACAATATTTATTTACCAGGTCATTTGCAGCTGTACTGGTCGCCTCATTCTGCTGTTGATTCTCTCCACTGTTTTCTTGCTTTGTCGTTCTCCGTCTCACGCACTTGATTTCGTTGATGCGCCGTATCAACTGAAGCTCCACGCACGCGTCTTTCCCAAGGATTGGATTTCCGGCTGCAGTTACTTGGAAACAGATCGATCTTCCTCCCACTTCTAGATGTACTTCTCCCTCCGGGCGGATCCGTTCACCGGAGTACGTGACGAGGTGGCATGTCGATGGGTGTAGGACGACATTCTTCAATTTGTTGTAAACTTCTTTTGATATTATGTTCGCCTGTGCGCCGGAATCTAGTTTGAAATTAACTTGTTCATCTTGAATTTTGAATGGGGCGTACCAGAGGCTGTGTTGCTTACTTTCATTGTTTGTCAGCTCTCCGATAAATAGTACATCATCGTCATCTAGGTCAGCGAGTTGTAATTGTTCATTTAACTCTTCATCTTCTATTCTGAGTTCATTTACACTTGCATTTGATTTTTTGCGCGCTCGGCATACTCGCTGGAAATGACCTATCTTCTTGCAGAATAAACACGGTTTATCCTTTGCTGGGCACTGATTCGGAATATGTGTATATCCGCACTTGCTGCACGGGCCGCGTGACGCTGCTGACGGTGTGCGACGTTCCGACCATGGCCGACTACGTTGTGTTGGTGAGGCGTATCGGGAGCCCCGTTGCTGTGTCGCCCTGTATGCGCCTATACTGTCTACACTTTCCTCGACATCATTATTTTTGGTTAATTGGTCATGACAATTTTCACTGATTCGGCACAAATCGCGACATTGATCTAGACTCAAGTTCGGAGTTTGTAGTAACTTGTCACGTAATTTGTTATCTTTAACTCCGCATACAAGTCGGTCACATAACATGGAGTCTTCAATCTCGCCGTAGTCACATAGCTCAATTCGGTGTTCAAGTTCACATATGTAAGCGTCCATACTTTCGTCAGACTGGTTGTATGAATTAAACTTGTAACGTACTACTGTTATATTTGTGTGTCCAATACAGTAGTTCTCGAACGCATCTATTAGGACTTGAATTTTGTCTTTGTCTTCAGTTCTAATTTTAAATGTTCGATGCAGTTTTTGTGCTTGCAGCCCCGCCACGTGTAGAAATACACAACACTGTATTTTCTCACCTTTATTAGCCGCGCCTGAGGCTGTCGAATAGATTTGGAACGCGTTGAGCCATGATCTCCAGTTCAGAGCTAAATTTCCTTGTAATGACAAAGGTCCTGGTGGTTTTAGTCCAGTCAAAGCCATGACGTTGGGTTCGCGAACATCTGACACCATGTAAGAATAACACGTTTCAACACTGTGAGTGGAGATGCAAGACTGGTTTATTCTTAGCTCGCTCACGCACACCCCAACACTCGCCCCAGCGCTCTCCGACCGGGGTCACATATATTACACGCCTGATATGGCACATTCACAACAGTCCTTAATGTACATTTGTTATACTGACCCTGGCTTGGGCGTTTACTTGATCACCCAACACCAACTGCAGCAAATGTCAATACCCGATTACCAATATGTAAGTGGTGACACTATCTACTATTGACCACACTCAGCTGTCACTGATACCTGTCTAACTGTCATATATCATCAACTCAAACAACATTGACAAGAACCTATTAAGTAGACCTTACATTAATTAACCAACATGATACACTAATATCATCCCCCCCATTGAGAAAACCGCAACTAAAACTGAACTCAGCCTAAGCCAACAACCAACACCACATCATGGCTAAAACCCAAATATCAGGTTTAGCTAAAGCTGGATGCCCGCTAGGTGGTAGTACCGGGCAAGCATCCATGCCCAACAAAGAATACGCTATGCACCATGACATAAGTAAATACACAACCACATTCACACTCACTGTGGGGGGGGGGGTCCTTTGGGGGACGGGGCGGACCGTATTTCCAGGGAGGGGGGCAGACTGATGGTGGCCTGGGGCCCTTGGGACCGTGTCATCTGGGCGCACTTCTTCTAACAGATCTGAAGGGCCTGCCAGGACTAAAGATTGGCCACCTAAACGTACGTAGCCTCACACATAAGATCAACCCGCTAAGAGCCGACCTACCCGGGTCTGGTTTTGATGTCTTCACTATATCAGAAACATGGCTCAATAGAACAGTTGAAGACAGACTCACATCTATACCAGGTTACCAATTTATAAGGGCTGATAGAAAAACAAAGCAACTTAGTGGGCAGACCAAAGCTGGTGGTGGACTAGGTATTTACTTTAAGCAAGATCTCCATGTTGATGCAAGTAAACATGCTGAGCATAACCTATCAAATAGCAATATTGAACTACAGTGGGCTCTAGTCACCAGACCCCATTCAAAACTAATACTCATCGGCAACGTATATAGACCCCCAAATGGCAACCTAAATGAAGGAATTGGGCAAATAAGTAACTCTTTGAATAATATAGCCAATATCGATAAATATGAGATACTCCTCATTGGCGACTTCAATGAAGAATATAATGGCAAGAGGCCTACGATGGGAGGGATAATAAAGCAACTTGCAGCTGAACATGAGTTGCAACAAATGATCCAGCAGCCAACCAGGGTAACTAAAACCACTAACAAAACAATAGACCTGGCACTTACCAATAACAAACATTGTACAAAGGCTGGAGTCCTTAACTATAACATAAGCGACCACAAACCAATATTTATAATAAAGAAAAAAATAAGAAATGACAAAAGAATCACCACCCACTGGGGACGCTCTTATAGGAACTGCAATTTTAATGAATTGGCTGGCACACTCAAAGAAATAAACAGTGCTGAATTTCTGGATATGAGAGACCCCAACCTATGTTGGGATATGCTAAATGCAACAATCACTATTGCAGCTGACAGGCACTGCCCCCTAACCGAGATCACCACCAGAATCACCATGGGAGGTTACCTTAATGATGAACTACTAGAGCTTCAAAAGGATAGAGATTACTTTATCCAAAAGTTTGAGAAAACAAAAGATCCAGGGGATGAATTCATAGCTAAATGTATGGTCAGAAAGGCTAGGAGTGAAGTAAGTAAAGCCAAAGCAAGGTATTATCAAGTCCAGATAGACAAATATAAACAGAATGCCAGAAAATGTTGGTATGAAATAAACCAAATCAAACCTAAAAAAGAGACAAGAATCAGTGGCCTTGCAAGTGAAGAGACTGGTATTAAAATCCCAGATGAATTACTGGCAGAGGAAATCAATAACTATTTCATAGATATAGGTGAGAAACTAGCCAATAAATTCAAACAGAAGGATGATCAACACAAAACCTTCCATGCCAAACTAAATAAAGAAAAGTATGACTTTCTGGAAACCACCCAGGATGAAATCCTTGATAGAACTAACAAAATATCTCTCTACAAATCATCAGGAATGACGGACATCAGTACCACTTTGATAAAAAGTGCGATCACAACACTGAGTGCAGAATTTACACATTTATATAACCTAATAATCAGTACAGGCATCTTCCCTGATGACTGGAAAGTGGCCACAGTGACGCCCATACCTAAAGTCAACATCCCGCAAACCTGTAGTGAACTACGCCCAATATCGATCCTCCCACTGCCTGGCAAGATCATAGAACAAATAATACATGACCAAATTAAGACATTCCTTGAGTCCTCTAACTATTTGACCTACCAGCAAAATAGGTCCACCACTGGGGCACTGGCGTCTCTACTGGACGAACTTTTGTCAAACATAGACAAGGGTGATCTTACTATCGCAGTCTTCCTTGATTTCAAGAAGGCATTTGATACAATCGACCACAAAATCCTCATGCATAAAATAGAACGAGCTGGGCTAGGCAATAGAGCACATAGCTTCCTCACAAATTACCTCAGCAATAGGAAGCAATACACAAAACTAAGTGACACCAACTCGACCACTCGAGAAATAAAAACAGGAGTTCCACAGGGCTCCACTCTGGGACCCCTACTGTTTCTAATATTTATAAATGATCTACCTCTAGTTTCCAACAAAGCATCTTTCACATTATTTGCCAATGATGCAGCACTAACAATACATAACAATGACCTTGCCATAGCCGCAACCGAGGCTGGAATGGCGCTGGATGGAGTGAACACATGGTGCCATGAGAATAAACTAACACTAAATGGCACTAAAACTGAGTACATAATCTATGGAACCAAAGCCAGGAAGGTGAGGGCCCGGCCAATACAACTGCAGATGGGTGGCTTAGTGCTCCGTGAAGTGAACTCCTATAAGTACCTAGGCACAACTCTCAATGCGACTCTAACTGGTACCCAACAGCTGGCAAGACTTAACCAAACACTGGCACTAAAAATGAACACATTCAGAAAAATAAGGTCATATGTAAGTGAGAATACTGCGCTGCAGCTGTACAAGTCAACAATATAACCAATTATAGACTACAATGATATCATCTATGGATTACTAACGAAGCAGCAAGAGACCACATTACAAAGAATGCAAAACAGAGCCCTCAGAACAGTATTCCAAGGCAAGATACTAAGTGTGGTTGAAATGCATAGCAGAGCAGGGCTGGACACTCTGGATGTACGTAGGAACCTACACCTAACGATGTTGATGTATAAACGTGCAAGTGATGACAAATACATAGATCGCACAACCAGGGTAACGAGAAGGGGGACATCGACTCTGCTTGGCGTGCCCAACCCTAATACAAATAAGTTAATGAGAGCTCCGATTTACAAAGGAAGTCTCATGTGGAATAAGCTCCCAACCAAAACCAGAGAAGCGGGTTCGATTCTTGCCTTTAAAAATGCATACAGAGCTCACCTGGTTATTCAGGCCCAAAACCTGGCACTGCAAATATATAATACGACCTGCTGAACGACCCATTGACTTCGCCCTCTCTCATGCCTGCTCTCTCCCTGCGTGTCCGCGCCCCCTACCCATGGACCCCTCCCCCCCCATCCACATTTGACAAAACAACTATTATAACTCAATGACTCGAGACCCACTACCCCTACTTTAGACCCATTACCACCACTACATAACTACATCTTCAACCAGCAATGCACACAATATAAACCACTATACATGCACAACATGGCACTATTTAAAGACTAACCATTATTAAAACCAAATCTCACTGATATACAAACACAGCATATGATTTAACCACTTACTGCACACTCAATCTTGATGCATATACCTTGCACTATGTTCAGTACATATGCTGTACACTATGCAGCATAGGCTGCTCCCCCACTTTCTTTTATGTCAGAATGGGTTGTGCTGCACACAATGCAACACATTACACTTCCACTATGTATAGATGAAATGCGACCACTCCAACGGCTGGAAGACGAGTGCCCCGGTGCTGACAAAATATGTATTCAGATGAATAAAAATATTTACCAAAAAAAAAAAAAATGTATTTCCCTATCAACACATCTCTTTTTTTTTGCATTTCTCTTTTGTATCTTCTTTTTGTTTTTCTATCTTAGCACTATCCACTGAGGTTTTACCTAAGTTCACAGCTTTGGTCTATAAGGGAAGGTTGGGAGAGGAGGCCTAAGAAGGTTGGGGAGGGGGGGTGTTCTGTTAGGCCCAGCAAAATAACCTAGTATCTGGCATTAATAGGATGAGGGAAAGACTAGTTTAATCAGCATTTCAGTGTGCACATTTAAATTACTTTTATATGTTTTCATTTTAAATATCTCCAAAGCTAACCACTTAAGATCAAAATTACTTCAAACTAAAGCGGCATATATTATAATGATAACCCTGATATAATTATCTGAAAAAGAAATACATCAGAAACTACAACCCACCAGACTATTATGCCACTTTAATATCATATTGGTAAGAGTGGGTCCTCAGGTGTTATGTTGTTATGTTGGGGAGAGTATTCCAAATTTACCACAGTGCCGTTGAGATTAAAGTTGCATAGTCAGATGAAATATGAAATTTTCAAAACCAAAACAATTATCTAGATTTGATTTTTAGATATCTAACTTAGATATTGATGCACTTATTGAACATTTGATTTTGCGTAGAAGGGAATACTGAGTCAATTTAATAGAACATGTTACTGTAGAGGTCGATGGTGTCAGAGTTTTCGCAAGCTTGCCAAAACTAATTTTCCATGTTTGCACTTCAAATATCTCAAAAGTTTACCATTTAAAATAAAAGTAACTTTTTACTAATGTAATGTAGATACGAGTGATCGATCTAATATATTTTTCTCAGAAAAATTACAGAAATTCAAACCATCGGACTATGCAACTTTAAATAAAAATGGAAAGGGCAGATTGTGCAGCGTCCAGGGACCGCTTCCGGCGTTCTAGAGATGCCACAGTCACTTCTTAAAACAATCAATGCTCACCAGTAAATCACAGATCACTCTCTACCATCGTAAGTACTTCCGTCAGTACATGTGGAACTTCAGTCAGCCAAATAAATAAATAAAGCTTGTTTTTTAAAATTTATTTAGCGCTGCCTCCAGCGCACATTCAATTTTATCATAATTTTGTCAAATATATGATCATTCTCACATATTTATTTGGAGGAAACCGACTGCCACCACATAAGCTGCTCTTTCCGATAAGCAGCAAAGGGTATTTTATATTCACTTTCCCACAAACAGGACAGCACCAGTCTGCCACTGAAAACACAATCCAACTTAAAAACGATGTTGTCTTTGTCATATTAAAACTGTATAGTCCCATGAAGCATCAAATTTGTCAAAACCAAGACATTCAGCTAGTTTGTATTCTACATATCAAACTTAGATACTGATGCATTTATTAAGCATTTGGTGCCACACAGAAGAGCCAATTTAATAGAACCTGTTATTGCAGAAGCCTATGGTGTCAGAGTGTTGGCATGCATGCCAAAATTAATGTAGGATATTTGTACTTCAATTATCTCAAAAGTTATCCTTTCAAAATAAGTTACTTCAAATTGAAGTAAGGTAGATTATAAGTCAATTTAATATATTTATCTCAGATAAATGATTGTAACTCAAAACCCATCGGACTATGCAGCTTTTGGGACTTCAGTTGCTACACTGAGGTGATAGTGCACTGAGCATGTGTCATCATGTACTAATACCAGGCCCGTATGCATGACGCAGTGTTAGCTTACACTCGGTGTGTTTACGCTAACACTGCTCCTTGCGTACTGAGTTTTCGCCGCTAACCTAGAAATCGCCGCCAAAACCAGTTTTGGCTCCCTAACACCGCGTCATGTATACGGCCCCTGGTGGCGCCACCCAAGTTAGATATAACATGAACAGTGGCGGGTGTAATGCAATGTGCCTGCGAGTTGTCATACCTTACTTTTGTTATTCATTGGTTGGTTAAAGTTGAATAGAACGATGGTTTTGAGTTTCTCTCATTTTCTGAGATAAGCATAATAGGTTGTTCATTATAATCTACCTTACTTTAGTTTGAAGTAACTTTTATTTTAAATCACTAACTTTTGAGAACTGAATGAACCAAGTATTGAAATGGACTTTACATATATATATATATGTGTGTGTAAGTATAGATATATATATATACAAATATATTCATATTTTACCACGGTATACAGCCTCAGGCTAGCCTCAGGCTAGGGAGAAGGAAGCATGTGAGGTACCAGCAATTAGCATATACAACTCACGACTGGATTACGTGTCGTTGGGTTGCTCCGGCAAATTTAGTCTACATACAAGCTAATACGCAGTAAGTATCATAAAAACTGTGGTTAGCTTAATCATGATGCATTAGAGCATCATTATGGAAAGTTTAGACTTTCTTTGGTCCATTTTGGACGAGTTATTTGGTTATAAAAAACCAAGGATAGAATTCCTTCTCGAAGGATTGAAACCGGTCATTAGCGGTTCTGTCAACACCCGAGTCACCGTGTGATTATGGGTAGAGATGTGGGCTCTGCCTCGTCTCCTGTGGAAATTCTCTCGTACTCTAATAGAGAGTAATGTTGGAGATGCTCCTGGGTTTCTTTTATAGACTCCCCACAAACTTTTTCAGGCGTTTCTCCGAGTTTCGTAGCATTTTCTCCAACTTGTTGACGTTGTAGTCACAGGTGGGAGAAGTGTGCGTGACAGAGGGATGGGCGGGCCGATACACTGGTCCCGACCCCGCGTAAGGTTTGGGCTTGACCCACAACCCACGCACAAATTTAGCTTATTACGCCTGTGTTATAACGGTATAAACACGTTCTCTAACACCAATAGATGTCCAAATGAGTTTGAAACAACCATATTGTGACATATATATATACCGGGACTGACCAAAAATCTTTGTTTCAGCTCCCGATGGCCACGAAGCGGAGTAAGCGCGGTGCAGCAGCAGCCGAGGGGCGTGTTCCGAGTGGAGGGGACGAGGAGTACGACTCCTCACCCGTGTTGTCGGCAGTGCCTTCGACACAGCCCGGGGCGCATATTCTCTCCGAGGAGGACATAGTGCCTGGCGGCGCCGCGGCTCAAAATTGGGAGACGCGGTTTGCGGCGATGGAGAGTCATATAATGGCTCTCAAACCACCAGTGTCTCGTAAACGGCAAATGCCGAGTGCTCAAGAGGAGTCTTCTTTGGAGGATTTCTCGGAGACAGACTCAGAGATGGAGCTTAGGGCTCCTCCTCCTTCTCCTAAACGGAGGAAGAAGAAGAAACATATTGTTTCTTCGGGTGATGATTTCACCAAGGAAAGGGGGAGGACTGGGCTTCGCAAAAAGCGCAAGACCAAGTCCAAGAAGAAGAAGAAGAAGAGGAAAGATTCTTCTTCTTCTGACTCGTCCACGGATTCCACTTCAACGGAATCGGACTCAGACACGCAATATGAAGGTGTCTATGCTGCCATTGGGGGCAAAGTGGCTAAGAAAGTCGAGAAGCCAAGGGCTAAGCGTGTGAAAACCACTACGCTTATGCGTGAGAACATTAATGGCCATTTCCGCACGTTTAAGCCGGCGGAGATTATTTCTAAGTTATCAGATGAGTTAACAGGCATTAAAGGTGTTCCCAACTCCATCATTAAGGAGATGGATCGAGATGTCAATATGACGGAGGACCGTAAGAGATTTGAGGGTGTGTTGCACACAGTGCATAAGGCGGTGCTTGGTACCCTAACAGCTATTGCTCCTGTAGCAAACAGAATGCAACGAGAAAATAAGTTCTCGTCTTTGGCTAAGACGATGGACAAAGGTATTGCATTGTTGGCGGCGGCTGGTAATTACCTGTCGTATCGAAGATATGAAAATGTTTTCAAGTCGGTTTGCACAGATGCTGGCAAAGAAGTGGCTCGCTCAAAGAAGGTTACTGATAATGATGGGAAAGAGTTTACGCTCTTTCTTGCTCCAGAGCCGATTAAAGGGAAACCTTTAGATAACACGAAAATGTTTGGCGGTCAACTACAATACCTCTATAAAGAGGTAGAAACTGCAGCCAAGAGTGGCAAAAACATGGATGGTAAGAAGAAACAGGAAACTCCTCGTTTCAAAAGGTCACGAGGGGATTTTCGTCCACGGCGGTTCACCAGGGGAACCAGACCGGGCTCAAACTTCGGTCAAGCTTTTCGGGGCCGGGGCGCTCGCTCAGGCTGGACCGACAACACCGCACGGCCACTGGGCCGAGGTGTCAACTCGCCGAGACCCTTCCCCAGGGGCGGGTCCAAGTAGAGGTTGAAACACAAACGTTACAAGTCCTTCCAGCCTCTAAAACCACACAAACTGTAAGCAACTTTGTGGCTGGTAATATCAATAATCATATTTCTGAGTGGCACAAAATTACTAGTGACCAAGAAATTTTACAAATAGTTAGGGGTGTTCACATTCCCTTCACACAAATTCCGGTACAGGGCAGGATACCTTTTCCTTATAACATTGAACCGGTTGAACGAGAGGCATTAACTAAACAGGTACAAAAATTCTTTGAGAAAGGAATTATACAAAAAGTGACATACTGTTCAGGAGAGTTTATTTCAAACATCTTCTCGAGACCAAAGCCTAATGGCGAGGTTCGAATGATCCTGGATTTAACAATCCTTAATAAAATGGTTGAATATCGACATTTTAAAATGTTCTCGCTAGATACAGCACGCGATCTGATTACGCCAGATGCGTGGATGGCTCGTTCTCTAGAGGATGAGGGACTATCCTTTGGATGGATTAATGCGGCAAGATGTGCGTTATCAATCATATTACCGAGAAACAGTTGGAAAACATTATGTTCTTGGATATCTACTTCGTTCAATTTATCAAAGGAATCCTCCAAAACCAAAGTATAGTCGGTTTTGGGATGTGTCTGTAGTATTTAAGTTGTTTCAGGCTTGGCCTCACAACTCGTGGTTAGATTTAAAACAATTAGGTTTTAAGGTCGCGGTCCTGTTATTATTAGTAACCGGACACAGAGGACAGACCATTGTTGCTTTGTCTTTAACTGGATTAGAAATAGACAAGAAACAAGCTCATAGTATCCATTGTATTGAAAGATCATTTTTATCCTGAATAAGTAGGTTAAAATTGCTGGTACCTCACATGCTTCCTTCTCCCTAGCCCACGTCTACCCGAGCTCACTACTATAAGATACCTTGACCGCTCCTTATGAGCTTTCTTACTGCCTTGCCTTCACCGCTTGACTCTTGTACTTAGCTGCTTATTTTCCTTGTTCTCTGTATAGCTGCTTATTTTCCTCGTTCTCTGTATAGCTGCTTATGTTCCTTGTTGTTCTGAGGCGTTAAATAAAGCACCTTTTTTCCCACCCCCACCTTGCTTTCTTCCTTTTCGCGCATCGGTCGTAAAGTTCGCATTGCGTTTGATGCGAGGGAAGGAAGAGACCCTCCCCCCGCCTCCTGCCGCCGCCCAGTTTTCTCACCTTCCCTGTCATCCCTCCCTCAGCTTTCTCCCACCTCGCCCTTTCTCCCTGCCCACCGGCTTTCTCACCTTCCCCGCATTCTCGCCTCCCCGCTCCTTCCCTTATAAGGCTGCCCGCCGGCCTCCCTCAGCCATTCGCCCTCCCGCCGTCCTCCCTGCACAAGCTCGCCTTTTTCTCCACCCACCCACCCAACTCTGCTCTCATGCTAGTGGAGGGCTCTTCGGCGCCCCTCACCCGAACACTTCAAGCTCCCCCGAGCTCACTACTATAAGATACCTTGACCGCTCCTCATGAGCTTTCTTACTGCCTTGCCTTCACCGCTTGACTCTTGTACTTAGCTGCTTATTTTCCTTGTTCTCTGTATAGCTGCTTATTTTCCTTGTTCTCTGTATAGCTGCTTATGTTCCTTGTTGTTCTGAGGCGTTAAATAAAGTGCCTTTTTTCCCACCCCCGCCTTGCTTTCTTCCTTTTCGCGCATTTGTATTCTATACCTACATTTGGAGACGCCATAAATACAGATTTGTCAAAAGGAGCATTGAATTGTATTTATAGTGATTTACAACAACAACCAAAAACTTATAAGTCATGATGAATTCAAATTCAAAGTCTATATATACATATGCATAGTCTTATTTGTACATTTTGTTCGAAATCATTTCAAGATGTGTGCAATTTGTTAGGCGCCATCTTGGAATTATATCTGTACTTGTGTATTACATAATGAACTTTTTTATTGTGTGTGTGAACATTTGACTAAATGTTCACCTGTTGTTAGTCCCTTCCTCCTAGACACCATTGTTGATCTGTTGGTCTTCATGAGAAGAGAGAGAACCCATCCATGCATGACCAAACATACTCAGTTCTACTTGGGTGCTTCTTTCTACTACTCAATTCTCGCCTATGACGTCAGCCACTCCAGTGACCTTCATCTTTCCTGTCCAAGGTCAGATTATTCTCTTCACAAAACTCTGGGTAAGGCTCGACCGGCTCCCCGTTGTCAAAACTTCCCCCAACACTCTTCACATTCTAGAGATATAAATGTTGCAAAGAAGATGAAGGAAATTACAGTCAACACACTTCCTTAACTGTGTCTCCTGTATAAGAAACCATTGCTGTTATTGTTGTTTTTATTATGCATATAACATATAACACGCCTGCCTATCTTTTCTTATTCTTGGATGCATATATAATGATTGGATGTTTATATGTGTTGTTGAATATTATAAGGCATGATACGATGTATATATATATATACATGTTTGTAATAATATGTACTCCTCTCCCTCTTCATTGTTTTCTGAAATTGTTATATGTCAGACAAATACCGCCTGAAATGCTTGCCCCCCTTTAAAGCTGCATGGTCCGATCAAAACATCAAATTTTTTAAAGGAAAACAATTATCTAGATTTGATTCTGCATATGTAACTTAGATACTGGTGCACTTATTAAACATTTGTCGTCACATATAAGGGAATACTTAGTCAATTTAATAGAACCTTTTACTGCATAAAGCCTATAATGTTATTGTTAGAGTTTTGGCAAGCTTGCCAAAATGAATTTCACACATTTGCACTTCAAATATCTCAAAAGTTAGCCATTTAAAATAAAAGTTGGTTCAATCTAATATAAGGTAGATTATAATGATCAACCTAATATCTTTATCTCAGGAAATAACAGAAACTCTAAATCATCGGACTATGCAACTTTAACATCAGCTTCTAGACCAACTTAGCGGTACTCGCATGCCACAGGCCGAATACACACACTTCCATTACCTTTATCCGCATCCGCATCCACATCCATATCCGAGTCCATATCCACATATGCATCCGCATACGTATCCACGTATGTATCCGCATACATATACGTATGCGGGTAAATATGTCTGTATTCACATACATATCTGCACATGTATCCCTACTAGCATACATATCCATACCAGCACACGTTTCCGCATACATATCCGTATCTGTATCCATGTATGCATCTGGATATGTATATGTATGCGGATACAGATATATCTGTATTCACATAGGTATCTGCATATATGTATACATATTAGCATACACATCTGTATCTGCACACGTATCCGCATACGTATACATATCCGTATCCGCAAAAATGATTTCTTTCCTCACAGAACCTAATATATCCATTTTCTTCCATCCATCTTTAGTTGCAATAAGAAACTTTTTTTTATGGATGCGGATGGTCAGAGGGAGGTTAACCTGGCTGTCATATTTTTGTTGTTTTTCCTGCTTTTAAATTATTTTTTTTTATATAAAAGTGTTATTTCCTTGACACCTGTATAATATACCATGCACTCCGAATTGCATTTGGTAGAATCAGATATATACATTAAGCATAGACATGAGTTGGTACCTGGTATTTTATAATTTCCGAATTGTGGTTGATCCGGCTGGAAGCCTGAGACGGTCACGTCCCCAAGCACTGCATGCTCCCTCCTTCCCCTCCCATCCTCTGACCTGCATTCGGGCTACTGATTCCCTCCTCTATGGATTTACCACGCCCGCCCACCCTCTTTTTAACACTCCAGGGGATCGGCTCCTGGGCCTACCTCCTCCCAGAGTGCTCCCTCTGCGCACCTGGATCAGGTCGATTGACATTTCACCTCATTGACCTCAGTGTACCTTGTCATATTATCGCTAATTAATAAAACCCTTTTCTCCCACCTCTGTCTTGGGCTTCCTCTGTCCGGATCAGTTGTAATAGTAACTGCATACAATTCCAGTTCAATAAAAAAAATTGAGCATGTTGGCATAGGCTAACATGTGTAATTTGCTAACGAGGCAATTTTCTCTCCTCCTTTCCTCGCTTCCTGTTTTCACTTTTCCAACTCACTTGCTCTTCCAACTTCGACCTGGTCACTTCGCTTCCCCACTCTCCCACCCTCTCTTTCGGGGGGGTGAGCGCTGATGTCTTCTGCCTGCCTTCGATAATGATGACGCCTGCTCCTGTGTATCCAACTGTTAAACGATCCTGTTACGATCCTGTTACGATCCTGTTACGATATGTAGGGTCCAAGTCACCCGCTTGCTAGCCTGCTCGCCAGGCCCTGATATGTTTCTTTATTAAACTCTACAAAGGTTTTATGACTCTGTTTCTTTCCCCACGGACTCTAACGGTCGGTTCTCTGAGCCGAGTGCAGCGAATTATGCATTTGGTGAAGTCTGAGATTGCAGTGGGGAATTAATTACATCTGACGGGTTTTATGTCAATTTCAAGGAAAATGTTGTTGCTGCATAGAAAGAAGTACAAAGGCAATATTTGTTAATCTGTTACGGCTGAAGCCTGGCATGCCAGAACTTTGATGGGCAAACCAACATTAATTTGTGCATGGCTTTTCTTCAGATATCTCGAAAGTTGGTAATTTAAAATTCTTTTAAAGTTATTTTATACAAAAGAAAGGTAAATTATAACGATCCACTTAATATCTGCCTGATTATATTCAGATATTTAAAAAATGTCATGAACTCAAAAGTATCGGACAATTTTCTTGAAGATTTATACTGCCCATCAAGGATAAGTCTGAATAGACTTGTTTTGACCATTAGACAGTTTGTCGATAGAAAGCCTGAGCCTACACTTTTACCGACCCAAGGGATTTTTAACCTCCCACACCACATAGACATGGTATGAGAGCAACCGGCCTTTGATGACGCTGTAAGTTAAAACACAGCGGTTGGAAATCCAAATTGGCAGTGGGGAAGTGGCACAATCCGAGGGAATCATATTTTAATATTGTACACAGCAAATATAACTAGGTGTCCGATGAGCCCAAACATGACACATCCTTTATAGAAAACTATTTGGTTGGGTGTGTTCAATCTTCTCCTAAAAAACAATGACTTCTAAATATTATCTGCAGTATTGTCTTATTCAATGTTAATCGCGAGATAGTCAATACATAAAATAAGGGCTAGTTGTTCTCTATCTGACAGGATGGAGCCTTATGTAAGTATTTAGTGAATAATAGCTGCTGCCAAATGAAATTATATCTTCATTCATCAGAATAATCTTCCGATATTAAATGTGTGCATTGTTGCCTCCCTCATATATAAACAAAAACACAATTCTTCACTTCAGAATGGAGTTAAGATTTGGAGTTGCATATATATATATATATATATATATATATATATATACAAATAAGCTGTCTTTAATTTTCCATAATGCCCATAGATTGGAATAGTTACTGATAACCAGTAGTTCTAGTTTTGTTCCCTTAAACCAGCAAATTCCGGGGAAAAAGATCAAATTTCTGAAACCCAAAGCATCTACTTAGATAGATAAAAAAAATTCACCCTCTACTTGTAGTACACGGATGAACGACAACGTAGTGTAAATACAGGTGAAAATAGCTTTAGTATGGAACAGGAAGTAGAATGCCTGCCTCCAGTATCAAATGGGTACTTACATCGGGACAGAGTTGGTGAAATGGGAGAGAATGCAAAAAGACAAGATGGCAGCCATAAAACGGCATCAATTTCGCCTTTAAATTCTATTAAACTATATGTTTTATTATATTTTTCAACTCAAAGGTAGCGAGGAAATATTAAGACATATATAAAGAATAAGTTTTGCTTCTTAGATTGTGGATTTAGGCTCTCATTTCATTTCCCCGCTTTTTCGACAGCTTTTATATGGGCCTGGTGTTCACCCATGTACTCCGAGTACAGGGTGAATGCTTTATCTACTACTTAGATTGAGTCCTACATTATACTTTCCAACTTAGACACTAACTGACTGAATAAATAATTATTGCAGTTGAGTGCTCCTATGTTAGGGTGTTATGCCCTTGAAAAAAAAGACATGTAAAGGAAGTGCATCTCCATAATTTCAGTGTGCACACCGAATTAATTGTGTATGTCTTTATTTGAAATATCACCAAAGTTAACATTTTAAAATAAAAAATCTAGTTTAAGTAAAGTAACATTGGTTCTACCAATCGACTTACTATATTCAGTATTTATTTAAAACAAAACTCAAAACTATCGGATTATGGAAACTTTTATATATGCTTTGCCTGAAATACCAATGAGACGGTAGACTAATTGAAACATTTGAAGGCTTGTGTTATATAATAAACTGAATACAGTCCAAATTGGAGAGTTCCTTATTTATGACAAAGGCCCTTCAGCAGATCTTTCCACATCTTCCCTGTTTAAATAAGTAAGCATAATTATGTTAGGAGAGTGACAGGAAGTACAAATACATCATCATGCAGTTATTATCATTTCTCTCGGTGTTTTGGATCGGGTTTTCTTGGGGGGGTAGTAGTTATTTGATAAAAGCTTCACCATGCCATTTCTGTCCTGCTCTGTGTGATGATTTATTGTTATTGCATGTAAGGTCTGTTTTAACTGCATTGCAATTAGGTGAATATCGAACCATTGACTCAGTATTCAAATGAAGTCCAACTCAGATATAATTAATACCTCTCAGAACTATTGGTGTGCAACAAAATGAATTCCATATATATGTAATATATATTATATATATATATTTAACAGTGTCATTAAGCCGTTAGTGTTAGAGTATCCACTTACCATTATAAGTCAATGGGTTGATATAAAACCAAATAAATGTGCATATCAGATTAGTTTTGTTTGTTATCAATCCATGATAGGTAAGTCCTGTAATATTATTGGTGGAAATACCTGTTAATTAGTCCATCACACCACTCACACCATCCTGGTATTTTCTTCATTAATAGCAGAGAGCGTGTATAGATGAGAGGGACAACTCTCATATTAGACCATGTAACAGCTGCCGACTGTGGCGCTCCAAGGGGTGGTTGCTGAACAGTATGACACAGCTGTATGCGTACTGGCAAACTCAAGGCATTGTCAATGGTCATGTGCAATCTTCATACAGAAAAAGTGAAATATCTCTAAAACCACACCACCTAGAAACAAATCGCTTGGGACACATATAGAAAACATCTTTACCAAAACGAGGATATTAAATTTATAAGGTTAGGGTTCTGGATTCCTATTAATTTTGACTAAAACTGACGTTTTGCACTGCGCGTACCGGCAAACTCAATGCATTGTCAATGGCAGTGAGCAATCTTCATACAGAAAAAGTGAAATATCTCTAAAATCACAACCCCTAGAAACAAACTGATTGGAATACACATAGAAAACATGTTTACCAACAAGATTATATTAAATTGATATGGTTAGGGTTCTGCATTTCTATGAATTTTTAATAAAACTAATGTTTTGCACTGCACATACCGGCAAACTCAAGGCTTGTTCAACAATAACAGCGAGAGGCGCCACTGTAGCCTGTATTACCGATTTTCGTGGGAGTTGTCCCTCTCATCTATATACACGCTCTCTGTTAATAGTTAGAAATACCACATTTGTGATAGTTTCTTTTTAAATGAATACTTAACTTGAAATGAACAAGAACTACCTTGAATCGGCATATTATCATTTCTTTGACCCAAATATATAGCTATAAAATGTTGAGTATCAGATTAGTTCGGTGAACCCAACCCTAAATTGAAAGTAGTACCGATCACTCAAACAGTATGCATACCATTATGAGAGAATGATTGAAGACTTCGTAGGGCACTGAAAACTGCCCCGTTTGGCTTCGATGGTGCAACCAAAAACTGAAACACCTGAATATATCTGATATTTTGTTTAGTGCAACCTAAGCTAAGTGACCTGTTAGTTGCCTGCTGGGCAGGACCGGCTGAAGGTACCGATAACGCGGGAAGTCACGCTAGGGGGCGCCAAATATAATGTCTAGAAATTCTAGACCATCCTGGTATACTTGTAAGGGCGCCAAAGTTCAGCGTTTCCCAGGGGGCGCCCACAAAGCAAACCCTAGGGCTGACACCGCCGCTGGGCATCGCCATTTAGGGCTCCCAGTTGAAGCCCCACTTGCTGGCTTCGTCTTTGGCGCTCCTCATGCACTTTCTGAATACCCCTCGGCGAGACCATTTACACGAGCTGCTCGAGGGGCTGACCTCATTTTTCTGCTGGCCAGGCACACAGACGGCTTCGTTCTTGTAGCACTGCTTCCGGTCGTAGTCCCATGATTTGCTCATCCTGCAGCTACTGTTGCTGGCATGCTGTGTGCGCATGTTCGTCTCAATCTGGTCAGTGGAGGTCAAATGGGAATGGACAATGCATTAGTTGTGAGCGATATTATTTAACTCCTACGTTACGGAGACAAGACAGTTTGGATAAGAAGTACTCTGGCTGGCAGCTACGAAAAAGGCCCTAGCGTTTAATTAAAATCAAAATTTGAATGACGAGTGGTGAGCAGTGGTGAGAAAGTGGTGTGTGCGTGCTGCTGTATTCTCCTGGGCTGAATGGCTGCAGCCAGGCAACAGACTGAGGGAGGTTATGCAACCTTGCTCCTCAAACACACAGGGTGGGAGGGAGTAAAAGAAGACAGCGGAAGCAAACATAACATAGATGTGAACAAGGTACATTAAGTAGTACAGGGTGACCACCACATAGATATGAGTAATGTGCTGACAACGATAGTGCATATTTGCATTTCCCAATAATTTGATAGCTTGTGTAAATACAGTTCCATAAACAGAATAGGTATTATCCCAACTACAGATAATACCTGCCTTCATCTTAAAATAACACTTGCATAATAAAGCATCGGACTATGCAGTTTTAATAATTCCTTTTTTTTTAAACACCTGTATAAAATTGAACAAAGAAGAATAATAAATCTAGATAATGGATTTACATCCAACACAATCGCACTTAGCTCATCGACAGAGAGAGAGGGAGTGCATCCCCGATGTGTAGCTCGAGACCGAGACCATAGTGATAAATTCAGCCACAGAGTGGCGCCATGGGTAATATACCCCGCCAGTTAAGCTGGAAAGTACCCGAATAGAGTGGTTCCAAATTCTGCCAATCGATTTCACTAGCTTAACTGGAGGGGTGTAATATGTGAAGAGAGCTGTGGTGAAATTCCAGAAGAAAAATACAATATAGTTGTCTTTAAAAAATATATATATTACAAGGATAAGAGCTGGCATCCTGTTGCGATATAAATATCTGAATATAATCAGGCATTTTATTATTTTCCAGGCATTTTTACGGAGATATAGCATGTGAAATCATAGGCACTCGGAGAATTTACCCAAATAGAGAGGTTCCAGATTCTGCCGATAGATGTCACTAGCTTAACTGGTGTGGTCTATTGGACCGATGTATTGATCCTGAAGACTGATATGGAAATGGTGCCTGAAAATGTACAGTGAAATCTACATCACCGCAGTGAAATGTACATCTCCACAGTGAAATGTACATCTTCTGACCCCTGGCGCCCCGACCCCCTACACACACACAAATAAACAATATGCATTTAAAGTTGCACTCTCCATTGGCTTTGCGTTTCTGTCATTTTTCTGAGATAAATATATTAGATTGATCATTACAATCTACTTTGTTTTATATTAAGTAACCTATATTTTAAATGGCTAACTTTTGAGATATTTGAAGTGCAAACATTCATAATGGACCCCCGTTTTTGCCAAAGCCAAGTCAAAGTCAAAGCTCGGTTAAACCAATGATCGGTTAATCCAAACAAATTTCTAGGGTCCCTTAAAGTTTGGTTTAACGGGATTATACTGTGTAAAGCATGGGGTGGGTGCATAGCAGGGAAAAAGGGCTGGGAATGGACACAAACCCCATCTTCATGTACCACTGCGACCTGGTATGCCGTGTCCCAACTTCAGTGCTTCCTGAGGGACCAGCGGAAGTCGGAATACCCGTAATGGTACATTGAACCTTCACTTCCCCACCCTCCCACCATACAAACTTCATAGTGCTGCCTCACTAGATATACCATACCGCTGGAACTATTCCGTGATATCCCCACTGAGTCACATTATCCTGACACGAATGTCGAACTGTTGCAACGGCCGCCAGACAAAACGGATAGTAAACAGACAAGAAACATACATTAAAGAATAGCCAACGGACGAGAACCAGACGAGAACCGGACGGCAAATGAGTGTCAAATGGACGGACCGGATACCAAACGGACAACAACCGGAGACCTACCGGACACCTACCGGACTGTTCACGGACATGCCAAAAACCAACGGACCAAATTCCCGCAGCACCATCAACGGACTCTTCAGGATCCAAACCGGACACCTAACGGATGAGTAATGGATATGAAACGGACTAAACGGACTTAAAACGGACACCACCCATATACTTCAGTCTGGTGGTGTCCGGTACAAGTTTTGTGCATGTTCAAAACTTGTACCGGACACCGCCAGACACCACCAGACAGATAACGGACACGCCGGATGCCAGTCATATATAAACCATACATTGCCATATTTCACCGGACAGTGTCCGTTTTTATCCGGTTCCTCAATCCGGTGAGGTCTGACTGGGGCTTTAGAGAGGTGGTAACTTACTGTGCAGACGCAGTTCTTCTTGTAGAGGTACTCGTAGCCCTTCCTTACTATGGGCGGAATGCTGAGCCACTTACGGGGGGTGTCACACAGATCGAACCCGAGCAGGCCTTTTTTTGACTGACCTAGCAATGAATGAACAGACTGTGTGTATGTCGGGGGTATTAGGTGCTAGCAATATCTAAGGTTGGTTGGATGTTGGAGTTTTACATCCTGGCAACATCTAAGGTCATATCAGGATGGGTACCAAATTGTGACAATCCGCACTCATGGTGACTTTATAGTGCTGTCCTACTGGGAGACCAGGCGACCAGCACCATGACCTGATGATCCTAATCAGTCATATTATCCCAACACTGAGCCAACCAGTACTTGCCCTATCATAATAATGTTGAGCGCCTGGCTACATAGCGATAAGTATCAATTTTGTAAGTCATTGGTTTGACTCTGTCAGGGTTTGAATCAACGACCTGCCACACGAGTACCCGATTAATTCTCTCATCCTGCCCTGATGTAAATAGACTTTGTGGTTTATAGATGCACTAATGCAACTAAAATCAATTTGATATATTCACAAGTATCATGATCAAGCATCACTAATGTTGTTGAAGTGTTGGGAACATATAATATATATATATCTATTTATAGATATTTAAAATACTTCATTACACATATATTATTTCAATGCAGGCTGAGCCTTTTGCTCTGTTTTTATTGGGGTTTTATGTCCCGTCCTCGCAACATCTAAGGTCATATAAAGACAGGCACGGACAGTCACAGCATACATTCTTGACAACTTTATGGTGTTGTCCTACTGGGAGACCAGACCTCCGGCACCACGGCCAAAAATCTCACACAGTTACATTATCCTGATACTGAACAAACCAGTCCTCCCCCTATCCTGTTAATGGTGGCCGTTAGGCTAATTAGTGACAAGAATTTAGTATCAATTTTGTGAGTTTTGGTTTGACTCAGCCTGGGTTTAAACTGCCTTCTGCTTTCTGGAATAACACTAGTATCTTGTGGCATATAGTCGCTAAAATACAGTTCTGTAGCAAATAGAAAATTAACCAATTGCATGGGCATTAACAATCGAAAAACACAATTTCTTTTATATTTGTCGCCATTTTCATAAACCTTATGGGTAGTTGGAGTGTTCCCAAAATGATCTTCAGCCTTCGGCGTTAACTCATTTAAAATCACCCCACCCACCCACTCAGACTATTGTCGCCGCAATGTTTGTAGATGTTGACCTTGAGCTGACCTTGAATGTAGTAGGTGGTCTTTAACTTGAGATTTGCGCCGCAAAAAGTGTCGAATGGCGCAGTGTAGAGGTCTATGAGGGACCCCTTTACCAAGTGTAGCTTGCCCTCCTGAATCAAGTACACCACAAAAGTAGGCCAGTCAGACGCGTAGTGCACATAATATAGACTGTTATGTGAGAATCAACTGTGTCTGAAGGTGTCACTTCTGCTACCCTTTTGCATGCAGTCACAGACAATCGTGTTGTTGTGCAACAGTGTCGTGTTTACTACACGACACAAGAGCATTGTGAGCAGGAAAAATATTATCGTATTACAATATTAACAAGTATTCAGGTTTAACAACTGTAGTTTATTAAACTCAACAGTTTAAAAAAGAACACACACCGCACAAACACAACCTAATCACTCTCTATTTGACTAGATGAAAACAAAGGAAAATAGTGATCCTGGTTTTCGATCTAGCACCTCTCTGATTGACTACGTCATGGTTCCGACTGCGCATGCGTTGAAAATGGTGTTGAGAGCAAAGCAAAGGCGTACGCCCATTGAGTTTGCCGATACGCGTAGGGCAAAACTGGCATTTTATTCAAAATAACTAGAAATATATAACAATTTGGCATAAACCTGGATGGAAGGATGCAATATAATAATATAATGAATATGTTTAAGACACAACTCTCCATAAACCATAGAATATAAATAAAAACATGAATAAAATAAATAAAAGTGACTCTGGCTATGGCTCTAACACTAGTCTGAGTGCCTAGATTTGTCTAAATCTAAATGCACATGGCATAAGATGTGCTGGTTATATTGATGTAAATGCAATGCTGGATAAAAGATTAATATCTTAATTTATTATATATATTTCTTTAGTTGGTATTCTATGTTTCAAACAAGAGCTGAGATGAGCTGAAACTAGCACATTTCATAGCTACACCCAGTGTATTAGCATGTGCCATGTGCTTCTCGCGGCTTTGTTTTGCTCTGATGCATCCAACAATGCACCATGCCGCTGGAACCATGATGTAGTCTATTGGTTCATAGTCGAAAAATGTTACACATTTGCACGCAGTCGATTCTCATATAACAATGCAATGGAAAAGGGAGGGCATCTTTCATGGATTGGCATGCATATAACATTGAGCTTCTCTCTCTTCTAACCTAGCAGTGAGTGGGGTCTTACATCCTAGTCTCATTTGAGTTCACATCAGGACAGGTACTGATTTATGACAGTGTGTATGTGCAGCGGCTTTATACCATAAGCCGATGTGATGAGGTTTGTTCTCCTTACTCGAACCTCAGAAGTGAAATAAAGGCACAAACACCGGGGTGTCGGTTTGGTCCTTATTCCTCCGCCCCGAGCCCTGAGAGGTCAGGTGCTGGTCACAGTCCGACCATGATGCATGTGTTATCGGATCTTTAATACCCCATCCTAATAAGGAGGGTTGGTCACCTGACTAAAGGTTGTCGAACTGCAGCAAACTATAAAAAGGTGACAAGTCCCCTACATCAACACACCCCTGTTGTGACAGACATTGTGTGCTAAGAGATCAGTGCAGTGACCAGGCATATCTGGCCTCATAACAACTGATATCCCATGCAGTCACATTCATCCTCACACTGACTAATGACCACTAACACAACATGGTGAAGGTAGTCAGGGAAAGTAACTACAGCTAACCAAACAACTATCCAAATGTAGAATTTACACACTCACGGAGGGTAAGGGTGATCTATGAAAATACTTACGGACAGAGAAAGAATGCATGCAGTAGATAGCTACACAACAACTGGAAGTGATAACATAAGGAGAACCATGAGATTATTACTGCCTGGTGGTGAAAACAAGGTAAAAAACCTAGCGGTGAAAACAAGTTATTAGACTTTACTGTTATAAGCAGCATAAATAGACCATCACAAAAAAAAACCCCACAAAAACCACTGAACCAGCTAATACCTGTCTTACACTAGAAATGCCGAGCACTGACCAATGTAGATAAAAGATTCACCCGGTACTTGTAGTACACGGGTGAATGACAACGTAGTGTAAATACGGGCGAAAATAGCTTTAGTATGGAACAGGAAGTAGAATGCCTGGCACCAGTGTCAAATGGTTACTTATATCGGCACAGAGTTGGTGAAATGGGAGAGAATGCAAAAAGACAAGATGGCGGCCAGAGAACACCATCGATTTCACTATTAAATCTTATTAAACCAGATGTTGTATTATATTTTTCAACTCAAAGGTAGCGGGCAAATATGAAGACATATACAAAGAATAAATGTTGCTTCTTAGATTGTGAAATTAGGCTCTCCTTTCATTAACCCGCTTTTTCGACCGTTTTTATATTACAGTCTTCACCTGTGTACTGTGAGTACCAGGTGAATCCTTTATCTACGACCAACGCAGGAGCAAATACCAATGTAAGATTTGGGAGATTTGAGCTCTAGACTCACCTTGAACACTTTGCGTATTTCCACTTGATAAAGCTTCAACTTGTGGGTGTAGGTGGTGGTTGGGTCTTGAACTAGCTGGGTAGTCTTCACCTTTGCCCTGATGGCTGCAATCAGAACAATTGAGAACAATGAATGGAAAATACACAACAGATATTGGCATAGATACAAGATTCACCCCGTACTTCCAGTACAAGGTTGAAAACCAACCCATTAGAAAAACTGGCGAAGAATTTCGACATGCTGGGGAAATTAACTGAGCTGGTAAATATTTAATTTAAGAAGCACAATATATTCTTTATGTACGTCTTCATATTTACCCGCTACTTTTGAGTCGGAAAATATAATAAAACATATACTTTAATGCAATTTAAAAGTGAAATCGATGGCATTCTATGGCCGCCATCTTGTCTTTTTGCATTCTCTCCCAATTCACCAACTCTGTGCCGATATGAGTATCCATTTGATACTGGAGGCAGGCATTCTACTTCCTGTTCCATACTAAAGCTATTTTCGCCCATATTTACACTACGTTGTCATTCATCCGTGTACTACAAGTACAGGGTGAATCTTTTATCTAATATTGGCATAGCAATTATAAAATCCAGAATGATTTATATTATTATTTTCATATTTAGATTTCATTCTTTTTTTTCTAGTTTAATCAATATTTTTTAAACGTATAAATCTTTAATGAATTGTCAATATTAAATAAAACAGCAATTGACTGACCTAACCAGCACTACAGTGCCTGGAGGTTCCCCGAGTTAGACATAGGTGGCGCCATAGTCACCTATCTTATTGAATGCAGTTCAACTACTCCTGATCTGCACTGCCCATCAGTAGTAAAAAAGATGGGGGGGGTCATAGAACTTAGAATAAGGTCGAGATAAAAGGCTTCAAATATGTAGTTGTTCAAAGAGGCTTGATGAAACATTCTTAACTAACATTCTATTATACAATAAAACCTCCCTAAGCGACCATCTCCACAGATCGACCACTCCCCTATATCGATCGCTTTATTTTCCTCCCAACAATACCATTGTACCATATTCTAACTCCCTAAACCGACCACCTCCCTAATTGGACCACTTAAAGTAGGTCCCAAGGTCGGTCGATATAGAGAGGTTTTACTGTATTTCTATTGAGGTGACGTTTATAATCCTTCTCTAACGTTAGTAAACTGAGAACCTAAATATATTTCTGTATTAGTCCTATATCGATCAGTGCAAGTGTCCCTTACACTTCATCACTGTTCTAGACCAGTTCACTGAGGAGGAGCATCATTAAGACTGACTGACCCTATTAATCAAGTTTCACCTCAAAGTCCTCTCCCCTCCCCCCCGCCCCCCACACACACACACACTTTCAGCCCTCCACATTCAGCCTATGTTAGGGAATACATCATTTTCGAGAATACTAACCGTAAGTACCCATATCCCAGCACATGCTACTAATAAATATAATACATATATATCAAATTTCGCTGGTTATGTTAGTTTACCCTCATGCCCCACTCACATACACGTTAGTGAAAGTAGTTGAACATAGGTGAACGTAGTGGAGGCTAACGTGGGTCAAAAGTGGTGTAACTACATTAAACTACGTTGAAATATGTTAAGGTACGGCAGGTTTTGGTATGGATAAATACGTTATGGTACGGATAAATACGTTACAGTATGGATGCCAGTACGTCCAACTACATTAGCCTCCACTATGTTTAACTATGTCCACTAACGTGTATGTCATCAGGCCTTCATGGAGGTTAACTGAACACAGACAAACTGTGGCCAACAACTACGCTTTGTCTGGAGACCCCTGGTGGCAAATGCAGGCACTATTGATGTTGTTGGCTCGAATGACATGGCATGCAGTGAGGCGGGGACCCTGGATACACGGAGTGCATTTGTTGGTTGGTTGTTGGAGTTTTACGTCCTGGCAACATCTAAGGTCATATCAGAACGCGTTCTGACTTGTGCCAGTTTGCACTCAGGGTACCTTCATAGTGCTGCCCCACTGAGAGACCACTCTATTAAATTTATTCAGTTGTCCCTTCTATGTGGCAAGAAATGCTTAACAATTGCATCAGTATCTTGTTTCTTTGTTGTTGTTTTACGTCCTAGCAACATCTAGGGTGATATCAGGACGGTTCCCGACTTGTCACAGTGCGCACTCATGGTGACTTTATAGTGCTGCCCCACTGGGAAACCAGGTCGCCAGCACAATCACCTGATATCCCATTCAGTCACATTATCCTGACACTGAGCCAATCAGTCCTTGCCCTATCCTAATAATGCCGAGTGCCAGGCTAGGAAGCAACAAGTATAAATCTTTAAGTCATTGGTTTGACTTGACCAGGATTCGAACCCACAAACTCATGGGTTCAGATCTCCCGATCTCCCAAAACAGGAGAAACTTCATCAGACCTATGCAGCTTTAACTTTAGTTGGCGATAATCTAAAGTAAAGCTTGCTTTATTTAACAACGCCTCTTGAGCACTTTGATTTTTATCATTAGCTATTGGACATTGATTTTTATCATCAGCTATTGGACGTCAAACATATGGTCATTCTGACATATTTCTTTGGAGAAAACCTGCTGCGGCCACATAGGCTACTCTTTCCAATAAGCAGCAAGGGGTATTTTATATCCACTTTCCCAAAGACAGGACAGCACATACCACAGCCTTTAATGAACCAGTTGTGGACCACTGGTTGGAATGGAAAATAGCCCAAACTGCAAATGCGTCCACTGAGCAGGATCGATCGGGTGACCCACACCGTCACAGGTGGACACCACCGCTGGAGCTATGTCCCGCTCCTTGGTGAAAATCTATGCAAACCCTGCTAACTAGTCCTTACCCCAATCACTGGTGCAGTATACGGACTGTGGATGCCTCAGTGGGCAGTAACACGCGTCCACTGGTGCCACCTGGTGGCTCAGAAACATAGCCACAACTGTCATCAACATCGCAGAGAGGCACGACACCGAAACCATGATGGCAGCGAATAGGTGGATTATCTGTAAATAAAGAAATACCTTATTTTTATTTTATTAATTACATTTAATTTTATCATGGTATGTATATAATAAGTATATATAATTGTGTATATATATATATATATATATATATATATATATATAGATATAATGATCGTGGTAGGTCTGGGGATTCGAACCCCCGAGTTCGAACCCTGGCCGAGTCAAACCGATGACTTAAGAAGTTATACTTGCCACTACCCTGTGATGTATGGACACACCGGTCTATGTATGGGAGTCGGGAACCAGCGAGAGGTCATGGGTGAAGCAACAAGGTAAACAGTAAGCCAATAAACTTCACTTGCTATCCTGAGTCACAGCTGTCAACGTCTTGTTACTTCTACGGGATCCTACATGGTGTCAGATGTACACGAACAAATGCCAACATGACGTCGACAGGATTGAGACCACCGGCTCCCTTAAACTTGGAAGGAAATGTGGCACTAAATTGGCGTACTTGGTTCCGTATGTACACGTTATATGCCGGGGCTACAGGAATCAGCTCTAAGAGTGAAAAAATGCAGTGTAATTCTTTTCTGTATGTCGCGGGGACAGAGGCTCAGAAAGTATTTGAAACTATGCAGTTTGAGACAGGCGAACAGGACAAGATGATTCCATTGACGGAGGCTTTCAAGAAATACTGCACGGGGAAGTCGAACCGGACTATTGTAAGGTACCAGTTCAATACGTATAACCAGGGCTCTGAAGGAATGGACTTGTATGTGACAGAGCTACAGCACCGCATCGCCCTGTGTGATTTTGGGGACTCGGAAGAATCTATATTGTGTGATAGATTAGTCTGTGGGGTGAAAAGTGACAAGTTGAGAGATAGGCTGTTACAAACCCCGGATTTAACTTTGCAGCATTGTTTAGAATTATGCAGGCTAAGCGAGCATGATTCAACGCGGTTAGCCTGTAATACAGACAGGCAAGTAGACACTGAAGTCCATGAAGTGAGCCGGTGGGAGAACAGAAGGACACGCCCCCTATGTCATCACGCGCGCAGGCAACGCCACGCCCCCCGGCAACAGTCCCACCGGTGCGGAACAGGCGAATGGCACCGACAGGAAACGCCCCCCGCCGGAACGAGTGCACTCGGTGCGGATATATACACACGAGAGAGGCCTGCCCTGCACAAGGAAAGCAGTGCATTACATGTGGGCGGATAGGGCATTTCGCTAAAGTATGTAGAAGTGAACAGCGACTGCGAACACCAGTGAACGCCATAAATATGGACGAACAAGAGAGATACGAAGATGAACAGGGAGGTGCGTCAGCTAGGAGGGAAGAGGCGGAGTTGGACGACATGTTCGTCGGAGAGGTTTCATGCGATATGGAAGTCGGAGCGATAGGAGCCAATGGAAGTGAACAGATGAGACTTTGGTTCGAGGATGTCAGCATATGTAATGTGAGGGTACGATTTAAATTAGACAGTGGGTCACAGGCAAATATTCTGCCTGAAAGTATCTTCATGACATTGCCGAATATGGCCATGAAGAAGCCACGGTGTCGGCTCATCACGTATTCTGGTGAGAGAATACACCCACGAGGAGAAGTGATAATCAATGTGCGAGGAGTACCCCTGACATTTCAAGTAATTGACAGTGGATGCCCAATACTCGGAAAGGAGGCGTGTGTCAGCCTCAAGCTCATCGAGAGGATAAATAGTATGGACGTGGAAGTGCAGCCTGAGGCGGAGAACCGAGAAGCAAGGAAAATGGTAATGAATTATAGCGATGTATTTACAGGGTTGGGTTGCATTAAGGGTAATGCTACGATCCATGTAGACAGTAACATTTCCCCTGTAGTTGATCCACCCAGGCGCATCCCTCATGCAATTAGTGGTGCAGTGCGGGATGAACTGGATCGCATGCTGAAATTGGGTGTGATAGTAGAACAACATGAACCGACAGAGTGGGTAAATTCTATTACCATTGTGAAGAAACCGGACAAAATTAGAGTGTGCTTGGACCCCACCAAGCTGAATAAGGCTATTCTCCGGGGGCCGTATCCAATAAGAACTGTTGAACAAGTTGTAGCTAAGACCGCGGGCGCTAAATATTTTACAGTGTTAGATGCACAAAGCGGTTATTGGCAAGTTGTCCTCGATGAGCCAAGTTCACGCCTATGTACCTTTAATACCCCTTGGGGTCATTGATAGATATACCCGGCTGCCTTTTGGGATAAACACGGCTGGGGATATTTTCATCCAAGAGATGGATCAAATACTGAGAGGACTACAAGGAGTAACAGTAATAGCTGACGACATTCTAATTCATGGATGCAATGTAAAAGAACATAACAACAGGTTGGAAGCGGTGTTAATGAAAGCTAGAGAAGTTGGCCTAAAATTAAACCCTAGTAAATCACAGGTATGTAGAACAGAGGTAGAGTATGTGGGACATTTGTTAACGGCTGAGGGCCTTAAGCCAAACCCGGAGCGAGTTCAGGCGATCAATGAAATGGCAACCCCATCCGACAAGTCAGGCGTGCAACGATTCTTAGGGATGGTTGGCTATGTCCATAAATGTATTCCTAATTTGTCGGAGATAGCCAAGCCTTTGAGAATCTTGTTAACACAAAGTGTAGCCTGGCACTGTGATGCACCACAGGAGGAGGCATTTAACAAATTGAAAATGTTATTGATTACGGCTCCTGTGTTGAAATATTACGAAGTGGAAAAAAACCTGACGATGCAAGTAGATGCATCCAAGTCAGGGCTGGGTGCGGCATTGTTTCAGGAAAAAGCCTATTAGTTTAGCATCAAAAGCATTAGATAAATGTCAGAGTAACTATGCTGTCATTGAGAAGGAGATGCTGGCGATCTGTTTCGGCTGTGCCAAATTTCATGAGTATATTTTTGGCCAAGAAGTCACGGTCGAGACAGATCACAAGCCTCTCGTGAATATAATGAATAAACCAATACATGAGTTAACTGCCAGGTTACAGAGAATGAGAATGAGAATGCAGAATTATGATTTAAAAGTAGTGTACATTAAAGGGACAAATATGTATTTTGCCGATACGCTGTCAAGAGCACATACAACAAATGTGAAACCGCATAATTTATATGATGCATCAATGTCTATTGCAGCTCTAAGCTACATTGAGGAAGAGTTGGAGGAAATAGCGTATGAAACAAACAGAGATCCAACTCTAAACAAGCTAAAAGAATACGTTCAACAAGGTTGGCCAGCTGAAAAAGACACTCCTCCTGAAATGAAGCCATATCAAACATATAAAGACGATCTGACAATACATAGAAATGTAATAATGAAAAACACACGAATAATAGTTCCACACAAATTGCAACAAAATATGCTTAAAAAAATACACAGCTCACATCTCGGTGTCGTTAAATGCAAACAGCTAGCCCGGGATTATGTTTTCTGGCCGGGGTTAGATAAACAAATCCAAGATACGGTATCGAGATGCACTATATGTCTGGAGGAGAGAAACCGGCCACAGAAAGAACCATTGATAAACCATGAGATACCACAGATTCCATTCTATAAGGTAGGAGCTGATTTATTTTATTATGAACATGAAAGCTATTTATTGATTGTTGACTACTTTTCAAAATATCCTGAGGTAATTAAATTGATAAATACCACAACGAGCGCAGTAATCGAGGGCATGAAAGAGTGTTTCGGCCGGCATGGCATACCAAAGGAAATTGTTTCCGATAACGAACCACAGTTCGTAAGTGAGGAGTACAGAAAATTTGCAGTTCTATATGGTTTTCAGTCAAATCGTTCAAGTCCGTTATACCCACAAAGTAATGGGCAAGCGGAAAGAGCTATACAAACCGTGAAAGCATTGTTGAAAAAGGCCAAGGCAAATAACACAGATGTGAATCTAGCTTTATTAGCTTACCGGAATACCACCCTTGACATAATAAAAGCGTCCCCAGCCCAGCTCCTTATGAGCAGGAGGCTAAGGTCAAATATACCGGTGATACCGAAGTTATTAAAACCAGAAATACAAACAATAAAACAATTACAATTCAAATGTGTACAAAACAAACAAAAATACTACCATGACCGAAATGCGAAAAGACTGCATAATGAACTACAACAAAATGACAAAATACGATATATAAACCATGAAGGGGCATGGAAAGAAGGCACAATTGTAGATATAAACCACACGAACAGACGAGATTATCTGATTAGAAATAGTGAAAATAGAATATTAAGAAGAAACAGAACTCTCATTGTAAAGGAACAGAGCCTAGGGAAGAACATGCAAACCCGGTCAAAGGTGACAGCTGACAACCAATCAAAACATAAAAACACAGCCAAAGGGCCAACACCTGGTCCAAAGGCCAGCGAGCAAGCAATAAAGAATGCAATTAGGGCGCCGTACACAACGCGATACGGCAGAGTAGTCAGGCTAAGCTGTAGGCTGAACGATGGATGACGACTCAATGAAGTAAAACTATTGTAAATCCAAAAGTGCAGTGAGAAGTGTATACTGATAAAATGTTAAGCCAAGATCTATTGATGTAGTGTTAAGTTGAAAACAACCGTATAAACATGTTTAAAAAAAAATATATATATGTTTTTGTTTTTTTTAGAAAGCGCGAGATGGCGAGAAAGGCAACAGCCACTAAAAAAAAAAAAAAAAATAGAAATAACATAAGTAACAGAGAGCAAGATAGTCCATGTAGGAGATGCCGAAAAAGAGGTGGCATACGAGTGAAAATCAAAACCATTCAACCAAATATGTATTGTGATTAACTCGTTAGCAACTGTATTGAAGGACCTGTAAATGTGAATCACATTGTAACAAGCAGAACTGTAAAACAGATAGTTGTGTAAAAAGGTTGATTTCATTTGAGTATTAGATAATGTTATGTTCGATTATACAATGTTGTTCCATTATAAAAAAGGGAGATGTGATGTATGGACACACCGGTCTATGTATGGGAGTCGGGAACCAGTGAGAGGTCATGTGTGAAGCAACAAGGTAAACAGTAAGCCAATAAACTTCACTTGCTATCCTGAGTCACAGCTGTCAACGTCTTGTTACTTCTATGGGATCCTACATACCCCAGCCTGGCACTATGCATTACTAGGATAGGGCAAGTAGCAGTGGAATGAGGAAGACCAATTGTCTGCGATTGAAATTTCCCCTACTTAATCACCTACTGTACACAGACAATTTAAAAAAAAGATATATGTAGTTTCCAATCAGACCTCTTATGTCAATTAGTGGTGTGCTATTGCCACACGTAAGTGGCGCTACTGTGAGAGAACTGCGAACTACATCACCTTGTGTATAATAAACACACAGCTGATATGTGTAGATTGTCCTTGTTTATATCCCCGTAATATAATTGGAAACGCAAACACAGCAAATATAATTATGGCATTTATATTACAAAGTTCAAGTCATTTCTCTTTGTACAGTCTCTTTGGTTTTTCTAGTATGTCGATGAGGCTAGACACGCTTATGACCCTTTTCAATGTTTTCTTATTTTGGGGTGGGTGGGACTACAATTTAGGGGTTTAGAAGTTGTAAGCCTGGCTCCAGTGTCAAAGTGGGCTGATCAATGCTTGCTTGGGGGTGGTTTGTAACCTTACAACGGTTACTGGTTGCAGAACTGCAACATTTATAGAGAGGCTTCGATAAATCGGCCCAATCTTTGGTTGAAGATTAATCTTAAGTAGGGACTGTTGTTGAAGCTGGGGACATCTTTACAATGTTGTAATGGCGAAGCGTTGAGGCGGCCCTGAATCTCTTCAGTCTGGCGGTAGTTGAGCTCTTGTATCCAGTCAACAGCAGCAAGGGTTGCTGGTCAATGGCGAGGAGTCGCCTTTTATAGAGAATTTTAGGGTTTAAGCTGCGAACACACTGGACGCGTATCTTGCGCGTGCATCAAGCATCGCGCGTGCGTCAACAATCAAAATGTATGTAATAAGGAGAATCCGAACACACTGGCGCATGCGTTTCTCGCGTGTGCATCACGCATGCGTCAAGAATCGCTTTTGGAGTGATTTTTTACGCTTGACGCATGGTGACGCTTGGCCTTTGACCGAATTTGCCCGACTTTGCCCGACTTTGCCCGACTTTGCCTGACTTTGTCTGACTTTGGCTTACTTTGCCTGACTTTGCCTGACTTTGCCTGACTTTGCCTGACTTTGGCCAACGCTGCTCGACTCTACCCTACATCATGTGTGTGTATCACACAGTGTGTTATCTGTGGGTACCACACAGTGTGTTATGTGTGTGTACCACAAAGTGTGTTATGTGTGTGTAACAGAGGGTGTGCTATGTGTGTGTAACACACAGTGTGTTATGTGTGTATACCACACACCGTGTTATGTGTGTGTACCACACAGTGTGTTATGTGTGTGTAACAGAGGGTGTGCTATGTGTGTGTAACACACAGTGTGTTATGTGTGTGTACCACACATTGTGTTATGTGTGTGTACCACACAGTGTGTTATGTGTGTGTAACAGACGGTGTGCTGTGTGTGTAACACACAGTGTGTTATGTGTGTATACCACACACCATGTTTTGTGTGTATACCACACAGTGTGTTATGTGTGTGTAACATCCTGATATTATGACCTTAGATGTTACTAGGACGTAAAACAACAACAAACAAACTGTAATTTAAAATCCTACCCGCTCTGCTGTGCTGCTACACTCAGGTCTGCAGGTGGCGCCACGGTGAGAGGGGTTTGACCTACTCAACGTTGCATATAATATGCAGCTGATTTGAAATTATGTAGGTTAACATGGAAGCAACTGATGAAACCATTGGCATGATACGAAGATTATGGTACCCTATTCTTCGTAATTTTTTTTAAGTTAAAAAAATAAACTCGTTTTCTCCACACCCACGCTCCCTCTTTTTAACTTCTACTATGCAGGGGTCCTCCCTCTTACGGCTCCCCTCGATCAAAGACCCTATAATACTAAGACGGCTCACTCCCTATCATTCCCATGGTAATGTAAATTTCGCAGTGCCACCTTGTGGTGGGTTTGATCAGCCCAGCTGCTGGTTGGTGTTTCACATGTAAACACATACAATAATATTATACATGAGATAGGTAAGTATGAATACACATCAATATGAAATTGGTATGAACAAATACACATCATCATCAGCATCATCATCAGCATTGCCATCATCACACATCTTTCACATTCATATATACATTTATACATATAATATAGCACCTGTTTAACCAAGAGAACGGCCAGCACACCAAGTGGTGGGTTTGATCATTTTGATTACACAGTACAGGCTGAGTGAACCGTCTTAGTATTATACTATTATAGGGTCTTTGCCTCGATATCAAGGAGATTGACTGATCCTGTACTTACATAACCCTAAATAAACCTTTTTCTCCCAAGTTTGTGCCTGGCTCCCCTCTGGCCGAATCAGCCCCCCCCTCAACCTTCTCTCCCCTGACTCAATTACTGACTTCAATACTGGTTCTTGGTGTTTTATGTCCTGGTAACATCTAAGTTCATATCACACCCAGAAGAAAACAAGACATATTTTGTTGGTTCTGCTTCATGCAATAAATAGTGAGAAATTCAAGTGAGACATAAAAGTATCAGATATATATGCACAGTGCAATTCATTGAGTGTCTACACAGTTTCCAGTCTAGAACAATGGAATCTGCACTCGCTTGACCACCACAAAACATCTATCACGCCCATTTGTTTGGCTCGGCAACTTCTACTTTATATATAAGTGAAGTGGGCGTGTCTACTCGCTGTGAGCAATTTGCGCACTCGTTCCACGGGCGCGCAAATTGCTTTCAGTTGGACAGGCGAGGGTTCGCGGTGGTAAAGCGTTGCTTAGCGACTAGCTAAGCAATGATACAAGGTCGGGCGTTCGGGGCCAGACCCGGCAGACGTGTTTTTGCACTGTCCGTCGTTTCCACCGATATTTAGGCTTTAATTGTCAAAATTCTAAACTAATTTATAGAAACAACACGGGAGGGAACGGGAGACATCTACTACTTTCAGAAACGACATATATTTCGTGGTATCCATGTTAGTTTTGGTTATGAATAAACCGTTTAGCTCTTGTGAAGGTGAATCAGGACGTTCCTTGCATTCTTTACTATCCTCCAGTCTTATCGTAGATTAACCGCTATGGAAACCTGATATTCGATTGCTTTCTATGAACTTAGAGGCCTTGAGCCTAAATAAATACAAAAATAAAAATAACTCGAAAAATTTAGAGTATTGAACTAACACTCACGATTATAGGCGTGGTTTCAGGTCGATTTTACAGGAAATTTAATGTAGAGGGTTAAGCATACATGCGCATTTTGCGTGTAGCGCAGTAAAAACTAGATAAGGGCAAGCAGGCACAAATTGTAATTTCAACAATAGGTATGGTACACCTTGTTAGGCGTTCGCCATTAAAAACAAGGCATTACACCTTAGCTCTACCTGTAGGATTGCTAAATGGCTGTCGCGGACAAAGCGACAGTAAATTCTTGTCATGACATCACTTCAGCTAGGGCTGATAGCATTGGTTACGCTCGCACATTCCAGCGAATATTTGGTGCTGTACCACAAAGCCTAATGACTACGGTCTCAGCCTGCGCTATGCACAAGGCATGCAGTTTAGCTGATTTCTTTTGTAATGATGGTAATTCGCCAATATTAAATTCAAATACAAGGATACTTGGAAGCTTGTACATTACCTGAAAAGGAGTAGGTTGTGGTGCGGTGCCCCAAATGGGAAACATCTGCCGGGAGCACTTAATTATGCGGGGCCCAAGTTGCATTTCCCATGGGCAGCGCCACAACTTCCGGTGTCTGCTTAGCACTTTACGGTCAGGAGGGTAATCGAAGTACACGGTGCCCACAGCAGTAAGATCCGGTAGGGAGTATTAAGGGATACGGAGCCCACCGGTCATCAGTGATGTGCTTTTCTTTTTGCTATTTGAATTATATCACAGGCCGTTTGTGATATGCCCATACGGGTGAACGTTGACCATCTACGGATTTAGACTGTGGGCGAACATGCGTAGGCAGACTAACACCAATAGACCATTATAGTAATTTGGGATTACAGAAATGGCCGAGCAATTTGCTCCCGGTGGCATTTACGCCGATCTAAATTAAAAGCAATCCTATGGTCCGAGTAAATCGCTTGTTACTTAACATCACGTTGTATTGCAGACACAGTTTTTCCATCACTCGTCTGGGCTCCCTCCAATGTCATAATGTTAAATATATATATATATCACAACCCACAACCTTGTAGTTTTGCCCTGAACCCAGACCGACAGATCCCTCATGATGAATCGTCTAGTTTCGTACGAGGATGCGGGGTGTACTAAATTTCAATTATGTCAAAACTTTTCTTATTGCAACGCAAATTCCTCACGATCCCAGTATTTTCTCGCCCATAGTATTGTTCCTACGGACCCTTCAGCAATTTCAACTTTGGACTTTCCAAAGCAGTAGTATCTCGGGTAGTTAACCGGTATATTCTTTTCATCATCAAAATTGTTAGTCTAAAAAAATATATAATAGAATAATTTCTATACATCGCCGATTCAAAAGCGATATCCCCGAGGGATGTCGGCTTTGGATCGACGGGGTTTCAAGATTTAAGTTTTACTACACCTCTGAGTGGACCGCGATGTCTGTACTGACCTCGAACCTAGTATAAAAAGAAGACTCAAGTACAGCAAAATGCGCCACAAGATCGCCGTCGAGAAGTCCGCCCAGGATTATCTTTTGGGCTTGGTCCAGTCAGGTCAGCGGGGCTCCAGGCCAGGGCAGTAAATGTATTATTTAGAACCGGGCACCGCTGACATGTTGGTTGTTACGCGCAGAAGCGTTGGCACCGTGAGGCCAACTACAGCGCAAATTTGTTATTCTTAATGCAGACTCACGGTTTTCTCCTTGATGCCCTTAAGAGGAGAGATTTCTGTTAAATTGGTAATGGCTTCAGAATCTTTAAAAAAAAAAAAACACTTAAAGGTTCCATCTCTAAAAAATTCAAATGGAACGTATCATATCTCTATAAAGGATTGAAAGTACCACACACAGAAAAACTAATTTAAAAAAAAAATAATGTCACGGTTCCATCTCTAAAAAAATATACACAACGAGAAGTAATTTTTGCGCCCCAGCGCGGTCTGCGATAAACTCTCGCTGAATGCGCCGGGAGACGATCATGACTTGTAATATTTTCAGGTGCTACTCCCGCGAACCGTTTTCGTGCCACCCACTTTTCTTTTCTTTAGACGAGCAACAGTTCCTGTTGTTCGTCTGGGGGAGCAGTGAAGTGGGCGTGTCTACTCGCCGTGAGCAATTTGCGCACTCATTCCACGGGCGCGCAAATTGCTTTCACTTGGGCAGGCGAGGGTTCGCGGTGGTAACGCATTGCTTACCGACTAGCTAAGCAACGATAGAAGGTCGGGCGTTCGGGGCCAGACCCGGCGGATGTGTATTTGCACGCTCCGTCGTTTCCACCGATATTTAGGCTTTAATTGTCAAAATTCTAAACTAATTTATAGAAACAACACGGGAGGGAACGGGAGACATCTACTACTTTCAGAAACGACATATATTTTGTGGTATCCATGTTAGTTTTGGTTAAGAATAAACCGTGAGCTCTTGTGAAGGTGAATTTGGACGTTCCTTGCATTCTTTACTATCCTCCAGTCTTATCATAGATTAACCGCTATGGAAACCTGATATTCGATTGCTTTCTATGAACTTAGAGGCCTTGAGCCTAAGTCGGCCTTCTGCAAGTAATTTACACATCTGCGGGAATCTAATAACGGGCGCATTCACAGAATTAACGTAGTGTTACTTTTAGGCTAGAACCACGACATATAATGTAAACTACATAGTAGAGACAGCGGCAGCAACTCTTGCTGGACTGCACATATTTGGATTCAGTTAGTAACATTCACAATATCTCCAACGACGAAGGGGGCAGCCAGTAGTTGAAATAACCTAATGTAAATACGCTTTAGGCAGATAAATGCGCACGACGGCAAATCTAGTTTTTAGACGATACTCTGGCTGGCGCCTTCAGTATGGGGCGGTCACTGACGACGGACAACTCGCAGGCGCAAGGTGAGGCTACAACGGCGGCGGCTGGCCCAAGGAAATTCACATGGAAACAATTATTCATATTAACCCGTAGGCTCGCCTTAGGTGGGGGCGGAATAGCCAGACGGTTAAATATATATATATACATATATATAGTATGGATATATATGTATATATAGAGAGATTTGCGTATAAACTTAGCAACCATTAGTTTATATATAACGGTAGTATATACCCTTAGTTTAGATATATATATATATATATATATAAGCTAACAGTGTATATATATATAAACTAACATAATAGAAAGTAAGTGCTGCTAAGCGTATCAAATATATATATGCATATATGCATATGCTTTAATTTTCTGCTTTATTATATTTTGTGGATGTTTGTGTGTCCATTATGCAGATTTTTTTTCCCATTTTTGCTTTTTGTCCATTATGTGCATTTTTTGTCCATTCTATTGTTTTTTTGTATCATTTTCATCTACATGTACAAGGTCGGTTATCCGACACTCTCACTATTCGGACATAATTTCCTGCAACAAAGTAGGCCGCATTAACAGAGGTTGACTGTTTATAAGGCGATGCATATTAGCATAAGGACTTATGCGAGTACAAATAACGGTAGGTTCCTCATGCTGACACTGCCGTGGATTATGTACCAGACCAAACCGGTGGCGCTACTGCGGTGCTCTGCCACACTAACGACTCCCGACCCGGGTGCGGTGGACTGTATTCACAGAGGTCACGTGACTAGTTACACAGATTCGCCGTTCTCATTCCGAGCCCCGATCTTTGCCTGCTGGCATAATACGCAACACTGGCATTACATCCGGCTTCACTTTCGGACTTTAGAACAGAGTATGTTTGTTGGGGTTTTACATCGTAGCAATATCTAAGGTCATACCAAGACATCTTATCGACTTGTGGGCGCTCATGTCGACTTTACAATGCTGCTCCATCGGGAGACTGGGCCTTGTGGCACCGTGACCGGATATCCCATGCAGTCACATTATCTTGATATGGAGCAAACCAGTCCTGGCCGTATCCTATTGATGCCGGGCGCCAGGCTAAGTCTAGGCTAAGTAGTGATAAATATAAATTTTGCAAGTCATTGGTTTGATTCGGTCATGGTTCACCTGTTTATGTTATCGATTGTTGTTGAATGGTTGTTGGAGTTCTACATCCTGATAATATCCAAGGTCATATCAGGAGGGGTACTGACTTGCGATAGTGTGCACTCATGGTGACTTTATAGTGCTGCCTCACTGGCAAATCAGGCTGCTGGCATCATGAGCCGACATCCCACCCAGTCACATTATCATGACACTGAGCTAACCAGTCCTTGCCCTATCCTATTAATGCAGAGCACCAGGCTAGGAAGCGACAAGTATCAATTTAAAACTCATTGGCTTGACTCGACCGGGAACCAAACTCTTGACCATCCGCTGCGCTCTACCGATTAGACCTCCGGTGTTTACGTTATATGTATTAAGACAGTAATTATGTCATATCAGGATGGGATAGCCGAATCACTAACACATCTGGACTGATTTCCTGTGGAAGAAATCATGGGGTTGAACCCTGGCCAAGTCCAATCAATGACTTATGACATGTACTATGTTTGTCGCTGCCTAGGCTGACGCTTGGCATTGATTGGAATGGGCGAGGACTGGTTTGTTCAGTATCAGGATAACGTGACTGACGGGTCACTGTACCGGCGACTCCGGTCTCCAGTGAGGTAGCACTATAAACTCGCCATGAGTTCACACTGTCACAGTTCGATAACCCTGTCATGATATGACCTTAGATATTGCTAGGACATAAAATCCCAATGACAAGCAAAAATGGCAAAAGTAGCGGCAAGTATCAATTGTGTAAGCCTTTGGATTGACTCTACTGGGGATTGAACAAGTCCACGACCTCCCACAAGAGAGGTGGGCGCCCTACCCACACTGCCATCCCGTCCGATGCGGGGTTTTGAGACCTAGTGGATGTCATCTGTTTCCATACTTAGGTGATCATATTTTTCACCAAAGAGAGAAAAATAGTGGGAAGAAACCTGTGGAATTCCATCTTAAAGCTACAATCCGATAAAAGAATCAAAATGATCAAAACCAATGCGATTATCTAGATTTGATTCTGCATATCTAAATTAGATATTGGTGCGCTTAGTAAGCAGTTGTTGTCAGATAGAAGGGGAATACTGAGTCAATTTAATAGAACCTGTTACTGCATCTGAGAGTTTTGGCATGCTAGTCAAAATTAATTTGGCATGTTTACACCTCAAATATCTGAAAGGTTAATCATTTAAAATAAAAGTTACTTCAAACTAAAGTAAGGTCAATTATAACAATTAATTTAATATACTTATCTCAGAAAATAACAGAAACTCAAAACCATCGGACTATGCAACTTTAAGGGAAACATGATCCAACCTTGTTTGTTATTAACCTGGCTTAACAGAATCGCCCTGTTCTCCAAATCCTGCATTGTTGCCACAGTCGTTTGTGTTCTATAAGTATATAGAACACGATATATATATATACTGTATATATAACTACTCATTTTTATCTTTTGTTGTTGATGCCAAGTCACGTTGATGGTTAGATAAAGGATTCACCCCATACTCGCAGTACACGGGTGAATACCAGCTCTATATAAAAGCTGTCGAAAAGCGGGGAAATGAAATGAGAGCCTAAATCCACAATCTAAGAAGGAACATTTATTCTTTGTATATGTCTTCATATTTCCCCGCTACCTTTGAGTTGAAAAATATACTAAAACATCTAGTTTAATAAGATTTAAAAGTGAAATCGACGGCGTTCTATGGCCACCATCTTGTCTTTTTGCATTCTCTCTCATTTCACCAACTCTGTGCCGATATAAGTACCCATTTGATACTGGAGGCAGTCATTCTACGTCCTGTTCCATACTAAAGCTATTTTTGCCCGTATTTACACTACGTTATCATTCACCCGTGTACTACAAGTACAGGGTGAATCGTTTATCTAGTTGATGGTGAGCTAATACAAACCAGACCCTTGATTCAATGGCAATCAGTAATCCAATTAATTCATGAATCATTGGGGAAGGGGCCTTCGCACCTAGCAACATCTAAGCTTAACTGAAATGTGACTGTGTGAACTCCTGGCAGCTATATACCGCAGCCACACATGACATACCATGTGTGTCATCGGCGACTTTTGCCACATGTGTGTCATCAACGACTTTTGGCAGCGTGAGCTCCACATGGCGTTATAGCGTTGCCAAGTTGATATGCCTAGCCATCGGCACGATGATGCAGAATCTCACTTAGTCCTGACACGGAGTCAAATATCTGGCGCCAAGCAAGCTAGCGAGAAGTATCCACTTTATAAGTTTCTAGTTTGACTCGAATTCAAGACTTTTCACACGAGAAGTGTGTTGTTTATTGGAGGGGGGCTTTATGGTGGTATCGGGACAGGAGCCAACTTGCGACAGTACACATTCATGGCGACTTCATAATACTGCTGAACGAAGAGACCAAACACCGGCACCATGATCTGATATCTCACTCAGTAACATAATCCTGATACTGAATAAACCATCCTTTGCCCTAGCCATGAAGGAAGTGGGTGCTGTCTCAACTGGTTTTAGAGTTGATGAATGTCTAAAACCACGATCCCACCCTACTGTGAGGTCATAATACTACAACACAGTGGTTGGTTGGTTGTTGGAGTTTTACATCCTGGCAACATCTAAGGTCATATCAGGACTGTTACCGACTTGTGGTAACCGACTTGTGCGCCACTCATGGCGACTTTATAGTGCTTTCTTACTGGGTGACCAGGCCGCCAGTACCCTTCCCTGATAATGTGATATCCCACTCAGTCACATTATCCTGACACTGAGCCAACCAGTCCTTGCCCTATCGTAATAATGTCGAGCGCCTAACTAGGAAGCGACAAGTATAAATTGTTGGTTTGACTTGACCGGGAATCAAACTCCCGATCAACCGATTCGGCTACCGCGTCCGGTCAGTTACAATGGAATCGGCTATGCTAGCTGAAGCGCAACCTTGACAATATTCACAGGGACGAGAAATAGGCTAATGGGTTGTAGATGGTAGGGACCTGATCGAGATTTAATGGCTGTAATTCACATTTAAACCTGCCATACTGGGTCAAGTTCATAAGGGGGTGAGAATGATGCCATAGTAATTCCCATGTGACCTACATACTAATGTTTCGCAATATATACATATATATATACATATATATACATATATAATATATGCATATATAAATACATATATATATATGTATACATGTGAAGTGGGCGAGACTATTCGCCTTGTGACATTTGCGAGTGTGCGCTGATTAACCCGCATTTGGAAATGCGGGCTACTCGCCATGGCAGACTCGCGAATGCCAACATTTGTGAGGCACCGGGTTTCCGGCCGTAAAGCGTTGCTGGGAGATGCCAATTGCGACTCTCCTGGCAACGATAGGAGGTCGGGCGTTCGGACCCAGACCGATCAGACATATTTAATGAGGCTCTGATATTTTAGCCGAGTTTTAGGCCATTATTGTCGAAATTCTAAACTTGTTTTAACTAAATAATATGGGAGGGGGTTGAAGAATACATCAATGACATGTGCTATGAACGAATGTTAGTTTGGTTAAGAATAAAAAGCCGTGAGCTCTTGGAAAAGTAAATTGGAACGTTCCTTGCATTCTTTACTATTCTCCAGACTTCTATAGATTAACCACTATGGTCAAACTTAACATTGGATTGCTTTATATATAATTAAGGGCCTTAAGCCTAATAGGCCTAATGCAGCTACTTAACCCATCTTTCTACAAACTTTTTAAACTCTCATGGTGTTTTTATATACCATCGTGCGGTAAACATTCTAAAGTTAGTCGGAAATTTACAGCGTATTTATATAGCAAAACAAAGGAAATAACAAGAAAAGACTAAGGCAAAGGAACACTAATATCCGGGTATATTACTGTTTATTTCTCTTAGTTGCTCATTTCTTTCTATAGACATTTCTTTTATTTCATTTTTTTTCAGGGATTTCAAAGTCTTTTTATAGAATTTATTTAATTTTTTTATATAGAAACATTCACATAATATCTTCTTAAATCTAATCCAAAGTGCTTACCATTTTCTAAATCATCGGGAAAGTTTAAAATAAACCTTTTTCTTCTGTGGCACATAGTCGTTTTTCTTTGTAAGGGGATTTAAACTATCAATCGCTACCTGGGGACGACATAAGCCATGGCGAGGAAACACGCGGACCCTGGTGTCCCTGTATCTTCTCGCCACAGCTGCCTGAGGTCGGCAGGAAATGCGGGGAAGGTGAGGGTGAATTAGAGACGCTGTCATCAGATGGTGCCTCTATAAATGCGGACCTGGTCTGCTCGGGTGGAGTCTCTCCCCGTACATCAAATGCGGACCCAGTCTGCTATAGTGGTGACTCACCACAATCCTTAATTGCGAACTCACAAAACTTGAGTATGGGTCCTCACATCTCAAATGCGGGACCCGCCCCTCCTGACTCTAGAAAGATCCTACGTCCTACAGGACGCGGGTCTGGCCGCGATACAAGCAATGTATTCTCTTTCCTGCAAAAGGAAAGAGATGCGGGCCCTCGCGTTCCTATCCTCCCTCCTCCGGAGATTCACCTCACCTAAATGTTACCCGCCCCACTGCATGGCGCCAAAAGGGACAGGCTACACACATTAGAAACACGGGAGGAGTAGCTCCTCGCCCACAAAGATGAATTAAATGCCAAATGGCAAGAACTTGTTGAGCGTCAGGCAAAGGGGCTCAGTCCGTTGGCCCATGCCCCAGGTGCCCGTCAAGCCGGCATCACTAACTACATGCTGGATACCATTCAGCAGCAAAATGGGCGTTGCCCGTATTTTAATAATAACATAAATGCATCTAACGCATCTAATGGCAGATCGACTGCCAACAAAACGCAATTTGGCCAAAGCGCCTCTGGTTGCAATAAGCGGGAGCCCGTGAATGTTGACTCCTATGCTACCTATCGCTTTAGTGGGATACCTGGTGGGAGAAGTTCAGTAAGGCGATGTCAGTCAACCGGTGGAATGAAACCACCGCGCTGACACGCCTATTACATTTACTGCAAGACAGCCGTGGCCAACTAGCAGTAGACAGGTGGGAGCAGGACGACTGATCCACCTTAGATGAGCTGGTCGAAGCTTTGGCTTGGCAGTTTAAAGGGTTAGACCCTCTGTCTAAATGGGAACTCTTTGAGAAGCGATTCCAAAGGCCTTCCAACTCCGCAAATTCCATTTATTATGGTATGCTGCTCGAGTCTGAGGCCAAAAAAGCCGGCTAAGGATGCGGCATGTTGCAAGATCTAATAGCTACATGATTGTTAAACAATGGTCCCCTGGTAGACATACCATGGAGGATATATATCAAATGCTGCGGGACCATGCTGCGAAAGCCCGCATTATCCCAGCTCGATGCGGGGTGGCTGGTATCACCAGCACCGTATCTGAGCCTGATTATGGTGACCAAAACGTGGGCATAAGCGCGTTTCATGGTCAGGGTGCTAGGCCCAATAATGATCGCGCTGCTAATTATCCCGGAAAAGGGGACTGGCATGGCAAACACCAACAATTCCATTCTGGGTACCAGGGAAGGTCCTCCAGGCCTTTCCAAAGGAATCCCAATAATAGGCCTCGCATAATGACACCAGATACCACATGGCATGCAAATGCCCTCATAACAAGACCCGTTCCATTGAGCAGGCTATGCTGGAGGGGGACCGCAAAGGTCGCGATAACTCCATCCATGAGGCGGCCCTACTGGCCAGACTAATTGCGGCCATTAGCAAAAATATTGTGGCCATGCCCACCCAATCGCCCTCCGAGGCAGAATTCGTTGAGGATGGAGCATATTTAAATTAGAATCAGCTGCAATGCCGGGAGTGTTGTTAGCTACGGTATCACCGGGTAAACTTCCGAGTGCAACTGTCGAAAGTTGTTCTAAATCCCCATTACACAACCCCTCGACAGACTTGTGCCTCTCCTCGGGTTCTACCTATGCATCCACTTGCTCAGCACTGCATGTCCGCCAGGTTTTCTTGGTGGGTATGCGGTCGTTATGCTCACAAAATGCGAGCGATAGCGAGCCTGATTTGTGCATGGATTACATTTTAAAGAAAACCGGTCTGGACTTACACATCGTAGGTGAGCGAGACAGGTTTGTCACGGATATTTCCCCACTCAACGGGAAAAGATGGTATATTCCCATCAACATTAGAGGTTCAAAAGGGTTTTTCCTTATCGATACGGGTGCCGCTATGTCCGTGATAGGGAAGCGATTCTTTGATGAACTTAATCTTAACACCCGCAATTTGGTGTCCGACGTTAGACCATTGAGTGTTACCGGCCTTGTGATACCGCAATTTGGTTGCACTGACATCCCATTAGGTATCGCCAACCAGGTCTTTCACTCATCGGTCTTAATAGTTGACATACCCGAAGACGGTATATTGGGGAGTGACTGGATGTCATTTTATGAGGCCAGCCTATCCCCGCATAATGGGCTCTTTGAGGTGTTGCAACCCTATAATTTAGTCACACATTGCCAACTCAGAACAGATTGCGGCCTCGCATATCTGGCTGAGGACGTGACGATAGCCGCTCACCAAACGGTCGCGGCCTTGATTACCACCAGGCAGATAGACGGGGATGGTCAGTGTTTAATTGAACCCGACCCGGAAATACTCGATCCCCTAGGGATCACGGCAGCACCGTCCTTGATTTTTAAATCAAAAGGTGCAGTCTTACCTCTCTGTAACACTACAGACGACTTGGTTCATTTGTCACGAGGCCAAACCATTGGTAACGCGGCAGAGGCCAGATCACATGGAGCCATGGACAGTCCCATGGCTGCCATGGTATTCGACCTACTGAAAAGAGAACGCGGGATGGAGGGATTTGGAGGATCCCCTGAATCTGTGTTTTCAGTAGATAGAAATCAGTTTGAGGGATTGTCGTAAATCCCTGATTTCATACTGTCCATGGCCGAGGCCACACATTTGGATCATAGGACAGATAAAATGAAAATTGCAGAATTCCTATTCGAATTTTGTGATATATTTGCGAGGCCGGATGCTAAATTTGGGCTGGACCGATGTGGTACAACACCATATAGACATCGGTGACAACGCCCCATTTAGGATCCCATACTGCCGGTTAATGGATTCCAAGAAACAGGCCTTGGAAGACGAGGTGGCCAAATTGCTGGCCGCCAGAATTATTACGGACAGCCAGAGTCCGTACAGTTTGCCTGTCCACTTGTTTACCAAATAGGATGGAACGTGGCGGTTTTGCATTGATTACCGCAAATTAAATGCGATGACTCGCAAAAATGCGTACCCTTTACCCCGCATTGATGAGAGGCTGGATAGCCTTGGAGGAAATAAGTGGTTCTGCACATTGGACCTTCAATCTGGATACCACCAAGTGGCAATGCGGGACGATGACCGGGAGAAAACTGCCTTCACTACTCACATAGGACTCTACGAGTGGAAGGTAATGCCTTTCGGTCTTTGTAACGCACCTGCTACCTTTGAAAAAATTATGGCTGAAATGTTAAATGGTTTGTTATTTACACACTGTTTAGTATATTTAGACGACATCATTATATTTAGCGACGCTGTCAGTAAGTGCCGCGACAATTTATGAGAAGTTTTCCTTAGACTTTGTAAATATAAACTTAAACTTAAACCGCCTAAATGCAATTTGTTTCGCCAAGAAACAGAGTATTTGGGCCGTATCGTTTCAGGGCAAGGCAGTAAGGCCGACCCGCGAAAGGTAGAGGCTATTACAAATTGGTCCGCGCCTAAGTCCCCTAAGGAGACTAAAAGTTTGATTGGATTCGCCTCGTATTATCGAGACTTTATTCCTAAATGTATCTGAAGTAATCGCTCCCATACAGGACATGGCTAATGTAAGCATGCAGGCCTTTGACTGGGGCATACATCAGGACGAGGCATTCATTGAGTTAAAACGGCTGTTTACAGATACACCAGTATTAGGTTATCCTAGGCCAGTCGGGCAATTTATCCTGGATACTGACGCGAGTGCATTTGCCATAGCCGGCGCGTTGAGTCAGCTACAGGATACGGTGGAATTACCCATTACCTTTGCCAGCAACCAGTTAAGTGCCTGTCAATGGCGATATTGTACCACTAAAAGGGAATTAATGGCAACCGTCATTTATACCAAAAAGTGGCGACATTATTTCTGGGATGCTGAATTCCAGATTCGTACTGACCACCACTCTTTAAAGTGGTTATTAAATTTCAAAGAGGCAGAGGGTATGATAGGACGTTGGTTGGCCTGGCTCTCCGAATTTGGCCTCACCAACACGGAAATTACCTATCGGCCAGGTCCTCAACGCCGATGCACTGAGCCACATTACCGTCCGTCGTTGTGGAATACCAGAATGCGAGGACTGTGGGGCGCACATGGCAGTGGTCGCATCTTTAGGTCATAGTACGGAAATTGAAAGCGATTTGAATTTCTGGTCACAGACCAAGATTCTTCAAGCTCAAGCAAATGACGATACCTGTTCAGCAGCACAGGTGAGACCGCCTAGAGATCTCACCAGTGCAGAAAGTACGGAAACTATTAAATTATTAAATCAATGGGATCAATTATTACTGGTGGATGGGTTACTGTGTAGAAATGCGCTCGATAGTGCTACACTGACGACTCACCAACAAATTATTATCCCTTTTCTTCTACGAGAAGATGGATTAATGTTCTGCCACTGCCATAAGACGTCGGCGCACTTTGGTCGAGAAAGAACTCTGGACAAATTGCGTGTGAGGTATTATTGGCCTGGCATGAATGCGAGAGTACACGATTGGGTTCGTTCCTGCCCTAAATGCGTAACAATTAAACCTGGGCTGGGATTACACAAAATGCCCTTACAACAACAGATGACTGGCCAGCGCTGGGGTCGGATATCCTGTGACTTTGTCTCTGGTTTCAAACTCACCAGTAGGGGCAACTTGGTAATGTTGGTTGTCCAAGACCATTTTTAGTAAATATGTACAAGTCTACCCATTATGTAATCAAACGGCAGCCTTGGCAGCACAGGCTTTAGTAGACAATTGGGTGCTGATTTTTGGTGCCCCTATTTCCTTACACTCGGACTAAGGTAGAGAGTTTGAGGCGGAGTTATTCCAGTCTATGCTTGAACTCATAGGCTGCCATAAGACTCGCACCAACCCCTACTGTCCCAGATCTAATGGGTTAGTTGAACGATTTAATAGAACCCTAATTTCTGCTTTGGCTTGTATGGTGAATGAAGATCAAAGCGATTGGGATTTACAAGCCAAATATGTGGCACACGCGTACAACTGCACCGTACATGCGGCCACTGGAGTCACTCCTAATACACTGGTGTTTGGAGAGGAGTTAAGCCTGCCGTGTGACTTACAATTTGGAGTGTTACAAAAGCACTCTGCTAACCCCTGTATGCCAGCTTTCATCAGATGGCTGGAGTGTTGTTTCCACAATGCATATGGAAGGGTACGTAATAATACGGGGAAAAGCATTCAAAGAAACAAAAATTCATATAATGCTGACTTCCCTAGATTTGTGGTAGGCGACCTGGTTTTACGATATCATGAGCCAACTGCTAATATTAAATTGGCGCCAAACTGGGATGGGCCGTGGGAAATCTGCGAAGTTGTATCTGACACGACGGTTGTAATTCGAACCGCCCAATTAAAGGCTCCTAAATCGAGCATGGGATGCTTGAAACACTACACCGCCCGCATTCCTGAGGTGGGCGGCAGTGGGGGATTAATTATCACCACCGATAAGGCTCCAACTTCTGAGGCGGCCCAGATGTTGACCCCTGCCCCCCTGGAGGAGCCGATAGCAGGGCAGAGCGATGGTTGAAGGGGGGTTTGAAACAAAAAGCGTGGCTAATTTACCACGCTTTCTACACATATTGTTTACATCATGCGGTAGCATTCATGGGAGTTCATATGAAAACCAAATACAATACTAAAATATTATACCCGCTGTGGACTCTATTGTAAAATATGAGGCCCCGCATCTCAAGTTTAGACATACTGCGAAGGTATCAGGTAGAGGCTACGACTAGGAAATCAAAACGGCTTGGTTTCTCAAGTCGTCTTGAAAAACCAAGACAGTTTTTATATAGAAACAAATAGGGGTGACCTGTCACAGTACTGACGGGTAATGTCCTGGCTTGATTTTAATGGTTTAGCGTTAGAAAGTAATTAGATATTTAGTCGATTGTTTTTCTAAGTATGGTCTCATCTTATAATGAGGTGTTTTTCTATGTTGTCATTGATATGATATGCCTTACACACTTGGTAGACACTGGAATATCGTTACATGTAGACATGGACTTAAAATATTTCAGCCGCCGGGACCTTCGGCGAGAAGCAAACTGCTTGGCTGGCTGGGTGGAGAGCGCTTCTCCCCGCTGAGCGGAACACGTACAGCGACGATGCCCGGCAGCTCGCTCAGATGTGCCCGCAAGCTATGACCCGTGAGGAGCGAGTTGCCGCGGTGAATGCCTCTTATCACCGTCTGTGCAAGGAGGTATATTAGTCTACGATAATATTCGCTAATATTCCTTGTGTCTGTTACATCTACCGAATGTAAAATGTCTTCACACTGTCTCTGCAAGCCGGAATATTAGTCTACCATAATAATTCATAATCTTCCTTGGGGCTGTTATATGTACCTAAGATACTATTCTGTCAGCATTGTTTTATATGTCAATTTATTTTACTTGTGTCTGTTATATATACCTAAAGTTGACCCATTTATATCGCTTTATTTATCTAGCCTTGTTAAAAGAACCTACATTATTTGTGGTATTGATCCAGGCCAACCTGCTGCGCGCCCTCAACACAGACGGTGAGGTTGATATGCTACTGTTCCTGAAGTCACCACGGGGCACCGTGGACATCTCCTCCGGCACTGGCCCGCAGTTTTTAGAAAAAAACTGGTCGCTCTTCCGGGAAGGCTTCGATTTGCACGATGGTAAGTTTTAGCTGAATGCCAATTCTCTGTTTTTCCCCCTACCCACCCTCTATCACTAAGGACTTACAATAGGTATCCCAACTCATTTTTGCAACTCAATAGAAAGTACCATATTTTGATCTAGTTCCATAGCTCTTACCAGAAGTAAAATGACACAAAGTTCATTAAGATCGGATGATTACTTAAAAAGTTGTAGGCTTTTTAATATGGACAAAAATGATCCAAACAGGCCCACGCCACACACACACGACTTACGACTTGTTTGTGAAAATCTAACCCTTAGTAAGGAACCCGGAGCAGGCCGAGGACGTCCCGGCTGCCCCTGCTGCTGCTGCCGCTTCCCCTGCTGCTGCTGCTGCCGCCCCTGCTGCTGCCCCTGGTCTCCCCACGAGCGCCAAGGATAGGATGCGCGCTACCTATCTTACCAAGCTGCAGGATGCTATGGGTACGATCGAACACTTGATAATTGTTATGAGTATAAATGCCTGTCCTATTTTGATATCACCATTACGAAATCCATTCCCAAAATTGTAATATTCTACATCACAATTTATTTTTGTTAATTCCCGGTAAATCTAAAAAGAAATTGTCCATTGCATTTTACTTATGTTATTATTGGGCAATACTTATTAGTTAAATCCTCATTCTTCCCAGCCTTACTTATTAACCTGTTAATTTTATTTTTTTCAGGACCCACTGACAATATATGTATGATGTTCTTCCTTTACTAACTAACCGTGTAATTTTTTGTTGTTTTCAGAGGCCTTTCTTGGTCGACGTCCCGCAGGCTTCAATGTTGGAAGGGTCCTACCAGAGGCCCTTGCTAAATTAGGGGCAGTCATAGTGGGTCTTCCTGGTCCAATTGTCAACCTGAATGCCCTACGTAAGGAGTACTTCCTCGCCATCATGGCGGCTGACATTCGGATCGTGAAGGCCCCTGTGAGTGCTCCTTTTGATACCTGTGCTGAGACTCCCCACCGACCTGTCCAGGTATCTCCCACAATTCCGTGCGAGTCAAGCTCTACCGATGGCGAAGCTGCAGTTCTCCCAACTGTAGCTGCGCCCTTGGTGGAGAATGACAGCACTTGGGAAATGGCTGTTGTGCCCATAGCCATCGAGAATGAGGATGGCGTGCTACTTGGTTGTAGTCAACCTTCCTCCTCGTTTGCTATGAGCACAGCTGAGGATTGTGCGTCTCCTTCGCCACCGAGAAAGGCGTTCAAGCAGTCATCCCTGCGACAATACATGGGCAGCAGTAAGGGGCAGAAGCGCGGTGCTCCCCCTTGAATATATATATATATATTTGTACATAATGTAAATAATATCTATATATTTATACATTATTTGTACAGTAAATGTAAATAATAATATCTATATATTGTAAATATCTATATATTTGTACTTTTAATGTAAAAAATTGCATATATCTATATATTTGTACATTATTTGGTACATTAAATGTAAATAATATCTATATATTGAATAATTTTGTATATATTTTTTTTGGTTGACTGAATGTATTTTATTCAGCGAATAATGTGTTTTGTCAGCACCAGAGCACTGGTCTTCCGGCCGTTCATTGCAATTAGTTGGTACATAAATTACAATATCATCATCATCATCATGCTGTCGGTCGCGATGCGACAAAGACTGCTTTCATTACTTGACTGCCGCTCTCCATTGTGCGGTTGTACATTTCATGAAAGCTGCCTGCAAAAGTGTGAAGTGCTGCTGGCTTTTGCAAGTTACCAGCGGCACTCTCCGGGGAGCAAATAGAGGTTTCACACCGGCAAGAACATGTCAAGACAGGCGCAAAACTATTTGTCCCTGCAGTGGCTGGTCGGGAGATGTTGGGAGTTCCATACATCAACCGCCCTTAATGCTGCCACAGACATGGTTTTCTGTTAGGGTTTGCTCCCTTAGCCTTCGGTTCTGTCAAGAACCTGTACCACAAGGCAGTGGTTTACAACTCTGCAGGCAGGGGCGTCAAACTCCCGAGGTATTGCAACACAACCCAACACAAAACCACAAAAATAACAGTAGCAATAATAACCACATGAAAAACCTGTTCGATAATAGAAGCATAAAATAAGTTGCCTATTTGTCGTAATAGTAACTACATGCACTTCCATTTCAACCTATCTATTATGGCCCTTCATAACAATTTGTTGGCACCAGAGCACTGGTCTTCCGGCCGTTCATTACAATTTGTTGGTACATAAATGACAATATCAGTTGCAATAATAACCACATGACATGACAAACCTGTTAGATAATAGAAGCATAATATAAGTTGACTAATTGTCGTAATAGTAACTGCATGCAATTCCACTTCAACATATGTATTATGCACTTGGTGAGCATGCATCAATGAAATAGAAGCATAATATAACTTGCAATAATAACCACATGAAAAACCGGTTCGATAATAGAAGCATAATATAAGTTGACTATTTGTCGTAATAGTAACTGCATGCAATTGAATTTCAACATATGTATTATGCACTTGGTGAGCATGCATCAATGAAATAATAGCAGTGTCCTTCGCCCTAGCCTGAGGCTGTATACCGAGGTAAAATATATATATATATTGTAATAAAAAATAAGTTTGCTGTCACTACTCCTTTGTTTGCATTTTCTATCATACAGAAATACAACACTTACATACAAACCGTTTAGACTACATTACGGTTCCCGCTATAGTTTACTACAAAATACTTCGGGGGATATAACTTATTGTTATTGTATTAATGACTAAATATATAATACAAAGTTGAGCAAGCACATTGGCTTAGTACATAATCTGGCTTGCCTTTTGCATAAGTGCAATAGTTAACTACGAAATACACTACGAGACCAAAATCTAGTATACAATAATGTTTTAATTTACAACAGTTCATCGATACACTTCATATACATATTTATCCCGTTTGTGGTAATCATGTTTATGTACACCTCGGTGGATAATCTCTTTTAGTTTTACTATATCGCAGTTCTACTATATCCGGCTTATTCTGTGTTATTTAAGGGCTCCTTCAATACTCCAATTCGTAATATGGGTAAAAGCAAGATCACGCGGATGTGACACTGACACTATAGTGACTGTGGACACACACATGTGCGATGCTACACGTCTAATTTATGATATATTAACACTCATATACTTTACTTTTAATATTGATGTATGTGTATGTGTGAATACTAGTGTATTAATAACTATAAAACCGGTGTGAATTGAGTCAACTGATAGAATCCCCTATTATCACTCACCAGCACTAAATACAACCGGTTTGCCCGACCGTAAAAAAATGGCTACAGCCACTATAGAGAACTAACACTGACAACAAAATACAGTACTAGGATAATAAAAAGGAAACTGCACTACGGTAATGTTCTTATGCGCAAGTAACTTGGACGTTTCACATGGATGTGACACTGACACTGTAGTGACTGTGTACACACACATGTGCGATGCTACACATCTAATTTATGATATATTAACACTCATATACTTTACTTTTACTATTGATGTATGTGGAATTATGGCAAGAGCAGGTTACTGATAACTCACCGTACACATCAAAGATGGTCATGGGGCCCGTTCTAGCAGTCCCACATGTGTCATGGATATTGTTTCCATGAGACGGCAAGTGCAGAGGCGGTGATCGCAGCTGGTAGAATGGGACAAAGAGCTCTCCCTGCAATGAACACACTCAGTTTTCATCGACCTCATAGAGTTAATTTAAGTTATTCACTCATCTCTGGAGCCCTGTGTCGTACTTCAAAAGAATTAAATCGTTAATTTGGCGCTTTTTGGTTAAATAGCAATAGGTCACTCTCCTATCTGTTATCAATATAAGCACTCGATATTTCTGTATATTATACCATGATTAATATGCTTTTAAGTATGATATTATTTAATTCTGATTATATATTTATTAAGCAGACTGTGTGGTGTCCTAAACATATGTTACACGCGTGACACGCATGTTATACTGCCATAACAGATATCTTATTCATGGAATATACCTATATTTTTTATCTCATCAATTTATATTTTACATAGCTGTAAAGGTGAGAATTTGTAATGCAAATTAACATTTATTCAATAATTAATAACTAAAAAGAGTCCTCCTGGATGTGCTTTGGAAAGATATCAACCGATTAAACATATGAAGACGAATTTTCTAAGTAGTGCCTTTTTGGTTATATAGCAACATACAAATACATATAGTATCAAATGTGTTATAATTAAAGTGGTGTGTGTAATGACCTGCCAGATAAGGGCGATGTGAAGAGGCGCAAGTTTCTGGTGTTTTTTAAAACACCTTTCACAGTAGTAGGCTGTTGGACCACAGTCAGGGCATAAGATCGGACGCCTTACTGTGTCTCGGGAACAAACCGCGCATGTAGTCATCAGTGGTGCAAATGAAGGGTATTGACTGCATGTTAGTTGTGGACGAATTGCATTCCACTTCCGTGCTACATGAGCTTGGCGCTGGGCATTCAGGGTTATGCCTGGAATGAAGTGAAGAATATTACTCTATAGCCGTGTTTACACGGGGAAGTTAAGTCGCTTAATATAGATCGCCTTGCCTAGTTGGGTCGTTCTCACAAGTTGTGTACCAATGTCAGAAATTAGAGATGTAATTTTCTATGTATTTAGCTACATCCATCCCAATAAAATACATAATGCACAATATTAACATTTACTTTTGATCTAAACTATCTCCCACATTATTTGGCTAACTGATGAAATATAAATATTGACACTCCAATAAAGGGTTTCTTTGAAATATGCATTTCTAGTTCGTTTGTGCCACAATTTAAAACATTTGCACTACTTTTGACATGTTCAAATCGGTTCAAAATCACATTGGAGGTAAATGAAAACCATATAGACGCAATTAATAATGTCTTTTCTCACTATATACCCAATATTATCACGCTCCTATATGTCGGACATGCTTAATTTGGAATGGGAAAGTGCCATGGGTTGCCCGACTTCATGCAGCATGGGGAGGAGGAGTTGACACTATAGTGACAGTCATCGGTATAAACCAACACACGTGCGTCATTACTGCATGAATACGCGCAGTGCAAAACGTTAGTTTCATTCAAAATTAATAAAAATCCAGAACCCTAACCTTATCAATTTAATATAATCTTTTTGGTAAACATATTTTCTATATGTGTACCAAGCGATGTGTTTCTAAGTGGTGTGGTTTTAGAGATATTTTCTGTAAAAAGATTGCTCACTGCCATTGAGTTAGCTGGTACGCGCAGTGTGAAACGTTAGTTTTATTCAAAATTAATCGAAATCCTGAACCCTAACATTATCAATTTAATATAATCAGTGCAAAACGTGGCTTTGTTTATACCTACAGCGCCGACCGGAAGTCGGACCCACACATGCGCACAGACAATGCTGAACTCGCTTATTACAGGACAAAAAAAACATGCGATTTTAAATATTTAAAAACTCATAACTTTCTTAATACTAGTCTAACTAGACCAATATGCATGATCGTTCGATCACTTAAAAGCATTGGTTTGGCTCTTTTCAATGGTATGAGTAAATTATAATATACCTAATATACCTAGTCATTGATTGAAACTCATCGAACAGATTTCGATTGTATAAAACATGGCAACTCTGCGATTTAATAGACTACATCACGGTTCCGACTGTGCATGCGCTGAAAACGGCCGGTGGAGCAAAGCAAAGGCATACGGCCATTGAGTTTGCTGATACGCGCATTGATAGAAATCCAAAACCCTAACCGTATAAATCTAATATACTCTTTTTGTTAAAGCGGGTTGTGCCTAAGTGGGGTGGTTTTATCAATATTTTACTTTTTCTGTATGGAGATTGCTCACTGCCATTGACAATGCATTGAGTACTCTGGCTATGGCTCTGACACTATTGCAGAAGCCTGTGGTATCAGAGTTTTGGCGTGCTTGCCGGAATTATTTTCACATTTTGAATTTCAAATATCTCAAAAGGTAGCCATGTCACTCAAACTCAAGACCATCGGACTGTGCAACTTTAACATTATTTGAACAGAGCTAAACACCAGATTCGGCGTTATTGTGCGCGATGAAAATGGCGGCATATCAGCTACAACAGTTTGGTTACAAAGCACTTTGGAATATACACATATAGAAAACATATTCAATTAATCGATTATTTGATATTTATAATTAACGTTTTGCACTGCACGTACCGGGAAATGCATTGTCAATGGATGGCCGTGCCCAATCTTCAAACCACACCACTTAAGAGACAAACCGCTTGGTACACATATAGAAAACATATTCAACGAATAATTTTTAATTAAATAAACGTTTTGCACTGCGCGTAATGGAAAACTCAATGCATTGTCAATGGCCTTGGCCAATCTTCATACAGAAAATGTGAAAAATCGCTAAAACCACAACACCTAGAGACAAAACGCTTGATACAGATATAGATAACAGATCCAACGATTAGATTATATTACATTCATAAGGTTAGGGTTGTGCCATTTTTAATAAAATAAACGTTTTGAACTGCGCGTACCCGGAAAATCAATGCATTGTCAATGGCCGTGCAAAATATTAATACCACACCCACCACACACGAGACAAACCGCTTGGTACACATTTTCAATAAAAAATAGACGTTTTGCACTGCGCGTAACGGCAAACTCAATGCATTCTCACTGGCCTTGGCCAATCTTAAACTTTTGAAACTAATACTGGTCAAATTGAAACAGTAAAAAAATGAGGACGTAGATAAATATGTGCTCTAGGGCATGCAACCAAGACTTAAATTGTAGCTAGAAATCCATCCTTTTGGCGACCTGAAACGTAACACATACTACAAAGCTAGCGTTATCATCCTTGCCGAACACATTCACGGTGATCGGCAGTATTCACACATACTAGCTAGACATAGCATTGACAATTTCGAAACATAACATGCGTGTATAAAAGTAAATACCTTCATCAATCGGTTGGACTTGCGGTTGACATTGAGGTTGAGGTTGGGGTTGAGGTTGAGGTTGAGGTTGAGGTTGAGGTTGAGGTTCAGCTGCAGGTGGAGGTGGAGGTGCAGGTGCAGGTTCCGCTTCAGGTTCCGCTTCAGCTGGAGCAGGAGCAGGAGCTGGAGCTCGAGCTGGAGCTGGAGCTGGAGCCTCAAGTGGAGCTAGAATTCGGTCTTGAGCTTGAGCTTGAGCACGGCCTTGAGCTTGGGCTTGAGCGATTCTCTCTGCAATTGTGCCCCTAGTACGAATAGGTTCACGACGATAGTAACTGGTTTCCCTCCCATTGACAATCTGTGTATGGCGCACTAGTTGGGTTGGTCGGGGATTCGATCTCCAACCAATGTTGTTAATACGACGCATTGTGATTGCGATGGCGACAGAGGCAGCACTAAATCGTGTCTAGTGCCCACAAGATATATCAGTCCTGTTAAACAAAGGACCACTTCAATTCAAATCGACCAATCAGAAGCCCGTCAGCCACGCTGTCCTGGTGGGGTGACCTAAATTAACAATAAAAGATTATTGCGTAACGACCAACCGGCGAAAAGCCCGGTGTCACACTTTCCGCCGTCCAATAAATTTGGCGGTGCGCATCGCTTCTGCGCATGCGCCAAAATAGAAGAGCATCATCAGTAACCTTATAAATTGAATACAATGTTTTGGGTACGGATGTTTTCTGTATGTGTACCAAGCGATTTGTTTCGAGATGCTGAGGTTTTAGAGATTTGTCACTTATCGGTAGGGAGAATGCTCAAGTCCATGGAAAATGCATTTTAGTGTTGCCGTTCCTCGGCGTAATGGCGGACGGCCTCAATTGCCACACCGGGCAAGCCGGGCACCGGCGCATTTAATTCGAGGGGGGAGGGTGTGGGGGGGGGTCCGGGGACCGGCGAGCTGTGCCGGGCTGATATAATCTGATATAATCTGAACAAATATACTTTGATTTAGTATAGTTTATGTTTTATTTGGACGAATGCTACTAAAGGAGAATCGTTGCGCATATTCAATTCAAGTAACAATAGGAATATTATATGGATATTGTGTCATGGATTCATGTACTTACATGCAGTATCAGTAGTTATTTTGCCCGTATGTTAATATGGGTATTATATATATTCTTTACTGGTAATCGATTTAGTATGCATTGAGATAGCTTTTCTTTAGCACTAAAAAGTTAATTGTACGCTATCAGGTGTACTCAGAAAACATGGCTCGATTAGGAAAGAAATGCGATCAAGCAAATCGGGTCAGATAAGAATTACACAGTTTCTCACGTTATTCTGTCGCCCAAAATAAAACAACCCTCACCCCCACCGACACTGAGCTGGGGTAAAGCGATGAAAGTAAAGATAAGGGGACGGTAATTGCGTTTCCGTAAAGAGCATGTAGGTCACATTCGAATACAGCGAAATACTTTATTTACGCATCAGGTTCGTTTTATGGTAATTAGCATCTGACATTATCATCAGCATCATGCTGTCGGTCGCGAAGCGACAAAGACTGCTTTCATTACTTGACTGCCGCTCTGTGCGGTTGTACATTTCATGAAAGCTTTTATGCTGCCACAGTGACATGGTTTTCTGTTTAGGGTTTGATCCCTTAGCCTTCGGTTCTGTCAAGAAGCTGTACCACAAGGCAGTGGTTTGCAACTCTGCAAGGCAGGGGCGTCAAACTCCCTGAGGTATTGCTATACCTACAATACCTGCATACTCGAAATCGGTGCGATCTGACATTATAGATACTGACATAAATACATACGTAGGGACAGCAGTAGGGATGGCTAACTCCACACAAACGCTTGTTTTGACAACCAGCAAGTATGAAACGGCTGTGTGCAGTTTACATCCGATGTGTTTGTTTAGTGGGTTTGCTTAGTGGCAAAATAACAGATGGAGGAAAAACATTGACAGTATATCCAATGTTTGAATTTTGATTTTTGAATTTTGAATATCTCATCATCAAAAGGAAATATAACACTATGAAATACCAGAGCAAACAATGCACATCAAACCGCACATCAAACCACACATAAATGCTGTCATAAGTAAGAATCAAATGGCATTACGCACAAATGAATAATGTGAAACAACATACGAAGCGTCGGTTAATTTACTGGTCTCACCCAACCAATGATCGCGGCCTTCATAAGAACCGCACGAAAATGCTGTCATAAGTATAATACGAATGCAATAGATAACAAACAATCCACCTAACAACCGTATGGCTGTCAAACTACGACTACGTAGTTTTTGGTAGGGAGGGGGATATAGACACTGACACTAGAGTGACATAGTAGAAAGTTGGTTGTTGTTTGGTTGTTTGTTTGTTGGTTGTTGGTTGTGTTGTTTGTTTGTTTGGTTGTGTTGACTGTTGTTGGTTGATGTCGGTTGTTGGTTGTGTTGTTTGTTAGTTGGTTGTTTGTTGTTTGTTTGTTGATTGTGGTTGTTTGTGTTGTGGTTGTTGATTGTTGTTGGTGATTGGCGTGATAGGATTGGTTGTTCAGTTGGTTGTTGTTGGTTGTTAGTTGTTTGTTAGTTATTTGTTGATTGTGGTTGTTTGTTTGTGATGTGGTTGTTGATTGTTGATTGTTGTTGTTTGTTGGGTGTTGTTGGTTGTGTTGACTGTTTTGGTGATTGGCGTGCTAGGATTGGTTGTTCAGTTGGTTGTTGTTGTTGGTTCTTGTTTGGTTGGTTGTTTGTTGGTTGGGTTGTTTGTTTGTGGTGTGGTTGTTGATTGTTGTTGTTTGTGATTGGCGTGATAGGATTGGTTGTTCAGTTGGTTGCTGTTTGGTTGTGGTTGTTTGTTTGTGTTGTGGTTGTTCATTGTTGATTGTTGTTGTTGTTTGGTTGTGATTGGCGTGATAGGATTGGTTGTTGTTGTTGTTGGTTGTTGTTTGTTGGTGGTGTTGTTTGTTGGTTGTGGTTGTTTGTTTGTGGTGTGGTTGTTGATTGTTCACTGCTGTTGGTGATTGGCGTGCTAGGATTGGTTGTACAGTTGGTTGTTGTTGGTTGTTGTTTGTTTGTTGTGTTGTGTGTTTGTTTGTTGTGATTGTTTGTGTTGTGGTTGTTGATTGTTGTTGTTTGTTGGGTGTTGTTGGTTGTGTTGACTGTTGTTGGTGATTGGCGTGATAGGATTGTTTGTTCAGTTGGTTGTTGTTGGTTGTTGTTTGGTTGTTTGTTGGTTGTTGTTGGTTGTGTTGTTTGTTGTTTGGTTGCGTTGACTGTTGTTGGTTGCGGTTGGTTGTTGGTTGTGTTGTCTGTTAGTTGGTTTTTGGTTGTGTTGTTTGTGTGTTTGTGTTGTGGTTGTTGATTGTTGTTGTTTGTTGGATGTTGTTGGTTCTGTTGGCGTGATAGGATTGGTTGTTCATTTGATTGTTGTTGTTTGTTAGTTTTTGTTGGGTGTGTTGTTTGTTTGTTGGTTGGGGTTGTTTGTTTGTGTTGTGGTTGTTGATCGTTGATTGTTGTTGTTTGCTGGGTGTGTTGATTGTTATATGGTTGCGTTGACTGTTGTTGGTTGTGGTTGTTTGTTTGTTGTTTGTTGGTGATTGGCATGATAGGATTGGTTGTTCAGTTGTTCGTTGTTTGTTTGTTGTTTGGTTGTTGAGTGTTGTTGGTTGCGGTTGTTTGTTGGTTGGTTGTGTTGTTTGTTGTTTGTTTGGTTGGTTGTTGGTTGTGTTGATTGTTATTTGGTTGTGTTGACTGTTGTTGGTTGCGGTTGGTTGTTGGTTGTGTTGTTTGTTAGTTGTTGGTTGTGTTGTTTGTTGGTTTGTGTTGTGGTTGTTGATTGTTATTGTTTGGTGGGTGTATTGATTGTTATTTGGTTGTGTTGACTGTTGTTGGTTGCGGTTGTTTGTTTGTTGTTTGTTGGTGATTGGCATGATAGGATTGGTTGTTCAGTTGTTTGTTGTTTGTTTGTTCTTTGTTTGTTGTTTGGTTGTGTTGTTTGTTATTTGGTTGTGTTGAGTGTTGTTGGTTGCAGTTGGTTGTTGTTGGTTGCGGTTGGTTGTTGGTTGTGTTGTTGGTTTGTTGGTTGTGGTTGTTTGTTGTTTGGTTGGTTGTTGGTTGTGTTGATGTTGTGTTGATTGTTAGTTGGTTGTGTTGACTGTTGTTGGTTGTGGTTGGTTGTTGGTTGTGCTGTTTGTTAGTTGTTGGTTGTGTTGTTTGTTGGTTTGTTTGTGTTGTGGTTGTTGATTGTTGTTGGTTGTTGGGTGTGTTGATTGTTATTTGGTTGTGTTGACTGTTGTTGGTTGCGGTTGTGTGTTTGTTGTTTGTTGTTGATTGGCGTGATAGGATTGGTTGTTCAGTTGTTTGTTTGTTGTTTGTTTGTTGTTTGGTTGGTTGTTTGTTATTTGGTTGTGTTGAGTGTTGTTGGTTGCGGTTGTTTGTTGGTTATGTTGTTTGTTGGTTTTTTGGTTGTGGTTGTTTGTTGTTTGGTTGGTTGTTGGTTGTGTTGACTGTTGTTGGTTGTGGTTGGTTGTGTTGTTTGTTAGTTGTTGGTTGTGTTGTTTGTTGGTTGTGGTTGTTTGTTTGTGTTGCAGTTGTTGATTGTTGTTGTTTGTTGGGTGTTGTTGGTGGTGTTGACAGTTGTTGGTTGTGTTGTTTGGTAATTGGTTGTGGTGTTTGTTGTTTTGTTGGTTGTGGTTGTTTGTTTGCTGTGGTTGTTGATTGTTGATTGTTGTTGGTTTTTGGATTGGTTGTTGTGGTTGTTGTGGTTGTTGGTTGCGGTTGGTTGTTGGTTGTGTTGTTTGTTAGTTGTGTTGACTGTTGTTGGTTGTGGTTGTTTGTTGTTGTTCGGTTGTGTTGTTTGGTTGTTGGTTATTGGTTGCGGTTGTTTGTTGGTTGTGTTGTTTGTTAGTTGGTTGTGTTGACTGTTGTTGGTTGTGGTTGTGGTTGTGGTTGTTTGTGTTGGATTGTTGTTTGTTGCAATGTTGGTGATTGGCGTTCAACATTTACGTTTGCAAAATTGATTTTGGCATGTTTTTCGCTTCAAAGATCACCGCATCTACCCCAGTTGGGTTGTTTGTTGACATTTACAGTACATTTCAGTGTCGTTATATTGGTTGTTGATTGTTGATTGTTGTTGGTGTTGGTTGTGGTTGTGGTTGTGGTTTTGGACACCGGCATCATCAGGCAATTTGTCAGGCAATTTGTCGATAAAAACACGGCGCTGACACGACACAACACTACGCGATGCTAATCCACAAATGAACGTAACCCAAACCCACGTACATCCGAGCTACACGGTGACAGGCAGCGTAAACACCCCCTAACAGTGCACCAGCAGGAGTATGGTGCTACAGTGGCGTCTACAGTGCTACAGTGGCGTCTCCTAGTGGGGAAAGCAAGAGTTAAGGGGTGGGGAGGCGACGACTGGCGACGACTGGCGCCACCTAGAGTATATTGGCAGATGTAAACAAAGACAGGTCAATCGTGTGTACCGAAAACAGTGATGGCGATATGAGTCTCCGTAAGAATGGGCAACGAAGTCTGTGTAATCCAATATCACCAATTTCGACCCAAAATCAATAATAAATAACATTTGAATCGTATGTGAGGTGAGCGCAAGCACAAAAGTGCAAATGTTGTGATGGCGATATGAGTCTCCGTAAGAATGGGCAACGAAGTCTGTGTAATCCAATATCTCCAATTTCGACTCAAAATCAATAATAAATAACATTTGAATCGTACGTGAGGTAGCAAAATACGGAGGTGAGCGCAAGCACAAACGTCCAACTGGGTAAAGTTGTTGTTGATGTGCTATGGGGCCGGGCCGAGCACAGCTTGGTCACCGATAAGTCCACCTGGTGGACGGATACAGTAAGAACAGTAGCTAGTAGCAACCACTGAGCCGTGGATGGCCATCCCTTTTATAGTATGACTGAGTCGTTGTTGATAGTAAGCGTCCTCGGTGGCGTATATCACTATATGTTTATAATTATGCCTATATATATGCATATATATATACATGTATATTCTGTCTGTATATGCACATACACATATTGTATGGTGGATATACCACACAGAGAGAAATCCCACTTTGCACCCACACCCACACACACACACACCCACACCCAACCCACACCCACCTCCAGTGGCCATCCTTGTGTAGTAGACTGCTAAAACAACAACCCATCTGCCTGTGTACATTATAGTAATGGCATATATGATGCTATTCATCATGATTTGTTCATATTGTTGGTTATTTCTCATTAACTATGTCCAGGATTTTGATTCTAAGAAAAATACTGGTTTAAATAGACCATGGTGTTTCACAGGTAAAAATGACTAATTCCAGAATAAAAACAGCACAATGTTATAGGCAAAATAAGATTATCTCTTTATTTTAATGTAGTTTTAATTGAATATTATGAACATACTATAGACAGGAGCATTTTCTTCATAGAAACTTTGAAGAGCTACTTATAGCCATTTTAATGATGTATTTTGTTAGGTTCCATCCTCAATATTAAAGTAGTGGCAGACTGTGACAGGTCACCCCTATTTGTTTCTATATGTAAACTGTCTTGGTTTTTCAAAACGTCTTGATTTTTCAAGACGTTTTGAAATCCAATACGTGGCCCCTACCTGGGTATCTTAGGTGGCGAACGGCAGATATATTTAAAAAGGTATGGACGTCGTTAGAAGTACAACTAATGATTTTGTCAAATAATGCCAACCGTACACTTTTCCGAGTAATTGCAGATATTCTTAAAGAGTATGGACGTTAGCAGTACAACTAACGATTCTGCCTAGTACTACCAACACTAAGAATATCAGAATAACTGCAGATTTTCTTAAATGGTATAGACATCAGAAGTATAACTAACGATTCTACCTAGTAATACCAACGCTAAACATATCAAAACAACAGTTATTCTTAACGGTAGGTACGTTGATTTAAAATATCACTGCCAATGTTATTAAATATTAGGAACGCAGGTGAAATCAATAAAGGGGTAAAACATAATAAAGTTGGCACTACTTCAGATGGTAGGCAGGTCACAACAGTAGTTGACACGTATAATCCGGCCCACCGCATTTGGTCCAAATGCAATACATGTAAGAATGCACTCATAAATATATTGCAATCGTTCACAATTCACATGAATATATATAAACACATACGATCTACAACACCAAAATCCAGTTACAAAATTCATGTATTTAATGCATACGTATTTACACAACAAAAATATTAATTAGTAAATTAACCATAACAGGTGGGACAATTAAAAAAATAAGGGAACTGTCAGAGGGTCACCGCCCGTACGCAAGTGACCAGCCTCTGTGCCCACATCTTCCGGGTGGCCGGACTGGCGTGGCACCCGTCGTGGAGCCGGTCATACCGTGTCACTGGGCGGGCGGGGTCCCCGGTGTGGATGGCTTCCGCCAGCCAGGGGGTGGGCTCGCCGCTGTGTCGGTTCACATTGTCCACCGCCTCGTTATACGTCGCGATGAGCTCGTCCAAGTAGTCCTACAAAAATAGATAATTGAATAACAGACTATAGTTCCCCTTTCACTTCAAGTATCATCCCCATAACCTCATAAACTGTTATTGGACGGTTTTGTTAAGTTCCAAAAGGAGGGGACGTACGGTATATAGTATACCTGATCGGGGTGTTGGCGTGACCCCCCGTACTGGGCGAGGGTCATCTGGCTCCGCTGGCGGTCGTTGCAGTCGTGAAGGTCCACCCCCGCAATGGTGGCGATCGCATACCGCCCCCCGTACACATTCCTTAGCAGCCGTACGGACTCGGCCCTCTTGTCACAGAGCCAGACGTAGGTGCTGAGAACATCAGTGCTCCGAACACTGGTCCGTCGCCTGCGCTGCTGTGTTACGTCACAGATCCCAGCCGCCAGTATTGTATAGTCGGGCCGGTATTGCCTGTAAATCATAATAATATTTCCGGGTACACGTAATATTGGGTCATGGAAGAAGAGTACAGGATATGACAGCAGGTTAGGGCATCTCAATGTCAACGTCTCGTGACAGGCCTTCCTTTAATTCCTACAGGCATTTTAAGGACCGGTTGTTTCATCTACTATGAATTATTCGCGGGGAGAAATACCTACAAATTATATGGACCGGTGTCACTAGCGGGTACTCCTTAATATCGAGGAGCGTACTCACCGTAGCCGGGGCAGGGATAGGCACATAGCCTCGACGTATCCCCTCCCGGGGTTGGTGTAGACTTGGAAGGTCTTCTCGGGGGCCAAGCGCTGGAGAAGGGCCTCCAAGCCGCGCCCCCGCGAGTCTGCGACAATAGCTATTTTCATAGTGGCGGTGGAGTCTTTCTTTTTGATGTTGCCATTCTTGTCTTTACCAGAATCGTCTGCAGGTATGCCGCTGGGTCGCTACAGGTAATATTTACTCAGGCGAGTCTTGCGCCTGTAACAAGCTTTCGTGTGCTGATTCCCGGTGCGTGGCTTTGTTCGACCCGCCCAGCCGGACACCGCCTTGTTATTGTTTTACATTCGACCATACGACATTGGTTTCCAAATGTTTTCGCATTCACGAGTGATATAAAGTGTCAAATTATATTCGACCATCGATGGTATTTAATAGGACCGTTATTTTTTCGAATATTTACCATCGGTCATTATTATGCGCAAAGTATTCGGAGATACGTATTACATTTGAATAAATTAACGGGTCCCAACTTCCCGATACCCATATTCGTGATGTTATCAATCGTAATAATTCCACAAACATAGACCGGCTTTGGTAACACCACGAACGGGTCGAGTTGGACAAACCTTTTTGGAACCAAACAATTCTAATAAATTTAATACACTCCAGAAAGCGAATAGAACCCTTACTCGCCCATTTACGGCTAGTAGATGATCAAAATGAATTAATAACAGAGATTTTATTAGTAAAATTATATTGAATTAACAAACAAGGACGTCTGTAACGTTAACATTCTCGGTTCCCATGATCGAAAGTGTTCTAAATTAGTCACCTTGGAAACACCGTGTTCTTCGTGACCTACTTCACCCTTGTATCCAGGGCCGCGTGCGGTTTCCCACCAAAACGCGGGCTCGCCATTGGTCGACGGTCTCCATAGACGCGCTGCTGCGCCACGCGGTCGGTTCTGGCCGTACGTTCAGTCAGTCGTCATCTAGTGCCCACTGGATGTCGACCCCCATTTGGCTTTCTCCAAATTCTTTGACGAGGTTGTTGGTTCAAGCCCCCTGTCAGTGAGAGCAAGGGGGTACACGCTTGTGGTGGGTTAGTGGCTGTCGAACCAAGGGTTCCAACATCCTTGCCGGTTTTTAATCGGTTAAGTGTACAAACTTTTTTTATTTGTAGTGGTAGGCGATTTGTCGCTTGCCTGGTCGCAAGGATGCGACTAGGCTCAGAGGTGGCCACCTCCCTGGTGAGCGGTCCGGGCTCGGAGCCGGACGATGATGAATATTTTGTGTCAGTCCTTTGTGGACTGACCTGCAATGTCAAGCGGATGCGGGTGATTGACTGGAATTCACTTCCAGCGGCGCGCCGTGCTGACTTAAAATTATCCCTCATAGAGGGTGACGTGTCCGAGGCCCCGGCCGAGGATACTACTAATATTAGTCCTGCGTCTCAATCTTGGGCAGACAGTGACGTTACAGCTCTTCACGTCATCCCTATGGACACTGGTGAGGACTTTACTGTTGTCTCCGTACGCCGTCCTAAGGACCTAATTGTGGATGATGAGCCTACCACCTCATCTCCAGGTAAGTCGACTAAACCCTCTACTAGTTCTGATCGACTTTACAGTGAGCAGCCAACGGTGTCACCGTCTCCTAGCAAACGGGAAACGCGGCCAGCCGCATCTAGTGGTTATAAGTCACCGACTGGGCCTCAACGTAGACGATCACCGCGCAAAAAGTCGGTCGTCGACCACCTGTTCAACGGGCAGAGGTTCCAGAGGATTATGTGCGGGACGACAAGGTTACCCCTCCTACCGACCATTCAACACATCCAGAATTTGGCATGATGGCACTTCGTCTCGCCCGTCTGGAAAAAGGTGAGCTAAAATGATATAGCGATATCCCTGCGGCTGTTGTCCCTCCCCGGTATCCCGGTGAGGTAAATTGTGTCTTCAATAAGAAGTCTATCGGTGCCTACCCTATTAAGAGAGCCACCGAATTGGGTTTAGTGCAGGAATCCGCCCTGGGGGAGAGATATTTCGATCCCCCGCGTCCCGCACGTAAGTTAGTCATGTACATGCTACCTGATACGCCAAAAAAGCGTAATATATTGCGTCTCCCTCCTATTCGTAATAACAAGGGGGACTCCGACAAAGAGGACTGGAATGACGAGGATCAAACCGGCCTTGACCCTTTCGTCCGGTAATTAGCTAATATAATTACTGCTAAACGCGGTATCATTAGGTCTGAATATCAACCAGACGACATTGCACATCTTAAGTTTGTTAGGCATACCTTCAGGCCTGAACACCGGTGTGCGTGTGGGTATTTTCTACAGCGGGGTTCCGCCCTTCCCTCTAATCTTGTAGCTCCCAGGCATCATTATAGGCGTTGGGATGTTCTTGCTCATCACATTTGTGAGGAGCATTTGAATACTGTAGCCAGGTGGTCATGCGACGATCACAAGTCTACACCATGTCCCTTTGCTAGAACCGATGGCCAGCCCTTCGAGACTGCAAGGAGGGGTTTAATGTTGCGACATTTGATGTCGTATGGAGTCTGCGCGCGAACCGGCCATAGACGCGATCAATCGATCATTGCGTTGCTGGCTCGCGTGGCCAAGGACCCTTCAGTGGCAGATCGGTGCCGGTTCACGTATCAACCGGAACTCAGGTGCCAACGGGGCCGTCAGGGATCTACGGAAACCTTGAGGCTGCCCCATCATGAGCACACTCTGGCAGTGTGTGTTTACGGAGGTGAGACCATGAAGGAGAAGTACTACTTCTCCGCAGTCCGCCGCCGTCTGCAGCAGGCCATGGACGCAGAGGCAGGTATTCCCAGCCGACCATCAACGTCCCGCCAACATGATTCCGGCTGCCCGAGGACATCCACAGGGCGCCCGGACAGACGTAATCCCCGCGTTTTTGTGGCGGATAAAATAGAGCCGGGTCTCTCGTATGCTGCGGCCTTGACAGATGTAGATGATCCGCCTCTTGTCAGGACTGCTGAGCACGTCGCCGAGGCAGCCCACGTCCAGGCTGAGGGCGATAGGATTAGAGCGCAAATTGCTCCTCCTGCGCCTCCTCGGCCAGCTGCACCTGCAGCCCAGCCTGCACCCAGCCAGGCTGTACCTACGCGCAAACCGGCGCATAAAGTGGATCCTGCACTTACAACTGTGGGGACCATCACTCCAGCAGTCCGTCAAGACTAAAAACGGCGGGCTGCTGTAATTAGTACCGCTCCTGAGGAGTGTATACCCGCCGCCGCCGCCGTGGGGAGTCCCTTCCCCCCCCGGAATTGACCAACTCGGCTAAGAAGTGGCTCATTGAGCGGTACGAATGTCTGCCGCCAAACGTCCAGCAGTCTCTGCAGATTGATTCCAGCGAGGATTCTACTGCAGCCATGGACATGTTAAAAGCCATGATCGGAGACATCACTACGTTCTGGTTGAACCGCCTTGACTCTGTCAAGGTAAACCAGGCCTACCTCCTTCAGGAAACGCTGAACAAGGAGTTCCAAGAAGCATTGGCTCGTGCTGAAGTCAAAACAGTGGTAGCCGAGAATAGCTACCATTTCATGGTCTCCCAACACCAGGAGGAGATACGTAAGTTGGAGGAAATGAATATGAATTTCTCCTTTGGCATCAAAGCGCTAGAATAGGACGGGAAGCCAGGATCTCTGGACCTGTCCCATTTTCCGAGCGCTCACTTTCTCGCTAGCCTGCCAGCTGACTACCAACCTACCAACCTACCCAGGCTACAGCAGCTGACAACCTTCCTGCGGCTTCAGCAGACGCCGCCATTCCAGTGGCCTCTCCACCACCACTATGCTGGCTACTGGGGAGCCGTAAAACGGCTCCACTACAGCCATACGTTGCACCGTCCACCTCCTACAAGGGTAAGACGGTTACCCCTAAAGGACGTTCGGTGGTGGCCGCACCGGCAACACCACCAGCTGACAAACCGGAGGATCTATCCCTGGTTTCAATTACAGCTGCCATTCGCCTGGAAGAGGACATGGCAGTTTGCGAGGCGCCGCCTCCGTCGGAGTCCACAACTTACCAGGCACCGGTATCAGTGGACCATGTCGTTAGCGTGCAACCGCCTCCAAAGGAGCCGGCTAGTTACGTGGCGCCGCCTTCTCAGGACCACTTTAGGTACGTAGCACCGCCTCTACCAGGGCCGGTTATTTGCCCACCACCGCCTCCACAGGAGCCGGCGATGGTTGAAGCGCCACATCAAGAGGTGCTTTCATGTAATGATGACATTCCACCAGCGGTGGGTGTCGCTGCTTTGGAGGTAAGTCTTCAAGACCAGAGGAGGTCCCCATCCTGGGAGGGCTCCACTCTTTCTAGCAGCGGGGAATGGGAAGACGCGGAGACCGTGTTCTCAGACATCACCGTCATCTCATCCGCCGCCCCTTCTGTTCACAATAACGTGCCGGATTCCTTGGGGGTTTTGGTGGACATTGCGGCCTCCTACCCCATCACAGACTCGGAGAGCGGCCCTAGCCCCCCAAACGAGAATATCCCTCCTCCCTCTGAGTCCGCTGAATAATTAAATAAATATTTTACTTTACCAACATAAATATTTATTTGATAACAAGTTGCAACTTGTTTAAGTTAACCCCAGCACTACTACCGTAGTGCTATAAATTAATTTACTTACAGGCTTTAAGCCTAAGTTACGTTGTTAACTTTACATATAAATTTAAAGCACTAAGTACATAGTGCTATAAATTAATTTCTTACTACTTACAGGCTTAGCCGCCTAAGTTACTTTGGTAACTACAACATATAAATTTTAAATTATTTATTCATAAATAATATTTTTTTGGTGTGGGAATTAATATTAAATTAAAATATAACTAGTCTTATAAAATAGTAGAAAATGTATTATGCGTTCGTTTTAATAACTCAAAATAACTTGATTCTCTGCTAAAAAATAACAAATATATTAATAAAATGTATATTTAGTATTTCATATTCATATATGTTAAATATATTCATGTTCTTTTCATTTACACCACAACACAACATTACACCGTGTTCGGGTTAAATCCTTACTTAGCTTTAAACCAGTTTAAGCAAATATGAATTTGTAATCCCTTTCCACATGGCAATTGTCTAGGCGGCCAGGGGATTGCATAATAATAAAAATTGGTCATGTGGAAGAGGTGAGGGTATTTTGAAACCACGTCAACATTTTTTTTTTAAATTGACGCATTCCAAATTTTATTCCAAAGGTCAAAGTATGTCTTAAATTAAGAAGTATTCCAAATTTCATCCTAAAAGAGTCAACATCTTCTTCCCAAAATCATTTAAAATGTTTAAAGTAGTATATCATGAATAAACCCTCATGCACAACCACCAGACCAACAAATTTAAGCAGTAGTAGTATCGCAAACATATCAGAATTCTAGAGAGATGAAAGTATTGCAAAGATCGGTGAAAGTAATACAAAGAAATAATAACCCAATTCCTGTGAAAGTAAAAGTAAATTATAGTGGATTAACACGACACAGCAATTAAATTTCTGGCAAAAATAACTACCCAGTCAAGTAATGTACATATAACATGTAAATATCACATATTATCCTAGAAAAAGTTTGGACACGTTGGTCCACGTAATATATCAAAAGAAGTGTAAATTCATTGTTGGCAGTGTACTAAGAACGGTTAAAACTGGTGGTGATGGCTCCAAAACACCATTGTGTAAATAATCTTCAAAGCAAGGAAATTGCGAGAGGCCAGCCCGCTAAATGCGGGCTCGCATGTAGTACGGAAATTTTATTAAACTAAAGAAATTACATATCGCAATAACCTTTTCAAACTTAATAGGTGCGCGTAAACGCGGTAAGCGTAAAAATATCACTAATCATCAAAGTTGTAAAATGAGTGTTCCATTGTCCAGGATATTAATTCCATATGGAAATGATACTAGGTTAAACATAAAACCGTTTGATTGTCAATTAGGCGTCCACGTGAGAATCCGGTGCTCCGCGAAAAACGCGATCTCGTGTTTTTGGAGCCACCCGCATGTGTGCTGTCCTTAATCTATTAGCCAAACGCGAGGCTTTCCGCCAGACGCGGGCCCGCAGGCTTTCCCACTTAGGGTGAAGCAGTTTTAGAACTAGTTCCCGGGTCGTTTGGAGATGGCTAATGCGATGCCCCACGAATTACTTTTTCGTAATTTCAAAAAACTATATATATATATATAAATAAAAATGCAATAAAAATAGGATAAATAAAAACCTGGTGTTGCAGATTATAACAATTGGGTTTGTACCAAACGGCAACACCCGCGATTAGGTCTATCGCGACGTCCAGCTACTTTCTCGTAGAAGTTTCGAGATCCAATGAGTAGTACCTTGGTAGCACCCCACACTTTCTTGAGACAAATATTGGATGATAATTTCAAAATTTCTGGCATGACATACGGACCCGAGATGTTACTGGTCATACATTTTTCAGGGTTTTATGAATTGTAATCCATTCTATTCGAATGCGGATTCCATGATTGAGTAAATATTTACCATCGAACAATCACACGGCATTCTCTTCGGTTTATCCGTAGAATATTCAGAGTCTTTATGGGGATGAGAGTTGCGGCCCCCCGGATTATGCCTTTTGCCCGTCCATTGACATTAACAGCAGTCCCTCCGACGGTCCCGGCCTGTCTGGCATAAACATACCAGGCAGCTTAGCTGGCGATAAACAGGGAGCACTGCAGATATTCCACAGCCCTGTGATGATCTCCTTCTGAGACGGCGGGTATCCCTTAAGAGCGAGGATCGGGTACAACTAGTCCCGCTAGGACATAATTTTAGGTACCCGCATTAGCCTATTATTTTTCTGGTAATGTCGACTTTTTTATGGGTTTGTCCCAGTCCATTACCAGGTGTTGGCCGCTCCGAAACCGGGACATCACTTGTGATAAATATGTGTGTTTCTCCATATACACAGGCTTTTCTTCAGTTGCGAGTTGATTACCGCATCTATTGTTTGGCATTGGCTTTCCGCAGGAATAAACGGCACGCCCCCCCCGGATATTGTCTACTGTAGTGTGCGGTGAGTTTCCACGAACATTCCGAGTATTCGAACTACGACTGCCCGGTTTTTCGTTTGCGCTATTTTTGTCCATAGCGTGGATGTGCGGCCAACACAGAAAATTCTATTCAAAATTAGACTGGTAAATTTGGAACATATTAAGCCGCATTAGGCAATTAACCAACCGCGTTGGGATGCATGGATTTCAATATTAAACTATTAGATGCAAATTTAGCATATATTAGGCTGAATTTCGGCAAGTAATAAACCACTAATTGGGATTTCTGGATTGCAATATCAAGATCTTAAATTTAAATTTAGAAAACATAGGCCGTCTTTAGGCAGATAACAAACCATTAACAAAAATTTGAATTTCAGGTCAACAAAACCGCTATTACCGGGGTTCAATCAAACATGGCAGGGCTCCACCAGACCATTGTGTAATCTAAATAGTTCTCTTGGATTATTAGAGCAAAGACCACCCGCAGCTCGCTGCAACGTTGCGCGAGGTTGCTGGATGGCAATATAGATTTTTCTTAAATTTCCCTAATATTTTTGCCCTTTCCCATGTGCGACTTACCACTATTGCCTCCTTATAGTCGTCGCATTATAATTATTATAAACTCTGGTATGGTATGTCTAACGATAGAGGGTAAATGCTGTATGTGCATTTTGCACTAGCCTTGGTGGAAATTGGGCATGTTGGTGAGGCAACATGTTTAATTCACGCATGAGGTAAAGAACTTACCTCGTTGTTTGACCTCGCTGCTGACCTAACTTCCGCCCACCGTCTCGGCCACTTCTCTCGCAGCTTTCAAACTAGCAACGTAAAATTTCTCATTCATCTTTCTATTTTCATAGGGTTTGGGATGCCGCTGAGGAAGAAACTGGGCCGTCCGCCTCGACAGCCGCAGCTCCGGCGAGAGTCGCTACGCCGGGCCGCCCGGGCTCTGCTGTCACAAGCACGCTTGACAGCGCAGGTGGGCCCGGTCTCTCCAGCCATGTCGCCAGTGGCTACCCAGCAGGTGCCGGCATCACAGTCGGACATGGCGACAGTATTGGAGCTTCAGAGAGAGGTGTTAAGCGTCACACAGGACTTGGCCATGCGGGTGTATGTTCTAGAAACTGTTGCTGCTCCTCCTCGCCCGCTCCCAGGTCAGTCACAGTATGTGTCACATGCAGTTAATCCGCCATTTTCTTCACCAGTGTCACCGCTTCCGCCTATACGGTTGCCTGTCGTCTTGCCGCCCACCCCGGCCCCGGAGATGCCATGGCAAAGGGCGCAGTCGCCGACGCGGGCGTCGGGTTACTACCTGGCCGAGGTTCTGCAGCCGGCAGGTCCCACTGTCACCGTCACGAGACCGCAGCAAGGTTTGGAGGGTCGAGCTCAGCAGGCAGCGGCGGCCATTGCTGACATCTTGCTGGACCCGGTGTCGACGTTTCGCAAGCCGAAAGGTACTGGCCTGTTGCCGCATTTGTTCATAACACGTGGTGAATCGTTCAAGACTATTTCGCAAAGTGAAGCTACCTGGCCATAGTATTTTGGCGCTTTGCGTACTTTAGCTGCTGTGCCATCGTTTCCGCCGTCGTGGCCGCCGCATATCATTAATCATGAGCAGGAGTTGGCCCATATGGCCACGCTATGGGACTGGCCTGTTTGTCGGCACTGGTCCGAGCGGGGGTTTAAGTTATTGGAGGAAGGTCAGCTCCCAAAAGGGTGGGAAGATGCGGGTGCACTGAAAGAGCTTCAGAGGGATATTTGTACGGCTGCTAATAGGACAGTGTCTCCGAATGTTTATCACCTGGTCCCTGCGTATGTCTCGCCCTATGCCATGGTACAGGCGCAGCCCGTTGCGTTTCCTACTCAGACAGGGGGGGTGCCTCCGATAAACTCTAGGACGGAGTACAGCAAAGAGACCGATGGCAGACCCTGTATCAACTGGAACTGGGGGAGGGATTGTGGGTTCGCTGCGACCCATGGCGTTCCCCCGGCGAAGATGCTTCACGTGTGTGCGTGGTGTGCCTACCGGTTGAAAAGAGTGCACTGGCATAAGGAGCAGGACTGCCTGAAACGTAGATCCTGCCATGATAGAAAGGGCTCTGACAAGCCGGCTGCGCAAGGTGCTGCCGTTAGTGCAACACATTTGTTTACTGATTTGCTGTTGAGCCGAAATTCACCTTCGTTACCTTGTAAAGACACTCTAGTGAGCGTTGACACACTAAAAACTTGTCCGTCTCCATCCTGGATAGTAGAGTGTGATTTCACGTTAGAGGGAGGGGGGGCGTTTTCGCAGGAGAAATACTACTCGTTTCTGTACTCAGAGGAAGTTAGGGATGCCATTCCCATTATTGCACAGCTAGAAGCGTTCAATTTGGTAGTAGCACTGAATTTCTTGCTTCCGTCTCAGCCCCATGAGTTTGTGATCGTGGTAAACACTGATAATATGACATCGCAGCAAGTCCTCTCTTCCGGCTGTGGAAGGGACCAATTTCTCTGCGCATGTGCGCGCCAACTCTGGTTAATAGCAGCCAAACACAGTTGTGAGCTTGTAGTGAAATTTAAGCCGGGGACCGATCTTCTGTTAGCGGATGCACTCAGTAGGGCCCCTCTAAGTGATACAGCAAGGGTAACAGTACTTAGGTAGGTAGAGCTAAGGGGTTTGCAGGAGATTACAGTTATGCCGGGCCTTGATCTAATTGATTTTGAGCTGTGAGGTCGTCTGTTGTAGTAACCGGTTCTTTATTTTTTGCTTTTTTACCTACCAGGCTACTCCATAGCCGAGCACCAACGTCTACTTGACAACTATGCTGCAGCCTTGGCAGACGGAACTTGAAAGAATAGGAGGCTACATGTACGAGTCTATGTTCGGTTCTGCTTGGAGCATGGGGTAGCTCCGACGAACCCGTCGATGTATGACATCCTGTCATTCAGGTCATATCTCTCGATAAGGCTCAGAGCCCCGGGCGAAGCCGAGAATTATTTGAGCACTATAAAGACTTGCATTGGCCCATTATTGCCTTCCCCTGATATTTTCCACTCCTATGAATTGAATACGTTACGCAAGGGATTGGTGCGGAAGTCCTGTCACGTAGAAAAACAAGCGCAGCCGCTGTCTCCTTCTGAGCTCCTAAAAGTAGTCCTATTTCTGAAGCGTTTGAGTGTAAATACCTCAGTGCTCATTGCTGCATTAGTAATTGGTTATATGACCCTTGTACGAAAAAGTAATCTGGTATCAGACTCTGAGTCCCAATCTGGTCCACATACCCTGATGTTCGCGGATGTTCATATGTCTAATACTGCCCTGTCGGTATTGTTTTATTCCACCAAGTCCGCCACTGAGTTTCTCACTGCCGGCTATGCCTGCCTCAACCTGTTGCCCAGTAGCAGCGTGGAGGAACTATGTAAGTCATAACCCCTTACCGAGGGACTCACCAGCGTTTGTGCTCCCGTCAGGCGACTACCTAACGGCTCGCGCTCTGGGCAGAGTGCTGAATATAGCGGCCTCAACGGAGTTGCCTAACACTACACAGTATATGCTGCATAGTCTGCGAAGGGGTGCAGCCCAGGCTTGTGTGACAGCGGATCTTCCGTTGCATGATCTGATACGAATTACTCAGTTTGACCGGCTCCGACAGGGTCGGCCCGTGAGTTTGACATGGTTTGCGGGAATACGCATTATAAACAAGTATGGTATATGTCGTTTGTACGGCCAAAATTCTCAGGTTAACCATAAAACCATTGGTGCAAAGTAGTTACATTTACGTGAGTTTGCATTGTAAACAAGAAGGTATATGTCATCTGTACGACCAAAAGTCTCAGGGAGTTATCACGTCATTGGTGCAAAATAATTACACTTGCGGGGGTACGCATTAGTAGCAATGTCACTTTAACATCTTGTAAACAGGATTGCAAAAGTCGTTTGGTACGAACTTCACGGGTAATTATATATCACGTAATATTAAATTTCAAGTCAACGTCGCATAAAATGGCAGATTTAACATTACCTCAGACTGCAGTATAGTCAATTGCCGCGCTTGACAGTTCTACGCTGTCAATATGTATAGAATGAATATATGTCTATTTATTTAGGGTAGTCCCCCCGTGTCTAAATAAAGCACTGCACCTGCCAAATGTGCTATTTGTTGTACAGCGTAGACGGCACGGTGGGAACCAACTGTTAGATAGTGGACGGCCCCTTGCATCGTGTTGTAGGGGCGATCGTTATCACTAAGCCATTAACAGGGCTCATAGGTCCTTTCCTGTTTTATTCTGCTTAACTCATAAAAAGAAAACATGGTGTAAAAAGGAAAAAGACTGAACACCTATCAGTGAAAAGAAAAAAATATATATAAAAAAAAAGAAAATAACAGAAAATATATATATAATACAACTTGGTTTAAATAAATATAAAAAAAAAGGAATATTTAATGATGATCTGTATACCCTCGTAGGGCGGAATATACGCTGAATTTATTCCATTATAAAAAATCTATCTCTTTTGATAGATTTCTTTGGCCTTTTATAGATATGTCAGTAATTTTAACCATACAATATATCGGTAACATTTTTCATTAATTTAGGCATTATAATATTTTATTGGTAATATCTTCTGCGGCTTTCTAGCTAAATGATGATTCTTTACATCTTAACAAAAACATATTTATAATGGTTCTTTTATCTCTTTGAGGTAATACTATGTAACTAATGTTTGACCAAGTTCCTGGTCTCTTGGTTTCAGGAATATACATAGCGAGAAGTCAAGTATGCGTCTAGCCTCCTGCACTGCTAGCAGGACGCGGGACAATTTGACGGAGAATTTTAACTGTTGTTGAGCTGCAACCGTAGACCGTTGTAGTTGCGCCCACTTTGCCTTTGTTAGACGAACATCAATTCTTGTTGTTCATCTGGGGGAGCAGTGAAGTGGGTGAGACTATTCGCCTTGTGACATTTGCGGGCGTGCACCGATTAACCCGCATTTGGAAATGCGGGCTACTCGCCATGGCAGACTCGTGAATGCCAACATTTGCGAGGCACCTGGTTTCCGGCCGTAAAGCATTGCTGGGAGACGCCAATTGCGACTCTCCTGGCAACGATAGGAGGTCGGGCGTTTGGACCCAGACCGATCAGACGTATTCAATGACGCTCTGATGTTTTAGCCGAGTTTTAGGCCATTATTGTCGAAATTCTAAGCTTGTTTTAACTAAATAATATGGGAGGGGATTGAAGAATACATCAATGACATGTGCTACGAACGAATGTTTGTTTGGTTAAGAATAAAAGGCCGTGAGCTCTTGGAAAAGTAAATTGGAACGTTCCTTGCATTCTTTGCTATTCTCCAGACTTCTATAGATTAACCGCTATGGTCAAACTTAACATTGGATTGCTTTATATATATTTAAGGGCCTTAAGCCTAATAGGCCTTATGCAGCTACTTAACCCATCTGCGGGAATATTATACCAGACATATTAACAGAATTAACGTAGAGATCTTTTTTGTCTAAAATATGACAGTAACGTAGGCTGATTATCAGTGACAGTGGCAGTGACACTAGCGCATCTGCTCAGTTCGGGATCAATCTAAACATATTAAATACACCGTAAGGCGGGTAGACCAGCCAGTTAGTTGAAATAACTAAGTAATTGATTTAGGCCGATAAATGGGAGATGGGACAAAATCCATATTTAGACGATACTCTAGCTGGTCGCCCTTAGCCTGGGAATGACACCGACGGACACGGACTACCTGCAGACGGGACGGGAGGCAGCGGCGGCCCACGGCTGGCCCAGGAAATTCGCATGGAAATAATTAAACGAATTAACACGAAGGCTCGCCTTAAGCGGGGGTGGAATAGCCCGACGGTTAAACATGCATACATGCATACATGTATATATCATACACATGTAGGGCCTATACTAGATAAAAGATTCACCCTGTACTTCCAGTACAGGGGTGAAAACCAGCCTTATATAAAAATCGGTCGGAAAATCGGGCTAATGAACTGAGTCTTTATGAGAGCCTAATTTCACAATCTAAGAAGCAGCATTTATTCTTTGTATATGTCTTCATGTTTACCCGCTACTTTTGAGTTAGAAAATATAATAAAACGTATACTTTAATGCAATTTAAAAGTGAAATCGATGGCGTTCTCTGGCCGCCATATTGTCTTTTTGCATTCTCTCCCATTTCACCAACTCTGTTCTGATATAAGTAAACATTTGGCACTGGTGCCAGGCATTCTACTTCATGTTCCATACTAACGCTATTTTCGCCCATATTTATATAAGGCTGGTCTTCACCCGTGTACTACAAGTACCGTGTGAATCTTTTATCTAGGCCTATACATGCATAGATTTACACATGTATACATACATACATATTTACATTATATATATATATACGTACACAAACACAAACATATATATACACATACACAAACACAAACATACACACATACACATATGCACATGCGCACAACTGATAATAATGATCTGTACCATTGATGCTTAAGTTACTACATCCTAAATAATATTTGCATAAGTTATACCTCAGGTAAATAAATGTATATCAATATGAACACACTATACTCACCAGCCGTCGAAGTGTTATAGACAATGTTATATATCAGCAGCCTTGCATGGAAAGCGCCCACAGAATGAAGGTGCCAATGGGACTGTCCTTGCTATACCGCGTGGTATCGAGCTCCCAGTGTGTTTCTCACTGCCAGTCGTGTGTCTGTCTGTCTGTGTGTGTGGTTGGCTACTCTGCCTCGGGGAGTGCCCTGAGGCCCGCCTATTAATATACTCAGTGGACCCGTGCTGACGTCTGGAGGTCGGCATCACATCTGACGGCCCATGCACCGACTCCCCTTTACAGTGGAACCCTGATTGTGCGACCACTTGTGGGTCTGCTAAAAATAGGGCGGTATATTGGGGGTGGCTGTTATTGGCGTTTGGGACTGACTTCCCTAAAACAGCTGAAGTTAGTATCTGACCGATATATTGAATGTGGACCAATCAGAATGCGTTAATAATAATTAATAGGCAGATAATAGGGAGGAGACGTTGGGTCAGTATTAGGGAGGCAAACTCCATATGTATAGGTGGCGCCAGTCTCTCTGGGTAATATGTAGATTTGACCTCGGTACTAAGCCTCGGCTACTCGAGGCCGAGGGAGAAGGTAGCAACATCCGGTACAGCAATTAGCATATTCCACTCGTGACGGGAGGACGTTACGAGGAGTACGAGCAGTTTTTGCAAGAAAAATACGAGTTAACGAGTGAGTACGCGTTTGTAACTTGGTAGAAATGTGTATGGATGTTTCACGCACATTATTGTCGCTTCGGTTAGCGTTTTTTACGACTTTTTTGTCGTTTTATGGAGTTGTGCGTTTATATTGCTGGTGTGTAGAGTTTGTAAACACCACCATTTATTTTTGCCGCCCGTTGCCGAACGGAGAGCTGATTGACTGGAGTCATTTATCGTTTAGCTAATTATGGGGTAAATGAGTGCTCAAAGCACATTAATGATTGATTTCCCAAGATTAAGGCGTACCTCCGAGTGCCATAGCATTTTCTCCAGCTTGTTGGTGCAGTAGCCACAGGAAGGAGTAGTGTGTGACACAGAGAGTGTGGGAGGTACCTACACTGGTCCTACCCCCGTCGTTGGTATACGGTATGGGATGCCCAGCCGTGTTACTTTCGATTGAAATTTAGCTTATACGCCTCGCTTAAACCGGTGTAAATACAGTTCTAATGCTTTATAGTGCTTGAAAGCACATGTAGCTCTGTCCTCTTGGTCAGATGCGACTCGAGCTCATTCTAAATACATGGTCATGACGGTGTACCGGTGACGCTAGAGGAGGGCGACGCGACCCCTGCATTGGATTCAGGTCAGTTGGTATTAAACGGAAGCAACCATGAAAGAGATGGTTGCGGATGTGACAATGAGTGAAGAGCGCAGGAAAATGGAAATTTGTTTGAGCACGGCTCATAAAGGAGTGTTGGTAGCGTTATCGGCAATTATGCCTATTGCCAATCGGATGATGACCGATCGGAAATTCACCACGCTTTGCGAAGACATGAATGCAGGGGTGGCAGCTTTGACTGCAACAAGCAATTTCTTGTCATACCGGCGGTATGAAAATGTCTTTAAATCAGTTACGACTTAGGCAGGCAAAGAGGTCGCTAGGTCAAAAAAGGTGGTGGATAATGATGGCAAGGAATATACGTTATTCCTCCCTCCGAAGCAAGACTTTGGATAATACAAAAATGTTTGGGGGTCAGCTGCAGTACTTGTTTAAGCAAGTGGGGACAGCAGCCAGACAGTCAAAGCATCTTGATGGGAAGAAGGACAGTCTGGGGAAGTACAAAAAGTACCGATTGGATTTTCCCGGCAGGCGGACAACAGGGAGGACGTCCAGGCAGCACCAGCTCCTCATACCAGGGGAGAGGACGCGGACAGAGGAATCAGTTTGGTTGGAACGACAGCAACCGTCCATTCAGGGGGACTCCGACACACAAGCTGGTTCCCAGGCCTGCAAACAACAACAACAACAAGTAGAAGTTTCGACCCAAATTCTGTACGCGTTTTTCATGCGGGAAATATTGCCAACCACTTTATGGTGTGGCAAAATATTACTAGTAATTACGAAATACTAGATATTGTAAAGGGAGTTGATATTCCATTTAGAGAAATCCCTATTCAAACGCAAATACCTTTTCCTTATCGTCTTTCATTAGACAAACATCAAGCTTTAGATAAGCAAGTGAAAAATTTCTGTCTTAAAGGAATTGTTGAGCCAGTCCAACATATTGAAGGAGAATATATTTCTAATATTTTCTCTAGACCCAAGCCTAATGGTGATGTTAGAATGATTTTGGATTTAACTACATTAAATAAATTAGTAGTTTATAAACATTTTTAAATGTTTTCTTTAGAGACGGCGCGGGACCTGGTAACACCAGGTTCTTGGCTTGCTAGTGTGGATTTAAGGGATGCTTATTACACTATCCCCATTTCTCAAGCTTATACAAAATTCCTGAGGTTTTTATGGGAAGGACAACTCTTTGAGTTTACGTGTTCACCTAATGGCTTGGCGTGTGTACCACGGTTGTTTACTAAGTTGCTTAAACCCCGTTTTTTCTGAAATGGCCAAGAAAGGTCATGTAATGTTTCCCTGTATTGATGATTCTTTTATTGTTGCGCAAACACAACAAGAATGCTTGAAAGCCATAAAGGACTTATGTGATGCTTTAACACAAGTAGGGTTTTACATACATAGTACTAAATCAGTTTTAATCCCCACAAAGAAATTGAAGTGTTTAGGTTTCTTTATTGATACTGAACATATGACGGTGTCCTTGACGTCAGATAAGATTGAAAAATTCACAACCACTGCTTGGGAATTACTGGGGTTGAAAAGACCAAAAATAAGGAAAGTAGCTGTGCTAGTGGGGATTATGGTGGCTTATTCACCCGCCATTGTATATGGTAAGGCACATATTAAATCTCTGGAAATAGACAAAAATTATGCATTATCCAAGAATAAAGGTAATTTTGAACGTCTCATGACCATTTCTGAAGATGGTCGAGAAGATATTGAATGGTGGCTAAGCCACATTGCTAACTCTCATAATCCTATTAGAATGGGGGAGCCTAATACTGTTGTTACGACAGATCCCTCACTGGAAGGATGGGGTGCCCATAGAGGGCTTCTCGCTACAGGGGGCCATTGGCTAGATGAGGAAAGAGATGATCACATTAATGTTTTAGAACTTTGGGCCATTTATTTGGGCCTAAGGAGTTTAGTAGAAGCACCTAAAGCTATTGTTCAAGTTTTAACAGATAATACTACAGCTATGGCGTATATTAGAAACATGGGTGGCACAAAGTCCAAAGCATGTAACAAATTAGCAAGAAAGATTTGTGATTGGGCTCAAAAACAACAAGTTTGGATTACAGTTGCACACATTCCAGGTAGTCAAAATACTTTAGCGGATTTTAAAAGTCGCTGTTTTCATGACCATTTAGAATGGTCTTTGAATGTTAATATTTTTGATGAAATTTGCCAAAAGTGGGGAATCCCAGAAGTGGATCTGTTTGCATCTCAGAGGAATAAGAAAGTTGATGCTTTCTCTATGATATAGAATGATAAATATTATTATATTTTTCCCCCTTTTGCCTTAATCAGCAAGGTAGCCAGGAAAATCAGGCTAGACAATGCACATGCGACACTAATAGTGCCGGAGAGGAACACGCAGCTCTGGAGGGCAGCCATGGAATGGGGAGCGAAAGACTGTTTAGGATTCCCCAGAGGCCCGCTGAACCTGCATTGCCAAGGCAAAGTAACAAACACGGGGGACGTGTCCACAACACCCCGATTGGCATTCCTTTTTTAGTTAAGTATTTACAAAAGTTTGGCCTCGACAAAATCACCCAGGATAGGTTAATTTCACATGCGTGGAGACCAGGGACTGTTAAGCTCTATACATGTTATTTAAAGAAATGGGGCATTTATTGTTTGATACATAAGGTGATGCGCGGCAAGGAAGGACGAGGAGGCGAGAGTGGAATAAAAGGGCATTTTATTGAGTAAATGCCCGAGGCGTTTCATGAACATACAATGAATGTGAGGTGTAATAAATCAGCAATATAGGTAAAGGTAAAATATAATATCATGTATGATGCATGCTCATGATGAGAGCGTCAAATGTCAGTGTTATCATAAAGTGTCAAATGAGGTAATGTCAGTAGTTGGCGGGAGGTGGGCCCGAGGAGCCCTCAACCAGAGAGAGGAGAGTGGTCGAGAGGGATGGGGGGCGGGGAAAAAAGAGGTGTGAGGAGCGGGTTGGCCCACCATTCCGAATTGTGGTTGATCCGGCGGGGAAGCCCGAGACGCCCCCCCCCTCCTCCTTACACACCCCCCCTCCTCCCTTGACCTGCATTCGGGTTCCAGTGAGGATACAAGCTGGTTCTTTTAGTAGGCACACCCGTCTCCACCCACGTACTTCTGGATCTATCTATAGAATCGCAGGAGAGTAAAAGTTAAAAGGCACCCACGTAAAAAAGTAACATGCAGCGATCACGACGAGCCATGACCCAGAGAGGTAGGCCCGCGAAGCGATCGACGCGGAAACCGCCAACTTCACCACGAGCTGACCGGAGCATCTCGGACGGCTCCCAAGATGGCGGCGCCTCAAGGCGGCCCCCCACGCCGCCGACCCCGCCGGCGAGACAGTCCGCCCGCCCCAAAAGGCCCTCAGCGAAGGCTAAGCAGGCGGACGGCCTCGTACGGATGCAAGCGTCGATCGACGCAATCGAAAAGAAGTGGACCGAGCTAGAGCGACACGCTTCGACTCAAGAGACAGGAACTGGCGGCTCAAAGGCAGGAAATGGCGGCACAGTCTCGGGTGCTCGCGGAAGCCACAGCCGCCCTCACCGCGGCCACCGCGGCGACGAGCCGGGAGGCAGATGCCCCGTCACCTCCTCGTGCCCGCCCCTCCCCACGCCGCCCCAGGACCGAGTCGACCCCA